>JARQOC010000003.1:639728484-640328484 GCA_033576535.1 Allobates femoralis
ACATGTACTGTACACACACACAGACACATGTACTGTACACACACACAGGACACATATGTACTGTACACACAGACACATGTACTGTACACACAGACACATGTACTGTACACACACACACACACATGTACTGTACACACACAGACACATGTACTGTACACACACAGACACATGTACTGTACACACAGACACATGTACTGTACACACACACAGACACATGTACTGTACACACAGACACATGTACTGTACACACAGACACATGTACTGTACACACACGACACATGTACTGTACACACACAACACACATGTACTGTACACACACAGACACATGTACTGTACACACACAGACACATGTACTGTACACACACAGACACATGTACTGTACACACACAGACACATGTACTGTACACACAGACACATGTACTGTACACACACACACACATGTACTGTACACACACAGACACATGTACTGTACACACACAGACACATGTACTGTACACACAGACACATGTACTGTACCACACACAGACACATGTACTGTACACACAGACACATGTACTGTACACACAGACACATGTACTGTACACACACACACATGTACTGTACACACAGACACTGTACTGTACACACGACACACATGTACTGTACACAACAGACACATGTACTGTACACACACAGACCATGTACTGTACACACAGACACATGTACTGTACACACACACAGACACATGTACTGTACACACAGACACATGTACTGTACACACAGACACATGTACTGTACACACAGACAGACACATGTACTGTACACACAACAGACACATGTACTGTACACACAGAACATGTACTGTACACACAGACACATGTACTGTACACACACGACCATGTACTGTACACCAGACAGACACATGTACTGTACACACAGACAGACACATGTACTGTACACACAGACACATGTACTGTACACACAGACAGACACATGTACTGTACACACAGACAGACACATGTACTGTACACACAGACAGACACATGTACACACACACAGACACATGTACTGTACACACAGACAGACACATGTACTGTACACACACAGACACATGTACTGTACACACAGACACATGTACTGTACACACCAAGACACATGTACTGTACACACAGACACATGTACTGTACACCAGACACATGTAGTACACACAGACACATGTACTGTACACACAGAAGACACATGTACTGTACAACAGACGACACATGTACTGTACACACAGACAGACACATGTACTGTACACACAGACACATGTACTGTACACACAGACACATGTACTGTACACACAGACAGACACATGTACTGTACACACAGACAGACACATGTACTGTACACACAGACACATGTACTGTACACACAGACAGACACATGTACTGTACACACAGACAGACACATGTACTGTACACACAGACAGACACATGTACACACACACAGACACATGTACTGTACACACACACAGACACATGTACACACAGACACATGTACTGTACACACACACAGACACATGTACTGTACACACACACAGACACATGGAGGGATATACATGGTCTTACAGTGCTGCTCTGCTGCCTGAGTCACAATTACCATCCAGGACAGGACTCTGCTCTCCGGTCCGTCGCTCTGTCTGTGGGATTGATGGAAGTTGCTGACAGGTCACAGATCTGGGGGGGAGGGGGGGGCAGTGAAAGTTCAAACAACTGCTGTAAATTCCCTGTGCCTCAGATGACAGCCACCAGAGAGCATCCAGACATCTCACTGCAGAAACCTCCAGGCCGGATACTCCTTCTTACCGCCCAGGATGAAGGAGCTCAGCAGACGCAGGAGATGAAGCCGGAAGACGTGCCCGGTACCAGCAGACAGTGCAGGTAGTGCATGGCCCCTGGTCAGCAGCGTGTATAGTAGCTTCAGGGAGGCGTCCATCAGCTGGAGCCGCAGAGGAGTGGAGGAGTATCCTCCAAGAAGCGGCTGCAGGAACACAGCCGGAAGCTCCACACCGGAAACGCGGCTGCGGCTACTGTGCAGCTCCCTGGTTGTGCCCGGCCGGCGGCCGCAGAAAGACAGAAAGGGGCCGCAGGCGACCTCTTAAAGGGAAAGAGCGGCCGCAACGGCCCAATTCCCATTCAGCCCACCGGGAAAACTCCGGTATGCCCTATGGCCAGTCCGGGCCTGATGTACAGACATTGTTTTTTTAAGTTAGTTGAATGTAAGGACTGTTATTACATATCCTTGAAGCATAAGTTTAAATACTTTTAGCAGAGCAAGTGGTAAAGCAGTGGTCTTTAATACGCAGCCCCTGAGGCTGCTTCATGCAGCCAGCAGGCACAGCAGACCCTTGATGATTGTGGACCAGTTAAGGGGGCTGCAGTCGTCTGTGATTTGCTTTTCATGAATGTGCGTTTGCTGGCATGCCGAGGCACAAGCTCTGCTCAGCTATAGCTATGGCAAACACTAGTCAGTCAAATGTCAGCAGCTAACTTCAGTGTATGACGTCAGCTGCTGACCTCTGATTGGCCGGCGGCTACTATTGATGTATCTGAGCAGAGCTTGATCCTGCCAGTGGCTGCAAATGAACATTCATGTGGGCCACGATCAGCAATGGGTCTGCTGTGCAGAACAAAAGACTATGAGGGAACAGAAGAAAGGTGAATAGAGGAGAAGAATCAAGTGTGCTTGTGTGTGTGTGTGGGTCACTACAAGATGAAGATCAGGATGGGGACATTACTACAAGAAGGGGCATTACTACAAGATGGGGCATTACTACAAGAAGGAGACCAAGATGGGCACATTACTACAAGAAGGAGACCAAGATGGGGCATTACTTCAAGAAGGAGACCAAGATGGAGCATTACAACAAAAAGGGGATCAGGATGGGGCATTACTACAACATTGGAACCACAATGGGGCATTACTACAAGAAGGAGGTCAGGATGGGCCATTTCTACAAGATAGTAATGCCCCATCCTGACCCCTATCTTGTAGAAATGGCCCATCCTGACCTCCTTCTTGTAGTAATGCCCCATTGTGGTTCCAATGTTGTAGTAATGCCCCATCCTGATCCCTATCAGAAGGAGACTAGGATGGTGCATTACTACAAGTGGGGGATAAGGATGGGGCATTACTGCAAGACAAAGGGGACCAGGATGGGGCATTACTACAAGACAAAGGGAACCAGAATGGGGCATTACTACAAGAATAGGACCAGAATGGGGCATTACTACAAGAATAGGACCAGAATGGGGCATTACGACATAAAGGAGAACAAGAAAGGGACCAAGATTGGATCATTACTACAAGAAGGGGAGAAGAATGGAACATTGCTACAGAAGGAGACCAGGATGGGGCATTACTACAAGAAGGGGAGCATGATGGGAGATTTCTACAAGAAGGGGAGCGCTTTGTGATCTTATTCTGGCACTTAACTCATGCAGGATCCATTTGAAACACTTTTGTCTGCTACTGTTTGAATGTTCAATATGAAAACTGCCTTTCTTGTTGCCTTAAATTTAGTAAGACGGGCTTATGAACTACAGTTCATTTCAATCAATCGCCCTTTCACAACTTTTCTCAAGGATCGGAGAGTTAAAAACTTGACCCAGCTTTTCTTCCTAAAGTGGTTTCTAGGTTTCATAGGTCCCAATACATATTTCTCCATTCTCTCTGTCACAATCTGAGATTTCAGTGTGAATTGAACCTTCATTCCTTAGATGTTAAGTGGTGTCTTCTTAAATACCTGGAAGTTACAGGCCCCTGGCAGAAATCTTCATCTGTGTATGTACTATTTCAGAGCACCAATATAGGTAAAATTACTACAGAAGCCTCCATTGCTAAGTGGATTAGAATGACCATAACTCTGGCCTATTTTTCGTCCGGTCAGAATCTCCCTCAGAATATTAAGGCTTACTCTACAATAGCCATGGCCACTTTCTGGGCAGTAGCAAATGCATTAGTAGATCGGATATGTAGGCAGCAGTCTAGTCTTCACCTTCTACTTTCTGGGATAGATCTGGGATACTCTGATCTCTCTTTTGGGAGAAAAGATCTTTCAGCAGTAGTCACTCCATAAAGGTTTCATCTTTTTTATTCTCTGTCAGGGTGTTGGGAAAAGATGATAATTGCTTATCAGTAATTTGATTTTCCTGAATCATGACCGCACCATGCTCATTTCCTCCCTATAGTGTTCTGGTGGTGGGATGCTTCTATCATAGTCACAGTGTGCAAAAAAAAAAAACTAACAAAAAATTATTTTTGGACGTATGAGTATACATTCTAATTCCTTTTGCTCTGCATCTATCTCTTTTGCTGTATAAATGCACTGAGATGTACGGAAAGATTCTGGCTTTTTATTCTGTAGGTTTCCTCTTCATGGGGGGTGGATCCTCTCTCACTACAGTGCTGTCATGGTTTGGGAAAATCAAGTTCCTAGGATGTAATTATCATCTTTCTTGTTGGGACTAAACTTACCGTAATATAAATAGCAAAGGTCTAGGTGAACATTTCTTGACTTCAGGTATCACAATGGAAAACAATGTGACATCTGTTTTGTGTTTTTCAGAAAATGCTGTAAAGAAAATAGGTGACAAATTGACCATCTCAGCATCACCTAAAGAGGAGTGTGCTCTCGAGATAGTTAAAGCAGCTGTTTTACGTCAGCCCGAAGTTTTTTATCCTTTTTGGAACATTAAGCCACTTTGGTTGTTGCAAAATTTAGCTCCAAATCTGATAGGAAATCTACTAGATAAAATGTATATGCTAGAAAATATTTCATAAATTGCCTGTATCAATAAAATACTCCAATTTCTATTTATCTTATTTCGCTAGCACTATTTTGTAGGTAAATAATGTTGGTGAGACCAACAGGATTGTGTGATATTTGTGGCCTGTTGTGCAATCCTGCTGTTAATAGACTGGTAGCCTCTGGACCAAAAGTAATACATGTGATCGGCAATAATACTTAGGTAATTTTCAATGTGTCAGTCATGGTCCATTGGCATTAAAGAGCCTAACATATACAGTGCCAAGAAAAATAAAAACACCCCCCATATTACTAGTAACATAGTAACATAGTTTTTAAGGTTGAAGGAAGACTTTTAGTCCATCTAGTTCAACCCATAGCCTAACATGTTGATCCAGGGGAAGGCAAAAAAAACCCATGTGGCAACACTAAGCTCCACATTGGGGGAAAAAAATTCCTTCCTGACTCCAGATACGGCAATCAGACTAATTCCCTGGATCAACGCCCTATCAAAGAATCTAGTATGTATAACTGATAATATTATAGTTTTCAAGAAAGGCATCCAGGCCCTTCTTAAATGTTAGTAGTGACTCACTCATTACAACATCATGTGGCAGAGAGTTCCATAGTCTCACTGCTCTTACAGTAAAGAATCCGCATCTGTGATTATGATTAAACCTTCTTTCCTCCAGACGTAGAGGATGCCCCCTTGTCCCCGTCTCAGGCCTAAGAGTAAAGAGATCATTAGAAAGTTCTCTGTACTGTCTCCTCATATATTTATACATTATTATAAGATCACCCCTAAGCCTTCAATTTTCCAAGCTAAATAACCCCAAGTTTAATAACCTGTCTTGGTATTGCAGACCCCTCAGTCCTCTAATGACTTTTGTCGCTCTTCTCTGGACCCGCTCTAGTTCAGCTATGTCTTTCTTATGCACCGGAGACCAGAATTGTACACAGTATTCTAAGTGTGGTCGCACTAGTGACTTGTATAGACGTAAAATTATGTTCCCTCATGAGCATCTATGCCTCTTTTAATGCATCCCTTTATTTTATTTGCCTTTGCAGCAGCTGCCTGACACTGGCCACTAAATGTGAGTTTGTCATCTACCCATACACCCAGGTCTTTTTCAGTGACAGTTTTGCCCAGTGTTTTACAATTAAGCACATAATTATACCTTTTGTTTCCTCTGCCCAAGTGCATGACCTTACATTTATCCCCATTAAAGCTCATTTGCCATTTATCAGCCCAAGCTTCTAGTTTACATAAATCCTCCTCGTCATTAGTCAAAAAATCAGTATGCATGGTTTTGGACTTTACAGTAATGTTTTGCTGAGTATCTGAGCGATACAGCCTCATTTTCCTGTTCTTTGCTGCCATCCAGTGTAGTCTACCATTATTACAATGTGCCATTACTGTGTATTTCATGTCGGCTTCATTTATTCTTCTGTTCATTGACTGCTTTCATTTACAAGGTACTGTGTGTGGCCCTCACAGTATCCCAGGTTGCACAAATGATGATTCTACCTGAAAAATTCATCAGATCACATTACCTAAACTTGACTATATATCTACCCCATCTATATTTAAAATATGGATCTTCTTCCACACCATCCATTTAGAAATATCTTCGAAATTGATGTGGCTTGTAACTTTTTATGATTTGAAATAACAAACCTTATCAGCTTCCCTAACTCTGTGCCTTTAAAGCAGGAGCAAGAATCTCATATTGAATCAATCCCAATGGCCACAATAAAAATGAAAGCGATATTACTTTCAGTAACCAATATGGTGTATCAAAAGTTTAGTATATACCATAAATGTCTGTTAGGTGCAGGACCTCCACCAATCAGCACTCTAATGGTGTGTTCATACAGATTTTTGGTTAGGATTTAGAAATAGATTCTGTGCCAAAATCTACTTCCAAAAACCCTTACAATACTCAGAATATGTTTCCGATTGATTGTAATGGGAAAACACTCCTGTGGTGGACATAGTGCCATTTAATGATATTTTGGGCATTTCCCATTAAAGAGGATCTCTCCCACAAGTTTACATTTTAAATTCGATATATCAGTAAAAGAGGCAAATGGCTGATGAAAACACTGTATTTTCCCCTGTCTGCATACAGACCAGGGAAAATACAAGCAACAGCCTAAATAGGAGTTCAAAACAGACTTTTTTTCTTCGTGATCTCATGACCTGATCACTTTACATTTTTGCCCATTCGTCTTTTCAAAATAGCTCTAGGTCAGTGAGACTGAATGGAGAGCCCAAAAAGTTCTACTTTGGTCCCATTAGATCACAGCACTTTCTTCCATATGCCATGCAGAGAACACAGCTATTAGGCGGAAGAAGGTGCTCTGGTTGCATCACACCAAAGTATAACTTTTTAGGGCTAAATGCTATGTGTGCATATTACCCTAAAAATGCCATCCCTACCATCAAATATAGTGGGGGCAAAAACATATTTTTGGGATTCTCTTTGTCAGCAGATACAGGAAAGCTGGTCAGAGCTATAGGAAGATCGATGAAGGAAAGCTATAGAAAAAGGAATTACAATTCCTGAAATTATTTTACCAAATATAACACAGCACAGAAAGGGCAACAGTATTTATCTGCCCAAGTTACAGAAACTAATACACTATCAGGATGTAGCACCCCAATTTGACAAAGAAGGTGGCAACACAGGTGCAAAATACTGATAAGACAATCACTCAAGATCTACCAGTTCATAAGGGGGTGATAGCTTAGTGTTCCGTTTTCACACAAATAATGCTTATATAGGACACTGGTCACACACATGTAGTGCACAGCCTATTAAAGTGACGCCCATACTATTAAGTTAGGTGAGCTGCTCAGAAATATACAAGCGCTCCCCACCAGGACAGACACCCTAGTTTACAAGGGTAAGATAGATGGGCTTGACTGCATCCAGCAGAAAAATATATGCACAATATTATGAGATATTGGTCAATGCTTTGGCCAAAACATGAAAGCTTGGAACTCACGTCAAGTATCCACCGAGTCTGTACACTAAAATTTATTTAGAGCTGATGTGAAGATGGATGAAGCTAAATACAGGGAAAACGTGGAGGAAAACCTATTAAAGGCTGCAAAAGAGACTGGGGAGTAGGTTTACCTACCGGCAGGACAATGACCCTAAACATACTGCCAGAACTACAATTAATGGTTTAAAAGCATATTCATGTGTGTGAATGGCCCAGTCAAAGCCCAGAAAATCCCATTGAGAATCTGTGGCAAGACTTGAACATTGCTGATCACAGACATTCTCTATCCAACCTCACTGAGCTAAAGATATTTTGCAAAGAATGGGTACAAATTTCAACCTCTCAATGTGCAAAGCTGGTAGAGACATAACCCAAAAGACTTGCAGTGACAGGTGATCCTACATAGTACTGACCCGGGGGGTGCTGAATACAAATGCACATCACAAATTTCGGATTCATATTTTTAAAATATTTAACTCCTTTATGATCAAAGACGTATATACAGTTGTGCTCAAAAGTTTACATACCCCAACAGAGTTTTTTATTTCTCAGAATTTTTCTTAGAATATGAATGTTATCACAAAAACATTTTTTTCCACTCATGGTTAATGGTTGGATGAAATCATTTATTGTCAAACTACTGTGTTTTCTCTTTTTAAATCATAATGACAACCAAAAACATCCAAATGACCCTGATCAAAGTTCACATTCCCCAGTTCCTAACTGGGTTCCCCAGTCCCTTCACCACCCAGGAATGTTTCATTTTCATTTTTCGTTTTTTGCTCCCCTGCTTCCAAGAGCCATAACTGTTTTATTTTTCCATCAATATAGACATATGAGGACTTGTTTTTTTGTGGGACGAGTTGTACTTTCAGATGCAATAATTTATTTTACCATATAGTATACAGGAAAATGGGTAAAAAGTCAGAATCCGGTGAAACTGCAAAAAAAGTGCAATTACACGTTTTTGTTTTTTTTTATTCGCCATGTTCACTATATGGTAAAACTGACATAATGGTGTGATGCCTCGGGTCGGTACGAGTTCCTAGATACCAAAAGGGGTTAATACCATGTATTGCCCACTCTAATATCAATGACAGCTTGAAGTCTTTTGTGGTAGATGTGGATAAGGCACTTTGTTTTATCAGATGGTAAAGCTGCCCATACTTCTTGGCAAAAAGCCTCCAGTTCCTGTAAATTCCTGGGCTTTCTTTTATGAATTGCGCACTTGAGTTCTCCCCCGAGTGGCTCAATGATATTGAGGTCAGGAGACTGAGATGGCCACTGCAGAACCTTCACTTTGTTCTGCTGTAGCCAATGACAGGTCGACTTAGCCTTGTGTGGCCTTAGATCATTGTCATGTTGGAACGTCCAAAGAACATCCCATGTGCAGCTTCCAGGCTGATGAGTGCAAATTTGCCTCCAGTATTTGCTGATAACATGCTGCATTCATCTTTCCTTCAACATTGACCATGTTTCCTTCGTCTTTGTAGCTCATATATCCATGCATCATCAGTGATCCACCTTCGTGCTTTACAATAGGAAGATACAATAGGAGTGTTCCTTTCATCATAGGCCTTGTTGACAGCTCTCCAAATGTAACGTTTATGGTTGTGGCCAAAAAGTTTGATTTTGGTCTCATCACTCCAAATTACCTTGTTTCAGTTTGGAGGCTTCCTCTGTGCTGTTTGGTGTATTGTAGAGGAGATACTTTGTGTCATTTGCGCAGTAAAGGCTTTCTTCTGGTGATTCGACGATGCAGCCTCCAAGTGCCTCCTGAACTTTTGATCAGGATGATTTGGATGTTTTTGGTTGTCATTATGATTTAAAAAGAGAAAACACAGTAGTTTGACGATAAATGACTTCACCCAACCACTAGCAATGAGTGGAAAAAATGTTTGTGTTATCATGCATATTCTCTGAAAAAAGGCCAAGAAAGTAGTGATGAATGAGTCTAATTGTTACTATTCGCACAAATAGTATTGTGTTCGCATTGCTCATTTTTCTGCAAGTTTTTGTGTACTTGCCTCTCTGTATTTGGATGTCCTGCCCTGCAGTTTTGGCGCCTCCTTTGCAGTCACTAAACATGTTGGACTTCTTAACCAATCACAGTAATGCCGAGACATCTAGGTTGTGGCATTACTGTGATTGGCTGGTCGACCAGTGTCATAGGGTCTATTTAAGCCCTGCCGCCGCCATTTTTTCAGCCTCGCATCCGGAGCCTGCGTTCTACAAGCATAAGGAAAGATCGCTCTGCTGCTAGGGAGGGTGTTATGCCTCTTCATAACACAATAGCCCTTTTCAGGGCTACCTCTAGTGTATACTACCTCAGTTTAGATTAGCTAGGGAGAGATATTGGAGCAGGGACTGTTGAAATGATCCGTTCAGCAGCTGCATAATACCACCAAAACAATAGCTCTTTTGAGAGCTTAAGAGACACAGTACAGAGTTAGACTACAGGGAGGGAAAGTTACTCCAGCAGAGTCAGTGTAAAGCAGCAGAAGTCCAAACATTTCCTACTGCCTGCTACGAACTTCGCACCAGGCCATTTAACCCACTGGTGCTTCTGTCCACATTACAAAAAGACGGTTTTCCCAACGCTAAGCAGCAGTAGTCCAAACTTTTAGTACTGCCTGCTACAAACCTCGCACCAGGCCATTTTCCCCACTATTTTGGCTGAGTGTGACGGCTAGGTTGGCTTGTGCCATCCACACCTGAAAATCTGCAAACAAAACCCAAAATGCCAAAAAAAAGCCTGTTGTTAAGGGATAGGGACGTGGATGTGGATGTGGTGATGTTGGTGGTGTGCGAGAAGGCACTGAGTCTGTGTCAGGTGAGAAGAACAAGCATGCATGTACTATGTTCCTGGAAAAATTTCCCGGTTTGGAACGTAAACATGCATGGAAGACCAAGAACAGATTCTGTCTTGGATAGCAGACATGGCCTCTACGCATTTGTCAAGCAGCAACAAAATTTCCAACACCACACAGTCTAATGTCGATACACAGAAGGCTGGCCTATCCAAACCTGAAGCTGGTTCTCATTCCTCCCACCATTATTAGTCACATTAGACATATGACCCCAAGCTTGGCCAATCAGATGTTTGGAACATATTGTTTGGTTGGCTCTGGCCTATCACCATGCAGCATCAAAGAGGGACGTGAGGAGGGGTCATGCGTTGATGCTCAAGTATTTGAGGTCCTACGGCTAGAAGAAAGCCACTTGGAGGAATGTTATTTACTGGCTCCAGAGATGGAGGCTGATAATGATAAGACACAGTTGCCATAAGATTAGCTTGCAATATCAACTGGGAATGAGGATGAGATGGAAGACGAGGTGGTCAATGATGAGTCCACTGATCTGACCTGGACTGTTCGCACGCATATCCATGACAGCAACACAGAGGAAGATGGATATGTAGCACCAAAACAGGCACCAAGGGGTCATCGTATTTTACCCAGAGTGACAACTGGGTCGACTGTTCCCAAGACTACCCCCACTGTGGGCCATGTCAGGGCTGCTGTGTGGAATTATTTTCTGAAAGTCCTTCAGAGAAAAACATTGTACTCTGTAGCATCTGCCATACCAAGTTGAGCAGAGGCCAGGGCAAAGGCAACCTCAGAACCACCAATATGCGAAACATGTCAGCCAAGCACCCCAGTAGGTGGGTGGAACACCAGGGTACCAAATCTGCGTCTGGGGGTCAAACCACTGAAATGTCGCCTGGGCTATGTCCTTCATAATCTGCAGTTTAGGGTGCTGACGCTCATACCTCCTGCCCACAGGCTGTGGTTGCTCACTCACAACAAACATCAACCACATCCACTTCCTTGTCCCAGCAAAGCATCCAATTGTCCATGCCTGAGACCTTGGAAAGAAAGCGTAAATACCCAGCCACGCACCCACAGGCACAAATACTATCCTCCCACAATGCCAAATTGCTAGTTGTAGAAATGTTGCCTTTTAGGCTTGTGGGAACACAGTCTTTCCATGATCTCTGGGCTGCGGTTGCCCCACAATACAGTGTTACCAGCTGCCATTATTTTTTCTGGTGTGCCATTCCTGCGTTACACAAGCATGTGAATCTGAATCGTGCTCTCACCTACGCCGTAACTGGTAAGGTTCACCTAACAACAGACACCTGGACAAGTTGTTGTGGACAAGGATGATACATTTCTGTCACGGCACACTGGTTGAACCTGGTGGAGGGTAGGACAAAGGTGCAAAGTGGAACATCGCACATCCTACCCTCGCCAGAAATAGCTGGCCCAACATCTGTCAGGGTTTCTGCCTCTTCAAATTCCAGTTCCTCTCGCCCTTCCTCCTGCTCCTCATCCTCCGCAGAATTACCCTCCCCATCAATGCCAAGCTAGACTGGTGCAGCAGCACATCGGCAAAGTGTCAACACGCTCTGCTGAAGCTGATCTGTTTAGGTCAGAAACCACACACTGCAGCAGAGCTGTGGCAAGCTCTAAGACAACAGACCAATGAGTGGCCCTCCCCGCTGCAACTCCAACTCGGTCTGGTCATCTGCAATAATAGATGTAACCTGGTGGCAGCTTTAAAGGTTGGAAAGCTAGTACATGTGCCATGCATGGCTCACGTGCTGAACCTAGTTGTTCAAAAATATTTGAAAACTGTGAAAAAAGTGTAATTGCACTTTTATGCAATTTCACCGCACTTGAAATTTTTTTCACATTTTCCTGTACACTATGTGGTGAAAAAATGATGTCATTAAAAAGTACAACTCGTCCCGAAAAAAACAAGCTCTCATATGTCTATATTGACAAAAAAAATAAAAAATGATGGCTCTTGGAAGAAGAGGAGGAAAAAACGGAAAATCGCCTGGGGGTTGAAAGGGTAAAAACCTTGAATTATTTTCTTAACACTTTATAAATGTTTGCTATTTAGTGTTGGTATATCACTTCAAATCCCAATAAAATACATTCAAAGTATAACCCTTTTAATTTTTCCTTTTTTTAATAAATCAATAGTACACATAAAAATAAGCAACTTTGTAATATTTCTTGTAAGACAGCCTGTAGCTCCTCCCTCTGCCTCTAGCTCCTCCCTTCTCCCATTGTCATCAGTATCAACTTCCATCTCCTATCTCAAAGCAAAAAAATTAGCAGGAGCATGAGTTGGTATACATGTAACCCATAAAAGCATGTTCACACTGGCCACTAAACAGACAAAACCTAAGATGAAAATTATATGAACAAATACACTGCAATGAATAAATAAAAAGCAAGTGCATTTAAATAACATAGGGTACTTAGCAAACATCATTTTTGATCAAAAAAGTGTAAAGCCATGACACTGCGATAAGGTGTACTCATTTCAGGAGAGTACCTAACACTTCTGAGTTTCAGCTCAATACTCAGTAGTCTCTGTTGTTGCTGCTGGTCAAGTGATGTGGTTTTGCTGACCGCTTCCACTACCCTTTAAATAGTCACATGACCCATGACCAGGCATCATTTATACAATAATTCTATTTAAAATCATCCTGGTGTTTGGAGCTCTCCTGTTGCTTCTGGACATCTGTCTAGGAGCCGAGCATTTTGTAGCCTTGGAGTTGGGTTACAGCTTTCGAGTTTGTTTTGTATCCTTTTTGTTCCATTCTGTGTGGGGTTTTACCACTCCTGACCCTCCCTTTCCCCCCTCCCCTGGGTGAGAAAAAGGGGGTATTGGACCAGGCTGGTCAGGAGCAGGACAAGGGTGGCAGCTTAGACATACTCACCTTCAGAGGTATCTCTGGGATAAGGGCCAGCTAGAGCCCCTCTAGTTCACGGTGAAATGAATACTTTTTCAAGGCACTGGAAATATACGTATATATGTAATCCCCAAATGATTTACCAGCGGATACAAAAACAACTAACAGCGTAACAGCAGTCACTCTGTTTCTTGATAGACTAATGTGGGATGGGACCTTGCAAATGTAGTCACCTATCTGATACAAGCAAGGAACATGCCAAATTAGACTATGGCATTATCCGAGGACCCATAATATGGTAAGTGACCACCATTGGTACATGTAAAGAAAAAAACAGTAATTTGGTTTTATGCTTTTATTTGATTTCTCTTTGCATTGTCGTCATTTAACAGTATTTATTTTTATCCAAGTTTTTGTATCCTGCGTTGTATGGAGCACTTGCAAAGCAGTTGGCAGCAACTCGATCACAGTTGCAGATAAACTGCGCACAGGAATCACCATAAGCTGTTGGGAGACACAGATTGGAAAGTATGTTATGGTGTGTACAGATAAAATGCTTCACTAAACTGCACCATACATGGAACATTTCCTTAGAGTCAAAGCAGTGGATACTTTGCCCACATGAAACAATATACTTGCGTTATACGCTGCTTCTGCAAATCTAAATTTCTACATCTTTACAGATTAAAGATGAATAAATAAAGTTAGTAAGTACTGTAGCTTTGTAAATCTGGTCTTACTCACAAGGTTGGCTATTGGGAACAATCCCCTCGGCCATTGTTTCTTCACACAAAGGTTATCAATGGCTCGTAAGGGGACCATTTTATACACCAATATTCACTTAGAGCCTGATGCACCAAATTCATTAAGAGGAGCAGACTTTCATCTGCTCATCAGCATTAAAGAATGTACCTTTCTGTTAAAATTTACACCACTTTTGTCACATAAATAATAGCGTTTGTCGGGCGTGTTCTGCCACTCCTACTTCAGCTAGGACTTGCGCACTTTTTGAAAAATTGGTAGAATTGATGTAAAAACACCAAAAGTTGCAATGTTTTGGTAAAACTGCTCATTGGACAAAAATGTGCATCTTTCACTCCTGGTGTAAAATATCCTGTATAGTCAGTAAAATGATGGAACAGCAAAAAATTGACACTTACATGTACAGGTAATAGTTGTCCCAGAGCATTTATGCTCATAACCCCTGGTGTATGGATTGTCTACAAGTCCACCACAGCTAGGATATGACTTGACTTGTGAGTAGCAGTTGTCATGGGTTTGGCAGCATCTGTAAAAATAACAAGAGGCAATTATGTAGATTCAGATGTTCACAATATGGAATTTTGCTAATTTTCTTGAATTTTAAGACGTTCTCCACTACTCAGACAATCCCTTCTTAATCATTATATCCTCTTGTAAAATAAAAACACCTTGTACTCATTTCCCACATAGGCAGGCGCCGTTCCAGCAATTCTGACGCAGAGGCTTGTGTAATGTTATTATTCCACGTAAACCCTACAGGAAATCAGCAACTACCAGTAGCATAGCTACCGGGCGTTGGTAGAGGGGGCGGGCATCCCAGACTCTGCAATCTCAGGAGCCCACCCGGAGCTATGCTACTATTAATTATATCGGCATGCGTGCCCGTATAATTAATCTCTGTTGTAGAGCAGGGGGACACAATCTCTGTGCTCTTTATAGCAAATCCGAATTGGCGCACACGCAGGACATCAGAGTCCCAGCGTGGGGATGTGTCGGGACTTTACTGCTCTGTACATGCGATGACAACTCAGAGATCCGTACACACTGGATTTACAAGAATCGTGGATTAGGTGAGTAGTGTGTTTTTATTTTTTTTAATGCAGAACTTGGATCATATATATATATTTCCTATCCTGGAATATATCAGGAAGGCCAAGGATGGAAAACATATATACCTGGAAGGGGGACATGTATATATCAGGATGGTATACATATATATCAGCATGAGGGACATATATACCAGGATGGGACATAGGATAGGGAACATATCTACCAGGATGAGGAACTTATATACCAGTATGGAGCACATATATACCAAGATTTTTTCCCTCTGCTTGGTCTGAAAAAAGGTACACTTACTGACCACATTTTTTACCTTGATTTCTTTTAGTGTTTCTTAAAGCCATAAAGTTGCCATTTGAAATAACTTATCTGCCTTTTTTTTACAACATTAAACAACTGAATGAACATCCTCCGAGCCAGGTGATTCCATAATTTTTGCCAGGGGTTGTATTTGGTTTTTATTAAGTTGCCTAATAATTCTGCACAAACAGATATCCTCCTAAGGTAGCCAAATCTAAAAAAAACACTCCAACTTCCAAAAATATTAAACTTTGATATTTATAAGTCTTTTGGGTTGATTGAGAACATAGTTTTTGATCAATAATAAAAATAATCCTCTAAAATACAACTTGCCTAATAATTCTGCACACAGTGCATTTGCTGTTGATTTATGTGATTCTTGGGAGCATTGAAATGAGTGGGTTTTGTCCAATTGCTTGATGTTTGCCTTGTATATTTGATTTATCTAATCCTAAAGTCTAGTCACTGGAGGGCAAAGGTGAATTAGACTTAAAGGGAACCTGTCACCTCCTAAAAGCCACCTAACCTTTCAATACATGTCCCTGCACCTTCCTATTACCATTATAACTATCCCTCTCTCTGCTAAATGCTTGCTTTCAATCTGCTAAAATAACATTTTTATACTCAATAGGATGATAATGAAGTGGGAGCTATATGCAATAGTCCCCCTGGGCGTGTTGGTTTGCAGTCTCCATGATTCTTTATCACTCCCCGATGGGCGTGATATTGTAATAAGATTCATCTCTGGCCCAGCCTCTCTGTGCTGCTTGTGCTATGATGTGGAGATGATGTCAGGACAAATGATTTGCATGCTGTAAGTGACAGAGAGGAGGAGAGGAGGGCAGAGCCTGCACAAGCAAAGCAGCACAGAGAGGCTGGATCATGGAGGCTGCAAAACAACACGCCCAGGGGGACTATTGCATATAGCCCCCACTTCATTATCATCCTAATGAGTAAGTATGAAAATGTTTTTTACAACATTGAAAACAAGCATTTAGCAGAGAGTGGGATAGTTATAATGGTAATAGGAAGGTGCAGGGACATGTATTGATAGGTTAGGTGACTTTTAGGAGGTGACAGGTTCCCTTTAAAACATGTTTACTTAGACTTGCACAATGTTGTACAAGTCACTATATAAGGCCAGAGAACCATGACAAAGGCAGAAGCTGTGTACCAGTAACTGTGGGACATCAGGTATAATGTTGAGATTTTTTCTAGGAGCTCTCTGCCATCGATGTTCTATTCTAAATGATGGTGCAGACAGATGATGTTCAAAAGCTCCTTGGTAATGTAAGTACGTAACCTTTGTATGTTGAATATACATAAGTGTACGCAATATCATATTGTTCCTTTAACTTTATGTTTTATATTACCTTTATAATAAAATTGCATGGTTGCCTTCTCTAAAATCGTATCTGAGCCTTAGTGTTAAAAACTGTGCACAACAGGGATGCAGAGAAAAACACAGAATTATGGCTCATTGGGACATCCATTTTTCACATATGAGTGCTATCTGTGGTTTTCATAAACCTGTGATAGTCTATGGGGCCATTCACATGTCCACGATTCTTCGCGGACGGGGCAATTCATGGGAAATTGTGGAGACAAGTCCAATTTTAACTGCATACCCAGTGTCAGTTGAATACTACTACATGGAAATCATGCTTACCTGTCTAGAGTATCCTTGGGAGTCCCATGTCCTCCAAGTCCACAATAACAACCATAATTATTAAATTCTTGTAGGGGTGCACTGTTAGGAATGGCACATTTGATCAACTGGTGGAAATCCCAGAGTGCCCGATTGTAAGTAGAGGCACAAGCGCAGGATACTGAGATAAAATCAAAGTTTATTACTGTAGTTAAAAGTAAAAGGACCTGTCAATAAGACTTATAACATAACAGCATTTCTGAAAACTCATTGACTTTGTTGGGCGTCTCAGGAAGTGATCTGTTTTTTCATGCAAAAAAGGATCAAAAACACATTGTGTGAACAAGGCCTTATGCTGTAGACCAGCACTTACCTGTTAGGGTCACAGTTGCAGTTATACACATCAGACTAAGGCCAGGGTCACATCGGCGTTTTTTGTTTAAAATCCTGATCCGGTTTTGAGCTTTAAAAAAGCTCAAAACCGGACCAGGAAAGGCTCCTGATAGAAGCCTATGCAAAACACCGGATGGCTTCACAAGCCATCCGGTGGCCGGATCCGGCACTGCTGCCTGCGTTTAAAATCATGCAGGCAGCAGTTTTCGCAGCGTTTACCGGGACCGCACTGCGTTCACCGGATGGCTCAGGATGTGTAATCCTGAGCCATCCGGTAACTGCAGAGTTTGCGGTTCCCGATCTGGCAAGTTAATAAAGAGTTAAAATAGCTGACCTAAATGACTTTTTGAGGTCTGTAGGGGGGCTTAGACCCCCCTACAGACCGGCCGGCGACTTCTATAGTGTTCTTCTACAATTTCTCAATGGTCACAGGCTCTTCGGAGCCCGTGCATGTAAACCAAAGGGGCCCCCCCGTATCACTATACTGGGGTACATAGACCCCTGTATTACAAATAAGCTGTATTGATGTCTAGTAACGGTTAAATGTGTACATTTGCATTGTAAGTATATACTTACAACATTCTTTCGTAGGCAGAGTGAAGGAAATCCATGGGCGGGGCTGTGTGCAGCAGCCTCCGCCCGCTCCTTCTTGATGCCCGCCCCCTCTGGCCGTAATCCAGTCTTGTGAGGGCGGGGACGTCGTTAAAGGGGCGTGGCTAACTATGTGCCGCGGTTAGCCACGCCCCGTTAACGACGTGCCCGCCCTCAAAACACTGGATTACGGCCAGAGGGGGCGAGCATCAAGAAGGAGCGGGCGGAGGCTGCTGCACACAGCCCCGCCCATGGATTTCCTTCACTCTGCCTACGAAAGAATGTTGTAAGTATATACTTACAATGCAAATGTACACATTTAACCGTTACTAGACATCAATACAACTTATTTGTAATACAGGGGTCTATGTACCCCAGTATAGTGATACGGGGGGGCCCCTTTGGTTTACATGCACGGGCTCCGAAGAGCCTGTGACCATTGAGAAATTGTAGAAGAACACTATAGAAGTCGCCGGCCGGTCTGTAGGGGGGTCTAAGCCCCCCTACAGACCTCAAAAAGTCATTTAGGTCAGCTATTTTAACTCTTTATTAACTTGCCAGATCGGGAACCGCAAACTCTGCAGTTACCGGATGGCTCAGGATTACACATCCTGAGCCATCCGGTGAACGCAGTGTGGTATTCAGCACACAGTTTTGAAAAAAATGTGTGTGCCCGCCATTGCGTTCACCGCATCCGGATCCGGATGCGGTGAATGCAATTCATGTTTGCAATGTGACCCTACCCTAATTCTATTATGTTGTCATTGTAACTATTACACCACAGCTGCAGATAAAAAACTTGAAAAGGGCCATAATTGGCTGATACGTTGTGAACGAAATTTTCTGCAAATAAAATCTGATATGTACTATTCTATGTCTGAAACACTGAATTTCATGACAGATAATATTCAGGTAAATAACATTAAAATCCTGGGGGCATGTCCTGGCCATGGAGAGGAGAGGAAGCTGAAATCCCAGCTCCTGCTCCCCATGCCAGGCTTCTAACACAATCCAGCAGCATCCACCAGCCAAAACCACTGTATATGCCGGCTAAGAAGTGGAGCATCCAGCCCTGCACCCGCTCGGGCCCCCCAGTGACCCCCGCCGCGGGAATCGCCCAATATCTGCGGAGCAGGCCACATGGCCCACAATATGGCGGACTCCGCTGACCAGAAGCAGGGCAGCGGGACAGAGACGGAGGAAGCCCCAGGCAGAGGAGAGAGACCCCCCACTCCACCAGGCATCAAAGGAGACAGCGCAGACCGGAGCCCCACGGAGCACATATTACTACCGCCTGATGCTGATAACCTGCAGCTGCCCAGCCGCTCACATGCGGTGACATCCTAGGCCTGCACCATCCACGATGCCGACGAGACCACACAGGGAGGAGAGATCCCTCACACACCGATCACCGATCTCTTCCACGAGGACCCTTATGGGGTCGTTACACGCGTCAATGTCGCCAGCGATGTAAACGCTGGTATCCATGTAAACAAGCGGGTAACTAAGTGCCGCGCGGCGCTTAGTTACCCGCTGTTTACCATGGATACCTGCTCCCAGCGCTTCCTGAGAGGCGCTGGGAGCTGGCTTCTCGTTTGTCTCCCAGTGTCACACGCAGCAATGCTGCGTGTCCACCAGGTGACCCTCGCCGGTTTTTAGAGCAAGTTCTAAAACCTGGCGACCATCAACCAGTGATTTGTCACATGCATCAATATCGCTGCAACGTCATGTGCAGCAGCGATATTGATGAGGCCAGAGCTGTGGGGGTACTCGGTCACCGGGTCTGCTGAGTGGGGAGTCACAGGTGGACGGTATCCCGGTGCCGTGCCCTGGGGATCATTTGAAGGGGGATGAAGGGATTTATTTACAAGGGAACGTGACGCCACCTGTAGGGTCTGGTAAGGTGGTACCAGCGCTGCCAGCCGGCCTCTGAGGTGATGGAGGGGGCAGCAAAGTGTGGTATAGCTCCCCACAGGTGGAGCTTTACCTCAGGGCAGCAATAAGGGAAGATGGTGAGGGAGGGCAGCGAAGGAGGATGATGGTGGATTATAGCTGATAAACAGTCACACATACACACAGGGTTAGTTGTTCCGGTACCTTTTTACTGAGGTAACATAACAGGTACAGTCTTGAGTATTAACCGGGTCCCTGGTACAATTTAGGATCAACTCCTTGGAAGGATATGAGGCCTCCTTTATTTCTATTCTCTGCCTTGAGGGATGAGTCTCTCCTGAGTTTGGACTCTCCAATCCTCTGATGTCTAAAACTAACAATCAGGCCCTTCTGCGGGAACCCGGTTTATCCTGTGGCCCTGGTCCTCTGTTTGGTTAGTTTTTAATATTTCCTCTATCTTCCTTCAGGGCTAAACTTCACCTGAAACTGCTGGGTTTTTACTGTGGCTCTGTAAGCCCACAGCATCGGACTCCAGTGTCCGTTTGTTCCTAAGGGGGATATATTTTGGGTCCCTCTTCTTATTCCCTACCTCTTCTCCTTGCCTCCGGCCCCTTCCCTGGGGTGTGAACAGCCGACAATTGTCCCTTTTGGTCCTGGTATTTCTCTTTTTCAGAGACCAGCAGCTCAGCCTCCTTCTCCCTTCCTCTCCTCACACGAACTCTTCCCTAGCAACTGTCTCCTAGGACCAACTGTCTCCTCCTCTCAGCCTGGATCTCTCAGGGGAACTGACTTAATGCAGCCAGTAGAGCTCCCCCTTCAGGTCTGGAGTGGAAGGTGTTGTGTGCTGAACAAACCAAGGTGTCAATCCTTCCTTGTACCAGTGTAACCTGTGGCAATCCCCCGCAGGGGTGCCACATTCCCCCTAGTTAAACTCAGTCCTCCGGGACTGAAACATTTTTCATAAATATAACAGGTTATAACTATTTACATTTGATTATTGAACAGAGTCTTAAAAATGAAAAATTTACAAAAACCAAGGAAAAATAAGAAAACAGGTTACCAGTCCATACAGCGCTAGTCCATCCGCTGCAGGCTGTTTAGGGGATGTTGAAACAGGGATTTGCCACTACCAGTCCTGTGGCTATGGTCCATTTTGAAAATAGGAAAAAGGGAAAGTTCAAAAATTCAACAGGTCAAGTCTCTTGAAAATTAAAAATCATAACTATATACAATACGGGTGTATCTGCTTAGGAGGCCTGGCTTCACTTATACCACCCCCAGGCACTTTCTTTTCCTAACTTCATGTGCATGGGGGCTAGTCCAGTTCCTCCACCCTTCTATACACTACTACTAATAACATATTTTCATTCTGAACATATTTACATTTTAAACATTTTCACATTTTCCCACATTTTATCACCTACTCTCTGTATCTAAGTGGTGGCTGACCAAAGTTACTACGGGTTGACCTGCGTAGCACTGGTGTGTTACTAATGTCTGTACCTAATGCAGTGTATGCTCTCTCTCTCAGTCTATCAGATCTACGTGTGGTTGTAATACCGTAGTATTGGCGTAGTCTCTCTAGTGGACTGGCAGATTCACCGATTGCAGGGATCTCTGGTTCCGGTACAACGGGTGGTTCTTGTATTCTCGGTACTTCTACTGCTGATGGAAACGTTAAAGTTGGGATTAGATATGTACCTTCTATTTGAGGCCAATCTGCTGGTAACTCTCCAATAATTGTCTGGACTGTCTTTGGCTTCTCTTGCTCTTCTAGCTTTGGACAAGGTACATCTTCCTCTGGTTGAAGCTGTTGAGGGCACTTTTTCAAATGATCTCTGGACACTGTTGCTGTAGTTTCACCATGATCCTTACTGATTAAACAGGTTTTCTGGTTATCAAAATTGGATGGTAATACAGTGTATGGTTCTCTTTCCCACTGATCATCTAGTTTGTGCATTCTTCTTTTTCTTCTCAAAACCAATTCACCTGGTGTTAAAGGCGTTCCTTGTGCACTCTTGTTGAAGTTGGTTTCTTGTCTTCCTCTTGATCTTTCCAGACTTCTTTCAACGCATTCTTGGATTTTCTGGTATTGTTCTTTCCTTCTACTATCCCAATCTGTATCTGTAGTATCTGCTTCAGGAACTACTATGCCTAACTCAAAATCTGCTGGTAATTTTCCTGGTCTTGCTCTCATGAGATATGCAGGGGTGCAATTTGTTGAATTTACTGGGATATTGTTGTAAATGTCAACTAGATCTGGTAACTTTTCTGGCCACTGGTTGCGTTCTTCTAAGGGCAGAGTTTTTAACATTTCAATTACCACGTGATTCATCTTTTCGCACATTCCATTTGTTTGAGGATGGTAAGACGTAGTGCGTATTTTCTTGCATCCGTATAGGCGACAGAACTCTTGAAATATTTCAGCTTCAAAGGCGGGTCCTTGGTCTGTCAATACCTGGTCTGGATAGCCATGAGGTCTGCAGAAATAAGCTTGAAATGTTCTTGCTGCTGTCTCAGCTGTTAAGTCTTTTACCGGAGCTACCACAAGAAATCTAGAATAATGGTCTACCATGGTAAGAGCATAGGTGTAGCCTGATTTACTGGGTGTAAGTTTGACATGATCTATGGCTACCAGTTCTAATGGTTCTTTGGTGATGATAGGTTTGAGGGGTGCCTTCTGGCTGTTACGGTCTTTTCTTCTTAATGAGCATGGTCCACAATTTTTACACCATCTCTCTATGGAGGCTCTCATGCTGATCCAATAGAATCTTTCACGTAACAGTATTTCTAATTTTCTCCATCCAAAGTGTCCCGATTCATTGTGATACGCTTGCAATACCATTTGAACATCTCTTTTTGGAACCACAACTTGCCATACCATTTCATGTGTTCTTGGGTTGATATACCGCCTGCACAATTGACCTTGATAGATGAATAATCGACTTCTTTCTTTCCACAAATGTTGAGCTTCTAGTGGAACATTCTTTTCAAGTTTGGAACCTGGTTGAGTTATTAACTTCTTTACAAGACTTACTGCTGGATCACTGTCTTGAGTCTCTTTCCATCCATAGTGAGGCAACGGGTTTAGTTCAACAGTCTGACGATTTTGGTAGACTCGATCTTCAGCGATTTGCCATTTTCTACTTTTATGGAAAGCTGGGAGTTCTATTTCCTCTAAGTCATCTTCTTCTTCACTTCCTTGTGGATGTACTTGAGGATTTCTAGAAAGGGCATCTGCATTGGCGTTATTGCGGCCTGCTCGATATTTGATAGTAAAGTCATAGTTCGACAGTCGAGCCATCCAACGTTGCTCCAATGCTCCAAGTCTTGCGGTATCCAGATGTGTTAACGGGTTATTATCTGTGAAGACAGTGAACTTTGAAGCTGCGAGGTAATGCTTGAACCTTTCTGTTACCGCCCAGACCAAGGCCAGAAACTCCAACTTAAAGGAACTGTAATTTTCTGGGTTCCTCTCAGTGGGTCGAAGTTTTCTGCTAGCGTAGGCAATTACTCGTTCTTTACCATCTTGCACCTGAGAAAGGACTGCTCCCAGGCCTACATTGCTTGCGTCGGTGTAAAGGACGAATGGTAGGTTATAATCGGGGTAAGCCAGGATTTCCTCACCGGTTAGAGCCTGCTTCATCTGTTGGAAGGAATTTTCTTGTTCCTCTCCCCATTCTAATGGTGACTCTGGAAATCTTCTCTTCTTAGATTGGCCTATCAGAAGATCTTGTATGGGCGCAGCCATCTTTGTGTAGCCCTTAATGAATCTTCTATAGTATCCAACCAGACCTAAGAACTGACGTACCTCGGTGATGGTCGTTGGTCTTTGCCAATCCTGGATTGCTGTTACCTTTTCCGGGTCTGGTGCTACTCCATCTGCGCTGACCACGTGTCCCAGGTATTGGACTTTAGGTTTCAACAGGTGACATTTGGATGGTTTGAGTTTCATTCCGTACTTTGCTAAAGCCTCAAATACCTCCGCCAGGTGTTTCAGGTGTTCTTCGTAGGTTCTAGAGAACACGATGACGTCGTCCAGGTATAAGAGCACGGTTTCGAAGTTTCGATGTCCCAGGCAACTTTCCATGATTCTCTGAAACGTTCCTGGTGCATTGCATAACCCGAATGGCATACTATTGAATTCACATAGTCCCATTGGCGTTGTGAATGCAGTCTTCTCCGGTCTTCTTCTGCAACGGAGACCTGCCAGTACCCACTAGTGAGATCTAATGTGGAGAAATAGTTAGCAGTCTTTAATGCAGCAAGAGACTCCTCTATTCGGGGTAATGGGTAAGCATCTTTGTGAGTGATTTTATTGACCTCTCTGTAATCTACACACATCCTCATTGTGCCATCCTTTTTCCTGACTAGGACTAAAGGGGCTGCCCAGGGACTACTACTATCTCTTATAACCCCGGCCTCCTTCATGTCCCTCAGCATTTCTTTGGCATGTTGGTAGTGACCTGGTGGAATGGGTCTGTGTCTCAACTTGATTGGTGGATGATTTCCTGTGGGTATGTGATGCTGTACCCCTTTAATCCTTCCAAAATCTAATGGATGTTTGCTGAATATCTGCTCAAACTCTTGCACTACCCGGTACACTCCATGCTTCAGGTGAGAAGGGGTGGCATCAGTTCCTACATGCAACTGCTGACACCACTCCTCCAGCTGTCCTTTAGAGTTACTATCCTCCACCAGACTAGGCGAGGAAACAAGTTCTACTGTCTGTATGTTGTTGTTACAAACAGTATACAGCTTTGCTACGGTAGCATACCGAGGTAACTTTGCTTCCACTGCCCCACAATTTAACACACGGATTGGTACTCGTCCCTTGCGTACATCCACCACCCCTCTGGCTGTCAGTAGTGTAGGTCTGTGTTCCGAAAATACCGGCTCTACAACTGCCTGGTATTCCTGTCCTCTACAACCTATCGCTGCTCGACACCATATCATCATCTCACTATTTGGTGGTATTACAATGGGAACCGAGTCTATTACCCGCACACTGCCAATTTCTCCCCCAGACAGATTTACCTGTTGCTTGTGGATGAGGGCTCGGATCTCTTGTTGGATGACTCTTGTCCGCCCATAACCAGCAGTTTGAGTAATCTGTCGGAGTAAAAACAACACTTCTCCAAAGCAGTTTTCAATAACATTTGTACCAATAACCATGTAAGGGCATTTTTCATTAGGATTATCTTCAACTACAAATAACCCTTGACCTTTCAACTCCTCCCTTCCCAACTTTATTGTAGCTGCTCTATACCCCACCTGTTTCTGTGGTTGGCCATTAGCTGCAATAATATAAAAATTGGGGTTTGGGGGTTCAAGATCATCATCAGACCAATACTGCTTATAAAGGATATGCGGGATCGTAGTAACCTGCGACCCGGTGTCCAATAGGGCCGACATGGGAATTCCTTCTAGTGTAATGTTGAGGTACGGACGGCCTCCCACGTACCGCTTACACCAGTCTTTTGGGCCCAGTTGCTCTACTCCTGGGGTTTGGCCCTCGGACCCAGGAATCTCGTGTTTAAAGGGCATCTTCTTGCAAAGTGTCCTGGTTTGTTGCATCGCAGGCAGATGGGTTGTCCTGAAGAATCTGTGTAATCCCAGGGTCTGCGTTGGAATGGTGCGTTGGTCCCCTGCGCGGGCGACCTGGTTCTGCGTTGGAATGGTACGTTGGTCCCCTGCCCGGGCGACCTGGTTCTGCGTTGGAATGGTACGTTGGTCCCTTCCGCGGGCGACTGGGCTTTCCTTTGCATCCATGGGACATCCTCAGGGCTATCAGCTAGTTGAATTTTACTTGGTGGTGGTACCCCAGGCATATTTTGCAAGAGCTTTAGTACGTAGTCCATGTTTTTAGTTAACTGCAGCACCTGGTTTTGCATGTTATCATTTGCTACAGCTTGACTCTCTGCTTTTGCAGGTTCTGCAGGAATAGGTTTAAAGTCTATGGAAGAAGCATTAGTCTGCCATGATTGGTTGGCAGGTTCTGCAGGTGCTGGATCTCTTAGCACAGTTATAGCACGATCTTTTAAGTCACTAAAACTCACTGTTGGGTGATCCAATACCCACATATGCACTTGTTGGCGGTGATAGTCTGATCTTAATCCTTCTGTAAACTGTTCAGCAAGCATTTTATCCTCTTCCAGTACACTGGCCGGGTCTATCTGTTTCAAGGACCGGAGTGCTCTTTGTAAACGGAGGGCATAGTCTCTGATGGTATCCTGCGATCTCTGCTTACACTGATAAAACAGCATCCTCAATTCAGACTGTGTGCGCTTCTCAAACACCGATTTTAGCTTATCAAACACTTTGGCAGCAGAGTCCCTGTCAGCATCTCTCCAGGACTCAGCCTCCAGCTCCGCTGCGCCTATTAATTGTCCCAGCACAACGGTAGCCTGTTGCTTCTGTGTCATAGCATACATGTCCAGCATTGCACACATCTTATGCTTAAATGTTGCTAACGTACCAGGTTTACCTTCATATGTTGGTAACCACTTGGCACCCGGTACATACGGCATAGTTATAGGCATTATTTGGGCTGCTGCTTCAGGTACTGCGTTCTCGCCATTTCCCCTGTCAGGGACCCGCACATCATCCGTGTCACTCATGGTGAGGCCCCCCTAGTTAATGGATGCCAACCTGTAAGATGAAAACTGGTTTCTCCAGCTGTCGGCGGCTCTGTAGATAGAGCGGGCACCTCAGGTCTCTCTCTAACAGGGAGCTGCGCTTTCTTCAATCTCTCCGGCAGAGTGGAAGGGGGCGGGGCTTATCTTCCCGCTCTTTCTCCTGCTGTGACGCAGTTGTAATTTCTGAGGCGATGTAATGGCGGCCACACAAACAGTCAATTAAATAAAGTCTTAAGGCGCACTTCACCTAGTAAATACCAGGCTGGTTTGGATCCTGTTCGTGACGCCAGAAAATGATGAGGCCAGAGCTGTGGGGGTACTCGGTCACCGGGTCTGCTGAGTGGGGAGTCACAGGTGGACGGTATCCCGGTGCCGTGCCCTGGGGATCATTTGAAGGGGGATGAAGGGATTTATTTACAAGGGAACGTGACGCCACCTGTAGGGTCTGGTAAGGTGGTACCAGCGCTGCCAGCCGGCCTCTGAGGTGATGGAGGGGGCAGCAAAGTGTGGTATAGCTCCCCACAGGTGGAGCTTTACCTCAGGGCAGCAATAAGGGAAGATGGTGAGGGAGGGCAGCGAAGGAGGATGATGGTGGATTATAGCTGATAAACAGTCACACATACACACAGGGTTAGTTGTTCCGGTACCTTTTTACTGAGGTAACATAACAGGTACAGTCTTGAGTATTAACCGGGTCCCTGGTACAATTTAGGATCAACTCCTTGGAAGGATATGAGGCCTCCTTTATTTCTATTCTCTGCCTTGAGGGATGAGTCTCTCCTGAGTTTGGACTCTCCAATCCTCTGATGTCTAAAACTAACAATCAGGCCCTTCTGCGGGAACCCGGTTTATCCTGTGGCCCCTGGTCCTCTGTTTGGTTAGTTTTTAATATTTCCTCTATCTTCCTTCAGGGCTAAACTTCACCTGAAACTGCTGGGTTTTTACTGTGGCTCTGTAAGCCCACAGCATCGGACTCCAGTGTCCGTTTGTTCCTAAGGGGGATATATTTTGGGTCCCTCTTCTTATTCCCTACCTCTTCTCCTTGCCTCCGGCCCCTTCCCTGGGGTGTGAACAGCCGACAATTGTCCCTTTTGGTCCTGGTATTTCTCTTTTTCAGAGACCAGCAGCTCAGCCTCCTTCTCCCTTCCTCTCCTCACACGAACTCTTCCCTAGCAACTGTCTCCTAGGACCAACTGTCTCCTCCTCTCAGCCTGGATCTCTCAGGGGAACTGACTTAATGCAGCCAGTAGAGCTCCCCCTTCAGGTCTGGAGTGGAAGGTGTTGTGTGCTGAACAAACCAAGGTGTCAATCCTTCCTTGTACCAGTGTAACCTGTGGCAATCCCCCGCAGGGGTGCCACAATATTGCACGTGATATTGACGCATGTGACATCCCCATTAGAGGCACAGCACAATCTGGAGGACACCAGCTGCAGGAGGTAACCAGGTCCCAGGGCTGCCCAACGCTCACAGTTCCAGCAAGCTCAGAGGGGCTGAGAGACCTCCAAACGTCAGATAGAGGGGTCTGGGATGACCCCAGAGCCCACATACAGGCTATACCCACCAGGGAGGAGATGCCAAAGTGTAAGCCACTCGAACTAGACCGAGCACATAGATCCCTGGGCCCCCCTTCCCCAGAGCGTGCCAGACTCAGAGACATCTGCAGGGTCCACAACTTCAAAGCTAAAGAAGAGATCCTTGCAAAGGCCCGATCCCCTGACCCTCTATTGTACCAAGACAACCCTATCCAACTGATGCCAGATCTGTAATGCCGCACACTGCAAAAGTGCAGGGCTCTCCATTCCCTTCTGGAGGTACTGCGCAGCAACAACACTCTATACTCCTGGAGCTTCCCCTTCTGCCTCCAGGTACGCAGGAGGGCCAACTTATCTCAGTAAGCCACCTGAGGGATATCCCAGCCTTCCTGGAGAGCCTTGGGATCCCATCCCCCAACCTCAACATCACTGAGTGGCTGGGCCTGCCTGGGGGTTGAGGGGGAGCCTAATCCCCGAGACAAGAAGGGGGAGCACTAGGACACGAGGGGGAGCCGGGAAAGGGGACCCCAACCCTGCCGGTCATGGCTAATCACTAGATCGCACCCATACTGCATGCAGACAGGCCCTTCTCCCTAAAAGGAGCCCCACATACGATGCCATATTCTAAGCCCTTGTTTACATCCGACCGATATTGAAATTTGAATGTTTTTACTTTTATCCAATACTCCGTTACTATTTTAGTTAATGCTGCTGTTTTATTGATTTTTATTGATTTCTATGCCTACGTACTAGAAGCCTTTGGTGGGAGGAGGCCCTGCTCTACCTGGAAAGGCCTTACCCCAAGGGGGATCCACACACTGCAGGCAGGGGCAGAATTCACTGCAAAAACCCCCACCCTACTACTGACCCCAGAACCCGGAAACAGTCATCTTACTCTCCCTCAAAATCTTTTTCCATTACCCTATCTCTCTTACTAGCTTTACTTCTCCTTTACTTCACCCCTACACCTAATTCAGTCTTATCTACACTTTCCCCCTCACTACCCCCCACTCTCCCTACCCCACCCTACCTGGCCCCCCTGGGTTACCCCCCTTCCGGAACCCTAACCTAGACCCCAGACCACGCACTTACCCTATCTGCTCTCTACCCTGGTTTCCCCTCCCTAAGGTATCCTTCTGGGTGCTTTACAACATGGCCGACCTAAAAATTGGAACCCTCAATGTGAGAGGTTTTAACACTCCCAGAAAAGCTCCCAAATCCTCCTTGACATGCACAAACAAAACGTTCAAATTTTACTGCTGCAGGAGACGCATTTCAAAACCAGATCTGTAACCGACTTCAAAAACAAATTCTACCCAGTATGGCTCTACAGCATTAATGCTGACTCTTTTTTTTTTTTTTTAACAAGATGGCCGCTGTGCAGTGAGGACATGCTGCTATGCACTCCTCACCATCCATCGCCATCTGGAGCACCGGCTGGCCCGCTGAGCTGCAGCCCACACCCCATTCTACCGGCTGCCGCTTTCCTGCACCTGCCCGTCCACCGAGCTTTTCAAGTGCGCCCTCACCCACACGCTTGGGACACCCCTGGACTTAGCCCTAGCATCGGCCCTCAGCATCCAGCCCACCCTTGGCACCAGCCTCTTCAACAACCGGCCAGAGCGCTCCCTCCCCACCCTCGTGAGGTGAGACTCCTCCGGCTCGCTGTCCCCTGCTACCAGAGCGTGAGGACCAGCAGGGCATGCCGTGGCCGCAGCCCCGAGTTCACGGGCCTCCCCGTATTCACGGGACTACACCGCCCCTCCTAACTGAGCGCAAGAGGAGCATAGCTTATCCCGCTGAACCAGCTCCAGGTGACGACCCAGCCCTGGAAGCGTGTGTGTGTGTGTGCCGGTACTGCGGGACCCGGCGCTCAGGCCAAAACCGTGGCCTGAGTTTAGAGGCAAGGCCCCGTCCGCTGCCGGAGACCGACCCCGGCCTGTACCGCTGCCTACACCAGCGGCGGAGACCTTGAGACGCTGCAAGAGACTCTGCTCACCGCAAACTAATATGGCGCCTGCAGTGAGTGCTGGGCATCTGCCCTTCGCCCCCCCCCCCTCTGCTGCTCTCCTGTTCACCATCAATTGCCTGCCCTGATCCTCCTAGGTTGCCCGCCCCCGACCGACCCCAGGGCCTGTTGTGCGACCCAGGCACTTCTGCCCCCTCCTCCCTCCATATCCTCCCTGGCCATAGGATTACACTGAGGGACGGGGCACATCCATCTGCCGATCCTGGTGCTGCACCACTGAAGTCTCTTATTTCTGACCAGGACCCCTCATCTCCTAGATCACCAGTCTCCTCTGTCCTGCCCGCCCCTTTTTTGTGACTAATCCCACCAGTCTTCTGTGAGTTGTACCTTGGTAAATGAGAACTTACATTGTTTTATTTAATTATTTACAGTAAAGACTACCTTAGCACTCTCCTTCTCCTTGAATGGGACTGGTTTGCTGCAATTTGTGTTTTTTTCATCATGGTGGACCGGACGGAAGCACTGGAAATAACGCCTCTGGAAACTATACGGAACTTCTCTTTCCTTATGTAGACCTATGATCATTTATATATTATGATGTTATGATTATACTCTGCTATTATTGTATCCAGACGGTGTATGCCGCTTGATGGTGATCAAACTGTGTGGTACTAATTCATATGATGTCACAGGTCAATATTATGCAGGGTTTATCTAATACTTTCAATAGGCCCACAATGTAATTATCATGTTCCTATTTTACTGGTGCCTCTGTCCACTTAAGGTAGCGCCATAGTTTATAACCAGGTCCATTATTATGTGTGCCTGCGCTGTGTTGCTTCTAATCCTCGGCTCTGGGGGATGTGGTGTCTCTAAGGGCCACGTCACACACACAAATATTTGTGCAGATATTGTTCGCAGATCTCTGGTTGCAGTGAAATCATGGACACAATGTTCCATTTTGTGGCTGTGTACAAATGGAACTATGTGTCCATGATTTCACTGCAACCAGAGATCTGCGAACAATATCTGCACAAATATCTGTGTGTGTGACGTGGCCCTAAGTGCGACTGCACATGCCCAGAAGTCACAGTGACGCGTACTTGCTCCCGGGCATCCTGCCTCAAACACTATACATTTTCCAAACTGTCCCCACCGCACCCCATAGAGTCTTCTTCTCCGGACTCCGCTCTCTTATAGGGAGGTTTGTATGGAGATCAAGGAAGCCCAGGGTAAGCATGAGGACCCTGTCAGCCCCCGACAAACTCGGAGGCATGGGCCTACGTGACTTTCATAACTACTTCCTGGCCGCATCGTTAGGTTGCTAGATTGGAAACACAGACACCACACTAAACAATGGGTTGCACTGGAACAGGAGGGACTGCACATCCCCCTGCACTACCTCCCATGGACACACCCCCTTGACCCACAACAAATTGGCCCTATGTCTGACCTCACCTCAGAAACTCAGAAAATTTGGCATTCCTATAGAAACCATATTCCCATGAGAAGGACAATGAGCCCACTTGTCCCCCTTTTCTCAAACCCTGCCTTTCAGCCAGTGTTCCACAGGACATACTTCTTGAGATGGATGAGAGGGGAGGATGTCCGCATGGGACAAAATCTCCACAACGGCAAGCTCCCCCCCTTTGAGTCACTACAAAGTCTCTCAGCGACAACACCTCTGAAATGGTATGAGTACCTCCAACTACGCTCTTTCTGCTCCTTGGCAGTTGAGTCAGGATGGATCAGATCCCTCCCCTCCCCCTACAGGAGTTGTTCCAAAATGAATCCCTCCCCTCTCACGCAATCTCTGCAATACACCACATTGCAGAGGAGAAGGCAACTGGGAAGCGCCCCTTCCAGCTTGAGTGGGAGAGAGAGCTGGGCAAAGAAATCACTTTAGCTGATTGGAAAAAAGCTTTCTCTTCACACACAAGATGGCAAACACATGTGCGGCCCAAGAGAGAAACCACAAAATACTGCTCAGGTGGTACCGCTGCCCCGACCGGCTACAAGTGATCTTCCCATCGATCTCAGAGCTATGCTGGCGGTGCAAATCAGGAGTATGAAACATGTTCCATATATGGTGGGAATGCCCTAAAATTAAAAGTTTCTGGGAGGGTGTATTTCGGAATTACAACCTCATCACAGGCAAACAAATAAATCAGCCCCGAGATGGCTCTACTATCTGTGTACCCCAGATAGATCAAAGCCACCAAACGAGATAGCCTTCGCTTCTGTCTCTCGGCAGCCAGGTCCGTCATCCCACGGTATTGGAAATCCACAGAGCAACCTCCTATTGTAGACTGGTATGAGGATATGGTGGACATTTTTCCGATGGAAGAACTGGCGGCCGAGAGCTCGGGATCCATGGATAAATTTAACCCCACATGAATGGAATGGATCTTGTTCAGGGACTCCCCCGACCTCCCAAAATTATTTTCCCAGCCACCCTAAATCCAAGTGGCGAAGCCCAGATGCGGGCCACTGAACCACATGTACATGAAACTAAAACAGTGCAGAGGAATAAGCCACCCATAATGCCTAGAATGGGAGTCGACACCCCACAGACATCTGAAATACAGACGGCACTGGAAGCTTGGGGCCCACAATCACTCTTGATGGAATTCCTATACAACCCTGCGTCCCTCCACCGGCTCATTCCTAACAATGTCCACTGTATATCTGTATGCATTTGGTTATTGTGGTTGTGATATGATTCATTACTGTATTATCTTTTGATATGTACTCAATAAACAAAGATTGAATCAAAATCCTACCTGGCTTCTGTGGCACCCCTGTAGTCTGATCGCCACAGAGGGGTACTGCACCCACTCCATGGGTGTGGTATTCCTGTCTGCGGTAACCAGGTTTGATATGTCCAGTCACCCACAAACAAACCCAACACACCCGGTCCCAGGGACAGCGGGTGAATCCAGGCAGTGGGACGGCTCAGTCATCCCATGGGACGACGGGGGAGAAAGGTGGTGGGTGGGAAGTGAGCAGAAAGCAGTCAGGGATAGGAAAGGGACAAAAGGGAAACAGTGAGAAGTGGAAGGTCAGTCAATCAGAGGAGGTCAGTCAGCAAGGGAAGACAGAGAGGAAGGACCCGGAAGACAAGAGCAGAGATGAGGCTCGTCCAGGGTCCTGAGGCCAGAGACCGCGAGGAGACAGAGGGATCCCTAGGGGCACGGGCAGTGAGCGATCCACCCATGCGCCCGAGTCTGCAGTGAAGCGGAGGGGCAGGGCGAGAACCAGGGACCCGGCCCTGAAGGTGGCGAGGAGACTCCAAGCTCCAACCACAAAACTGGTGCCAACGAGATCTAGAGGAGCTGTGGCCAACTCCCAGCACATCCGCCGGGAAGGCAGCCGTACTAGGGTGAGGGGACACAGCCGGTTGCCCGACAAAGCCCGTGTCTGCTGGATTGGGGCTCTGAGCATGGAGGCACATGCAGGAAGAAGGAATGCAAGCAGTGCAGAGGAAGCAAGGCCCGAAAGGGAAGGAACATGAAAGGGGTGCACTGGACAAGCCATCGTGGTTGCTAAAGAACTACCCGGACCGCCAATGTACTTGAACTTTGACCTGGGGTACATGCAGAGAGAACTGAAGTAAACCGGGTTTGGAACGCAGAACTGTGTGAGACTGTTCATTTCCCACCTGAGGTAGAAATACCACGCCGCCAGCAAGATCCTGCCTGCAAAGTGCCACGACCCTTGCCTGCAGCCAGATTCTCCCGCTAGTCCTCCATCACGCTAATAATCCCCTACTCCGGATGCCCTGTGGACCTGCTCCATCTGAGGGGAGCGACACCATCATAGCTGCCATCCCATCATCCCCAGAGGTCCCGGTCTGCAACAGTGGCCACTAACAGCTGCATACCATGGGTGGCGTCATGACAGGCACCCCCCACCCCCCCTTTGTTCCCTAATCATCAACTCACCTTTTATTGACCACTCCGGGGCCACGGACCAGGTCACGCCACCTTGGCATCCCAGATCACCCCGACGACAACGTCTGGCTCGGCTCCGAGTCACCCGTGGGGCGAGTCACTTCCTTATTAGAGCAGTAAGTATATACTGAAAAATTAATCATATATCCTCCCTGTGACTGCTCGCTTACAGTCTTCTTGGAGGTACCAACAGTGGTTACAGTCACCGATCATTACACAATAAGTGGCTGTAATCAACCCCAGCACTTTGAATGCCAGTTGTGCACCCACATGATGCACGCACACACACTCTGCAGAGCAAGCTGTCAATCAAAATGCCAGGACTGATTACAGCACTCACAGGAAAATGTGCCGTGAACATAACTGCTTTCTGCACTGCCCGGAAGACTGGATGTGAGCGGCTACATGGAGGATAGTAATTCATTTTCTCCCTATATCTGCTGCTCTAATAATGCAGCCAAGCAAGATTTTATCAGTATGCAACAGCAGATAAACCCTATATCTGCAAGTAATTAGTGTTTTGGACATGAAGTAAAAGAAGCTTATAGAGGGCAACGAGAAACATTTGGAGGCGTCTTCAATACTAAAGGGTGTGCAACCAAGTGTTAATTAGGGGTGTCTTTATTGCTGCACATGCTGTTTATTCTGTTTCTTCTTTGAAATTACAACATGTAAGTTGAAAATATTTTATTGTTGTATTACTTTGGACCTCTAATTAAAAATCCTGAGGATATAACTTTGATACATTTCCATATAATTCTGAAGACATTGTACAGCAGGGGTCTCAAACTTGGCTGGATATGTGGTCTGCACATAGAATAAAATTGAATTCGGGGGGCCACATTCTTTGCAGGACAAAGTAACATTTTGAGTAATACCATTTTTTATTTTCAATACACCTTTTGATCACTTTTTTTTAACATTTTTTGCTCATCATTTTACAATTAACCCCATACCCTAATTTAGTAAAACATGTTGTAGTAATGCCCCATCTTGTAAAGCCCCCATCATTATCCCCTTCCTGTAGAAATGCCCCATCTTACAGTAATGCCCCCATCATTAATGGCCACTTTACACACACCAACTTATCTGTCCAACTTCTGAACAACTTACTGGTTGCAGTGAAATCATGGACACATTGTTCCATTTGTACACAGCCACAAAATGGAGCAATGTGTCCATGATTTCACTGCAACCAGTAAGTTGTTCAGAAGTTGGACAGATAAGTTGGTGTGTGTAAAGTGTCCCTAACACCTTCTTGTAGTAATGCATACATCACAAACCTCTTCCTGTAGTAATGCCCCTTCCTGATGTAATGTCCCAACTTGTAGTAATGTCCACATCATTAACCCCTTCCTGTAGTAATCTCCACATCATTAACCCCTTCCTGTAGCAATGCCCCTTCCTGCAGTAATGTCCCATCTTGTAGTAATTCCCTCATCATTATCCCATTTTTGCAGAAATGCCCCATCTTGCAGTAATGCCCCCATCATTATCCCCTTCTTGCAGTAATGTCCTATCTGGCAGTGATGTCCCCATCATTAACACTTTTCTGTAGTAATGCCCCTTTCTGCAGTAATGTTCCATCTTGTAGTAATGTCTCAATCATTATCCCCTTCTTGTAATAATGCCCCATCTTGCAGTAATGCCCCCATCATTCTCCCCTTCCTGTAGTAATGTTCCATCATTCTCCCCTTCCTGTAGTAATACCCCGATCATTATCCCTTTCTTGCAGTAATGTCCCCATCATTAACCCCTTCCTGTAGTAATGCCCCTTCCTGCAGTAATGTCCCATCTTGTAGTAATTCCACCATCGTTAGTAATGTCTCATCATTAACCACTTCCTATAGTAATGCCCCATAATTTATCCTTTCCTGTAGTAATGTCTGCATCAATAGCCCCTTTCTGTAGTAATGCCCCATCATTATCCCTTTGCTGTAGTAATGCCCCTTCTTGCAGTAATGCCCCATCTTGTAGTAATTCCCCCATCATTAACCCCATCCTGTAGTAATGTCCACATCATTAACCACTTCCTATAGTAATACCCCATCATTATCCCCTTCCTGTAGTAATGCCCAATCATTTATCCCTACCTGTAGTCAGGGCCGTATTTACTATTAGGCACTTGAGGGCACGTGCCTGGGGCACCAGGTTGCGGGGGGAGAGGGACGGCACCATCCATGAGTTTAAAAATATTTTTTTCCCTAAACTTCCCTCCCCTCCCACGGATTCTCTATGTAATCCGGAGTGTTTGTGGGGGAGAGGGGGGTGTTTGCGTGGGCGGCAGTGTCCGGTATTCACTGAATACTGGACACTGCATTCACTCATCCTCCGTGCAGCCGACACTTTCGGGGTCAGTGGAGCAGAGCAGCTCCTGGCCCGAAGCTGAATGAGCTTAACTCATCAGCTGTCGGCTTCTGTGCAGAGGATGAGTGATGGAGCATGGGTCAGGTAAATGCTGGAGCAGCCTAAGGGGGTGAGGAAGAACTGTGACATAGGGAGCCACATTGGGGGTGAGAAACTGACACAGGGGGCCACATTGGAGGTGAGAAACTGACACAGGGGGCCATATTGGGGGGTGGAGGGAAAACTGTGACACAGGGGGCCACATGGGGGGGAACTGTGACACAGGGGGCTACATTAGGGGGGTGGGGGAAAAACTGTTACGCAGGGGGCCTCATTGAGGGGAAAGTGTGACACAGGGGGCCTCATTGGGGGGGAACTGTGACACAGGGGGCCACATTATGGGGGGAGTACTGTGAAATGGGGGGCCAAATGGGGGAGAGCACTGAGAAATGGGGTCCGCATGGGAGGAGACCACTGTGAAATGGGGGGCCGCATGGGGGTGAGAGCACTGTGTAACAGGGGGCCACATAGGGGGAGAGGACTGTGAAACAGGGAGAGCACTGTGAATCAGGAGGCCACATGGGGGAAGCACTGTGAAATGGGGGGCCACATGGGGGAGAGCACTGTGAAATGGGAGGCCACATAGGGAGAGAGCGCTGTGAAATGGGGGAGAGAGCACTGTGAAAACAGGTCCACATGGGAGGAGAGCACTGTGAAACGGGGGCCACATAAGGGGGAGAGCACTGTGAAACGGGGCCCACATGGAGGGGAGAGCATTGTGAAATGGGGGCCACATAGGGGAGAGCTCTGTGAAACAGGGCCACATGGAGGGGAAAGCACTGTGAAACAGGGGCCACATGGGGGGAGAGCACTGTGAAGCAATCCTAAAACACATTGACTAATAAATCAATATTATAGTCCTCCTCTATGTCTGGTGGAATACTGCAGTGTGGTTTTAACCCTTCATCCTCCCTACTTTAATTTTCTGAGATAATGACCTTTGGGTTTTCATTGACTGTAAGCCATAATCATCAACATTAACATAAATAAACACATAATAGATCACTCTGTGTGTAATGACTCTATATAAGATATGCTTTTCACTTTATGTATTGAATTACTGAAATAAAGTAACTTTTTGATGATAATCTAATTCATTGAGATGCACCTGTATATCTAGTCTTTTTAGAGTTTATCGCTTTTTCAGGTGGGTAATTAGTCTGACTTATCAATAGGGGGGCGGCATAACTAAAAGTGCCAAGGGCAGCATGGTCCCTAAATACGGCCCTGCCTGTAGTAATATCTGCATCAATTGCCCCGTTCTGTAGTAATGCCCCATCATAAACCCCTTCCTGTAGTAATGCCCCATCTTTCTTTCATCACACATGTACACACATTATCTTTAAACATACACACATATACATACATATACACACACACACGATTGTTCTCACCTTTCCTCCGTTCCCTTGGTGTTCTGCACATGCGGCCCGCAGACACAGCAGACCCCTTGGTGATTACAGCCAGGTTTAGGGTGGCGCCGATATCCAAGCTCAAATTAATGCATGTTCGCCGGCACCTCTGGGATTAAGCTCTTTACAGCTACACCAATGGCTGCCGCTGACCAATCAGAGGCCGGCAGCTGATGTCTGATTGGCCAATGGTTGCCATAGGAATAGCTGAGCAGAGCTTAATCCTGGCGGTGGCGGTGAACAAGCATTCATTTGAGCACAAACATGAGCGCCACCCTAAACTGAACCGTGATCACCAAGGGATCTGCTGTGCCTGCGGGCCGTATAAAGCAGACTCATGGGCTGTGTGTTTGAGACCTCTGTTGTACAGTCTATAAAAAAAATGAAAGGATGCCGATAATGGTGAGCAGCACTGTGTGTGTGTAAAGCCACTATACAGTTCAAGAGATATGGCACGCACTGAGAAGCATTGTTCACAGGATTGTCTGGGGACATGTCTTTAGATTGCTTTTATCCAGTGGCGCACTGGCGTAACAATTGCAGTCACAGAGGCCCCCAGTGCCTGCTTCAGCTTGCCAAGGACACACATCCAGCTGAAATGCACTGCAGGACAGAAACCTGTTGGGTCCCTTCACTGAGGAACAAGCTGCCAGCGAAACATTAGCCAGCAGCTGATGTCAGTGGAACCTCAATGGGGCTGCGTATGGCAGAGACGTCATGCGCCTTGGCACGCTCTCCAATGTCAGCTGCCGGCCACTGTGCGCTGGAAACAAAGGACACTGGAAGGTGCAAGAAAGGTGAGTAGGATGTTGTTTTTTTATTTTTTAAATTATGCGTTAGAGACAGAATGAGGACATAAATACTAGGATGGGGACAATGTATACCAGTAGGAGGCCTATATATAACAGAAGATAGACCATATATATCATGATGGGGACTATATATACCAGGAGAAGGACCATATATACTAGGAGGAGGGCTATATACAACAATATGGGGACCTTATATACCAGGTGTAGGACCATACATACCAGGATGGGGACCTTATATGCCAGGATGGGAACCATATGTACCAGGATGGGATCATGTATATCAGGAGGAGGACCATATATACCAGGTTGGGGGACAGATATATCAGGATGAGGGACATATATATACCAGGATGGGGGACTTATATGCAAGGATAAGGGACATATATGCCAGGATGGGAGACATATATGCCAGGATGGTGGACATTATTACAAAATTAAGGGGGACATATATACCAGGATGGGTACATTATTATAACATAGTGAAGGGGAGAGGGGGCAACATGTTTGTCTTTATAGGATTTAGAACAGTTCAAAGGCCCATACATCTGACCAACATGAGGTGGGGGACCCAGGTCCAAATTTCGCACCGTAGCCCATCAGACTCTAGTTACGCCACTGCTCTTATTATTACCCTGTTGGCACTGCCCCTTTGTAAAGACTATAAATCTTAGCCCTAAATAGAGGGGCACATATCAGTAAAGCCATGTAGCAGGTTAGGGAAAAAAAAGGGATACACAAGGGAGTGACATGAATAAAGTAAGAGCAAAAATTGGGCACTTTTGACATGGTGCACCAAATAAATCAACAGGAAAAGTAAGTTATTGCATGATCAGTTGTGGTGTTCAATTCCTAAATGTATTAAATGGAAACGGTATAACACTATTAATTTTGCAGTGGCGACTAATGCGATCTAGAGGTTGTGTTTTCGGTCATTACCATTCTCACCTTTTACAAACTGGCCCCTTTTTCTAGTTTAGCACACCAAGATTCTTGAGTGCTGCTTAAAATCTCTGTTTGGGCAACACAGTCTCAGATTGTTATCAAGAAAAAGCACATTGTTCATTTGGAAAATTGTTTTTGATGCAACACAGTTTACGCTAACTCTACCATGTGTGTTTGTCCCTGCACCCTGTATGTGTGGAGAACCATGAATGGGGCCAAGTAAGGGCATGTAAAAAAAGACTCTTATAGATCCCATATTGCTTGGGAAGTACCTTTTGTTGCCAAGCAACAATCGAACCTCGTAACAAACATTTCTCATTTGGGATGCTGAAGGAATATCTGAATGGCTACAAGAAATTGTAAAAGGTTTTTTTTTACTCTGCCAATCATAAAGAGGTATTCCATTTCAATGCAGTTGTCACATATCCAATGGATATGGAATATTGCAAAAAACACTAGATAAGTGGAGTTTCAACCATTGGGACCACTGATCACAGGAAAAAGGGTCCCTTTGTCTTTGAATGGAGTGCACGTTGCTGCTCCATATTTAACCAGATTGGATACTACACACTTTGGATTAGTGTGGATGACTCTTCCCAAACATTCTTCCAAATAAGAACATCAATACTAAATAAAAAAGATTCATACAGTTCAATATTTTTGTATTATGCATAAAATTTAGCAAAACAATATAATATAATACAGTGTGGCATTTGCAGCTAATAATTGCTTAAGTGTCTTAGATGAAAGAGAAAAGCTTACCTGCAAGGAGAACTGCAAACAATCGGAGCATCTTGGTAGTAAAGACTCATTGCACAGTGAATGCTACTCCTATATATAGTGAAACATTGACCTTCACACTTCAGGGACATCAACCTCTGACAACAACGAGCTGCCAAATGCACATTTTCTCACTCTAGATGTGTAAGTTAGACAATGTATGGCCTTCAACTTGTTTTTTACGGTTACTAGAATTTCTGTTTGCATAAAGAAGGGGATAAGTCTTTTCTTGCATAATCAGTCTGCTACATATTACTCTAAAACAAGGGTCGGGAACCTATGGCTCGCAAGCCAGATGTGGCTCTTTTGATGTCTGCTTCTGGCTTGCAGCCAAATCGGGTGTCCGCCGCCATGTTCCGAGTGCCACTGTGCCCGCCGGTGCTGCTGTGCTGTCTTCTGGGTGCCGCTCTGCTCGCCGTCGTTGTGCGGTCTTCTGGTTGCTGCACTGTCCCTGCTGCAGTACCCACACGGGTTAGACCAATCAGAGGCCTGCAGGTGCAGCCAAATCAGATTCCAGCATGTGACATCATGCACCACTGATTGGGCCGAAGCTGCTGGCCTCTGATTGGCTTAACTCGTGTGGGTACGGCAGCAGGGACAGAGCAGCACCCGGAACACTGCACAGCGGTGGAACGCAGAGGATCGGTGAGTATGTCTATGTGTGTGTGTGTGTCTTTGTGTGTTTACTGGTACCAGCACAATGGTGGGGGCTGTGAAGGGCTACAAAGGGGATGAGGGGAGTACTGCGAGGGAATGATGGGTTTACTGCATGGGGATGATGGGGGTACTGCATGGGAATGATAGGGATACTGCATGGGGATGATGGGGATATTGCATGGGGATGATGGGGGTACTGCATGGGGATGATGGGGATACTGCATAGGGATAATGGTATGCTGTCTGTAGGTTTCCATCAGGGACAGGAAACCAACTGAGGAGGCGAGGGGGACCACCCCTTTTTATCTGTAGGTTTCCTATCCCTGGGGGCGGATTCCCTCTCTCTGTGGGTGCTGTCGTGGCGATGGGAAAAATGGTGGTATTGCAAGGGGATGATGGGGGTACTGCATGGGGATGATGAGAATACTGCATGGGGATGATGGGGGTAGTGCAAGGGGATGATGGGGACACTGCATGGGGATGATGGGGAAACTGCATGGGGATGATGGGGTACTGCAATGGGATGATGGGGGTACTGGATGGGGATGATGGGGGGTACTGCATGGGGATGATGGGGATACTGCATGGGGATGATGGGGGTACTGCAAGGGGATGATGGGGGTACTGCAAGGGGATGATGGGGGTACTGCTTGGGGATGATGGGGATACTGCAATAGGATGATGAGGGTACTGCATGGGAATGATGGGGTAGTGCATGGGGATACTGCATGGGGATGATGGCGGTAGTGCAAGGGGATGATGGTGGTGCAATATTGGGGGCTGCAAGGGGATTCATCATTGGTAGCAACAGCATAACCTTATTAAAAAGAATTCAGACACTTGTACTCTAAAAGTGTTGGTCTTACATAAAATACACACATTTACTTGTATTTAGTTCTAAAGATATTGTACGGCTCTCACAGAATTACATTTTAAAATATGTGGCGATCATGGCTCTCTCAGCCAAAAAAGTTCCTGACCCCTGCTCTAAAATGTCTGTACAGGGTGGGCCATTTATATGGATACACCGAAATAAAGTTGGATCCAAAATGGCCAACTTCAAAATGGCCGCCATGGTCACCACCCATCTGGAAAAGTTTTAATGAGCCACAAACAGGAAGTTGATATCACCAACCATTCCCATTATATTTAGGTGTATCTATATAAATGGCCCATCCTGTATATAGCATATATATAAATAAATATTATACATTACGGGACTACTATCTTTTACACAATCCCACTCAGACTTAGTAATTTAAAGGACTCAATATCCCTTTTGCCACAATATAAAAAGGCTATGTAATAAGTGAAGGATCATGTTACAGACTTTGCATTGGCGCCCAGTAGTTATAAATGACTTCTTAATCTGCTGTGACAACATTGATAACCTCACTAAATCATATAGTAAAGTGAACCCTTTCCTGGGCCATATACTGTATACCACTTTGGAGTTTTTCCTAGTAGCCATCTATGCAGTGCACAGTGCTCACACCTTGTAGTATAATCTGAGGTTTGCTGGTATAAACAGTAAATGTGCCATAAAAAAGTAGTTTGCTCTGTCTTCATTATGTGGAGCTAAACAGATTAATATGTGGGGTGAATTAATCAAGACTAGCATTTGATGTACCTCTGAATGATTTTGGCGCATCTTGCAGGTTGCCCTCGCCCCAAGTCAGAAAATGTTCTCCAGTCAGTGGCTACAGCACTGATCTGCTATAATATGGGCCACTTTCTGGTGGAGATTACGATGAATGTCGAGCTAGACCTCACCCTATCTTACCAGGCTGCACTGACATTTCCAAAAAGTGTTGGAATTGTCATAAAAGTATCAAAAAGGTGCAATCATTTGCCCAAACTGAATGTTTTCTAGAAGATAATTGTAATCAGTGACTGATAGCTAATTATACATACATGTTCATGCGGGGGAAGCTGTATGTCACTGAGAAGACCGCCAACTGGACCTTTGAGCACACAATATGTAAGGAGTTCAAGGAATAAGTTATAAGATATACTGATTTTTTTCTCACAAAACTTGTGAGCTCCACTTGTCCTATAACAGTCTCCTTAAATATTGGGCAAGATATACAGTGCCTTGCAAAAGTATTTGGCCCCCTTGAACTTTTCAACCTTTTGCCACATTTCAGGCTTCAAACATAAAGATATAAATTCTAATTTTTTTGTGAAGAATCAGCAACAAGTGGGATACAATCGTGAAGTGGAGCAAAATTTATTGGATATTTTAAACTTTTTTAACAAATTTAAAACTGAAGAGTGGGGTGTGCAATATTATTCGACCCCTTTAATTTCAGTGCAGCAAAGTCACTCCAGAAGGTCAGTGAGGATCTCTGAATGATCTAATGTCGTCCTAAATGACTGGTAATGATAAATAGAATCCACCTGTGTATAATCAAGTCTCCATATAAATGCACCTGCTCTGTGATAGTCTGATGGTGGGTTTACACACACCAATTTATCTGTTCAATATCTGAACAGATCTCTGGTTGCAGTGAAATCATGGACACATTGTATTATTTGTACACAGCCACAAAATGGAACTATGTGTCCATGATTTCACTGCAACCAGAGATCTGTTCAGATATTGGACTCAGATATCTGTGTGTGTGAAGTGGCTTTCAGGTTCTGTTTCAAGTGCAGAGAGCATCATGAAGACCAAGGAACACACCAGGCAGGTTCGAGATACTGTTGTGAAGTTTAAAGCTGGATTTGGATGCAAAAAGATTTCCCAAGTTTTAAACATCTCAAGGAACACTGTGCAAGCGATCATATTGAAATGGAAGGAGTATCAGAAAACTGAAAATCTACCAAGACCTGGCCGTCCCTCTAAACTTTCATCTCAAACAAGGAGAAGACTGATCAGAGATGCAGCCAAAAGGCCCATGATCACTCTGGATGAACTGCAGAGATCTACAGCTGAGGTGGCAGAGTCTGTCCATAGGACAACAATCAGTTGTACACTGCATAAATCTGGCCTTTGTGGAACAGTGGCAAGAAGAAAGCCATTTCTCAAAGATATCCATAAAACGCCTCGCTTGAAGTTTGCCACAAGCCACCCGGAAGACACACCAAACATGTGGAATAAGGTGCTCTGGTCAGATTAAACCAAAATCGAACTTTTTGGCCACAATACAAAACGATATGTTTGGTGTAAAACCAACACAGCTCATCACCCTCAAAACACCATCCCCACTGTCAAACATGGTGGTGGCAGCATCATGGTTTGGGCCTGCTTTTCTTCAGCAGGGACAGGGAAGATGGTTAAAATTGATGGGAAGATGGACGGAGCCAAATACAGGACAATTCTGGAAGAAAACCTGTTGTAGTCTGCAAAAGACGTAAGACTGGGATGGAGATTTATCTTCCAACAAGACAATGATCCCAAACATAAAGCAAAATCTACAATGGAATGGTTCAAAAATAAACGTATCCAGGTGTTAGAATGGCCAAGTCACAGTCCAGACCTGAATCCAATCGAGAATCTGTGGACAGAGCTGAAAACTCCTGTTCACAAACGCTCTCCATCCAAACTCAATGAGCTCCAGCTGTTTTGCAAGGAAGAACGGGCAAGAATTTCAGTCTATCGATGTGCAAAACTGATAGAGACATACCCCAAGCGACTTGCAGCTGTAATTGCAGCAAAAGGTGTCACTATAAAGTATTAACTCAAGGGGGCAGAATAATATTGCACGCCACACTTTTCAGTTTTTTATTTGTTAAAAAAGTTTAAAATACCCAATAAATTTCTTTCCACTTCACAATTGTGTCCCACTTGTTGTTGATTCTTCACAAAAAAATTTGAATTTATATCTTTATGTTTGAAGCCTGAAACGTAGCAAAAGGTTGAAAAGTTCAAGGGGGCCAAATACTTTCACAAAGCACTGTATATGGTGACTGGTCCCCTTTAATGAGCACTGAGAACAGAATGGAAAAGTACGATAGATTGTCCCGTATACGCCCTTTACGAGTGTAGAATGGGATAATACAAAGTGTATAACAGACGTAGAATGTTTTCTTTCCTATGATGATTACGATGAAAGATATTAGACATCTTGTAAGGACCTAATTAATGTATGCAGTTGCTAGTGTCCTGAGTCTAAGGGCCACGTCACACACACAGATATCTGTGCAGATATTGTTCACAGATCTCTGGTTGTAGTGAAATCATGGCCACAATGTTCCATTTTGTGGCTGTATACAAATGAACAATGTGTCCATGATTTCACTGCAACCAGAGATCTGTGAACAATATCTGCACAGATATCTGTGTGTGTGACGTGGCCCTATGGCCTCCTTAACATATGCATGTATCCAGTACAGGTGGCATCCATTTTTCTAACAATTACCACATGTACCCATTATAATCCATGGTGCTGCTCATATGCTGCTTTCACATGGATTGTGTGTCTGTGTGAACCGCAAGAGCAGTGGTGTAACTAGAGTCCGATGGACCCCGGTGTGAAATTTAAACCTGCCCCTCCACTTTGCCAAACACGTTGATCAGATGTATGGGCCCCGTGTAACGTTCTAAATCCTATAAAGAGTCACTAATTGACCCCTCTTCCCCTTCATTATGTATTAATGTCTCTGATCCTCCTATGTATGGTCCTCCTCCCAGAATATGGACCTTATCCTGGTATATATGACCCTCATCCTGGTATATATGGTCTTCCTCCTCCTGCTACCATAATCCTCCAATTATTATAATGCATCCCTATTTTCCTCCATATATTATAATGTACCCCCACAGCCCTCTATGTATTATAATGCATTCCACAGTCTCCCATTCATGAGGTAGCCTCCATAGTCCTCCAATTATTATAATGCACCCTTATTATCCTCCATATAGTATAATGCAGCCTCATAGTCCTCCATATAGTATAAAGCAACCTCATAGCTGTCCATATAGTATAATGTACCCTCATAATCCTCCATATAATATAATGCAGCCTCATAGCCCTCCATATAATATAATGCGGACTTATAGTCCTCCATATAATATAGTGCAGGCTCATAGCCCTAAATATAGTATAATGCAGTCTCACAGCCCTCCATATAGTATAATGCATCCTCATAGCCATCCATACAGCATAATGCAGCCTCATAATTCTTCATATAATATTATTCAGCCTCATAGCCCTCCATATAGCATAATGCAGGATCATATCCTTCTATATAATATAATGCAGCCTCGAAATCATCCATATAATATAATGCAGCCTCATAGCCCTCCATATAGCATAATGCAGTTTCTTAGCCCTTATCTAATATATAAAGCTGAGTGTATGTGTGTATGTATCATAGCCTCGCCCTCTTCACATAGTGCTGCCCAGTCCACATAAACATGCCCAATCCACATAGCCCCAGCCCATCATAGTCTGCCCCACTGCATCATTCTATAATGTTATAAATAAGCACACTTAGTTACTATGCCTGGGCAACACCGGGCTCTACAGCTAGTATAGTATAATGCAGCCTCATTGCCTTCAATATAGCATAATGCAACCTCATAACCCTCCATATAGCATAATGCAGCATCATAGCCCTCCATATAGCATAGTGCAGCCTCGTAGCCCTTCATATAGCATAATACAATCTCATAGCCCTCCATATAGCATAATACAGCCTCACAGCCCTCGGTATAGTATAATGCAGCCTCATAGCCATCCATATAGCATAATGCAGCCACATATCCCTCCATATAACATAATACAGCCTCATAGCCCTCCATATAGCATAATGCAACCTCATATCCTTCCATATAGCATAATACAGCCTCATAGCCCTCCATATAATATAATTCTATGGGTGGCATAGTGGTTCAGTAGTTAGCACTGCAGCCTTGCAGCGCTGAGGTCCTGGATTCAATTCCCACCAAGGACAACATCTGCAAAGCGTTTGTATGTTCTCCCCATGCTTGCATGGGTTTCCACCAGGCACTCCAGTTTCCTCCCACACTTCAAAGTTATACTGATAGAATGTTTAGATTTTGAGCCCAATGGGGAAAGTGTTGCAAATGTATGTAAAGCATTATGGAATTAATAGCGCTATATAAAAAATAAATATTATTATTATTATTATTCAGCCTCATACCCCTCCATATAGCATAATGCAGCATCATAGCCTTCCATATAGCATAGTACAGCCTCATAGCCTTCCATATAGCATAATATAGCCACATATCCCTCCATATAGCATAATACAGCCTCCTCATCCTCCCCATAGTCCTCTGGCCATTGTGTACTCACTTATTAAAAAAATAAATCTGTCCAACAGGTAGATGCAGGGTACCACTCTTACACGAGCCTTCTGCTCATCAACACCAACAAAAATAGCTATTGCATTGTATGTGCTATTATCATGGGGTGCTACCTCCTTGCAGGACTTTATGGTTAATGAACACAAATAGAAAGAAGGTGCACTCACCCATTTACGTTGCATAATGATTTATTGCGGTGTGGTGACATTTTAACACAGTTCAGGACCAGTGGAAGCGTCTGTCCGGTGCGAAACGACTCGTTGTCTGTTCCTCTCTCCCTCCCTCCCTGCACCGTGTTAAAATGTCATTGCAATAAATCATTGTACAACGCGAGTGCACCTTCTTTTTATTTTTGTTCAAAAAAATAAATCTGTACTTACCTCTCCCAGTTCCCTCACTGCTCCAGTCTCCCTGCGAGCGTCCTCCACACTGAACATCTCAGTACAGGGGTGTGCAGCAGTGACGTCTCTGCGCTGGGATGTCAGATCACAGGCACAGCAGGAGAATGGAGAGAGAGGGAGTTCTTCCTCTTTCTTCATTGCTGTGTCGGTGAGTGATGGGCGGGGTGGGCGCCAGTGTTGGAACGGACTCTGGGGCCTCCCTGACACATGGGCCCCATAGCGGCCGTGTGGTCTGCCACTCAGTGACATGGATGTGCATCCTTAGGGACACACATCCATGTGAAGCAGGTGCTGGCGTCTGTAGGAGGTGGGCCCCTATCCCTTCGGGCCCAGTTGAAGTTGCGACCCCGATTGTTACACCGCTGTACATGGGTACATGTCTATTTTTTCCAGTGACAAGGGTGACAAGGGCCAGTTCAAGTCTATGGGTCCATGGAGAAAATGTACAGGACATGGATATCATCCAAGAGTTATACATATTTAACATTGAAATTATAGAAGGTTTGTAATTATATTTCTTTAGCATTATTTGAAAAACACAGATAACATATTAATGGCACACTGATTGAAATCACTGGCCCCTATTGTGTATGATGCCTCCAAAAATGCCCACCCCCAGTAAAGTCTGATACCTTCAGTGAATTCAATTTGTAATTTTTCCTCCACGGTACCCTTCTCATACACAGCATGATTTTGCCAGTGTCCCAACACAGAAAGAAGCTCCCAACATAGTATGATGATGCCATGATAGTCATTTAACATGTTATTTGTTCCCATAGTGCCCCGCAATGCAATACAATGTACCCACAGCCCCTCCAACACAGTAGGATGCCCTTAGGGTACCTTCACACGCCGCAATATTGCTAGGCAATTTCACTGGCAATTTGCAATTTGCAGTTGCAGTGAAATCATGGAAACATTGTTCTATTTTGTTGTTGTGTACAAATGGAACAATGTGTCCATGTTTTCACTGCAACCAGCAAATTGCCAATGAAATTGGCTAGCAATATTGCCGCGTGTGAAGGTCCCCCTAGGGTACTTTTACACATCGCAACCGCGGTGAGAAATCTGATAGGCAATCAGTAGCCCGGTCACCATCGCCTTGAAAGTGCCTCGAAATTGCGACGTGTAATTGGGGAATCCGGCGGCGATCAAAAAGGTTGCGCCTGGTTCCGATTTCACAGCACTGCTCCAAAACCAGAGGCAATCATCAAGGGCAAATTAATCAAGGGCAAATTCCACGCCTACTGATTTCCCGGAGGCGTGCCACAGCATGCTGGACACCGCGCCCCGTCAGCGATGATTGGTGGTGGCTACTGTGTTTCCATTGGCTGTCCCTTCACAGGGCGTCATATTTGAACAGCTGTCCATTCACACTACACAATTGCAATGGCAACATGTATTAGCCAGCCTTCCTGCACAGGCTGGCCAGTCAGGACGCTATTGCGTTGTCCAATGAGCGTGTTTTGGGCACGGTGAAAAACAATTTGGCATGCCTATGTTTTCGTTGCTCTGAACATGTACGCCCACATTCCTTTGGAGATTGCGGCGTGTGAAGCGGCGACGGGAGTCTACCGAATGTTTCCCGCTTTTTGTGTGGCAACTTCCGGGGAGACACGTCGCCTTAGGTTGAGGGCGAAATTGCGGCGTGTAAAAGCGCCTTTGGCGTTCGGAGGCAACCATGAAAAATGTGCACGCGCACATTAGGTTGCCTCCGATCGCCGCCAAAAGTTGCGGCGTGTAAAGGTACCTTTACAGTGTCCCACACACTAAGAATTGCTGAAATAGCTGATCTCTTGGAACACACAATTATTTCTACCAGTTTTCTTTACAATATAACACAAAATATAATAAAACAAAAGGTGGGTTTAAAAGGGCAAATGCTGAGATGTGCTGACACCATAATGAACCATAATGAAGATTGCCTGCTCCATGAAGCAGAGTAACCCAGCCCACTGGCCTCCTAGAACAGAGGTCCCCAACTCCAGTCCTCAAGGCCCACCAACGGTCCAGGTTTTCATTATTTCCTTAGAAATTTGACAGTTGGTAATTCAATCTCCTGCACAGGTGGTGATTCCAATTGTCAAATGCCAAGGAAATCCTGAAAACATGCACTGTTGGTGGGCCTTGAGGCCTGGAGTTGGGGATCTCTGTCCTAGAAGACTTGATCAGAGACCAGACGACTGTCTCCCGGTCTAGAGCTACGGAATCGTGAGCCTACAATCTCAATATCTATTTTGGCTTTTCTGGATTGGGTGGTGGTAGGTGATTTACCTCCCCCCATGATGTCAGTGCATCTGAGTAATTTATTACCTTTGCGATATTGCTTTCGGGTCAGATTGCTGGCGCAACTTTTTTTCTTTGTATCTCCTGTAGTTTCATGGTATATTTTGGAGCCCGAGGATTCCTGCATGCATGGGGGGCCCCTGTGAGTTACTGCTTGATTTATTTGTGAGTGGTAGTTCTGGCCATTCCCCAAGTGTAAGTGAATTTTTTCCTATGCTTTTATTTTCCTATCAGAAGCACTATCATTTTTAGATTTTTTCCTCAAACATAAGTTCAATGTCAGACAGTTAAACGTGTGTAAATATAGTAGACCAAACTATAGGCTGGATATTTACATGCTGCCTTGAGTCGCACCACCATTGTACACCCTCCTCCCATCACAATTTACCATTAACTAGTAAGTTATAACAGCAAGATATGGGCTCTATTCTTAGAGCTAGAGATATTCCTCATAACCGCAGTGCAGACTGGTGCTGTTTGGTGACTTCACACCATAATGGCCATACTTATTTGGACCTGAACACCTGCTGTCTGGCATCATGATCCCAAGATCAGCATATTAATAATCATGTCATTTGTCTTGCTATCAATAATCTTGTTGTTGGCTAACCCTTCTACTCTTCTACTATATTTATGCGATGTACCAGCATCATATTCTAATGTACAGAAAGGACGACCATCTAATACAGTAATTAACTGTAAATAATTTCATAAAGACGTCCATTTACATGACCATGTTTACATTTTCATAAAAAATATTGGACCCATATTCCATGTACCCAAAGATGCGTAACCAAAAATATGCTTAGATCATAGCTTTTGGTGAAGCTAGTGTGAATTCCCTGTGTATTAGTACCTATTTATCTGCTAATTAGCTAATTAGAGATTTCACTAGGTCAAATTGGGCACTCTTGGCCCTTATGTTATTCCCGCTGCTCCCCCGAGTATTCTGTTGTGTTTTTATCTGTATTAAATCTGCCTTACGGTTCCAAAGAAACCTAAATGGGGATTTTCATTTGGAGCAAATTCTAGTTTTTACCAAGGGATTGTTTTTCAAAGTATTTTCTGAAGGTGTCTCTTGAAAGGAATCTGTCAGTAGGTTTTTGCTACCTCATCTGAGGGCAGCATGTTGCAGGCAAAGAGACTCTGAATCCAACGATGTCGATTTTAGATTACTGGGTGCAGCCGTTCTGACACAATAAAATAATTTACTTTTAGGCAGGTAGCAGAGCTGGGAGAGCTGTCCCCCCCACCAGACTCCGTGTAGAGATTGTACATTGATAGTGAGGTGTCAATTAGAAGAAAGGGCATATCGGACTGACCTGAGCGTGGCAATGTAGTTCAGTAATTGTAATCACTGATGGTACCTTTACACGCCGCGACGGCAGGCTGGATACATCGCGCTACAAGCTACAATTGTAGCTTGTAGCGTCCATATCGCCTGTAGTAGCGGCGTCTGAAGAGGCGACGCTACAGCCGGCGACAGATACATCTGTTTATGGTCTCTGCTCATAAACTTAAGGCAACATCGCCGATTGTAGCGAGCTGTATCGGCGTGTAAAGAAGCAACGGAAGGCAACTCTGGACACCCGGCGATGTGGCTGCCATGTATCTAAGGCGTGACACAGTCGCCATGTTACCGCGCCCCATCTCATCCATTGAGTCGTACCTTTTATGATTGGTTTAGTTCACTAGGCAATTAGGGCAGGCCCTATTTTAATCCGCTGCCATCACCCACAATTACTCTGATGTGTGTACTGTATTAATCGCCTTACTTGCGAGCCTAAATGGATTTATTGGCTGTCCTATAGCGTTATACCAGGGATGGTTTTCAAAAGGATTGTTGAACGCCTATGAGCTATCTGCAGCACGGGTCACGTCACATAGTAGCTGTTGCAGGCGAGATCTGGATAACGATGTACTTAAACTTACTGGTATGGCAGCCCGCGATGTACATACTATAATGTACTTGGCAGTAGCGACCTGGGAGGCTGTCAAAGACTCTGTTAGACGATTGTACCGTTGTGAGGTGTCTGTGCAGCGAAGTAGGCGGTATCGATGCCTGAGTCGGGCGTGTAAATGTACATAAAGTGATAAAGCCTTTTAGTTTACGTAAACAACAGCACACAGCCTGATAAGAGAGGAACAGTTGATTTCTGTTTTTAAACCCCTACAGCATGCTGCCCTCAGCTTACATAGCAAAAACCTGCTTATAGATTCCCTTTAGGCAACTCAGCATAATTACCTGCCTGACCACACCCCCAGGTAATACTGAGATCAACACTCCCCTTAGTAAAGACCATCAACAATAGCACTAAATCAAAAGGTTCAAAAAAATCCTACAAACAGTGTGGTGGATTAAAAAAATAAACAATACTCAAAGGATCAGGGGAATAACAGAAAAAATATTTTTGACCTGGTGACAGTCACTCTTTTTTGTGACTAGATGGAACCATATGTCATCGGATCAGATGTCTGGTACTGGCCCAATTGGGCACCTACAGTCATATCCAGTAGCCAATGATAACACACTGCATGCTTCTGTTTGTTCCTCTCCCTTAAGGGTGTGTGCACACGGTCCGGAGGAGCTGAGTGTTGGATGCAGCTCCTCCGGACCTGAGGGATGCCGCGGGTGGCCGCAGGGAGACCGCAGCCGGCTGTACTCACCATGTGCGGCGGGTGCGGGCGGCTTCTCCCTGCAGTCACCTAATGGCAGCCGCTTCCGACTCCCAGCATGAAATAAACATGCTGCGGAGGAGCGGACTGCCGGCAACCCGCACCGCAGTTCCAAACATGCTGCGGTGGGTTAACATAGTGAGGATGGGATTTCTTGAAATCCCATCCACTATGCTAGTACTGTACTACGCAGCGTTTTGAAGGGACGCTGGCCCCCTTATACTCATCGTGTGCACGCACCCTGTTACACCTGCTGACATGTTTTGGTTCAGGTGAAGTGATTTCAGTGGACATCCACTTGTTCTCTGTGACTGCTGGGTTAATTTTTACTTTGATCTCCTTGAGGGTCTCATAAGTCTCTCCTGAATGTCCACAATAATGAAGATATGTGTGAACACACTTGGTTGCCTTTTGTTTTTTAGATGGGCACAGATGCGGTGTTACATATTAACCTACATCTGCACCAATCTATTCTTACTGGAATGAGAAAGTGGGGAACAGTTTACTAGTACAACAGTCCTGTGTTAATTGAACCTGGGTGTACATAGGCCTCCACAATCACAAATCTTCGTTATTATTATTTATTTATTATATAGCGCCATTAGTTTCCAATGGCACTTTACATGATAAGAGGGTAGATGAGGACAAGTTCAATATATACATGTAGTCCAGACAAACAGGAACAGGAGAGGATGGGATGCTGTCCGCGAGAGCTCACAGTCTATGAGGAACCGGAGGGGATGCAGTAGGTGGGGGTAGTTCCGAAAATGAGACGGTGCGCTGGACTGGGTCTCATTGCAGGTTGTAGGCTTGTCGGAAGAGGTGTGTCTTCAGGGTTTCTTTTGAAGGTTCCCAGGGTAGGCGAGTGCCTGATGTGTTGGGGGAGAGAATTCCAGAGGATAGCGGATGCATGGAGAAAGTCTTGTATGTGGTTGTGAGAGGAGGAAATGAGAGGGGAATAGAGAGGAGTTCTTGGGAGGAGCGTAGGTTGCGTGAGGATAGGTAACGTGAGACCATCTCAAAGATGTATGGAGGGGATAGATTATGGATGGCTTTGTACGTCATGGTTAGGGTTTTGAAGCGGTATCTCTGAGAGGTGGGGAGCCAATGAAGGGCTTGGCAGAGGGGAGAGACCGTGGAGTAGCGGGAAGACAAGTGAGGTGCGAGGGAGGTAGTGGGGAGGCAGGTTAACAGGAGGTTGCAGTAGTCAAGGCGGGAAATGATGAGAGCATGAACAAGAGTTTTAGCCGTGTCGTGGTCAAGGAAAGTGCGGATCCGGGAAATGTTTTTAAGCTGGAGTCAGCAGGAGGTGGCAATGGCTTGGATGTGAGGCTTGATGGAGAGGGAGGAGTTGAGGATTACCTTGAGGCACTTGGCATTGGGGACTGGGGAGAGTAAGCAGTCATTGACATTAATGGATATGTCTGGTAGAGAGGGAGACGACTTGGGGGGAAGATGATGAACTCAGTTTTGTCCATGTTCAGTTTGAGGAAGCGAGCAGAGAAGAAGGAGGAGATGGCGGACAGGCAATGTGAAATTTTGGATAGTAGGGAGGTGATGTCAGGCCCAGATAGATAGATCTGGGTGTCATCGGCGTAGAGATGATACTGAAGGCCGTGGGACTTGATGAATTGTCCAAGGCCGGGGGTGTGAATAGAGAAGAGTAGGGGTTCCAGAACCGAACCTTGGGGGACACCAGAAGATAGGGGGTAGGGCGAGGAGGAGGTATGGGAGTGGGTGACGGTGAAGATCCAGTCAGTTAGATATGAGGAGATCTAGGAGAGGTCTAGGTCAGTGATGTTGAGAGATTCCAGAATCTGAAGTTGGAGGGAATGGCCAACAGTGTCGAAGGCGGCAGATAGGTCGAGGAGGAGGACGGAGTAGAGTCGCTTGCTCTTGGCGGTCAGTAGGTGAATTTGGTTAGGGGCTGTTTCAGTGGAGTGATGGGAATGGAAGCCGGATTGTAGGCGGTCAAAGACGGAGCAGGAGGAGAGGTGAGAGGACAGTTCAAAATGGACGTGTTGTTCAAGTAGTTTTGAGGCAAAGGGGAGTAGAGATATGGGGCGATAGTTAGAAACAGATGCTGGATTGAGGATTTTTGAGGATGAGTGTGATCAAGGCATGCTTGAAGGATGAGGGGAAGACACCGATAGTGAGTGATAGGTTGAAGAGGTGGGTTAGGGCAGGAATGAGAACAGTGGTGAGGTTCGGGATGAGGTGGGAGGGGAGTGGGTCGAGGGCACAGGTGGTGAGGTGTGATCATGACAGAAGGGAGGAGAGTTGCTCCTCTGTCATGGTGGAAAAGCTTCATTTGGACGAGGAGGGTCGAGCGGTGATGGGGGAGGCCGGGGGGACAGTGGGTCAAAGCTTTCTCTGATTTTGTCAATCTTCTGTTTGAAATAAGAGGCGAAGTCGTCGGCAGAGATGAGTGGACAGGGAGGAGGTACAGGGGGATGGAGTAGGGAGTTGAAAGTGTTGAATAGTTGTTTGGGGTTGTGGGACAGGGCGGTTATTAGAGATGAGAAGTAGGCTTGTTTTGCATCGGTGAGGTAGAGCAGGACTGTTTATACATAGCGAAGTGCACCGCGGAATGGGATTTCTTCCACCTCCGCTCGGCCGCCCTGGACGCTCAACGTAGCTCTTTAGTGAGGGTGGTGAATCAGGGTTGCCTGTGTGTGCAAGTTTTTTTGTAAGTGAGGGGGGCTGCGAGGTCAAGAGCTGCAGTTATTGTGGTGTTGTAGAGGGTGGCAGCAGAATATTGACTAGACTATGGCATATGCTACACACTCATGCACAACACTGCCCTCCACAAAGATTAGCACTCTACTGACAGTAAAATATATTGGGTCTCATTAATTTCATAAATGGCTCAGGGAAAATAAATATTAAAGGGTTTGTCCACTACTCGGACAACCCCATCTCAATTGCTATATTCCCAATATAACTGACACCTGGAAGAAGTGAGTGCTGCTGCTGTCCACTGAATTCCTCCGAATGTCATTTATGTCTGAAGCATCCACTGATTGGCTACAGGGCTCACGTGTCACAATAGTGTCACGTGAGCCCAGGGAGATCTGGAGCTGATGTTGCAAGCATCAGAGGCTATTGCTACTTTATACAGGGGAATATACGAATTGAGAAGTGGTTGTTTAAGTAATTAACAATCCCTTTAAGGTCTGAGCAACAAAGACAAAGCAACAAAGTATTTTGTTTGGGTCTCTTTGAGAAATCCATCATTGAAATTTTACATGTAAATCAGTGGGGCAGGCAGTGGTCTGCTATGCTCTCCTTTTTCCCTGCTCACTAGTCTTTGATTGACAGGTTAATCTATTCTTAATGACCCTTCTAATGACACAAACCCAGGTAATGACATAGATTGCACAGGCGAGAGGGACTAGAGAAGAGTGAACCACAAGGGACTAAGAGAAGAGAGAACCGCGAGGAACTAAAGGGTATGTCACACGCGTCAATATCGCCTGCACGATCTCGGCTGCACGTGACGTTGCAGCGATATTGACGCGTGTGACATACTGAATCAACCAGCGATAAATCGCTGGTTGATGATCGCCAGGTTTTAGAACCTGCTCTAAAACCTGGCGATTGTCGCCCGGTGGACACGCAGCATCGCTGCGTGTGACACCGGCAGTAGAGATATTCCAGCTCCCAGCGCCTCTCACAAGCGCTGGGAGCTGGTATCCAAGGTAAACTGCGGGTATCTAGGCAGCGCGCGCTGCCTAGATACCCGACGTGTACCTTAGTTACCAGCCTCCTCCGCTCACCGGCTGGTATCTAAGGTACACAGCGGGTAACTAGGGTCCCTAGTTACCCGCTGTGTACCTTAGATACCAGCCGGTGAGCGGAGGAGGCTGGTAACTAAGGTACACATCGGGTATCTAGGCAGCGCGCGCTGCCTAGATACCCGCAGTTTACCTTGGAGACCAGCCTGCTCCCGCTTCCAGCAGGCTGGCAGCGGGAGCAAGACATCGTGGAAACGATATTTAAATCGTTTCCACGATGTTTCTGGTCAATTGATCGCTGGTGAGTCTGTGTGACAGCTCACCAGCGATCAGCCGTCAATGTCGTCAGCGATCATCTCGCTGACGACATTGACGCGTGTGACTCCCCCTTAAGAGAAGAGTGACCTGCCAACTGCAGGCTGGCAGTGTAGGGTGGGAGCAGCAGAGCCCACTGCATTTGTGATTAAAGCTTCAAGGATGGATGTCAAAAAATGTCTTAACAAAATACTATAGAAGGTAAACAAACTGTAAGCGGTCTAATTGGAGGCGCTCAGGCACAAAGGCAGCAGGCACTGGGATGGTTTTTCAACAGACCTTTATTCAGACTCCCCTCCTTATTTCACAACATGTTTCGATAGATTCTCCATCTTCCTTAACGTGAGGACCTGGCGTCGCCTGGCAAAAGGAGCTTTAACTGAAGGACCTGCGGTAACGTGACCGGATGCTCGGAGCCCCCGTAGCATGCGGTGTGCGGAGGAGCTGGAGACTGTGAAGGGCGCCTTATCAAGTGTATTACTGGGTTGTGCGGGGACAGCACAACCCGATAAAGTGAGTGGCCACCTATTAGTACGCCACGCTAAATAAAGCCCCCCTGGTAACCGCACTATTGCGCCCCTTTCTCTCTCTTTTCTCTTGCTTAACAAAATACTATATCAGAGGTATAAATGTAACAAGCATCAATGTGTTTGAGGTCAAACCTCCTGCTGACTGGTCCTCTTTAGGGGGGTCATCCAGAGGTCTGTTTTTCACATACTTTACCTGTGTTTTCCAAAATAGAACTTTTACTTATTAAAATCTATGAAGCTGTTTAGGTGTCTGTGATTTTTTTTTTTTGTGGACCATGTGTGTGCAAAAAAAATCTTGCAGACATGCCAATTTTTAATCCGAGTTACAGATTAAAATCACCCATATAAGTACATGGGTCATTAAAATCAATGACAGCAGATGGATGGCATCTGTATGCAATCTGTGCTGTCAGTTTTAATATTGTAATGGGAAGTCTTTTTGGGCATATGAGAAAATCACTGATGAAACAACCGATTGTCAAGATTGAAACATTGACCAGCCATGGCTACCGTGTTGGTGCCCTTGAAACTGTTCCAGAAATTGAAGGATTTCTGACAGAAAATGATTGCAATTTCATGTTTTATTATAAACATTTTAATTTTCTTTGTGTGCATTGGAACAACACGAAAAAAAACACAGAGAAAAAAGCAAATTGGATGTAATTTACCATAAAATCCCCAAAAATGGTCTGGATAAAATTGTTGGCACCCTCAACTTAATATTTGGTTGCACACTATTTGGAATAAATAACTGCAATCAATCGTTTCCTTTAACCATCAAAAAGCTTCTTACACCTCTCAACTGGAATTTGGCCACTCTTCTTTTGTAAACTGCTCCAGGTCTCTCATATTTGAAGGCGCCTTCTCCCAACAGAAATTTTAAAATCTCTCCACAGGTGTTCAATGGGATTTAGATCCGGACTCCTTGCTGCCACTTTAGAACTCTCCAGCTCTTTGTTTCCATTAATTTCTGGGGCTTCTTGAAGTCTCTTTAGGGTCATTGTCTTGCGGAAGACCCATGACCTAGGACTCAAACCCATCTTTCTGACACTGAGCACTACATTGTGACCCAAAATCCATTGGTAGTCTTCAGATTTCATGATGCCTTGCACGCAGTCAAGGCACCCAGTGCCAGAGACAGCAAAACAATGCCAAACTCTCTTTGAACCTCCACCATATTTGACTGTAGGTACTGTGTTTTCTTTGTAGGCCTCATTTGTTTTTCAGTAAACATTAGAATGATGTGCTTTATCAAAAAGCTCTTGATCTCAAGACACTTTTCCAGTAGGATTTTGGCTTATTCATATACATTTTGGCAAACTGCAGTCCAGCTTTTTTATGTCTCAGTGTCAGCAATGGTGTATTTCTAGGTCTCCTGTCATAATGTTTCATTTCACTGAAAATGTGAAAGGATAGTTAGAGTTGACACTGATACACTCTGACCCTGGAGGACAGCTTGAATTTCTTTGGAACTTGATTGGGGTTGCTTATCCACCATCTAGACTATCCTAAGTTGCAACCTTTCATCAATTTTTCTCTGCCGTCCATATCCCAGGGAGATTAGCTATCGTGCCATGAGTTGTATACTTATTGATCATGTTACACACCATGGACAAAGGAACATCAAGATCTCTGAAGATGGACTTTTAACCCTGAGATTTTTTATATTTTTCAACAAATTTGGTTCTCTAGTTTTCAGACAGTTCTCTTCATCTTTTTCTGTTCTCCATGCTTAGTGTGGCACATACAGACTCCCCTTTTATCTGGATTTAGATGTGATTTTCATATTGCCCACATCTGTTGCTTGCCACCGGTAAGTTTGAACAAGCATCACATGCTTGAAAGAAAGTTATTTACCTACAATTTTGTAAAGCTGACAACAATGTTGTCCGGCCTATTTTTGGAGATTTGTGAGGAATTATGTCCAATTTGCCTTTTTTCTGTTTTTATTTGTGTTGTTCAAATTCACACAAAGGAAATAAACAAGTGTATAATAAAATGTGTAATTCTAATCAATACTTCATCTTCTGGAGCAATTTCAACGGTTTAGTCCATGATTAAATCAGAATGAGGCCCAAGCTTTATAAAGTCTACAAAAGAAACGAGTCTGTTTTTTGTAGTTTATTCTGCATAAAGTAGAACACTTGTGTTCTGTTCATGGAACTCGCTTTGACACCTACTGTATATTTCATAATCCATTTTTTTTTATTATTCACTCAGTTTACTTATTTATTCATTGCGCTCATGGGTGAAAACTCGAAGCTCTGGTGGAGGCAGGAATTAAACCCCGGAATATGGTGTCAGTGGGCGGCTGCTCTACACACTGAGCTATGCCTTAGGTCTTTTTTTTATTCTTTATTAGACCTCAATACTAACATTTTTAGACATATTTAATGGTGAAAAAAAAACACAACACTGACAGTAAAATTCATCATTTATTTTTGTAACTATCTTAAAAAAAATTCCAGTTGCAGTAACAAACATTATTGCTTTGAACTTGCAATACAGCATTGTACTTTTCCCCTGTTCAGAATTAACTCTTTATGCACAATCACACCATCTTTGCAGGAGGAGACGACCAACTATTTGGAATGCAATGTTTTTATTTCCTGCTTTTAGGAATGTACCAACATTTTAAGTGTTTGGAGACACCTGAAGTAACCAAGATTTGATACGCTCCTGTGTATCTGGCCAGGATAGATAAATATTCAACCTAAATTATGTGGCTCAATCAACATATCAGCAGCACAATCATTTCTATGTTTTGTTACAACCTGCTATCTTTCTAATAGGATCCTCAGCAATGATAAGATGTGTGGCACGGAAAGAGTTAACTTGTACTGAGGATAATGCTGGGGCTCAGCGTTCTCCTGCACTGAAAACACCCCAGCTTTTCCAGTGGACAGAACTCAGTTGTAGTAAAAAGTTTATAAAAAAAAAAACAAAAAAAAAAACCTGTCAATCCTTCCAGGCTTTGGGAAAATATTGCTAAATACGGCCCCAAACTGGCGAAGGAGAAGCCTGGACCGGAGACGACCTGGAGGCGGCAGAACCATCAGTCTGCAATATTTACATATTTTACAGAGAAAAAAAAATTCAACCCAGTTTTGAGAAAATTAAAATAATTTCTGTTCTACAAATAGTTTCTCATTTAGCAAAATATACATTATTTCTTGTTCTTGTGCATTGTCCACTCCATGTCATAAAAGCCGAAATTTACATAAAAAATATTTTTTTTTTTAGTTAAAAATAAACAAAACACATTCCCCAGACAGCCGGACTTAAAATACCTTTCCCTCCCTTCAGCGTATGGTACCAGAATTTCCCTGCATCCCACCAGAACAAAGCTATCTAAAGTCATGAGAAATGTTTTCCTGACATCTATCATGAAAACACAAAACTAACAAAAAGAAGAGAAAAACAAGACAGACATGAAATAAGAGAGAAAAAAAATAAAATAAATAAAACGTCCTGGGGAAAAGGGAAAGTTAGGCAGGAGGCACCAGTTACTCTGCTTGAACACAAGGTGGCTTGTGGCCGTCTGACAATCTCAGAAGAGAGGGACAGAGTCACGGACATGAACAGCTTCCAGACTGGAACCTACAAACACACAAGCAAAGTGACAATGCATTAGTTATTTGCAAAATCATAATTATTTTTTAGGGTCTATATTGTCATTAAATTGGGTCAATGAGGACACAGTAGTCAGACTGTAAGATTCTGTGACCACTGAGAACCAGCACTGCGCAAAATGGGACTATATTAATAAACGTCAAGTTACAAACACAAAGAATAGTGTAAAGCTGCAGTTGGGATGAATGCAGTTTCCTACATACACTGATTTTGCATCCACACATACATCATAGTTTGTTCAAGGACAACACTCTGGAACCTGGAACAATTACAGGAGTTCATGCATCCATAGACTTTTAGGGACTTTATTGTCCTTCTGAGTCTCTAAAGGCCGGGTTACACGTAGCGATGTTCCAGCGACCCGACCAACGATCGGATCGCTGGAACATCGCTATGTGATCGCTGGTGAGATGCCGCAGAGGCATACTTACCAGCGATCACCCAGCGATGCGCCGACACCCGACAGTCGCTGGGATCGGTCAGGGTGTTGGGCCACACTGGGTGTCGCTAGTCGTTGCCCCTGTCGCACATGCTGATGCATGCGTGACAGCGGCAGACCAACAATTGAAAAATGGTCTTGACCATTCCGCAACGATCAGCGAGCTCATCGCTGGCATGTCACACATAGCGACATCACAAAACCTGTGACGTTGCAGTGACATCGGTAGCGATGTCCCTGAGTGTAACCCGGCCTTAACCTTATGTCCATGTTTTACATATGATTCAGACAAAAAAAAAACCCTTTAATGTCTAAATCGCTGACAACAAAAGTGAATACACTCCTAAGTGAAAATGGCCAAATTGTGCCCAAAGTCTTAACATTTTGTGTGGCCACCATTATTTTCAAGCACTGCCCATCAAGAACTTTTATCCCTGCTACAATATGGGGCAGCAGGCTGGGTACCCAGCTAGACCTTCATTCACTCTCTATGGAGACGCCAGAAAAAACAAAGAATTAATGTTGTAGAGATTGAGCATTGAGCACTGCCAATCCATAGTAATGAGGATAATTGTTACCTGTTCTACTGTGAAGTGCAAGTCTCAGGGGTTTCATCTCCACAAATCAACATATTATCACCTATCTCATAGATAGTTAATAACTTATCTTCCCCAGACAATCCTAGCAGAAGTAGTATTAAGCCCCTGTCACACTAAGCAAGATCGCTAGCGAGATCGCTGCTAAGTCATAAGTTTGGTGACGCAACAGCAACCTCGCCAGCAATCTCGCTATGTTTGACACTTAGCAGCGACCAGGCCCCCGCTGTGAGATCGCTGGTCGTGTCAGAGTCGCCTGGATCATTTTTTGATCGTTGGGGTCCCGCTGGGAAGCATGCATTGGTGTGATTGACAGGGACAACGACCAACAACCTCGATACTACAGGTCTGAGAAACGGGGCCCCAACGACCTCCGTATCATTCCGGATCGTTGCTGAGTTGCTGGTGAGATCTGACTGTTTGACATCGCACCAACGACCACATAGCGACGCACCAGCGATCCTTACCAGGTCGTATCATTGTCGGGATCGCTGGTGCGTCGCCAAGTGTGACGGTACCCTTAGTCTGATATAAATATGTATAAATATGTAAAGTGGAGAAGGAATTTTTTCTCCAATATGCGGCGCTTGGTGTCTTCTACAAATGTAAAATTATGCAACTATGAAACTATAAGAACCTCTCTTTGTATTAGAATTACGTTCCTCTACTAACCTCCACTGTGTCCTGTGAATTCAGTGGTATCCATTAGTGAAAGCCGTGGCAATCAGAGGACCCTGTGGAAAATAAAAAAATGTATATATATTACTAAAAAGCAGTATAGCCATAAACTTGTACAGACAAGGATAACAACCATTCTAAAAGGGAACTCTATATAAAATACTACTAATATTTGCTTCCATTTTTAAGCAAGCGAATGATTATGAGTAGAGATGAGCCACCACCCCGGTGTTCGAATTCGATTCATGAATTTGATGTGTGTTTGTCGAATGTTCGTCAAACACCATTGAAAACAATGGCAGGCAAACACAAACACATACAAACACATAGAAAACACCTTCTAAGGTGTCCAAAAGGTGAAAAACTACTCAAAATACACAACAAACACATGGAAAAGTAACAAGTACATATACAAATGCGAAAAGAAAGAGATGAGACGAGTAAAAGGAGGAGAACAGATATAGGCATATCATGCCCCTCTAAAATCTGTTTTTACTCCAGTATCTGTAAGGCCATGTTCAGACGAGTAGTATTTGCTCAGTTTTACTTCAGAATCTGTAAGTCCACGTTCAGACGATGAGTACTTGGGGGTTTTACTTCAGTATCTGTAAGGCATCATGCAGACGATGAGTATTTGGTGAGTTTTACTTCACTATCTGTAAGCCACGTTCAGACAGGAGTACTTGGTGAGTTTTACTTCATATCTGTAAGGCCATGGTCAGACATGAGTATTGGTAGTTTTACTTCAGTATCTGTAAGGCCATGTTCAGATGAGGAGTATTTGGTGAGTTTTACTCAGTATCTGTAAGGCCAGTTCAGACGATGAGTATTTGGTGAGTTTTACTTCAGTATCTGTAAGGCCATGTTCAGATGAGGAGTATTTGGTGAGTTTTTACTTCAGTATCTGTAAGGCCATGTTCAGACGATGAGTATTTGGTGAGTTTACTTCAGTATCTGTAAGGCCATGTTCAGATGAGAGTATTTGGTGAGTTTTACTCATATCTGTAAGGCCATGTCAGACGATGAGTATTTGTGTCAATTTAACTTCACATCTGTAAGGTTCCCATTTTTCAACAGAGTATTTGGTGAGTTTTACTTCACTATCTGTAAGGCCATGTTCAGACGATGAGTATTTGGTGAGTTTTACTTCAGTATCTGTAAGGCCATGTTCAGACGATGAGTATTTGGTGATGTTGTTAATCACTAACTGTAAGGCCATGTTCAGACGATGAGTATTTGGTGAGTTTTACTTCAGTATCTGTAAGGCCACGTTCAGACGATGAGTATTTGGTGAGTTTTACTTCAGCATTTGTAAGGCCATGTTCAGACGATGAGTATTTGGTGATGTTTTTCCTCACTATCTGTAAGGCCATGTTTAGACGATGAGTATTTGATGAGTTTTACTTCAGTATCTGTAAGGCCATGTTCAGACGATGAGTATTTGGTGATGTTTTTCCTCACTAACTGTAAGGCCATGTTCAGACGATGAGTATTTGTGGAGTTTTACTTCACTATCTGTAAGGCCACGTTCAGACGATGAGTATTTGGTGATGTTTTTCCTCACTATCTGTAAGGCTTCATGCAGATGATGAGTATTGTGTCACATTTAGGGGACTACAAGAAGACTTTCCATTTTTTCCAAAAATTTGGGCACAAACACCACTTAAGTGGCATCAATTGCCCACAGTTGCAAAATTTAAATGGTTACTTTAGGCCAAAAATCCACAAGGCTTTAGTCTCCCCAGGACACAGGGGTAGAAAAGTCCTTGCGGATCCATGCCTTGTTCATCTTTATGAAAGTTAGTCTGTCCACATTCTGGGTGGACAGACGTGTGCGCTTTTCTGACAGCACACCACCAGCAGCGCTGAAACACGTACGTTCCGAAGAACGCTGGCTGCGGGGCACGACAAGATCTCCAAGGCGTGAGTGGCGAGCTCAGGCCATTTTTCCAGTTTGGAAGCCCAAAATGAGCAAGGCTCCAGTTCCCCAGTCATTGCATCGGTGTTAAGTTGGAGATACTCGTGTACCATCGCTCCAGGGTTGACTATGTGTCAGACTTTCGTGTCTTCAGGCCTTGCAAACGATGGTCTGAAAAAATTGTGGAACGAGGCCACGAAATTGGTGTTACCACCACCAGCTACGGTGTTACTGGTATGGTGTGAGTGATCAAGACTCGACAGTTCCATGGTTGACAAGTGGACTGTGAGATTCACTCTGTCTACCACCATGGTGGTTTGTGGAAAAGCCAATTTCAAATTATGTATCAGCTTCTGCTGATACTCCTGCATGCGTGCGTCCCTTTGTATGGCTGGAATTATTTCAGCAAATTTGGTCTTGTACCGGGAATCGAGGAGTGTGGCAACCCAGTAGTTGGCATTGCTTCTAATTTGGACAATCCGAGGGTCATGTTGCAGGTAGTGCAGCAAGAAGGCGCTCATGTGTCTTGCGCATCCAGGAGGACCAAGTCCTTGTTGTGTTGGTGGTGCTGAGGTGAGATTGATGCTTTCTTCCTGTGCCCTCTCCTTCCAACCTCGCACAACAGAAATGTCATCAAGGTCTCCCTCATCTACTGACTCTTCCATACCATCGCCAGTTCCTCCTCCATTTCTTCCTGGGCTCCTGCACCTTCCTCAGCAGTTTGGCTGCTACCATGCGCCCTCGTTAATCCCTCTCCACCACCCTCCCATGCCTGCCGTCTTGTTGCTGCCGACTGTGAGGACTTGGAGATGTTGTCATCCCTTCCGCATAGGACTCCTCCTGTACTTCCTCAATCTCCTCTTGTCCCATTACCTGACTCTGAATATTGTTTAGAGTGTGCTCCAGCATGTAGATGACCGGAATAGTCATGCTGATAATGGCATTGTCAGCACTAAACATCTTCGTCGCCATCTCAAAACTGGGCAGAAGGGTGCATAGGTCCTTGATCTAAGACCACTCCTGAAGCGTGATCTGCCCCATCTCTGAATCTCGTTGGTCCAGGTTATACGTCATAACGTATTGCACCAGGGCTCGGCGATGCTGCCACAGTCACTGCAACATGCGCAGCGTAGAATTCCAGGGTGTCGGCACATCACATTTCAGCCGGAGAATGGGCAAGCCGAAAGACTTCTGGAGCGAATCAAGTCGTTGAGCTGCCGGATGCGAACGCCAGAAGTGAGCACACAGCGATCGTGCCCTCTGCAGAAGCCATCTAGACCGGGATAGTGTGTTAAAAAGTGCTGGAGAACCAGATTCAACACGTGAGCCATACAAGGCACGTGTGTGATATTACCCCGGCGAAGGGCCGCAGCCAGGTTTGCAGCATTGTCACACACGGCCTTCCCTGGCTGCAGGTTGAGTGGAGACAACCATTGCTGAAACTCGGTCGACAGAGCTGACGACAACTCCTCAGCTGTGTGACTTACGTTTCCCAGGCATTTGAGGGTAAAGACCGCCTGATGGCGTTGAGCCCTGCTGCCAGCATAGTTGGGAGGTGTGCAGGATCCTTCTCTGCAGTTACAACGCAGTGGCATTACCAGACAGGCTTTGGGCGGAGGTGGAGGACTGAGACGAGGTTGAGGAGGCAGAAGCAGTGGAGGAACTCCTACCTACAGAGGATTGACGCACAACTCGTGGGGACGACAAGACTTGGACAGCAGACCCTTCTCCAGCTCTCACCATAGTTACCCAGTGCCCAGTCAGCGACATGTAACGCCCCTGTCCATGCTTACTGGTCCAAGTGTCTGTGGTGAAATGCACCCTGTCACACACAGAGTTTCTCAAGGAAGCGGTGATGTTGTCTGCGACATGTTGGTGTAGCGCAGGCACACCTTTCTTGGAGAAGTAGTGGCGACTGGCATCTGCTACTGGGGCACTGCGACGGACATAAGTTCTCGAAAATCTTCTGTGTCCACCAGGCGGAAAGGCAGCATTTCTGAAGCCAACAGCTTGCAGATGGTGACAATCAAGCGCTTAGCTTTCTCATGACTAGGAGGAAATAGCCTTTTACTTGTCCACATCTGAGGGACGGAGGGCTGGCTGCTGTGCTGAGATGGGGTTGAGTAGGGTGTCCCCGGCAAACTGCAGGTCTGGGAGGAAGGTGCAGGCGAACATGTAATGTTGCCTTCATCCAAAGGTGGTGCTCTCGATGTCTGAGAGAGCTCAACACCAGCAGCATTGTCTACTTGAAAACCAAGTGACGACCTGCCAATCACACTGCTTGTTGCAGGTAAAGAGGTGGAAGGTCTACATCCAAAAGCATGTGTGACAGCTGTCCCCACAGTCACAGACGATGAGCACACGGATGCACTTGATGGGGCAGATGGTGGTAGGCCCGCCCTGCTAGCCCACATTCTAGCACGGTGAGCTTCCCACTGCGACTTGTTCTTCATGTCCATGTGGCGGTTCATACATGAAGTACTCAAGCTATTGAGCTTTTGGCCTCTACTCAAAGATTGGTGACAAATCTTGCAGATGACATGAGTTGGGAGATCCTTGGCGATGTCAAAGAAGGCCCAGGCTAGGCAAGGCTTAGAGCCCATGCGAGCTGCAGAGGCATCACGACTTGTGCTCAGAGGCAGAGTTGTGGCTGCGGCTGCAGTTGTTGACGTGCTTCCAGAACTCCGTCTATGTCCAGGAAGGCGCAACCTAACCTCATCGTCAGTAGCATCCTTCTCCACCTACTGTGCTGACCTCATCGACTGGCTTACTGTGGGTTGACAGTAAGTGGGATCTCCAACCTCATCATCATCCTCTGTGTTTTCACACCCCTCGTCTCCTCAGAGACAACCTCTTTCTGTCTTGACTGAAAACTTAATTTGTCAATCCAATCCGGTATCTGAGTCTCATCATCATCTTCCTTGTGTCCAGCAAGAGTAGGTACTGTTAGGAAATGAGGGTCTACATGAAGGTCAGAACCTTCTTCATCTGGGCCTGGATCGGACTCACAAACTTCTGGGCATCAGAGCAGATTATTAACTCATCTGGACTCACTGCAGCTTTGGGGCAGACCTCTGATTCCCAGGATATTGTGTGACTGAACAGCTCTGCAGATTCAACCATATGTGATACCCCACATTATTATTCAAGATTGCGCCTCTCAATTTTTGTTTTTTCATATGTGTTACCCAGACTCAGTAGGGCGGCTGGAAACTTGGGAGCTTGGAGGAATTAAGTGCGATTGGGTGACACCTCAGATGACTGGAGGTTTTGTGATGTAGTAGTTGAGGTGGAGGAGAGATCACTTGATGGAGCAGTTGCGATCCATTCAAGCACCTGCTTTTTTGTTCCTCATTTACAAGTGGTACCGATGCTCGTGTCTGTAAGAAAGGGATCATATCCGATTGGCCACGTAAAGAAGTAGACATCTTACTTTGGCTGGAAGATTGTCTTTCTTCAGCAGATGTTAATGTAGCTTTAGCATCTACCCCAGGATACAAACTTTTTTTCCCTTTCCACCACGCCTACTCCCATTCCCACCAGTAGCAGGCCATTTTGCCACTCATTTTGTGTGTGACCAAATTGGCAAATGTGCAGTTGTTGAACAAGAAAAAGTAGGATGTAAATCAAGCAGAGGTGACTGAACCAACACTACTACTTGACCCGAAGTGAGACCTGGGCAAGGTGCAGTTAAAAATTAGAAGTAACTAACTACACAGGCAGTGTAGTTGTTTTGTATTAGAAGTGGCCTACACTAGTTATTTTTGTGGCACTGCTACTTGACCCAAAGTGAGACCTGGGCAAGGGCAGTTAAAAATTAGTACCAACTACACAGGCAGTGTAGCTTCTTTCACAAGTGGGCTACACCACTGTGTAAGTGGCACTGCTACAGTACTAGCCCGAACAAATTGCCTGGACTAGCTGCAGCCAAAAAATGCCTACTTAAGACAGGTGGTGTAGCTTTCATAACAGCAGTGCTACACTACCTGCCCTAAAGGATTCCAGAGCTAGATGTGGCCAGATGCTGTGAAAAACACTTGCACAGCACTGTCACACACCTGCCTGGCAAAAACTAATAGGGACTGCTGTAACCTAGCCCTAAAAAGGGCTGAAATAAAAACTAGTCCCTGCTTCTATGAAGTACACCTGAAAAAGGGCTGCTAGACTACTAGTCCCTACTCCTATGAAGCAGCCCTCAATGGGCTGATACTCCTAAAATTTGCACCCTCCCTCCAGTCCCTACTCCCTAAACCTATCTATCTACCTCTCTAGCTGAATCAGAACACAATTGCTTGATTTCAATCTATATCGCCCACAGCAGCAGCAGTGCCGTCTGACACAGAGCTACAGCAATGAGCAAATGTGCGATGGGAAATGGCCGGGTCTTAAGGCTAGGACATGTGACTTACACAGCCAATGATGCCGGTCCTTGCTTGTGTGAAAAAAATGCACTTTGCTGTGTGTGTGTGATTGGCTGACAGCCTGCACTGCCCCACTATATATGGAGTTAGGAGAAAGAAAAATGGAGATCGCTATAATTTCTGCAGCACTGGTACAACCCTCCCCTCCCCCCCGCACACTGTACCCAGATATTCACATCATTAACATGGTTAGGGTTAGGGTTAAGCTTTTGGTGACCGAAGCGTTATCGAACATAACCTTGAACTGCCGAATTTCAAGCTAATTGTTCTACTTCGTCGAATGCCTCGAACACCGCCCAAAACAGCTCGAATTTGAGATTAGTGAACGATTCAAATCGAACACCGCTCATCTCTAATTGTGAGCTCCATCATGTCCACATACAAATGAAGTTGTGACTACTGGTAGAAAATAGTCAGAGCCTCATCAGATTACAGTAACAATATGGCCTTGTACTGACAAGAAAAAGTATACTTTAGTCCCTTACAAACCTCCAATTTTCATGTGGTGGTTACAAGGATAGAATACACAGAGCCATTATAATTTATGCAGCTGTTCACATATTCCTGTTTCTTTGCTGACCATTAATATGCAAAAATTCATGGAAAACTATCCGATTTTGAACCATGTCATGGATCGATATACCCAAGCAAGTCTATGAGTCCATGAAAAATCACAGACACTCACGGATGCCGTCTGAGTGCTGTCTGTGATTAACACTAAAGTTTTCTACATTTATTTCTTGATACGTGAAAATCACTGATAAAATGCTGATGGTTAAAAAGAAGTCACTGGTGACATTTGGATGAAAACTACAGATGACACTTGGACTGTTATGCGAAAAATCACAGATGACTCAGTGAGACCTTAGATCAACATTTTTATAATATTTCAGTTTCATCATAAATATTCAGTAGCTTTACAAACATTTTACGTGACTAAATTCTGTCTTAGACTCACTTACCCCAAGGCTGTGTCCGAAACCGGTGCTTGGTGCTGGACTTGCTGCACTGATGTAGCTGCTGACTGCAGATTCTTGATTGGCTGCTCCATATAGTTCTGCCATTGGCCCTGGGCTGCTGGTTCCCAGAAATCCACCTGTGCGGGAAGGAGTGGAGCCTTGTTTACAAGGTAAAAAGTAGATCTTACCCCTGCTCCATCCCCTCCATCTGGAAATCTCTACACACCCCACAACAAGCTAGACATGTTCGGTTTCCCTACACTCTTCACCCCATTTTTAAAGGCTCTTCTTCTTGACCAGAGACAGTATTGTTCAGACTACAGGATGGGCCATTTATATGGATGCACCTAAATAAATTGGAAATGGTTGGTGATATCAACTTCCTGTTTGTGGCACATTAGTATATGGGTTGGTGACCATGGTGGCCAGTCTTCATCTATGGAAACCTCAATGCCACTGGATATCTGAAATTGATATCCATTGCTGAAGAATGGCCCCACTATCTTTGTACCCCATATACCACTCCATACCATCAATCTTTGTGTTTCAGCAGTCTTGGAGGATCTATCCACTGTGGGTTGTGTCAGACCAATAGCCGTGGTTTTGTTTAACTTCAGTCACAAAAAAGTTTGCCTCATCCCTCATCTGAAGGCAATTGTCTATGCTGTGAAGATACGAGATTTGCAGCATCTGAAACAACGGATACTGGAAGCCTGTGCTAGCATTTCTTCTGCGGTGTTGCTGTCAGTGTGTAAAGAGTGGGAGAAGAGGGTGCATTGACAATCCAACACAATGGCAGCACTTTGAACACATTTTATAAGTGGTCATAAACTTGTAAAAATCATGAAAAAATAAATGTATGTTAAAACCAAGCACACCATTGTTTTTCTTATGAAATTCTCAATAGTTTGATGTGTCACATGACCTCTTCCCATGAAAAAAATAAAGTTATATCCAAAATGCCGCCCGCCATGGTCACCACCCATCTGGAAAGTTTCCCCCTCCCATATACTAATGTGCCACAAACAAGAATTTGATATCACCAACCGTTCCCAATTTATTTAGGTGCATCCATATAAATGAATGTATATTACTAATAGCACTTTATATGACTGACCCATCATTTTCTATAACTGTTGTAAATATGAAGACAATAATCTAGTTACCTCTCACGACTGCTGCAGCTGCTGCCGCTACTGGTCCATATGCAGTCAATGGAATTGCTGAAAAACACAAGACTAATACACTTAGCATAGAGTATGAACGTGGTGGGTGATACAAGATCTGCAATGCTCGAATCGTCATCAGGACACACAATATAGATTTCTTCTTAAGAGCATGCATGAAAGTATGATTACCACCAAACTAATGAGCACAGTACATGATCATGGAACATGCAGCACAACGCACAACATAGACCTACACTACACAGATTTCAGCTCCAAGGGCTGATGCACTGGCCATGGGGTTATGCAATGTAAAGTGCAAAATATATGGTAACACACATTATTTAACAGTTTACAGTTAAGGATTATACTAGCCAAAATAAAAGAAATCAAATCTGTATATAGTCTTAGCAGCCTGACAGCTCCTATATCAGGGGTCACCATTAGCTTGTCCTGGAGGCCATACTTTCCTGATTTGTTGTCCCATTGGGGTACCCTCAGTACTTGCAGAAATGAGAGTCATGTCTCAGCTCCATTCAAAGGAGCTGGTGCAAACATTGAGACTGAGTAGAGAAAGTTAGATACAAGAGTGCCACCAAAGCAACATTTCTAGTTTCAGCACATTTTAAAAGCAGAATTTGATCACAGTATATCATTATTGAAGAAGCTTTCCCACTAAATACATTTATTACCTGTTAAGAGGAATGTATGATCTCTTGGGTCCAACACCTGGAATCCAGTGAATTGGATCGGAGACACATGATGCAAGAGTCTCGCATGCCTCACCCGGCACGGCCGCCGGCTCTCTGGACAGGAGCGCTACACTGTATGTGGACATGCTCCTGTCCAGGGACCCTGCAGCCATGTCGGTGAGGCATGCGAGACTCTTGTATGCATCTCGCAACGTGTGTCTCCGGCCTTAGGGTCTCAAAGTCTCTCTGAGAATGGAGCAGTAGTGTGCTCTATTCACTTCTATAGGACTACATGGATTTCTATGACAGTCCCATAGATGTAAATAGGATGATGGTAAAGCACATACATTACTGCTTCAGAGGTTGAATCCCCAGCTATCATACACATTCACTTTATCTGTGACCTCATAACCAAGAAAGTATACACAGGATTACATAGAAATGATAGAATTCCCACAAGACTGTTCTCCACGTATTAAGTACAAGAAATGTTTTGCTATATTGTAGCAGGTGACACCTGCAAATATGTGCACAAGTCAGCAGCTCCCGCAGGAGGAGCGAGGTGACCACTGGCTGATCCAAGGTCACCATGAGAAACTATCAGTCTCCTGGTTCAGAAGGAAAATAGGAGGAACAATCTGCTCAACATTTCTCCCCACACCTGTAAATGGCAAGTCATACAATGTTAACAGTGCTGACCCACAACACTAATTCACCCAACAACGAGAATACCTATAGGTTACATGGAACATCTAGTATGAAATGTCCTGGACAAGATGACACCTCTTCCTGCCAAAATGCCATCAGTGAAGTGCCAGATGCAGTCCACATTACCCTCAAAGCAGGGCCACTCTGATTATGATGTTGTCCTCGTTTGTGAGGTTTAGGAAGTTAATGGGACTGACCTGTTAGTTCTGGGAGGACGGGGGTGCCCGGGAGAGGGGTTCTCTCTACACGAAATTCTAAAACGAAACGTGAAACAGCTTAGGAATGGCTAGAAGCCCAGCCCACAGAGGTGACTGGCATTGAGTATGGAATACTTGACCAACACCACCCAGTGCCAATGAAAAACCAGTAAATGTAAATTATTGTTGACATTCGCAATCCTTGAATGGACATATGAACTGACAAAAGTAGTGAACACCAATCTGCCACCATTAGTCAACACAAGTCCTTAGCAGGCAGGGAAACAACATTAACGAAAAGCAATCTCTTTACAATTATGCATTTGACCTACCTGGAAACTGGTAAGTATACCCTGGTGCAATGCCTGTGTAGCTGCGACTGGCATAAGTAGCTGCTTGGAAACCAGGATAACCTAAAACACAAGCAAAAAAACAAATAAATAGGGGAATCCTCTAAAAGCTATTAAGTCACAATCCGCATGAGTGTTTTATCTTTTTTATTTTCATAGTCACATTACTTGGAAACCCCTTTTTAAATGCCCAATTCCCTAAAGTAACTAAATAAAGCTTATACTCGCCACCCTCAACAGAACTGTACCAGCGATATCGGCCCCAGCTATGCTGACGCCTAAGTGTCATTGTTAGGTAACGAGAGGGCTGCACCCAATCAATGGCAGCTGGCTAGCTGTAGACTTTAATGCTTTGTCAAAAATGTATGTCCACACTGTCAAGCAGCAGCCAATCAGCAGGGGTCATGTGACATAATCTCACGTGAGCGCCAGGAAATCCAGGCGCAGATATCGCTGAAACGGAGCTGGCGCGGAAGGTAGGCATACACTTTATTCAGTGGCGTAACTTGAAGCTCATGGACCCCGATGCGAAAGCTCCAACGGGGCCCCCAATTATTGCAAATCTTTAATAGCATTAGTCTTTTTCTATAGGCCAAAGGGACTTTTGGGCCCCCCTAGGCCCCAGGGCAGCCCTGCATCTATTGTAGTTACACCCCTTGCTTTATTATTTAATCAGGGAACTTGGGAATTAAGAAGGGATTGTACAAACAGTTGACAGCTCATGTAAGTAATAATTTAATCAGATGCAGGGCTTGTGCCCGGTGGATGCCGTCTTCATTAATAGAATGCCGTTTGTGCAGTCAGAATTGTGTTCACAAAGACTTGCCTGTCACGTGGGTATAAAAAGTTGGAGTTTCACATTTTTTATGTTTTTACGACAATTTTTCCTGCTTTTAAATGAACTGTTAGGGTCCTTTCACATCAGCGTTTTTCACTGATCGCGGCAGTTGCGGTGAAAAAATGCAACTGCCGCGATTACCGCATAACGGCCGCAATTATGGTTCACTTGCAGCAAGCCCCATGCAATGTCTATGGGGCTTGCGGCAGGTGCAGCAAGTGCGGTTTTGGCACTTGCGGCAGGTGCGGCCGCGAAAAAAACCGCGGTATGCCGCGTTTTTTTTGTGGCCGCACCTGCTGCAAGTCCCATAGACATTGCATGGGGCTTGCCGCAAGTGAACTGCAAGTGCGGCCGTTATGCGTTAATCGCGGCAGTAGCTGTTTTTTCACCCCAACTGCCGCGATCAGTGTAAAACGCTGATGTGAAAGCAGCCTTAAAGATTGTTTTAAAACTTGCCAGAACACAAGGAATGCATTAAAGAAACAGAATAACTTGGATCCACCTGGTAAAGCCATGTGCCACCTTTGGAGATGTCCTGCCAGTATTAGTAGACTGTGTGATGATGTGCCAACTACCCTCTATGACCATGCAGCCACGTATGATGGCAGCACAATTAGCACATGAATACTGAGACCAATGATTAGCTGCAGCGGTCCTGTGTGTGCGTCATCACTGAAGTACAGCAATTGATGGGACCATCAGGTGGCATTGCCGGAATGCAGGGTACATCAAATCAGTTATTTTCTTGTTTCAAATACATAACCTGATTCCTGAAACATATTATAAACTATTTCTGTACACAAGATAATTCTGAACATCTTACAGAATAAGCAGCCAAATGTTCTAGTGGTTGAGGTGTAGTAACCATTTGTGACCAGTAGAGGGAAACTGTGATCATCAACTACACAGCTTAATCTACTTTAATCTCTACAATTACCTAGCATGCCGATTCCCAGCATGAAGGCGTCCATTCCATATGGCATCACCCGGGATCGTCCCCGTACAGAGCCTGTGGGTGACATCACTTCCTTCGGCTGTGCCTTCTTACATTCAACCTTAAAATTAAATTGGTAACATTGCATAACAAAATATAATAAAACAGAAATTGAGATTGCATTTTATGTGAATTTTTTTATACATATATTATTCAGCCATTTTTCAGGTAATGCAGTTTCTGTACAAAATAGCCATCATTACAGCTAACACAAGCCGTTGTCACTCAGCTTTTCCAAATCCTGAATAAAGAATCTGCTTATTTAATTGTATGCAGCATGAATGGGGTTAAAAGCTGTGCTGCCATGGGATGAAAGTAGAGTCCTGAAGTTCCGATATGTGATGTTATTCAATGCTTTCTGCGGTTTCAACTTCATTGTAATGTGATTATCTTGATGAAGGAGTTGATGGTTGAATAAAATCACATATCGGAACTCCAGGACTCTTTTTTCATCCCATTGCAGCGCGGCCTTTAACCCTATACATCCTGCTAACGATAGTATCTATGATACCGGGCTGCAGCAGCTGTGTTTTAGAGGCTTTTATATTAGTTGTGTCTGACACAACCAACGCAGGTGAGCACATGACCCTATTGTGCTTTTCCTTCCTTTATTTAGTATTTCATTGTATGCACCCATGATGTCTTTTTCAGGCTCCGTAATTCACCTGAGAAAGGTTAAAAGAATGGACATAGCATTGATAGTGTTTTGAGCATCTAACCGCTTCTGGCTTCCTAAGATGCAAAGGGGTTAATAGAAGTGACCTGATCATTCTTCAGACGGCTTCTGCTTGAAATAGTGTACACAATACACAAGGAGGAAAAAATACGTCAGAGGCAAAAAGCGCTCAAGAAAGGATGAAAAAGGTAAGATGCTGGCATGTCCTGAAGACTCTTCATAACAAATAACTCCCAAAAGACATTGTGAACACACACACTAAGTGATCAACCTGAAACTCTGCATCTCAAGAAATCAATATGAAGAGGACCTGAGTCACTATAATAATATAAGGGATCCCCTGAGTCACTATGATAATATAAGGGATCCCCTGAGTCACTAAATAATAGAAGGGATCCCTGATCACTATAATAATAGAAGGATCTGCTCCTTCCTCACCCACAACACCGCTAAAACACTCATTCATGCTCTTATCATCTCCCGCCTTGACTACTGCAACCTCCTTCTCAATGGCCTCCCGGCTAACTCCCTCACACTCTCCAGTCTATCCTCAATTCCGCTGCCTGACTAATCTACTTGTCCTCCCGCTACTCCCCTGTCTCCCCCCTCTGCCAAGCCTTTCACTGGCTTCCCGCCTCCAAGATATCCCAATTCAAAACACTAACCATGGCGTACAAAGCCATACACAATCTGGCCCCACCATACATCTCCGACCTGGTCTCCCGATACCTACCCTCAGGCAACCTCCGCTCCTCCCAAGAACTCCTCCTCTGCTCCCCCCACATCACCTCTTCGCACAACCGAGTCCAGGACTTCTCCCGGGCATCTGCCTTACTCTGGAACTCCCTGCCCAAACACGTCAGACACTCTCCTACCCTGAGAAGCTTCAAGTGTCACCTGAAGACTCACCTATTCCGTCAAGCCTACAACCTGCCATGAGACCCAGGCGACCGCCCCATACCTGACATTCCCCCATCCTACTGTATCCTAACCCGCCCCTCGTAGACTGTGAGCCCTCGTGGACAGGGTCCCTGCCCCTCCTGTACTTGTACATGCTGATCGCCTAGATTTAGTGTACTTGTTTTTGTCTCCCTTATCCTCATGTAAAGCGCCATAGAACCTAATGGCGCTATATAAATAAATAATAATAATAATAATAAGGGATCATCTGAGTCACTATGATAATATAAGGGATCCCCTGAGTCACTATAATAATATAAGGGATCACCTGAGTCACTATGATAATACCGTATAAGGGATCCCCTGAGTCACTATGAGAATATAAGGGATCCCCTGAGTCACTATGATAATATAAGGGATCCCCTGAGTCACTATGATAATATAAGGGATTCCCTGAGTCGCTATGATAATAATGGTACCTTTACACGCCGCCACAGAGGGTAGCAACAGGTAGGCAACGCACGTGCACGCGCACGTTTTTAACGGTTGCCGATGCCACATATAGACGCCGCCACAAAGTGCTCCACAGAAGGTATTTGCGTTCCCCGGAAGTGCCGACAGCTCCTGCGGCTTACTGCCTGTTGAATACCTTCCCTGGTTTACACGCCGTTACCATAGGAATATGGGCGTACATATTTCGCGCCTCAAGTACATAGGCGTGACAGAGTTGTGTATTACGTGACTCTCGTACGGTGATTGGACAACGCAATAGCATCATGATTGGCTAGGCTGCGCAGGAAGGCTGGCTAATACATGACGCCATTGCAATTGTGTAGTGTGAATGGATAGCTCTTTAAATATGGCGCCCTGTGAAGGGACAACCAATCGTAACGCAGGAGCCTCCACCCATGATCGCTGATGGGGCGTGGTATCCATAATGCCGTGGCACGCTCCAGGGATTTCGTAGGCCACGCAAATACCTTGCCTGTGCCCCGATTACACGCCGCCACCATAGGAATTGTCCCTTCCTGTTTTTGAGCACAGCTCAGAAACAGGTATCCGAAGGAACTGTAAGACACATGAAGGAAATTCCTGAATTACACGCCGCCATTTCGTGGTGTTTTCATGGCAACAGGCACAATTGTGTCCGATGCCTGGCGGTTTCTACCTTCCTGTGGCGGCGTGTAAATGTACCATATAAGGTATCCCCTGAGTCACTATAATAATATAAGGGATCACCTGAGTCACTATGATAATATAAGGGATCCCCTGAGTCACTATAATAATATAAGGGATCACCTGAGTCACTATGATAATATAAGGGTTCCCCTGAGTCACTATAATAATATAAGGGATCCCCTGAGTCACTATAATAATATAAGGGATCACCTGAGTCACTATGATAATATAAGGGATCCCTGAGTCACTATAATAATATAAGGGATCCCCTGAGTCACTATAATAATATAAGGGATCTCCTGAGTCACTATGATAATATAAGGGATCCCCTGAGTCACTATAATAATATAAGGGATCTCCTGAGTCACTATGATAATATAAGGGATCCCTGAGTCACTATGATAATATAAGGGATCCCCTGAGTCACTATGATAATATAAGGGATCCCCTGAGTCACTATAATAATATAAGGGATCTCCTGAGTCACTATGATAATATAAGGGATCCCCTGAGTCACTATGATAATATAAGGGATCCCCTGAGTCACTATGATAATATAAGGGATCCCCTGAGTCACTATAATAATATAAGGGATCTCCTGAGTCACTATAATAATATAAGGGATCTCCTGAGTCACTATGATAACATAAGGGATTCCCTGAGTCATTATAATAATATAAGGGATCTCCTGAGTCACTATGATAATATAAGGGATCCCCTGAGTCACTATGATAATATAAGGGATCCCCTGAGTCACTATAATAATATAAGGGATCTCCTGAGTCACTATAATAATATAAGGGATCTCCTGAGTCACTATAATAATATAAGGGATCTCCTGAGTCACTATGATAATATAAGGGATCCCCTGAGTCACTATAATAATATAAGGGATCTCCTGAGTAACTATGATAATATAAGGGATCCCCTGAGTCACTATGATAATATAAGGGATCCCCTGAGTCACTATAATAATATAAGGGATCCCCTGAGTCACTATAATAATATAAGGGATCACCTGAGTCACTATGATAATACCGTATAAGGATCTCCTGAGTAACTATGATAATATAAGGGATCCCCTGAGTCACTATGATAATATAAGGGATCCCCTGAGTCACTATGATAATATAAGGGATCCCTGAGTCACTATAATAATATAAGGGATCCACACTTACCATTTTATTGTTGATCTCATGGAAGTGAATCTCACAGACTTTCTCAACAATATCTTCCCTTCAAAAGTCACAAACCCAAATCCTGAAAGCAAAATCAGATTAGAGTTGAAAAAAAACACAGAACCAACCATGAAGGAAAAACAAGGTTGATAGTTAAATACAATAGCCAAATAAGCACAATAAAGTAGAAAGCCATCACAATAGAGAGTGGACCGGAGGTCTACATTAATACCTTTACCCAAAACTGAGTTTTATTTTTCAACTCGTGTTCAATTTTCACATCCAGAGATCATACAGTCATTTTTACAGTGATTTTTGACGTTTTGACGTCAAGGCGTTCTGGCCACTGCCTACTACTGCCGATATAGCTGACACCACCGGACTCTGAAGGGCTCACAATGAGCAAAATATGATGGAGACTTTGTGCTCAAATTTGACTTTTGTAGCTTGAAAGGGCATTTTAGGGCCCACTACAGAGCCCTATTGAGGTTAAATCAGGATGCAGGGCAGGTATATATAGATAGAGTCTTTGTACCATTTAAAAGGGTTTCCCACAAACAAAGTTAATTTCAATAGATCTTGGAAAAATAATAACTTACACAACTGGGTGTGCTTAAAAAAATGTTCTTGTGCTGAGATAATCTTATAAATGTGTCCCTGCTATGTACGTGTAATGGCCGTGTCTGACCATGCAGGAACATGTACAGTGTAATGGCCGTATCTGACCATATAGGGACATGTACTGTGTAATAGTAGTGTCTGACCATACAGGGAAATGTACTGTGTAATGGCCAAGACTGACCATACAGGGATATGATCTGGTCATACCACATTGCCTGGGCAGGGGGAAAGGGGGAAATGGTGGGAAGTAAAAAAGTATACAGACATTAAGTACAGCAAGGTAATGCAAATTATTCTTTCTTTGAGGTAAAAAAAAATTTAGAAACAGGCAGAGAAATGTTTTACCTCACAAAAACAATGAGCTGTGATCCCTTACAGCAATATGTCCTCCCCTGCCCAGGAGATTTGGTATAATCAGACCATGTCCCTGTACGGTCAGACACAGCCATTACACAGTACATAGCAGGGACACATATGTAAGATTTTCTCAGCACAGGAGATATGGTATGATCAGACCATGTCCCTGTAGGGTCAGACACGGCCATTACACAGTACATAGCAGGGGCACATATATAAGATTATCTCAGCACAGGAGCTGTGGTATGATCAGACCATGTCACTGTACAGTCAGACACATACATTACACAGTACATAGCAGGGACACATGTATAAGATTATCTCAGCACAGGAGCTGTGGTATGATCAGACCATGTCCCTGTACGGTCAGACACATCCATTACACAGTACACAGCAGGGACACATATATACGATTATCTCAGCACGGGAACATTTATTTCAAACACATCCAATTGTGGAAATTACGATTAATCCAAAATTTAATAATTAAAATCAACTTTAAAATGAACTTTATTCTTGTGAAAACCCATTTAAATCACTGTGTGCATGCAACCGGCTGCATTAACTTTTCCCTAATCTATATCCACCAGCGGCTACAATCTACTAAATGATTGATGAAACACTGAGCACTATATCCTAATCACATAATGCATAACTAATAAAGGTTACATTTTATCCATTTAATTGTGGGCACCTTTACTTAGTGAGAAATATAACAGTAGGATCCATTTGTTCCATTGTCTAGTGGCTGAAAGAAAATGACAATTATAATGGCATAAATAAGTGATGTTGTAGTCTTCCTGGACTTTATTCATCCTGCAATACATTTTATCTGATTATTCTGACCCGATTTCTGGGGGCACCACTGCGGGGACCACCAGGCTGCCCCACCATGGGACTGTTAGAGAGGCCACAGCAGTGGTCAGGGAGCATGCCCCACAGTCCTTACTCATACCATTTGTGTTAGTTTTACTGATATCTGGGGGTCCTATAGGTGGGTCACCAGAGATCAGACATCTGATATAGCTAAACCACAATAATCAGGGAAGATTTTGATTGTTTTGGTGCGGATAAAAAGCAGCAGAGCAAAAATACACATCATTTACGCTACGTGTGAACACTACCTTCAACACTTCATAGAAACAGTGTGTAGGAAGAATACCCCCTCACTGCACTCGATCGCCAGGGATTTAACTAATCTAGAAGTTATCCCTGGTGATTGAGGTAATGAAAGGGGTTAATTCCGCCATGGATCAGCGTCCTACCTCATGCTGCATTGCACACTGCTTCCTGAATATTTATCACCTATGTATGAATATATTATGTAGACGTAGTATGGTGGTATTATGGGCAATGAACAGCGGGATTATGTGGCCTGTAGAACAGTATCTTACAGATTTCCCTATACAGAGAGTTCTAATTTAACAGATATTCAGGATCATAATTTCAGTTATTTGTCCCTCATTATCTCCAATACACCTTGATTAAAGTCTACAATATGAGCTCAGTGGACAATAGAGTAACACAAGTATCATATATGCTCAGTCGCCACCATGCAGATTGGTCATTGTGGTAAGCGCTCAGCATATGGGACTGTGTCAGAACCTTCTGCTGTAGGAAACAATGGCACTATTATACGCTTTAGTGGAGACACAACTCTCACTGAATTCAGAGCAGTACACAGCGCTCAGGTCCAGTGCTGAATATTTTATCTTGGAACATTTTATACATTCCTACATCTGAAAGAGGATTTCAAACTTTTCAGCTATTTGCTACCACAACATGAGACATGGCTCACAAACACTATTCACTAGGCAACTCTACATATAGGCAGGTTCTAAATCCCTGGCTTAAGGAAGCCTGCTCTATAAATCTCTATATCTTCATGAATGCAATCCGCTCAATGATACATAAGACACAGCAAACAATGTCAACAGAAGCTACAAATAAAAGGTGGTTTCAAATCATTACACGTCTTCATTAGGTTATAATAGTGTTAAGGCCACCATACACATTAGATGTGTGGCCCAACAATGTTTGGCTTACAACTAATCTCAGCCGTCACTCCCATACATAGGAGCACTTGTTTGGCCGATTGCTTCTGTCATCTCTATGAGGAAGCCGCCACAGACATCTCCGCTAGTGGCTTGTCTCCAGGAGAACAATACTGCTGTCAGTCTGAAATCGACGTGCCGGATCGACATCTTATCTGGCTGTCAGTTGGCCGGTGCCCCCATATAGATTAGAGTGTCACCCTAACTTGTGGTCATCAACGGTTGGGGCTGACATCAGTCTAATGTGTATGGAGGGCTTTATTTTGCGTTCATAAGCCTTAGGATTTAACAAAAAAAGTGACGTTATTACCAATAATGAAAATGGATACATTAGACAGTAAGGTCAGCCAGTTGATGTGTTGGAAGTAGTAAAGATAAACATACTTGAGTAGCTTCAACAAGACCAAATTGTGATTGATGACTATGTCAGAAAAAGTAGCAAGCCTTGGGAGGGTCTTCTAAGCATGTAACGGATTGGACCAAAAGAAGTGGTCAAAGCAAAAAAAGTGGACATGGTCACCTTAGGTTCATGCAAGCATCACGGAAGTGAAGGCTAAACTACCTGTTCCTATCCTACAGAAAAACTACACTTAACAAATAGATCTTGTGAAGGCCATGCCATGAGTGACCAGTTATTTTTGTGGCCCCGCCTCCTGCTGTGACATCACCGCTTATACCCGCCCTGCTCCATGTTAACCATGGAGCAGGCGGGAAATGTGGTGACATCACCGCAGGAGGCGGGGCAAAGCAGCCAACACTGCAATAGGCTCTGTGTACTATGCAGCAGGCGAGGGAGACAATGATTGGCATCAGGGAGGCGGCAGTGGGCGGATTAAACATACAGGGAATGTGAAACTGCCTTTTGGCTCCAGCCCCTAGCCACCTCCTAATTGGCTCCACAATGTAAGTTTTCAAAGTGTATTATCTCGGGGTACAGGGGAACTCAAGTGCTGGGGGACCCCTTGCCTGAGTGCAGCAGACATGCTGCATTCAGTGCTGTAATTAGATCACCGTGGATGGTGGTGACAGGTCCTCTTTAACAGATATTCATTAATTTTGTCAGTTTTAATAAAATTGACGTTTGAAGAAAGCACATTACAAAACCTGCTATTTTTCTGGTGGGTTTTTAGATATTTTTTTCCACGGTTTGAAATCTGGCCACAAAGATGGTCAATTTCACCAGCTCCCATAAGCTCTTGCAATATCTATCGTAGATGCAAAAAAATGGCAGCTCTATTTACTAATTAATATATATTACACATTATAGAATATTTAGTTGTTCCATAGAGAAGCTTTAAGGTAGTTTAATTTTTTCTTATTATTTATGTTTAATGAACAGAAAATAATACACTACTAACATACTTGTATTTAATATTCTTATATCAGTGCAGTACTTTATGTAAAAAAAAAAATATCATGGCCCTGAAGTCAATAGTTAAACTACACCACTGTATGAGTTATAGTAGAATATCAGGATAGAAAGCCTGGTAGGCTTTGTGCACTGAGCCTTACATGGTTTCCCTGTATCTCCTCCATGTGTTCTGTAGGCAGTCTTGAACAGTTAACTTTATTAATATGCCATCTCTTACAGGTAGTTGTTCAAATTCACCTAAACACAGGTATCCATATTACAAGTCATCTAGAGACTTGCAGCCACGTTATAAGTTGTCTGGATACATATATGTGCAAATATATGTACATATTTTAATATGTAAAGCCACAATGTGTCTTATTCATTTGGCACATAGCTGTGTTCTCAGGGTTACTGAAAGAGGACAAAAAAGGAGTTGTTGGAGATGATATGACTGATGCCATGTTTAGTCCAATTCAGTTAGTCCAAAGACGCTGTACATGGGAAAAATCTACGGGATACTCCATTCTACCTTGTACACAGTGGCTAAAAGGTTAAATACCTGTATATTAAAAAAAATGTATTATTTCCAATTTTACAATCCAATTAAAATATTAAAGCAGGGATATACATTTAGGGCCGTTTTACACACACCAACTTCTGTGACCAACTTCTGAACAGATCTCTGGTTGCTGTGAAATCATGGACACATTGTTCTATTTGTATACAGCCACAAAATGGAACAATGTGTCCATGATTTCACTGCAACCAGAGATCTGTTCAGAAGTTGGTCACAGAAGTTGGTGTGTGTAAAGCGGCCCTTAGAGAGGATATCTAGATGATTCTTTTAAAGTGTTAATAAAAAACCTGGTAGCTCAGTGGTTAGCACTGCAGCCTTACAGCACTGGGGTCCTGGGTTCAAATCCCACCAAGAACAACATCTGTAAGGAGATTGTATGTTTGAGTGGGTTTCCTCTAATAATTTGGTTTATCGTGCGCACTCTGAAGACATACAGATTGAGAATTTAAATAGTGAGCCCCAATGGGGACAGTGATGATGATGTCTATAAAGTGCTGTGCATAAGCAAGAATAATAAAAACAGGACAATAAACCCTACTCACCACCACTGCTACCATTTGGACGCTTAATGAGTCTCTGTTCTCCACTTTTTGATCCTGACCTGGCATTTCCTGTGTGTCAATATAGGATCAGGAAACAAGAGACCCAGTAAGCTTCAGAATGTATATGGCTTTTCTTTTAATGCCATTAGAAGCCTATTTGGAGATGGGAAAAAAAAATGATGGGCCAGACAACCTTTTTTAATCTCAAGCAATTGTCCAGTTAAAAATCCTCCCTTTCCAAGTTTGGCCTGATCCTTCTAGTGTTGTGAAGAACATGAATTGTGCACAATCAAGCTTTACTCTAGGATGTGCAGACAAGCCAGTATATGGTAAATGGATAAAGAAGGGAAGGGGAAAAGACATAGACAACCCTTTGCAGGCTCACTTTGTGAGACACTCTACTGATGTCCATAAGCCATTAAAGACAGTTCTACATGTTACTCTACTGCAATTATTTCTGGGCAAAAGTCCAATATTTTACCATATGTGAACTCAGAACCATAGATAGTGATGATTTCAGATTGAATTAATCATTACTGATCAGTCTTGAAATTGTGCAAAATGTAGGGAATCTCATCAAATAATATATATTAGCTTTTTGATATTTGAGAAACTGCCAGTCACGTCAATACTTTGACTCTTTTGCAGCTTGTGTCCCCAACCTTTGTAAAGGAAAATGATGGCTAGGCTTAGCAAAACCAGTGGAGCCAACTCTAAAGCCGGTGTCACACGTGTCAATATCGCTAGCCACATCGCCGAAAAGTGACGACGCTAGCAATATCACAAGTGCTTCGTGTTGTGTGACAGCGCGACGCAACTGCGATATATCGCTGGTTGCAGGTTGACAGGTTTACGAGGGTAAACGTAAACCTGTCAATCTGCAACCAGCGATTAGCCTGGATCGCGCCATCTGACACTGCAATAGCGATGTTGGCGGCGATACAGCCTATACCTCAGCTTGCTGCGGATCGCTCGCTGGGTTGATTCCAGCCCAGCAAGCGATGGCTCCGCCCACATCGCCCCGCGTCACCGGCAATATCCTGCCGTGTGACAGCTGGCCTGCGGTGTCGGAAGCGAGCGCGCACCCGTGCATAGTTTCCGACATCGTAGGCCAGATTGACACGTGTGACGGGTCTTTAACTGCAGACCAACACATTAAGGCTGGAGTCACACTAGCGTATGACTCCTCATGCAAGGATCGCATTGCAATGCCCGAACTGGCCGCAGCTCTCCTGACCAGAGTGTGACAGCTACCTAGAAGGACTTGAAGTGGTCATGCTCAGGTCAGGAGAGCTACCAGCCAGTCCAGGCATTTTTATGCGATCCTCACACGAGTCATAAGGCAAAGTGACTCCAGCCTAATTATAATTTCTGGCAGAATTTGGCAGAAATCAAAGTAGAACTCTACACCAGCCCAAAATTGTGGTGAATTTCAGTTTCTGATGCATGGACATCCCAAAGATGCACCAAATTAATTAGAAGGTGTGCGCCCCTTGATAATTTTGGCACTTCTTAGAGGAACAATTGTTTTTTTCACGGAAGGTTTGGAAGGTCTCCAATGATGAAAAGGACTTGGTTCCAAACATGTATAAAACTTCACATTTATTAATCGTTAAACTTAGCAACATTCGCAGACTGTGAGCCCTCGCGGACAGGGTCTTCTACCTCCTCCTGTACCTGTATGATTTGATTGTTCGTACATGTTTTACTTGTCCTCGTCTACCCTTTCCACATGTAAAGTGCCATGGAATCTAATGGCGCTATATAAATAATAATAATAGTAATAATGACATAAAAAATGCTTCAAAGTACAAACACCACTAAAGCTTGAAACATACGCGTCTCGGCATAGCCTTAGTTATCTTGTTGTTTAAGGCTTGGCCAAAACGCGCAAGTTTCAGGCTCTAATGGTGTTCAGTATAGGAAGCATTTTTTATGTCATGTTGCTGATTTTAACGATACAATAAATGTGAAGTTTTATACATTTTTAGAACACGTCCTTTTCATCACTGTAGCCTCTCTTCTATTCATTCTATTGTTATCTCTGTCTGAGCCCTGGCGTCTCCATGCTGATCTCAAGGACTACACAAACCATTATCCACTACATCTTTCGGTCCAAGTGCTGTCCATGAAAAAAACTGACAGCAGTTGGACTAATAATAGTCAGTTGGGCTGTTCGGATGACTTTTTTTTTTTTTTTTTCACGAACCAAACACCTCTATGTCTATTCGTATTTCGGATGAGACCTGACTATTCAAGTTTAAAGGAGTACAAAAAAACAAAAAACAGATCTGATATTGATCAACAATATAGCATCTGATTTTTATGGATCAGATGCTAGATTAATCAACAATAGCATCTGTTTTTTGGATATGTGACCAATTTTGGTTGCCAATTTTATTCACTGGTGGAGTATAAAAACGCATGCCATACACATTGTATATGGATGACATATGGATTGAATTTACATGACAATACTGATGAAAAATTGTCATTTTTTTCTGGGTGAAAGTCAAGAGAACTTAGCAAACATTGCACACAGATTTTTTCTGCCAGTGCCAAAGTGCCACTTTAATCAAGGGGGATTTTCCACCAGCAAATCCACTAATTGGAACTTACCATAAAGGGCGGTTTTAGGCCTCACTCAGACATCAGTGTTTTTCACAAACACAGAAAAAAAATCATACCGGTGTCATCAGTGTATGTTATCAATGTCTCATCCGTATTTTTCACTTATGGGGACATATACTACCGATTACAATGTTAAACACGGACAGTGTGCAGACTGTACACCGATGTGACCCGTCTGCTTAAAGGTACCGTTACACGGGGAAACATCTCCGTCAACATTGCCGGCAACTGACGGGAGCGCGCACGTTTTTGGCCGCTGGCCAAGATCGCTGGTGAGCTGTCAGACGAGGAGTCATCGCTAGCAACACAGCGGCGATGTTGAAAGCAGGGTTAAAGTCAACCCTGGCAGCGATCCTTAACATTGTAGTCAATGGGGGAAGTTGCTTGCAACATCACTGTTGCGGTGTCAGACAGGGCGATTCAGGCAGATCGCCTGAGCAACATCGCCAGGTGTCAGGACATTGTCCTGAAACCAGGCGATGTTGCTGAAGCAACTATCGCCATTGATATCACCTTGTTACACGGGGCAACTCTCCAGCGATGTCGCTTCAAAATGGCAACGCCCCTAAGTTGCCGGCGATGTTGCCAGAGATGTTTCCCCGTGTAACGGTACCTTTACTTGTTGTACATGGACTCAAACTTTTACAGGCACTATCCATCCTTATGAGTTTTGCACAGTCACATGAATATAAAAAAATACTGACATGTGAACATCTCCATAGAGCATAAAGGGTAGGTTCTGTATCTTGTAAAACAAGGATAGAACATAAAAACATGGACGTCTGAATGACATTGGTTCTTATAAGGGTAAAAATAAATTATAGTAATATGGCCTTAGATTTTAGACTACACAAATGTTTCCATCTATACACAAGGATGACATTGGTACTTAATAGGATAAAAATACATTATAATAATATAGCCCTAGGTTTTACACTGCACAAATGTTTCCATCTATACACAAGGTTAACAGTTTAATTGGCCTGTATAGGAGCTACCTTCCTGTCCTATCTGCCTTATTTAAATGACCTTTATGTGTAGGGGCAGACAATAGCAACATAAGTGCCCCTAATTCATCCTGTGCCCTGAGGGATCCATGTAAATGTGATGACTGCCTGATGACCTTATCAAGTGATCTGATAAAGATCTGTATAATCTGGCCCCAGCAGTGGCTCTATCCATTGCTTTGTCAGCAGAAGTTACCCAGCACCACCAAATGTAATTGTGTACCCAGAAAATGGAGATCTGACCCTATGCTGGACAGACGGCAGGCAGCAGAAAGAGGACGGACAGGTATTCAGAGTCAGGAAGGGGAAGAACAATGAAGCTGTGTCCAGCTCAGCACAGACCACATGCTGAACACTCATCCCCAGGAACTTTACCATTTTTATACACAGACGCACAAGCCTCTGCAAAGAGGATTATCACATCACAAGAAGCAGATCTGGGCAGACACATTTCTGCTACATGTCTACAGCACAGCAAGGAGACTTACCTCTGTGCCTGTTGGTTGTTTTATCAAACATTAACATGGCATCATCAACCTGTATGGGAACAGGGAGGGGGGGGTTAATCAGTCCCATGTAAGCATAGTACATTTTGGCAGATGTGACACAGACGATGTGTAAGAAAAGTAATAATTACAGTTCAACAGATGACACAGGTGGATCACATAGAGGACGCATGGAGGAAAGGGGGGCATTGAAACTCTGCAATGTGAAAAGCATAGGGGGTAAGGGGCCTGCAGCGAAGGGCAGGGAGCAGGCACAAGAAAAGGAGAAGGAGGCCACACAGGGACTTCAGAATGAAGGGGGAACAGAGAGAACAAAATGCATGAGGTACGCAAGGAGCTGAGGGGAGAAAATGGAAGCTCGGCCAGACATAGGATTCTGTGTGTCCTGCTACTTTCAGCCTCTAAGATCTATGAGATATTTATTTACTCATCAGGTCAAACAGTTTCTTGCCTTTCAAAGAAAACCGTTTGGTTCCCTGGAGAATCCGAGGCTCTGGGAGCCCTGTCCTGTTACTATGACTGCAGCTTAGTATGTCCTGAGCCGCAGGGGAGAGGGAAAGAGGCGAAAGCTTTTGTGTGCAACTGAAAAGATGGGGGGAGGGGTGAGGGCCCCACCAGATATCAGGGGGAGAGGGAGTATGAGATGCAAGGAAGGACGGAGATGTAAAAAAAGAAACAAAGACAAAAGTGGGTACACAAAAAAAGTGGAAAGAATTACAGAACAAGATGCAAAACATGAATCCAAGGTTTCACTTTACAGCCACAGATGCAGCCATTCACTTTACTTTGTCACCGGTGTGTCCAAACAGGTGAACTCGGGATTTCCAGGGTCCAGGGGCTCGCGGTGTGTGCCTGTCATATGTATGTAATGTACAATCACCACCCCCACTACACCGTGCCAGATAATCTGCAGCCGATGGGAGAGAAATCCGAGTCATCCAGTGATCTCTCCAACCTCCTAATTAAATGGGGATCTAATCGCCTTATAACGAGGCTTGTTCGTCAGTGTCTGTGAGGGTTTTATAATGGGGGAGGGCCGTCCTCAGGTATCATGGACACAGAAGACAAACCATATTCTGTAAAAACCTGACTATGAATGCAACTATTAATATACTTGTTTTATCTAACATTTCTTTTTTTTTAAAGGAAATGTGTTTTGATTATTCCCTTAATCCCCAAATCTACAGGCTTCTTTTGAAATCTCGCCACGTGCTGACCAGAGACTTACTGACGGGGATGAGAAAGCTTCCCCAGCTGTCATATAGACCACAGGCCTCCATTACCATCATGCTTCATCATGATGATATTCCACTAATTAACAAACACTCTGTCTGCCTGAAACTTTGCAATCTGCGCCCCACTTCCGCTACTTTCAAAGTAGACTCACCTTTCCAAACTGCTCGAAATATTGTTTTACGTCCTCCACAGTCGTGTTCACTGACAATCCGCCCACAAAAATCTTCTTTGTCCTTGTCACCATCTGTAACAATTAAGAGTAGTTAGGTGACGTCTGCAGATAGGAGACTGACCGGGGGACAAGTGGTGGGCTTGAACACAGGTGCTGCTTCTGCATATGATGGAAGAGATTACATTTTTTCGTGCAGGTCTCGTAGTGTGAAGAAAAGTACTCTAGTTATTATAAAGACCTCAGTGTGTGCCATAGGGAGAGCAAAGTGAAATGAATCACGGAAGGCACTTGCCACAAACTATATAAAGGCATACATCACATAAAACCATCAGACAAAAACAATCACAGCATCTAATAAAATGAGCCTTGTTTGAGGGTCTCCCAGCTGCCCCTAATTACCCTGGCGCTAAGCTTCCTGGCTCTGACACCAAGATGCCGTCTGTCAACAAACTACTTAAGGGAATTAACCCAGTTCTGCCGGTGTTTGCAGGACCCAATTCTGATCCACCTGCTAGTTATTGGACATAAGCCGATTTCCTTCCAATAGTTACATCTCCCTCCTAGCCCTCTCCCCTGCTGCTTTAACTGATTGTCCCCAACTATCTCCACTACAGTCCTTCCAGGAATTATGAAAGAAACTCATTTGCTTGCGTTAATAATTTGTGCTCATCGAAACCCATGTACTGATGATCCTAAACTTACCTTGGGCTGAGCTCTGCGAGGAAAAGCTACTTTTGGGTCAATCTGAAAAGGAGAATATGGAAATGTTAGACTTTTGAACAAGCACGGGACGTACAAAGAACATAAGCTACAACAACATATATATATATATACATATATATAAAGGTAACTAATGTCTAGAAAACTGTAGAGCAGGACATAAAGACATTAAAACCTAATGAGTAACACAAATAGAATTGCAGACCTGAGTATACAAGATGCAAATACAAATACACTTGTATACAAATACAGGATGGGTCACCTCAGACATTAAATTGCCAGTAATGTTGGCGGGATATTTTGAAAAGCACCTATTTAAGGCCACCGTAATACAGACATAACAGACAGCATACCAATCACCTAGCTATAGACTGCTAATGTACACCAATGACTATGTAACAAATGCTATAAAGTATATAGTGAGTATGTCTAACCAGCCCAAAAACTACTATACCATGCAACTGGAAATACAGCACCTAGAATGTGCCACCTGATGCACAGATTTACACAACGTACATTTAAGACCTCAATCAAATGTTTGTCTTCCACGTACATGTTCTATCCATGCCTTTCACGGATAGTACGCATATCCATTATAATCTATGGGGCCCATATTTTTCCGCAGACCGCATGTCCATTTTGTATCCGAGTTACAGATCAGAATGAGGCCACGTTCACTCGTTCAGTATTTGTAAGCCAAAGCCATGAGTGGAATAAAACGTATAATGGACCACGATACAGGATACCAGACCCACACCACTGGTATGGGGTAAAGGATTCCAGCCAGGTGTATGAGGAGATTTTCAGTGGTAAAGTTAGCAGTCTTGGCATTACTGTGTACACACGGGGACAACACCACAAGATTCAGCAAATAGCATGTAAATAATAGTAAGGGATGAAAGGCGGCACTCGCCAATGCGAAAAATCCTCAACTTATTACATGTTAAAAAGGCAAAGCAAGAAGGAGAATAGATGCAGGCTATGTCCAGGACATGGACGTAGCCTGCATCTCTTTTCCTTCCTACATGGCTTTTTAATATTTAATAAAGATTGAAGATTTTTTGCATTGGTGAATGCCACCTTTCATCCTTTACTACCATTTACATGGCAAAAAGCATCACAAAAACATGCCACCACTTCTGGATTTTTCACCCCACTCCTGGTTTTGTCTTAGGCCCACGTCACACACACAGATATTTGTGCAGAGATTGTTCACAGATCTCTGGTTGCAGTGAAATCATGGACACATTGTTCATTTTGTATATGGCCACAAAATGGAACATTGTGTCCATGATTTCACTGCAGCCAGAGATCTGCGAACAATATCTGCACAAATATCTGTGTGTGTGACGTGGCCCTTACAAATACTGAACATATGAATGTGGCCTTACCCACTGAAGTCTATGAAAAATCACTTACAGCACAAGGACTGCACCTGGATGGCAATAAACAGCCCGACAGTTTTTAAGGCCGAGTTCACAAATCCAGTAATCATTCATTAGTACAGATCCGTTGGCAAAAAAGTTATACAGAGACAACTCTTTTGTCCAATTTTATATATATGAGTTTTGCAGGATCCATATTTTCTAACAATGAAGTCTATGAAGAAGAGGTCAGTTAACGGATAGCTATTTAGCCATCCATTTTATTAAGGATCTGTTTTTTGATTACAGGATCCCTTTCAATCAGTTAACTGATCTGTTCTCCATAGTCTTCCAATTTAAGAAAAAAACGGATCCTGCAAAAATCAGTTACGGTATTTAACAACGGCCAAAAAAGTTGCCAGCAAAACTTTTTTTCCAATGGATCTCTGCCGTATCCTTTCCAATGGATCTCTGCCGAATCCCTTCCAATGGATCTCTGCCAAATTACTTCCAATGGATCATTACTGGACAAGTGAGCTCAGCCTGGTATTGCAATAGATAGAGACATAGCAATTTTTTTTCCACACTGATGGCAGAGACTGACACTGACAAAATACTGATGAAAATCTGATCCAAAACACTAATCAAAATCATTCCATTTTTGTGTAGAAGATTAATCACTGATATCTGAATGAGGCCTAAATGTAACCTGAATAATTGTATCATTTTAAGTTTACAAATTTACAAAAACCTCCCGGTCCAATTAATGGGGTATTATGCAGTGTATAGCTCTATGCAGTGTAAACTCGACTACATGACCCGAGGTTTTTGCCGCAAGAGGAAATCATCATTTTTATGTGTATGAGGTTTGTTTGCCTTCAGTCGTGAGAAGCATGGCTGCTAATTCATCATTCAATAACATCATTTACCAAATACCCTATGCATAAAAGAGAATAGAACATCACAACCACCAACCAATACAATATAGAGGTCGTATAATAAGTCAGAAACTTAAATTCTTAAAAATCACCAACAATTTAAAAAAAAACAAAAAGAAAACCAAGTGCTGCCGATACAGCAAGAATAGAAAGAATTACTGAAAAATATAAATAAAAATGACAGAGCCATTCAGACGTACATGGCATATACTGTATTTAATAAATGTTTTAAATGGATGACAGTTGGTGCCAATATTTTATATAATTTTTATAATTATCATTATGTTATTTCTAATAATTTTTCAAGGTATTAGTGTTTCTTACTACTAGTCACATAGTCCATCACAATTATTAGGTCAGAGTCTATATTTTTACTGTAGGCAATAACTTAAATCAAAAGAGTCAAAATAATTTCCAAACTGTTCATCATCAGATCATGACATGCTTTCCTCTGCTGTGAAGTGTATGTGCCTTGGGAAACATGCTTTGTGCGGATCCTATATCAATGTAGTGACACCCCGGTTGCCATGGTTACTGTAAACACTCACTCCAGGAGCGCTGCTCTTTCCATGTTACTTTTTCTGAAGAAGAGATACTTTGATACAGAGAGCTGGAGTCACAGAGTTTTCCTGTCCAGTCATTGGTAACATATTGGTTGATGTCGACATTTTTCCTAAACACTACTTATGATGACGGTGACATCTTACCTAAGGCTACATTCCCACAATGACATTTTGGCGAGTTTTTGATGCACTTATTTATATTAGGTCACCAGCGTTTATTTTCATTTTTGACACTGCAATTTGTTTTCTTTTGCTGTATCTTATGCTTTAAATGAATCTACTTTGTTCATGATACTTTGTAATTTTTATTGATATACTTAGGTGCGGATTATGTGTGTTTTTGATGTGTTTCCATTGCAGAATTGCACTAAAAATGCATATATGTTTTTTCCCTGCAGATCTTCTACATCTAATACAAGTCTATGGTGAAAATCTGCACAGAAAATTCAGTGTACCCAAAAGAGAAATTGACACGTTGCAGAATTTCTATACATCCCATCCACTTTGCTGGAACTCTAAGACAAAGCGTTTTTGACACAGCGAAAATACGAAGTGTCAAAAACTCACCAAAAGCTGATCATGGGAATGTAGCCTTATAAGGCCGAGTTCACATCATGTCCAGTAATCGTCCGTTAGGACAGATCCTGCAGAGATCCGTTGGGAAAAACGTTTTAGTCTGTTGGTAAATAATAGACTTCTTCAGGATCCATTTTTTTAACAATGGAGTCAATGGAGGGCAGATCCATTAATGGATTGCTATTTAGCTGTCTGTTTTTCCTTGGATCAAAGTAGTGGAAAAAACCTGCGCTGATGAGCAAAAAACAAAAAGTCCAAACAGGTGAATTGGTGGATTTCCTGATGAAGAAGTAGGGAAACACTTGAAACGTGTTGAATAAAGCACCTTTAGTTTATCGGACATCAGTCTGGACTTTCGTCTCTGTACAGCAGCACAGGTTTTTCCCACTACTTTGATTTGGTTCTTGCATACCCATCTGCCTTGGTGTACATGGATTCTGCGGCAGTTGTCTGGGCCTTTGCAACCAGTTGTGTGTCACACAATCCTACTAGGTGAGTGAGCACCCCTGAGTACACCTTTACTGTTTGTTGGGGGTAAGACACCATTGCACTTTTTTATCCACAGTTTTTCCTTGCATCCATTTTTTGCTTAGAAATGGAAGATGAACAGTAGTTATGGATCCGTTTTCCATAGACTCCATGTTAAAAAAAACGGATCTTGAATAACTTTTTCCAACAGATCTCTGCAGGTCCATTCTAATGGATGCTTACTGGAAATGTGATCTCAGCCTAAGAAATGATTATTACCAGAATACCAGATTTGGAAGGACAGTCAAGGCATATCTTGCCAGGGTCAAATTTGGCGGAGACTCTGCGGCCCTCACCGAGTAGTCATGAACTGGGGAATGTTTGTGCTTCTGGGCATCAGGGGAGAGAAATCAAAACAGGAGATAGAGTATCCCAACAATACCCCTTTGTCATGACATTCCTCTGTGCTATGTCAGCAAAGGCCAGGAAGATGCTATTAACTGAGAAAGCTGCAGCTCAGCGCAGGAGGGAATGCACCAATTTCACATCACTAAACACAAGTCACTATTGTTACAGGTAAATGGCACAGACACCTGTAGCATTCAGTAGCAGGAGAAGAGACAGGAAGAGTACAGACAGACAGAGACGGCATTAGAGGCATTCTGAACTTAAAAAAGGCTTCATTCCCACATGGGTCCAGTTACAAGCACATAGAAGGTAATGATCTACATGCAGCTTCAAAAAACGAAAAAGCACAATTTACCAAAGCATCAACCTCCAGATAACTCTATCTACCAATATCAAATCCAGAGATAATTACAGCACAATTATACCCAATGAACACTAAAGCAGTTGTGTACCGAGATGAGTACAGGTATAAAGTTATACAAGAGCACAAGGTAAGACACCTTTTATACCGATGGTCCATTGTCATTAATTATACCCTACATTTCTGTTATAGGCTGCAAATAACAGGGCAATTCCCTAAAATGTTTGAAAAAGCGTCATATGGCGACAAGGTGTAAAGACGTTTATTAGTTCTCTTAATAAAGCTGACACATTGTTCATTGGAAACGTTTGATAAAAGAATAGTTGATGAAGTGTGATACTATTAATAATCTTTATTTAAATAGCACCAACATATTCCGCAGCACTTTACAATTCAGAGGGATAATACAATCTGGCCAGAAGACGTTCACACCGATGTACGATCTATGGAAGCTGTGCTTTTTCAAGTTACTAATAGCTGACTTTTGTATTGATTATTATTTTTATTATGACTGCTTATATAGTGCCAACATATTCTGTAGCACTTTACAGAAACTTGCAATTCCTTACGGATTTTGATTGTGAGGATAGTGTCTGTACAGTCTTTGGAGTGTTGGAGGAAATCAGAGAATGTGGAGGATATTCATACAAAAAAAAGGGGGAATATATAAATGTTATCCTTGGTGGGATTAAAATCCAGGACCTCAGTGCTAACCACTAAATCACCATGTTTCCCAAGTAATGTATATCCTAGGTTTTACACAAAGTAAACAATTAATACAGTAAAAGTATGCTTCAAATATTCATCCTGTCCAGTAGTCATGGCTTATCAAATCTCAAATTAATTCACAATGAAAATTTATGTGTTACCCTCATTTAAAATAATCTCCCCCCCTAATTTTGCTAAAGTACCCCTCCACAGCTCCAACCAAGCCCCTACTCCTCCAACCGCAGCTACATTATAAAGTGTCTACATTTGCATCTCTTCTGTTTCCAACTGTTCTTTGTATGAAACACACACTTGTCCCCTCCCAGGTAACAAAAGAAACTTCCCATCCAAGAAGCTGGGGACAGCAGCATGGGCTGCACTTCTCCCCCTCCCCCTGAGTCTGCAGAGACACCGTCCCCTGAGCCTCACAGCTCTGCTGATAAACAAGAGCCCACCGACTGGGACGCGCTGCACTGGGCTGAATGGAAAGTGCCAGGGACTTGATGGAAGGACTCTGCACTGGTTACATGTGTCCAAAAAATCATCCATCACTAGCCAGGGGAGAAAAAAAAGACTATCACTAGTAAAAATAAATAGTGCAGGGCTCATCTATATAGAACATATCAGAAGAGCGAGATTTTCTTTTTTCGCCATGACTAGAGTGGCACCACTTGGATACATTCTTTGTACAGCGCTGCAGAATAAGTTGGTGCCATAGCAGGAAAGAAGTCATAAAAACACTTGATGTAAACAGGCAATGCATATATTGATGTGATCCCTGTGCACAGATTTCTACCTGCTGTACCTTCTCTGGGGAGACGTGCTAATGATAATGACAACCTGATGAAAGCTCCTCCTGCCACCTGAAATGTTCTGGAAGAATTGCATGGTGAAATTCTCTTCTTCCCTGAGCTTACCTCAATAGATGACATTCATCAATATGGTTACTGTTAATATGTACCTTGAAAATTATTTGGAGTTTTGCAAATTTTTTTTAAACTTTTTTGTTGTCTACTTGATTATCCATAAATAATAAAATGAATGAATGTGTCTCCTGCGTTACATTATGTAATTACTCTATAGAACCAAACAGGTAATAGCTTATGGCAGGTCTGCAGGACCATAGGTGATGCTTGGAAACATTCCTAGGTATCTTGGGAGTTGTGGCCTATTGTGAAAAGTAACTAAGCACACAACCGTCTTCATCAGATACGATGGCAATGACATCATGGACGTCTACATCTAGAGCTGCTTATAGTATAGGAAACAAACAGCAAAACAACAGTGTGATAAACTACTACCGGTAACTAAAGATTTCTAACAAACAAATCATTTCATGTCATAAATAGAATCATAAGGCAAACACACAAACATGTATATCTTAGAAGGAAAAAAATGATAGAATAAATAACTAAAAAACTAAGAGACATTAATGGATATGTGATAGGAAAGCAGTTGTACGAACTGACGACCTTCTAAGATCTGGTCTCCAGTACTGAACACAGCAGTCTAACTAGGTTCTTTTTAGTGATCTAGTATGTGGCATCACTAATGGGAATGACACAACCTATACAACACAGTATCATACCTGCTTTCCCCCACATGCTGTCTAAATTGCTTGCCTGCTAAACAAAAAAGATACTTTACTTTTCACACAAATTACCAACAAGTCTGCATCATCTACAGCAGTTGACGCCACCGCGCCACTAAAGCTGGAGATCACCTATGAACTTTGAACCGGCGGTAAATCGGGTACAGCCTGTGCAAAGCGTAATCCTTTGTACCAACTTCACTCTGTGAACATTGGCCAGTGGGCTGTAGGCCTCGGTGTTTAACCACGCCGACACCATTATATATACAACAAATATACTTGTAATGACAAACACCACAGTAATGTTATGTACACATCCAAATAAAACAGTCACCACACAACATGTTACAGTGTTAAGCTTAGAAATGATTCTCATACCGTCTTGGAGTCTAGTTCATGTCTTGATTGAGCAAGGACTTTGTCCACTCCGGCCTGGTCCATAAAAGTGACGAATCCAAAACCCCTAAGGAAAAGCAAGGTGAGGGAGAATGAGACCAATGACCGACCTGAGATTAGAAAATAGCACACTAGATCAATAGGGATATTGAACCTCACCTGGATCTCTTGGTTAATGGATCTCTCATGACAAGACACTCCTTCACATCCCCGAATTGACTGAAATACTCCCGCAGGCCCTCTAGAAACACAAGAGCAGCCTATCACAACCAAGCCAGGCAGACGGATCCCAGAATGCAACAGAAAATCCAATCACATCGTGTCCAAGCAAAAGGGAGAGGGAGAGAACGCGATGGAGGGAGGGTGCACATATGAGGGAGAAAGAAAGAAAAGGGTGGAGAACACAGGGAAGAAAAAAGAGGGGTGAAAAAGTACCGGGGTGCTAACAATTGAGAACCCGAACATCCTGCCCGCCCCACGCTCCGATACCCTACGTGCCATGATTCCGCTCACCTTGTGTTGTCTGCCAGCTCAGTCCCCCGATGAACATTTTGCTGGAAGGACAAAAAGGAACACGAAGAAGCGTCAGGATAAGACGAACAAAAGACAAACGCTAAGTCAGAACTTATTTGTGTGAACGTGTAGATCACACAACACGAAGATCAGCAGGGACGTCTCGCTGGATGTGGTCTTCAAGAGGAACGTCAGGACACTGCAAAAATACCTGAATGAGGAACAGCGGTAAAAATGTAAACCAAGGGCTGAGATAAAAAGAGAGGGCCTCAGAGCGACCGCCGCCGCCACGGCTGGCTGAAGGAACAAATCACCACGTATTAATTATACCGGCAAGTTCACTACATGATAACAAGAGATCCATCCTAAGAACCGTCCAAAGTTTGTAAATCAGAGGTGTGAAATAATAGTCTCCTGAAACATTGCCTAAACTCTGCAAAGATTGCGGGACTTCAGCACATCCTGCGGGATATATATATGTATATACTGTACATACATATACACACATGCATACATTTATTTATATAGTGTCAATACGAATGAAGACAAATATAACTACAAGCCTGCTGAAACTCCCGTAGTTACAGTTGTGACTTTTGGGACCATTAGGAAACTTTAGTGGCAACATTAACCCCTGCTTTGATCTAATGTGGAGCAATGACTTAGTGACTGACACATCTCCCATTCCTCCAGGATGATCCTATAAGATATGATGAGATGTGGGGTGTATAAAAGATAGAGTAGGACTGATGACAGTGGTGCTCTCACATATACACAGGATTATAGGTATAGGCCAGTGATGCTGGAATACTGGGAACACTCCTCATCCTCCAGGTGAGGACATGCCACATATAGTACAGGGCACATGCCCCATCTAATTGAGGGGACAGGTCACATCTAGCAGCGGGCACATGTCACATCTATCAGAGGGCACATGTCACATCTGAGGGCACATGCCACATCTAACTGAGGGGACATGTCACATCTAGCAGAGGGCACATGTCACATCTGAGGGGACATGCCACATCTAACAGAGGGGACATGCCACATCTAATTGAGGGGACATGTCACATCTAGCAGCGGGCACATGCCACATCTGAGGGGACATGCCACATCTAACAGAGGGGACATGCCAGATCTAGCAGAGGGCACATGCCACATCTAACTGAGGGGACATGCCACATCTATCAGAGGGGACATGCCACATCTATCAGAGGGCACATGCCACATCTATCAGAGGGGACATGCCACATCTGAGGGGACATGCCACATCTGAGGGGACATGCCAGATCTAGCACAGGGCACATGCCACATCTAACACAGGGGACATGCCGCATCTAACAGAGGGCAGATGCCACATCCAACTGAGGGGACATGCCACATCTAGATGAGGGGACATACCACATCTGAGGGGACATGCCACATCTAGCACAGGGGACATACCACATCTAGCAGAGGGCACATGCCACATATAGTACAGGGCACATGCCACATCTGAGGGGACATGCCACATCTAGCACAGGACACATGCCACATCTAAGGGGACATTCCACATCTAGCCACATCTGAGGGGACATTCCACATCTAACTGAGGGGACATTCCACATCTAGCACAGCACACATGCCACATCTAACTGAGGAGACATGCCACATCTAGCACAGGGCACATGCCACATCTAGCACAGGGCACATGCCACATCTGAGGGGACATGCCACATGTAACAGAGGGGAAAAGCCACATCTAGCAGAGGGGACATGCTACATCTAGCAGAGGGGACATGCCACATTTAAACAAGGGCACATGCCACATTTGGCACAGGGGACATGCCACATCTAACTGAGGGGACATGCCACATCTAACTGAGGGGACATGCCACATCTAACTGAGGAGACATGCCACATCTAGCACAGGGCACATGCCACATCTAGCACAGGGCACATGCCACATCTGAGGGGACATGCCACATGTAACAGAGGGGAAAAGCCACATCTAGCATAGGGGACATGCTACATCTAGCAGAGGGGACATGCCACATTTAAACAAGGGCACATGCCACATTTGGCACAGGGGACATGCCACATCTAACTGAGGGGACATACCATATCTAACTGAGGGGACATGCCACATCTAGCAGAGGGGACATGCCACATCTAGCAGAGGGGACATGCCACATCTAGCAGAGGGGACATGCCACATCTAGCACAGGACACATACCACATCTGAGGGGACATGGCACAGCTAACTGAGGGGACATGCCACATCTAGCAGAGGGGACATGCCACATCTAGCACAGGGGACATGGCACATCTAGCACAGGGCACATGCCACATCTGAGGGGACATGGCACATCTAACTGAGGGGACATGCCACATCTAGCCACATCTGAGGGGACATGGCACATCTAACTGAGGGGACATGCCACATCTAGCACAGGGGACATGTCACATCTAGCACAGGGCACATGCCACATCTGAGGGGACATGGCACATCTAGCACAGGGGACATGTCACATCTAACAGAGGGCAGATGTCACATCTAATAGAGGGCACATGCCACATCTGAGGGGACATGCCACATCTGAGGGCACATGCCACATCTAGCACAGGGGACATGCCACATCTGAGGGGGACATGCCACATCTAACAGAGGGCACATGCCACATCAGAGGGGACATGCCACATCTAACAGAGGGCACATGCCACATCAGAGGGGACATGCCACATCTAACAGAGGGCACATGCCACATCTGAGGGGGACATGCCACATCTAACAGAGGGCACATGCCACATCAGAGGGGACATGCCACATCTAACAGAGGGCACATGCCACATCTGAGGGGGACATGCCACATCTAACAGAGGGTACATGCCACATCAGAGGGGACATGCCACATCTAACAGAGGGCACATGCCACATCAGAGGGGACATGCCACATCTAACAGAGGGCACATGCCACATCTGAGGGGGACATGCCACATCTAACAGAGGGCACATGCCACATCTGAGGGGGACATGCCACATCTAGCAGAGGGCACATGCCACATCTGAGGGGAACATGCCACATCTAACAGAGGGCACATGCCAGTCTCTGGGTGCAATCATCAAAGTGCCTGTTAAACTTTGGCTGATGGAGCCTCCAGGGAGCTGGCAGCCATAGTCCCGGTCCATCCTCCTCCTGCATCCCTATAGGGTGACTCCACTACTCCCATGCGAGCCCCGGTGTGGCCTCTGCACTGTGTCCCTACATTAGGTCCTCATGTCCCCAGGTACCTCCCCTCGTAAGATGCCCTCCTGCGGCCAGCACAGCACAGAGCCCAGTGGACAGACGGCGGCACCTGGCGTGAAGGTGAGCCGAGCTCCTTACCAAGGGTCGTGCGCAGAGTCCGGGGGCGACAGTCCGGGCTGGGGCGCTTCTGTCTCCATTCGGTCTCTGGCGGCTCCTGAGAACGGAGGCAGCTCCCGGGACAAGAGGATGGAAGGGGGCGTGGCGGCCCCGCCCACCACACACCGCCACACCCCCTCTGGGAAAGAACCTAGCGGTTTATCCAAAAAGGAAGCCGCGCTCCACTATTAGGCCCCGCCTCCTCTGTGGCGCTGTGCCCCGCCCCCTGACCTGGAGCCCTCCCTGACACCTGCCCCCACCCCCCCTACTGAGCCAGCTCGCCACTCACTGTCCCTAAAGCCACTGGAAAAGTGATGGGGGTGGGGATGACATTCCACCCGGACTACATACTAGCCCTGCAAATCAGTGATCTCAGTGCCCTGTCATCCTCCACTGCCCACCTGTGCTGCTGGCACTGACCTAACACTGGCATCATCAGAGGGGCAGCACAATAACCCCCATCATCTGCATCATCATAGAGTTTGTGTGAACTTCTGCTGCCTGCATTATCCTGGCACAGGCTGGGCATCATCAGTGGGCATGAAGTGGGCACCATAGACCAGAGAGACGGATGTGGTTCTGATCCGCTCTCAGTATTGGGCCGTATTTGGATGATTTTAGTGTTTGCCCCGTGTGCCCATTATGGCGTCTGTTATCAACTTCCTAGGAAAAAAAATATTCCCCATAAAAAACAGCATCCGCCGGGCGCCCTGATTTAATCTAGGGGCTGAGCATTATTTCATGGACCCATAAACACTTGATTATGATCAAACATGGATATCCCGTAGATTACTGAGTCCTCAGGGGTTGATACCCTTTAATGGATAACTGAAAAGACGGTAAACATAGCAAGCATGGCACCAACATATATTTGACGTAATCCCATTGATAATAATGGGTGTGTGTTTTATGAAAGCTTCTATGTGAATGAGGCCTAGAGGGCTGCAGAGTGACAACAGGTGTCGGGCCCGTCTGTGCCGCTTCACTACGGTCTATTAAAATGAGTTACCTCAATAGAGGCAAAATCCTGAAAAAGAGTCCTGAAAGAAAACCCGAAATCAAGGTTGTGCTTATGTGATTCTCTTAGCTGAACGTTCACATGGGGGATAAAGCGGAATCATAACAGTGTGTGCACTGCGCACTCCCATGATTCAGCGGACTACAGTTACACACAGACCAGACAAGCCCTTTAATGCTCTTGTACAGCAAACTTAATAATTGCTCTTGCAAAAATGCGTCTATACAGCTTAGGCTTTACTAGGACAACGGTCTGAGTGGAACAATTTCAGACTCCTCAATATTGAAATTGAAAGATCAAAAAGGAAAAGTCATGGACTATAATAATCACTGGATCGATATTGGAAACAAAATACTCAAAACATCTCAACATGTGCAATATCGAATATAAGTGCCACATGCAGAAACCCCCGCACTTATACCTTCACTTGATATTAATGAAGTAATGAATGGTGGACTGACGAATGTTCTGTCACATTGAATACAGATGGGCATAAATCATCCAGAGCATATCTGGGCCGTCATAGGATGGCAGCGGCTTTTTTTCACTGCCGCAAGCGCCGGATAACCACACTTGCCCGCCCGACCGCAAGCCCCATAGACAATGCATGTGTGACGCCCCTGCGGACCGGTCGCCACTAGATGGTGCAGCAGCTGGGATTGGTAAATCGGTCACCCCACACACACACCCAACACATCCCCCGATCCCAAGTCTAAATTACTCTATGTCTAGCAACAGGATAGCAGGAGGAGCCCGGTGGAGGGTGGAATGTTAGGACAGAACCTGTAAGGGTACCTTACCACGCCGCTACTGGCGGGTGGATACAACCAGCTACTTCACGTGCACGAGCACGCACAAACGGTTGCAAACGGTAATCGCACCACCTTTACACGCCGCAACAAGGTGCGCTACGGTAGGTTACATCTATCTCTGGATACACCGCCGGGTGCCACAAGTTACCTTCTGTAGCTCACCTTACCTCATTTACACACCGCTACAACAAGCTAATATGGGCGGACCTGGTGCAACAGGGACAACACATAGGCGTGCCACAATTGAGGATTACGAGACGTCCGTACGCTGATAGGACAAAGCAGGAACATCATGATTGGGCAGGCATCGCAGGAGGCTGTTTAATACATGACGCTCGAGCAATTGTGTAGTGTGACTGGTCAGCTCCTTAAATATGCCTCCCTATGCAGCGACTAACTTGTTGTAGCGGTGTGTAAATGAGGTAAGGTGAGCTACAGAAGGTGACTTATGGCACCCGGCGGTGTATCCAGAGATAGATGTAACGTAGCGTAGCGCACCTTGTGGCGGCGTGTAAAGGTGGTGTGTTTACCGTTTGTAACCGTTTGTGCGTGCTCGTGTACGTGAAGTAGCTGGTTGTATCCACCTGCCAGTAGCGGTGTGTAAAGGTACCCTTAGGGATGGGAACACAAGAACAAAAAGGACAGTGAGACAACACCAAGGGAAGAGTGGAGTTAGTGAGTGGAGAAGGAGAGAAAGAGTGGAAACCCATCAGTCAAGTAGTCAGAGAGACCAGACTGAAAGAACCCAGACCCGGCGGCCTGTGCCACCGTATGGCTAGCCTGGGTCCCAGTCTGAGAACCGATGAAAGACAGAGGGGGTCCAAGGTGTATCCGAGTCATCGGGGACACCAAGGGACCGGGCCGGAACCAGAGTGCTGGCTCTTCTGAAGTGGTCGGGAAACTGTATGCCCCAACCACCAACTCCGGCGGGGTGCGGGATCTTTACGTCCCGAGTCCCAACCTCCGGCACAGTGTAAGGAAGGCCCTTGAACTAGGGCTAGGAAACCCGGAAGGGTGCTCACTGAAAGCCCGTGACCGCTGGACCGTAGCTAGTGTCACACCCAGGCTTTGGGGTACTCGGGTGTCAGGCTCCGAGGGGTTAACGGTATCACGGGGAGTGGTGGCCGCACCTGACCCCGTGTCCTGGACTTATCTTCCAAAAAAGGGGTAGTATGTACAGGGGATTATATACAGTGTTGTCGTGACGCCACCTGTAGTTTCTGGTGATGTTTCACCAGCGCCGCCACAGTCCGCCGGAGGTAGATGGTACTGCGGCAAGTTGGTGAAGTCCTCCACAGGTAGGACTGGCCCTCCAGGGCAACGTTCCTGGATGGAAACAAGTTCATTTAAAGGAAAACAAGTAGAGTCAAAAGTCACTTTTCCTTCGAGGACTTTACTGTCATTTGCATTCGTCGCATACAAAAGTACAGTTCAGCACTCCTGATGGTATGAGGACAGCTAGCTTAACGGGTGGCTGCAGGCAGATCCTAGGTGGTATGGTGGACCCTTGGTGTAGGCAGATCCTAGGTGGTATGGTGGACCCTTGGTGTGACTGCTTGCTTTATTCCCGTCTGTTCCTTTCCTGCTTCCCCGTGATTGTGTGAAGCCTGGTGACTTGAAGCCCACCTGACCTCCTTCCTTCTCGCACCCTCACGGCCTTCAGGTAACCCTCTGCTGGCTGGCCGCTCATTCCTTTGGCGGTGCCTGGTACCCTCTTTCGGTCTGCTCAGGTGCCCGGGAGAATTGTAGACTCCACGGGACTCCGGATTTTCTGTGGTCCTAAAGTATCCCACCGGTGCGGGCTCGGTGCCCGGTAAGCTGTCAGGGATAAATCTCCTCAAGTTCCTCACTCCCTTTAGGCTGTCTGCTCCTGGAGAAGCTTCCTTCTTAAGCCCTCTCTTCTTCTTCCATCTCACCCCGGTCCCTCAGCCGAGAGACCCTGAGCTTGCTGACGTAGAGGTCAAGGACAAAAAACCTCCAAAGACCCAAATGCCCTCTTGTTCCCCCTAGAGGTGGTTTTATTCCCTCCCAGGTAACCTCCCACCGTGTAATCTAGTGTGGGAGTGCTGGTTAATGGGTACCACCCACCATCCTAGAATCCACCTGCAGCTGGAGCATCTGCACCTCTTTTACGGGTGCAGTACACCTCTGTGACGCCTGCTTGGCGGGGCGCCACACTAGTGTGCGGAATAGACTAAAGAGGCCCGAGAGGAACATGAAAGGGGGTGTTGCAGACAAGCCTTCCCAACTGCTAAGACCACACTAGAGCCGTTATGTATTGAACTTTGTGTGTTGTAACATCTGATGAGCAAGGAAGTAAACCCGGTAAAACTCAGAATTTTTGAGACTTTGATTGTACGCCTCAGAGGTGGCAGACTGATTCTGCAAGCCAGAAGCAGGAGGCTGCCTGAGGGAACTGAGAACTTTGCACTACACCTACACTTCCTACGCGGTAGCCCTGGGGACCAGCCCTATCCGTGGAGAGCACAACATCTCTGCTGCAAACCCCATCATCCCCAGAAGTCCCGACTGCAGCAGTGGCTACCTCTAGCCGCAAACCACGGGTGGCGTCACGATAATTATTCATAAACTGTTTCCCTGTCCCTTTTTATTGACTTGCTCGGGACCATAGAGCCAGGGTACGACACTGTGACATCCTGCAGCCCCCAGACGACGAGAAGGCCCGATTCCGAGTACCCCACGGCAACTCACATGGGGCTTGCCAGATCTAGGCCACAAGTCAGCCGTTAGGTGGCCGAGCCGGCAGATGCGGCACCATCTGCCGGATCAGCCGCAAACATAAGCAAAACGCTGATGTGAAAGCAGCCTTAGGCCCCTTTCACATCATCGTTTTTCGCTGAATGCAGCAGATCCAGCAGATATACCGCATCTGCTGCCTAACAGTCGCACTTGCGGTACACTTGCGGCAAGCCCCCATTCATCTCTATGGGGCTTGCGGCAATTGCGGTTTTGCCGCGATCCGGCAAATAAGGCAGTTGCAGCCGTGAAAAAACCAGCAGGGTTTATTTTTTCTATGACGCAAGTGCCGAATCTGCCGCATCTGGCAGAACCGTACTTGCCGCAGCCGACCACAAGCCCCATAAGCAATGCATGGGGCCTGCCGCAAGTGTACCGCAAGTGCGATCATTAGGCGGTAGATGCAGTAAATCTACTGGATCTGCTGCATTCAGCGAAAAACGCTGATATGATAGGGGTCTTAGACTGATATTGTACATGACAGTCTTAATGAAGGGGCATACAGGAGTTAGATGCATGTGTGGCTCCCCTGTGACTAGGCGCCACAGGGTAGTATTGCACTTTAAAAATAATGTGTTAACCCTGTAAAGTTGCCAGTTCAAGGTTCACCTTATGGAGTCTGTTTTTACACCCATCTAGGACCACACCACTTAGAATAGGGGGGCTGGTAATTTAGTAGGTCCCAAAAGGGTGGGGGTGGAGCCTAGGATAGAGTAGTGGGAGGGAAAGTTTCAGTTTAGACAGTGCTTGGAAGGCAGTCAGCAAGGACTAGCCTGTCAGCAACTCTGCTGTGTGGAACCTAACCTTCAAGGGGGGAACCAGGACAGAGGGCAATGTGCTAGGACTGGTTGGAGCCGGCTGGTCACGTTGGGGAAGCATCGGCAGTGCAGGTAGCCGTAGCAGTCAGACGTTCATCTCTGGCTGCAGACTGACGAGCTGCAGGCCCATCACTAAAGGGGTAGCTGACAGCACCACAAGGTACCTCACCCCTAAGGATCACATTAGATCTAAGATCACAGGAGTAACGGTCCGAGTACTGTTGGCGGGGGTAGTAGCAACCCCGTTAGAACCGGTCATGGACAACCGTGCCTCACAGTGGGAGATCAAGGGACTAGCGGGAGAGCTCTGCGAGGGTGGTAGAAGTGAAGAAGAATAAGTTTAACCCAGAAAGCCATAGAAGGAAGAACATCTAGAGACTCCATAACGGGAAACCTGGAACTGGTGACAGACCCCCAGTAGACCACACTGTACTGTATACCATCACCATCTGCCGGTACCCATTAAAGTGGAGTAAAGTTGAATTGGACTCAGTTATCCTTATTGCGGTGCCCGGAGGGCTCAGCACCATCAGCAGCTCAGCAGAGGGGTAAGAACTGCAACACCAAACGCCTACCACAACTCCCCTCATCCACATTTTCATCACCGCTGCCCCGAGGTAATAGCTCCACCTGTAGGGAGCTGTCGCACACTCTGCTGCACCCACCATCACCTCAGCGGCCGACTTGCAGTGCCGGTACCATTTTACCGGGAACTACAGGTGGCGTCACGATCCCCTGTAAATACTCCCTTCTACCCCACCATATAATCAAATGATCACCAGGGTACAGAACCGGGATCCCGACCATCCGTGATCTCCCCACCCAAGCTACCATCAGTCCCGGGGTCCGAGTACCCCTCTAGCCCTGGACGCATCATATGTGATTCATTAGGAAGCGCATACCACATAATGAGATAGACACCTCTTTATAATTCTGTACACCTCCATCAGATTGATACTCCAGTCAGGGACATAAATTTGATGGAGGGGTGTAGTCACGCCCCAACCTGCCCACAGTTCGCATATTTTGGAAATGTTGGGCGGGCTTGAAAAGGTCAAAATGTGCAACTTTCTAAGGTGTCTTTCATCAGAGCACTTTTATAATTCGCATATCGTTAAGATGTCTATAGATCATGCAATCTCCATAATTTTATGAATTTTCCTGCTTGATGTTGCAATTTCATTGTTCATGAATGTGTGTTTTAAGGATGGGACCAAGATTTATGAGAAAGAATTGTTCCCTTTTTTAGCAAAATAAATCCCGGATATTTCACAAACTGTGGATTTATTTAACTAATTTAATTTCAGCCAATATTAAAGGAAACAAGTCAACTTGTTTTTAAGTTTGACTATTTCTGCCATTCTGCTTATTCACACAATGGGCTTAATTTAGTATTGCCTTTGCACCCAGTTTTTTTCTGTTTTAAGGCTGTTTTATGCTTTGCGGCAAATTCTTCTTTTAAATTGTGTCTATTTTTAAGTGTTTTCAACTTGTTTGTCTGTAGTTTTTTCTTTGGTAGCTATTGTGAGCCTGTTTTTTGTAATGTAGATGTTTGTGGCTGATTTAGTAATTGTGACTTTTTCAGCTGAGGGTTAATATTATCAGGCTGGGAAGGCCCATGGTTCCCTGCCCAGTCTAAAAATTCTATCTCGTAGCTGTCCCATAAGTGGCGCATTGGATTGGATGCGCCATTTCTGGCGTTTCGCTCCAGCTTTTCCGGATTACCCTTGCGTGGTGGCAATCAGGGTAATGGTTTATGGTGGTTGCACAGTGGCCCAGTGGTTAGCACTGTAGCCTTGCAGCACTGGGGTTCGGAGTTCAAATGACACCAAGGACAACATCTGCAAGGTGTTTATATGTTCTCCCTGTGTTTGTGTGGGTTTCCTTCCACACTCCCAAAACGTATGGATAGGACGTTTAGGTCGTGAGCGCCTATGGGGATAGTATTGCAAATTTATGTAAAGTGCTATGGAATTAATAGTGCTGTATAAATGAATAAATATTATTATCATTATCATTATGGTGTTGATGTCAACTGTGATATGTCAGCTGGCATCAATCCCCAATGTTAGTAATGGAGAGGTGTCTATCAGACACCACCATTGCCATCACTGTAAGTGTAAAGTTAATTAAACACACACAAAAAAATGTTACTTTTAAAAATCACTCTCCAACTCTTGCCCTTGTTCACCAATTTATAAAAAATAAACCATGCAGATTTAATGTAGTCCACTAGATCCACTATAGTCCACAAACAGAAACTCAAAAGACATAAAAAGACAATTCACTAATTTACAGTATTATAAATACAATAAGACGCAACTTTGATATAATCCATGACATCTCCCGAATCTGTGACAAACGTTGATGATGTCAGTAATGTTACTGCTCATCACCACTTTCGCCAGGTCACACATAGGACGTGTGAGACTCAGAATGTCTGATGAGTGGTGATGTCAGTAACTCAGTAACCTCACTACTTGTGAGACATTCCCATTCTCACGCAACCTTCCGTGTGACTCGGCAAAAGAGATGATGTCTGGTAACGTTACTGATGTTATCACTGTTCAACACAGTTGTCGGGTGTCGCAGACTGCAGCCTGTCTGACAGTGACCTATGAAGAATCATTCCCAGAACTAGGTCCCATAGGTTTTACTACAGAATTGATGGATATTGTAGGAGCTGTGGGGTGAATAAATTGGTGAATGAGGGACTTTCCCTTTTCTTTTATTATCTCTTTTTATGGCTTTCAGGATTCTATTTGTGGACTACATCAGATTCGGTGGACTACTTTGATCTTCATGGCTTTTTTTTTTAAATCAATTAGTGAACAGGGATTCAGTCTGACGAGGGGGACCAGACAAGGCTGCCCTCTCTCCCCGTTACTGTTTGCCCTGGCCATTGAGCCGTTGGCGGCGGTATTGAGACAAACTAATTCGATTACTGGATTTAGATATGGTTCGGTGGAGGAGAGGGTAGCCCTGTATGCTGACGACATTCTACTATTCTTACACGACTCAAAGGACTCTCTGACTAATGCCATAGACATAGTGGATAGCTTTGGACGTCTGTCTGGTCTCCAGATTAACTGGGGTAAGTCACATCTGATGGAGGTGGATAATGTGGAGGATCAAGGTGTGGAGGAGGTGGCCCATACACATTTAAAAAGAGTGAAAGTGTATAAATACCTAGGTATTCAGATTTCAGCACCGATTAAGGAATTTCTGGATCTTAATGTGCGGCCGATCATTGGGCTTCTGAAAGCTAAGGCGGACATGTGGAGTAGGCTGCCCCTATCGGCGGTGGGTCGCACCAATCTGATTAAGATGGTGTTAATGCCAAAGTTACTTTATGTTTTACACAACTCCCCTGTGTGGATTCCACAGGCAATGTTCCAGCGTATTATGGTAATTTTTAGGGATCTGGTTTGGGGATGCAAACAACCGAGAATTAAACTGGAAACTTTGCAGCGGCCCAAGGAGGAGGGAGGTCTTGCCCTGCCTAACCCTTGGATTTATTTCCTAGCTGCTCAGGCCCAACATCTGAGGGGATGGGTGGACGGGGCGAGAGAAGGCTCGCTTCAGGCTATTCTGGAAAATTACATTAATGGACGCCCGTTGGTACAGGGGTTAGAGATGGGTCTGTTTGGGAGGGCCGGTAGGAGGTGTCCGACGCTTGATCTGGTGCACAGACTGTGGACGAAGGTGAAAACTCTCAGGGGAGTCAACGGGGCGACGGTGTATACCCCAATCTGGAATAATATGCATCTTGGGGAATTCTATAAAATGGGAGAATTGAGGGAATGGACTTGCAGAGGGATAGTATGCTTACATCAGGTGATCGACCGACATGGCCTCAAACCATTTGAATCCTTGAAGTCAGAATTCAGTATGACGGATAGGCATGGCTTTCAGTATGCACAGGTTAAACATGCATATCATAAACAGAGTAAAGTAAGGAATCTGTGCATACTGACCGATATTGTACTGGACTACATTTGCATGTCTGGAAGATCGAAGGGGGTGATTTCCTCGATCTATGCTGACCTATTGCATACGTTCCTTCTGAAACATCCTGTGAAAGCGAAGGTGAGGTGGGAAAGGGATGTAGGAGTTCTGTCTGAGGATAAATGGAACACAATTTTAGAGTACATCCCCAAATTATCGTTAAGTGAACCAGGTAGAATGTCCCAGCTCTTGCTTGTTCACAGGGCATACCGGTCCCCGGTCTTTCTGCACAGGATTGGGCTGCGGTCAGACTCGGAATGTCCGAGATGTAGGCTGGAAGGTGCGGGCATCCTGCACATGATCTGGGAGTGTCCACGCCTCGCATCCTTCTGGATTGTAATCCTCACCCTAAGGGCCCTTTCACATCAGCGTTTTTTTAAATTTGCGGCAGATGCGGTGAAAAAACCGCATCTGCCGCAACTGCCGCATAACGGTTCCACTTGCGGCACGGTTGCGGTTTTTTCCATAGGAAGTATAGGGGGACTTGCGGCAGATGCGGCAAGTGCGGTATTGCACTTGCGGCAGGTGCGGCAGAGAAAAAAACCGCAGTAAGCCGCGGTTTTTTTCTCTGCCGCACCTGCCGCAAGTGCAATACCGCACTTGCCGCATCTGCCGCAAGTCCCCCTATACTTCCTATGGAAAAAACCGCAACCGTGCCGCAAGTGGAACCGTTATGCGGCAGTTGCGGCAGATGCGGTTTTTTCACCGCATCTGCCGCAAATTTAAAAAAACGCTGATGTGAAAGGGCCCTAATAGAAGGGAAATATCACTGTGTGATTCCGCGAGACCCGGTGGTCTGCATACTTGGGTTTGTGGAGGAAATAGAAGTAGACTCTATGGGGAAGATAGCCATAGCTCGCCTCCTGTACATAGCCAGGAAACTCATTGCCAAATATTGGATCTTGGAGGAAACACCCTCTAGGCAGGAGTTTCTTAGACAAGTCTCTTATGTGATTAAACTGGAAGAAAAATTATACTTTAAGAGGAAAAATGCTAAATACCTGGACCGCCTCTGGGCACCGTGGAAATAATTGTGCTGTCTCTGGAAGACGCCAGTCTAATACGATAACTGATAAGCACGATATAACGGTACAGCTTGATACTAGTGAGAACACTGTCAACGCTAAATGTATGGGAGTGTGTTAGTACTTGGAATAGATTGATTGTTGGCTAGCCTGGGTAAGGGTAAAAAAGGGGGGGTTGTTTTGTGGGGAGGGGGACAGTTTTTGGGAGGTTTATACAAGGGGGAAAAATTGACATTGTGAAGGACTGTATTATGCTTTGTTATTCCTTGCTGATTCTAATAAAATTTATCTGATTAAAAAAAAAAAATTAGTGAACAGGGCTAGAGTTGGGAGGTGTAATTTTGAAATAAAATATCTTTGTGTGTGTTTTTTTTCTTTTAACTAACTGGGTTAGTTAAGAGGTTGTCTGGTAGTCCATTACTAAAATCTGGGCTTGATGCCAGCTGACACTGTCCAGCTGACATCAACCCAATAAACTATTACCTCGATGGCGAGTGCACCAGGGCAATCGGGAAAAACCAAAGTGAAGCATTAGAATTGGCAAATCAATAATGTGATGCGCTATTTGTGGGGCTGCTGCATGCTGGTATTTTTAGGCCGGAAAGGGCCCAATAACCATGGACACTCCCAACATGATAATACCAACCTGCAGCTGTCTGCTTTAAACTTGGCTGATTATCAGATATAGGGGGGAGGGCATGTTGTTTTTTTATTATTATTTATATATTAGGCTAAAACAGGCTAAAAGCACCCTTGTTTGCCACATGAAAGGCACTAAAGGGTGCAAGTGTATATTATGTAGGGGGGCATGACATTACTTTGCTTTGGTCAAGTTTCTGTTTGTTCGGTTTCCTGTATTTCAACCAACTTACGGTAATTAATGCCTAAAATATTTGTGTAGATGCATAAACACACTTACAAAGCATATGTGTAAAGCAGAGTAAAAAAGAAGCACAGTGGGCATGACATTTGTATTAATCCCATCCTCTATGCTTGCACTGGACAAGGAAGCGTTTTGGACTCAACAGAAATATGCTGCATCCAGAACACTAGTAATACTGATCATGGGCACAAAGCATTAGTGCTGCCATGTTACATATGTTATGCAGCTCTGGCAAAAATTAAGAAACTACTGCAAAATTTTCAGTTTCTCTGATTTTTCTCTTTCTAGGTCTATTTTTGAGTAAAATATACATTGTTCTTTTATTCTATAAACTACTGACAACATGTCTCCGAAATTCAAAGCTAATTTTTTTTTATTTATTTGCAGCAAATGAGAAACTGTCAAAATAACAAAAAAGAAACAGTGCTGTCAGACCTCAAATAATGCAAAGAAACCAAGTTTATATTCATTTAGAAACAACAATACTAATGTTTTAACTCAGGAAGAGTTCAGAAATCAATATTCGGAGATTGGGCTGGCCATGACAGGGTCTTGATGTGGTGCTCCTTCATCCACACATTGATTGACTTAGCTGTGTGGCATGGGGTATTGTCCTGCTGGAACATCCAGTCCTCAGAGTTGGGGAACACTGCCTAAGCGGAAGGAAGCAAGTGTTTTTCAAGAATAACCTTGTATGCGGATTGATCCATAAGTATTTTTGCACAGATTAACCTGTCCAATTCCAGCCTTGCTAAAGCATCCCCAGATCATCACCGAGCTCTCAGAAGTGGCGTAGGAGCAGGAGATACATCACTTCTGACAGTTCTGTGCATACTGTAGAAGTGGCATAGAAATTCAGCCCAGTGTGTTACAACAGATACGTTGGACGGATCCGCACATTTCCTGATCTGGACTCCATTGAAATACATTATATCTTCATCTGGAAGCATCAGGATTTTTCATGAGCCGCAAAATCATAATGTGGCGCCCCGCAACGAGTGCGTCACAAGGGAGTATTGCAGCCGCAATATTCTCTTGACAAAGCAGTGCAATGGTTAACTCTGAGATCCAACCCAACATACAACACCTAGAACAGGGGACCAATCCTAGGTCCTGGTGGGTGGAGTGTTAGGGTAGTGAAGTAGAACACACAGTAATCTAGAGTAGTGAATAGTCTAGAACCTGAAGAGAGCAGACTAGAACTTGGAGAGGAGCGGGGGCTCCGCACCCCGTGCGGGCCCCTGGGCCGTCACCGGTCGGGTGTCAGCACCTGAGGCCTTAACCACCGGGAATGGGCATAGCTACACGGGTTCCCAAAAGACTCCCGTGCCCACAACTCACAGCCGGTTCACTGGTACCGAAGCTGGCAGCAGTTCACCTCTGTCACGCGAACCAGCCCCGTGGAGGAGCAGCTTTATAGGAGCACCCCACCACCAGCCAGTTTCCAGTCGTCTAACCAGCGGTGTACCCACTGAGGGACCCAAGGCTCCCCAAAGAATCCAGAACGTACATCATGGATAGGGCATTGAAGCAGCCTCCCCGTACCCGACCTGGTATTCCTGGGCGACGCTGGCACAAGAACAAGAGAAGCTAAGGAGGTAGAAAGGAGGTACACTGCGGATCTCTGAGGAGCACTATCACTGCTGAGTCCACCCGGTCTTCTACTCAACCACTGTAAGCCATGTACTGCCTGCTGGTTACAGTAAAGAACCGTTGCAGAGACTAACTGTGTCCGTGTCTCCTTATGAACTGTCCGTCATAAACTAAAGGTAACCGCAGCTGCCGCACAACATCTTGAGCAGCTCCATCCCCGGGGATCACCGCTCAGCCTGTGGGGAGCGTAACATCTTGCTGCTGTCCATCACCCCGGGAGGTTCCGCAGCGTCGGTAGCCCTTACCGAATCTACTCATAGGTGGCGTCACGAAGAAAACAAATTAAAACCCCTTTAATCTGTTCCCGTAAGACGACCTCAATTTTGATCTGCACTACACCGGGCCCCACTACCGGCAGGCGCGGTCCACCCGTGACAAGGAAGGAGAAGAATCGCCTGTATCAACCGGAGTCAGCCGGCCACGGTGAGTCAATAACAGTGTGCGGCCGGGGAGGAGGTCAAAAGGACGCAGTGGTAAGGATCAGCCGAAGAACTGACGCATGTCCCTGTGGCCCCATTCAAGTATAGGGACATGTCTGATTAGGAAGCTTAAGGATTTGGATGGATTACAATGCAGGACAAAAAAATGAAACTACCCTAACCCTAAACCCAGTACCTCTCTGGAGAAATAAAGTTAATTTACTACCGGATACCGCACTTTCAGTTTGGCGGCCAGACACCTTCCTAATGCTATTAATCTGCAGCTTCACCCCATACCTGTGGGTCAATTTTATTATTTGATGTGACTGACAGGTTCCCCCCACTGTGAGTTCTATGAGTAAAAATAGTCTTCTGACATATCAAAAGTACATGTAAGAAACAGGAGTAGGATCAGCTCTCTGGAATCCCAAGCCAGGTGTTTTAGAATCCACCTTCATTTATAGTCCTTGAGATATAGTAAAGGATTTGTCACCAACAGACCTTTTAAAGGCTTCCCACTTCAATGACTTGAGATCATCGTGATCGTTTGACAGATGCTTGCACAGACAATATCATCATGCCTCGGCAACACCAGTTATAGTAATAGGATGCGATATTTTAAGCGGAAGGATGGCAGATTTTTGACGACACGTCAAAGTGCCACTACATGTCACTTCTTCACATGTAAATCGTGACGCACGCGGATCTCAACTTGCGCACCAAATTACCGATATCTTTTGAACCGACACCAATCCGACGCGAGGATGTCGCGGTCCTTGGTGGAGACTAAGAGAGTAGGTTTAATCTGTACGCAGGCATACACTGCGCACAGATCACATATAGGAGTGAATGGGTGCGCACGGCGGTCCGCAAGCATCTGCAGACCGCCGTGCGCTCCATTATAAACATAGGGGCCGCGGTCTGCATGCAGATGCTTGCAGATGCATCTGCAAAATGCTGCAGATGCATCTGCAAGTCTGAAGCAGCCTAAAGGCCACTTCACACACACTAGGATATCGTTAACGATATCCTTAGAACGATCACATGACAGTGATCGTTCTGACATCGTTAGTGCGTTGTCACACACAAGGATATCATTAATTGCCCATTCGGCAACCCACAAGTTAAATAGGAGAGCAAGGACTGAACAATGTTTTAAAGCGGAAGGAATAGGAGATTTTTGAACGACATCGTTCATAAAGGTGTCACACTGAACGATGTGGCTTCTTCCAGCAGTGTGAATTGGACGACGGACGATAGATTTGAGGTCAGGATCTCTAATCTTGGATGAACAATCCAAGGATTTTTTATTCCGAATGTTATCTTTTGAACGATCACAAATCCGTGACGTTTCAAGGATATCGTTCAGGATATCCTTGCGTGTGAAGCAGCCTAAAGAGTCAAGTAAGGCCCCTTTCACATCTGTGTTTACTGTCCGGATTCGGCAGACCCGGACAGAAAACTGCATTTGCCACCTAACGGCCGCACTTGCGGTACACTTGCAGCAAGCCCATGAATTCTCTATGGGGCTTGCGGGAAGTGCGGTACTGCCGTGATCCGGCACATGCGGCAGTTGCGGCCGTGCAAAAAAAAATGCAGCTGACCGCATTTTTGTTTGCTGCCACAAGTGCCGGACTGCGGCAAACCGCACCTGTCACACTTGCTGCAAGCCCCATAGAGAATTCATGGAGCTTGCCGCAAGTGTACCGCAAGTGCGGCCGTTTAGTGGCAGATGCAGCATAGAAGCATGTACTTTCTGTCCCGATCTCAGCCTGGTTGACAGAGGAACTTGATGTTTGGAATATAAATTTTCTTAACACCTGTTGTGTTACTTCTGAATTTAACAGGACTAAACACAATTGCACTCCATCTCACCTTCGAAGTTCTGTTAAATCTAATTCATTGTTTGATCACTGTTTGACTGAATCATTTATAAAATGATGGTGAACTGGTTTCTGTAATAACATGTTGCTTTCAATAGAATGTTAAGCCATATCCTTTATTCCATCACCAAGTTAAGCCCCTTGACGGAATGACTATTTCTTCCAGTAGTGATGAAGCTGTAGTTTTCCATACACCTTTTCATAAGTATCAGAAGCCAACAAACCATCAGGGATTTCCAAGGAAAACTCAAATCTGATGGAAAATACATTTAAGGGTACTCATTTTATTAGATTTTAACTGGGATACTCATGATTGCTTTGAGACTAAAAGGAAAAACAGTCTTTTTTTGCACCCCATCCCCCATAGAAATACATATATTACTTATATCAATCTTGCAATTGACTCATCTTTACTAATCCCTCAGGAGTACATCCATCATTCCAATCTATGTATGTTTCTATTGATATGTGTTCTAAAATGAATTACACCTCCATAAATATAATTCAACTGGTGGGCCAAGTGTGCAGGATGGGTTTTAGAATGTAACACATCAACATGGAATAAGTAAAAGATGCAATGAGAAAAGAAGAAGCCCACCTGTCGACAGCATGTACAGAAAAAGTGTTTGATGGAAATATAGCTACTCTACAGGTTGTGTATGTAGGTGCTGCAGAAATTAGGAAGCACCATTATACATACCTGGCAATGTAGACTGGGTTGGAGCTTGGGCAATAAGTGGACTGGGCCATGCTCACAGTGCAATTTAGGGCTGGAATTTGAGTGGCAACCAATGCCTGCGGAAACTTTCCACCATCTACAAAGAGGTAGATCACAAAAAAACAGTAAAACAAATGTGCAAAAATACTCTGCTTTAATGGATAGTAGTAAAAAGCAAGTGCTGATAAAAAAAAGCCAATGTCAATAACATTTAGTTAATACATTTTTTTTTGCAAAAAATGTATGAAGCCGCTCTACCAATACGGACACCGTGCAGAAACAGACATTTTTGCACCGTGTCCATATTGGACTCCGGCCTGTCTGCATCCTGCATCTATAGGTAATGAACACATAATCAGGTTTTAAATACAGTAGATAGGGTTACCTTGACGTTGGTAGAGCGGCATCGTACATTTTTTGCAAAAAACGTATTACCTACATACCCTGTTATTGACATTGTTTTTTATCAGCACTTGCTTTTTACTATTATCCATTACAGCAGAGTATTTTTACACGTTTGTTTTACAGTTTTTTTTGTGATCTAGTTTTCTGGTGCTGTGAACACGGCCTTACAGACCTGTTCACTTTGTGCATGGCTCATTTGTAAACATCTACAAAGAGGTGTAGAAATTACACCTCACAGTCCAAATTTAAAATAAATGCAAATCTTAAAATAATAATATATCCTGTTGCAAAATAATGAGTAGATAGATATAAGTCCCCCACCAGGGCCGTGGGGTACTCAGAACTGGGCCCTGTCATCATCATCATCTGGGGCTGCAGGATGTCACGGTGTCGTGACCTGGCTCCGTGGTCCTGGGCGAGTCAATAAAAAGATCAACGGGGAAAACAGTTTATGAATTATCGTGACGCCACCCGTGGTTTGTGGCTAGAGGTAGCCACCGCTGCAGTCGGTCCTCTGGGGAGGATGGGGATTACAGCAGAGATGTTGTGCCCTCCACAGATAGGGCTGGTTCCCAGGGACTTCCACGTAGGAAGTGTAGGTGTAGTGCAAAGTTCTCAGTACCCTCAGGCAGCCTCCTGTTGCCGTCTCATAGAGTCAGTCTGCCACCTCTCAGTCGCACAATCAAAGTCTCACAATGTTCAGAGCTTCAACCGGGTTTACTCTCAGCTCGTTAGTTGTTACAACACACACAGTTCAGTATAGCAGCGGCTCCGGTGCGGTCTCAGCAGCTGGGACGGCTCATCTGCGATATCCCCTTTCATGTTCCTTTCGGGCCTCCTCAGTCTGTTCCGCATGCTAGCTACAGTCCAGCGGTCACGGGCTTTTCTGTGGGTGACTTTTCGGGTCCCATAGCCCTAATACGATGGCCTTCCTTTCACTTTACTGGAGGTTGGGTCTCATGACATAAAGACCCCGCACCCCGCCGGAGTTCGTGGTTGGGGCATACAGCTTCCCTGCCACTTCAGCAGAGTCGGCACTCTGGTTCTAACCCAGTCCACCAGGGTCCCCACTAACTCGAGCACCCCTGAACTCCTGTCCTTCACCACGGTTCACAGCCTTGGACCCGGGCAAGCCCATAGTGGCATAGGCCGCCGGGTCTGTATTCTCTCAGTGCTTTCTGGTGGTTGCGCCTCTCCTCTGACATGTCTGGCTTTGTCTGGGTTGGTCTTCTTCTTCTCTCTACTACTCCACTAAAAACTCGCCTCTCACATTCTCCTCTCTGGTGTTTTTTGTCTGACCTTCTTGTTGTTGTCTTGGTCCCACCCCTAACCCGGTTCTGTCCTAACGTTCCATTCTCCACCTGGCTTCTACCGCTATCCTGTTGCTAGACGTAGAGTAACCTAGACTTGGGAACGGGGGATATGTTGTGTGTGTGTGTCTGGTGACCAATTTACCAATCCCAGTTGCTGTGCCATCTAATGGCGACCGGTCCGCAGGGGCACCACAGATACACAGACATATGACAGAGACCTAGATAGATAGATGATGGAGATAGATGATAGCTAGATACTGGTGCATCTCAATGAATTACAATATCATCAGAAAGTTAATTTATTTCAGTAATTTAATACATAAAGTGAAAAGCATATATTATATAGAGTTATTACACGGTGATCTATTTCAAGTGTTTATTTCTGGTAATGTTGATGATTACAGCCTACAGCCAATGAAAACCCAAAGGTCATTATCTCAGAAAATTAAAGTAGGGAGGATGAAGGGTCTGAGAGATAAAATATTACCTAAGTAGGTATCAGAGGCTTCACATTGTGTGGTTGTTAGAGTCACAACCACTATAAAAGCATATCATGGCTGCTGCAGTCTCCAGCGTGGTGCATATAGAGTGGGGAGGATGAAGGGTTAAAAACTGTGCTGCCATATTCCACAAAACATTGAAGGGTGAATATAATATTGATTAGTCATTGCATTTCAGGACTCCCTGGCCCCTTCCTCAGGACAAATCAATATCATATGGCCATGTTTCAGGGTGTTTCAGGAAGCCCTGAAACATGTGGACTAATAAATCTATATTATATTCCCCTTTCATGTCTCGTGGAATACAGCAGTGCAGTTTTAGACCCTTCATCTTCCCTACTTTAATTTTCTGACATAATGATCTTTGGTTTTCATTTGCTGTAAGCCATAATCATCAATATTTACATAAATAAACACTTGAAATAGATCACTCTGTAATGACTCTGTATAATATATATATTTCTATAGAATATATACATTTCCCTTTTTGCATTGAATTACTGAAAAAAATTATTTTTTGATGATATTCTAATTCATTAAGATGCACCTGTAGATAGATAGATTAGATAGATAGATTAGATAGATAGATAGATAGATAGATAGTAAGATAGATAGATAGATAGATAGATAGATAGATAGATAGATTAAAAGAAAAAAAACATAATGACCATGAAATAATGTAATTAATGCACATTACTATTACTGGTATGGCAATTGAGTTTTAACGTGTTTGTGAAATATTATTGTGCACTATTACCTATAACACTCTTTTGCCCAAATTAAAGCTTTTCTGGCTGTTTCCATTAATTGGCTTTTGGCACCTCACAGCAACTAGGAATATAAGCATTTGCCTCAACTGAACAAACATTGCAAAGCCATTAAATTATATAGCAGATAATTTCAGTAGGTAAAAAGTAATGAATCTCTACGGGTGAAATAAAAGCCGAAATAACCATCAGCGGAATCGCACTTTTCTCTCTTTGAGCATTTTTTTCTCCTAATCTCAAGCTACAACTTGCTAAAGCAAAAGCAGACACAATACGGTATATGAAGGTGGCACATTGCTGACTTTATTAGCTATTCAGGCCTAGGTGAATTCTACTTTTTCAAGAAAGCTTGTCCATACTTCCCATATAAGGCTGGCTTCACATTAGCGTTTGTGTCTGCATGCTGATGGCATGCAGACACAAACGCTGTCAAAAGCAGGGTCCAAATGATGTGTCCGCAGCGGATAATGTCCGCCTGCGGACACATCACTATGGAGCCCGGCAGCCAATCGGCGCTGTCCGGGGGCGGGCCGGGGGTGGAGATCAGCGCCGGAGATCTCCGCCCCCCGGCCGCCGGTAAGCTCCGGGACTGTCGGCGGGGAGAAAAGCTGATCTTTTACAGCTGTTTGAATCTTCCCGCGCCGACACTGAGAGGAGATGTCGGCGCGGGAAGATTCAAACAGCTTTCAGATCAGCTGTTCTCCCCGCCGACATCGCTAGGAGATTACAGGCGGCGGGGAGGAGGAGGACAGCAGAGGGTCAGCTGATCTCCCGGTGGCCGTCGGTGAGCTCCTGTGACATCACCGGCGGCCACCGGGAGATTTTTCAATGGGTCCGCAGCGTTCTCCTGCGGTGTCATGCAGAGGACACTGCGGACCCATTGAAGCCAATGCATTTTTTGTGCGCTTGGGGACGCTTGCTGATTGTCCAAGCTCCCCAAACGCACAAAAAAACCCAACATGCTGCGTCCCGGGTGCGGATGCTGGACACCGGAAGCAGCAGATATCGTCCGCATCCGCACCCGAACGTAGCAAACGCAGGCACCATGCGTTCCTATGTTAAACATAGGAACGCAGTGCGCATGCGTTTGACTGCGTATGGGAACGCAGCAATACGCTGCCTTCCCATACGCAAATGTGAAGGCAGCCTAAGAAGCATAGTTCTGTATATGACATTCAGCTAATATTAAATACTGATAATAATACTAAGTGTATATTTTCAAACAAATGGATTGTTTGAAGAAACCACAAAGTATGTGAAATCAATGTCTATAGGAATGTCAAACTAAAGGGCTTATAATTTTACTAGTGCAGCTCTTCCCTACCTCTCTACCCTCATCTCTGTCTATCACCCCACCCAATGTCTTCACTCTGGAAGTGACTTTAGACTCACTTCTGCATTAATCTGAATCTCCCACTCCCAGCTTCAAGACTTCTCCCGGGCTGCTCCAATTCTCTCGAATGCTCTACCCCATGAAATTAGATCTATCCACAACTTACATAGTTTCAGGCGCTCCCTTTTTACACATCTTTTTAGGGTGGTCTATCTTGCTTCCTAATTGAAGTGACACAGAGATAGCCTATTCACTCCACCAGACCCCAAAACATTCCAAAGAATGACTGGTGGCCACTCATGCAGCTCTTATCTATTCCCCATTTCCTCAAGTTGTCTGGACCATTATTGTAAATAAGCCCTTGTACCTTGTGTCACCCCCACCTCATTGTAGATTGTAAACTCTTATGAGCAGGGCTGTCATTATTATGCTTTAATTATTGTATTCTTTGATAACTGTTACTTATGACTGACCCTCTGAATTGTAAAGCGGTGTGGAATATGTTGGCGCTATGTAAATAAAGATTATTATTTTAAAAGGATCAAATAGGTTTTACCTTTGATATTATCATATTACAGAAAGTACGTAAGGGGCCCTACAGAGTCTATGTCACCTGCCATCTTACGAGAAGGCTCCTTCTCTTACCAAACACTGATGTCTATGTGATGGGACTTTATGGTTGGACACATGCACACTTTACTATGTGTCCTGCTAAACAGGTCCCTTCCAGGTTCCCTCTTAGCTTAGCAAACTGAAATTAACTCGTGCCTTGCATAAGAATTCCAGAGGGTAAGAAGGACCTGCAGAGATTACAGGGAGGGCCTCAATAGAAGCTTTTATTCCAGACAACAAGAGCAGGGAGGGCTTTGTGAGCTCATGTGGGAAGCAGAGGCGCATTCATAAGAATTCATTGACTCACAGGTGGGGGAGCTGGGTCTAAAGTATCACGAATAAGGATTTTCTCATGAACGAACAAAACTTACACTATTAGAATATTCATTTTTAAGTCGCCCTAATACAAATGATAAATCATAGGACGTCAGTGCTCAGCATTATAGCTATAGTCTAGAATTATTTTCCAGATTAAGGATATTTTTATATGACCTGCTCTAGAGGATGGCATTTGCTCAAGGACTACCTGCAAGATCACCTGGTCAAGCAATGATGTTCTCCCACTTCCTCCTTCCCTCCCACATTGTCCTCCCCTCTCCCTCTCACACTGTATCTCTGTATCACTATGTACTGTTCTTGGTCCCCTCTGTTACAAGCTGTTTCCATCCATCTCACGGTGACCTATATACTCTGTTTGTGGAGATGCTGCATCGATTTAAGGTCAGTCCCCTCCTCCCAGTTGATGTAATCAGCTAAAGAAGGAGGCTGGAAATTGGATTGAAAAGCCCAGCGTTAGTGCAGGATGAAGAGGATCTGCAGGGATTGTTATGCTAATCAGCTGAGCTCAGCACTTCCAGTGTCCTTCAAGCTCAGGGAACATGCTGGAGCCCCCCAGAAAGCCTCCCCACAAAGACCCCAATCTTAGAACATCACATTACATCTCATTAGGAACTCGAAAAAAAGAAAGACCCACATCAGCGTTGTTGGCAACCTAACTGCCCAGTACAACTTGAATGTGTTTCTCCAAATACTATCCTTCATCTTGCTTTATGAGGTGTTCAGCAGGCAGTTTATTGTCATATTAATACTACATATGCTAGTATGTCTGCAACTGGACGTTGGGTAAATGGCACAGGTCGGTGCCCAAAAGGTGGGGGTTGTGGTGAAGTTATTGAGGGCAGCTGCAGCTTGGCAACATGATTCTGACAATGGGAGTACAGGAGGCGGAATGTTTCCACATGCCTGATCAATGGGAGCGGAGAGCAAACAGGAGCTGGGAAAGAGACCCACAGGCATAGCCCAGCGCCTCCCATCTATCACTCACTTGGTACAAACTGCAGAGGCCACTTCCAGGGAACTCTTCAAACCCAGTTTGGCCAAATCTTTCACCCATCCAACCTCCAGAGGTGGCACTTAGTCTCATGCACTTATATTCCATGTCTTAAGCAGCCGGAAGTCTATGGTTGTCATATCGATGACATCATAATCATCTATTCGTAAAAAGAAGTATTTGCATTAAGTGCATCAACTCTCTCTGGGCATATCACAAACCCATATTTTATTATTGCAATTACTCCTTAGGGATATATATCTCCTAAGTTATATTAAAAGGCTCGTTAAAATGACTTCAAGGATTGCTACCTTTATTGGGAGGCATTAGAGTTTTACACCTCCTCACTGATATATATATATATGTGGGCCCCAATAAGGGACAGTGCACACATATTGATGATGGAGAGGTAGAACATGATTTCTATAGTTTTTGCAGCTACCGATTATTGGTAAATGCACTAGTGGATCAATACCTATCCAATGAAGTACAGTAGAGTTCTACCCGACTATCCTCCTCCTCCTCCCCAGTTTGTGTCCTTTCCCCCCTCAGTGTCGCTCCTCCCCATAGGTCTGGCTCTCTCTGAATCTAAACTGGGTCATGAGGTTTGAGTGAATACAGCCTTTTCTAAAAGGTGAAATAAATCTGCTTCTTCCAACAGAAGCGACGTCACTGTAATTCAGGTGTATAAATAACTCACTGTGACGAGGAGGAGGGCCTGTCCTGTCTGACCTGTAATTAGAAACTCTGCCACTCAATGGCACTTTATAGAGACAAAGAGTAGAGGAAGGAGGGACCTGTTCACAGACTCAACTATTTTGTTCCTAATAAATTATTCAGGATTTGGAAAGCTGATCCAAGCGCCCATCTGTTAGGAGCCAGATCCATGTGAGCCAGGGGATCCCCATGGGCACTGCACCCAGATGTGGCTAGCGAGGAGAGCGGCTGCCCTACCACAGTCAGCACATGCAGCCATTACTCACTGGACATAAAAAGTTTGGGATAAAAAAATAAATAACAACAAACTTTTTGGCAGAGTAGAAACTAATTAAATATAATAATCATAGCACAGGAAACATGCATAAGGAATAATCATGTGTGGACAGTGACAATTTTAGAGACAACAGAAGCAGAGGGACATTAGGAGGTAAATAATGAGAGGTGACGGCCGGCAGGTGCAGATGACAAGGCAGCGGGAGGCAGGTACCTGAAGAACCAGATTGTACAGCAATGAGTGAAAGATGCAGGCAGCTGCAGATAACAGTAAGGGGACAAATATATAAAGGTGGATGTGATATGACACAGCTACAGCTATAGAACAAAAAAATAATATTAGTAACTAAAGAAAAAAAGAGTGAAAAAAAAGCAACATGGGGTTAAAGACAGCTGTATGCAACAACAAATATGGGTACATAAAACCCGCCATCATGAATACAATTTGTACAATACATTTCAGTCGTAGAACTAATTCCTCATTGGAAAAGTACAAAACAATCAGTAAATAAAACTATATAGGTTATCATTGATGATAATTAATAGTTTGGACCTACACACATTGAGGACCACCAAACTAAAGAAGAACAAACTGATTTGCTATTGAGGTTGTTAGGGGGCTAAACATTAAAAATTAATAAATCAAAATCGTACATTATGTGAAAAATTATCCTGTATTTTAATTGTGCCAGTTAAATAACACTTTTTCCATATGTACATGAATGGCAAAGGCAGTAAGTACTTTTGCATCATTCCGCACAGGCCCGGTGGTGGCCAAAGGCTCAGTAACTATCTAATTCTATTTAGATAAAATCTATTTTTACTATGGTACCTAATTGTGTGAACAAGAGAAAGGTCCTTACTTATTGGGTAAATGAGAACCTTCCAGCCTGTCCTACATGATAAAACCTAAGATAGAAACAAAATGTGCATATACCCTACAGTAAGGCTGGGTTCACACTTGCGGACCCCTCCGCAGCGTTCTGCGGAGGGGATCGGCAAGCTGAGTTCAGCCTCCGCAAGTTCCTATGTTTATAATGTGAGCGCACAGTGCTGCGCTTGACTGCGCTTGATGCGCATGACCGTGCGCTCCCATTCATTTGCCTGTGTGACTTGTACGCAGGCGGATGCCTGTGCACAAATCACATATTCTCGTCCGGAACCAGGAACACGACATGTTGCATTCCTGGTGCGGACAAGTGTGATTTGTGCACAGGCATCCGCCTGCGTACAAGTCACACAGGCAAATGAATGGGAGCGCACGTCATGCGCAGTCAAGCGCAGTCAAGCGCAGCACTGTGCGCTCACATTATAAACACAGGGGCTTGCGGAGGGGTCCTCAAGACCCCTTCACAGAATGCTGCGGAGGGGTCTGCAAGTGTGAACCCAGCCTAAGTAAATAGTAATAGTACATACAAATGACATAAGGTACTTAGTAAACACTTTTCTTTGCTTAACAAAGAGTTAAAGCCATCCCACCGCGTCAAGATGTCCTATACTCTGGTATTAAAACCTCACCTTGTGACAACCGACTTCAATACAGATAGGGAAAGAGAAGGATCGGGGCTTGACTAGTACAGACACCTGCCCATGGGAAGCTACATAATAATAATATTATATATTTATTGACTTCTATTAATCCACAGCACTTTAGATACATCAACACTGTCCCCATTGGGGTTCACAATCTAAATTTCCTATCAGTTTCTCTTTGGAGTGTGGGAGGAAACCGAAGGAAATCCACGCAAACATGGGAATTAAATGCCTAGCATAACAGACAAATCCTAAGATAGAAAGAAAATAAGACTATACCCTGCAGTAAGTAAGTAAATAGTAATAGTACATATAAATAACATTTAATTTTGTTTCAGTTTCTTGTACTTTGTACAGACAGGGGTGTGACTGTCGAGCCCACTGGGATGGGGTACTCGGTACCGGACCGGGTCTGCTACTGGGGATGTCACGGGTGATCCTGGTCCGGACCGTGTCCCAGGCCCTGGCAATAATAAGGGTGTATTTACAGGGGATAATGTCAGTCGTGACGCCACCCACTGTGTGTGGCCAGTAGTGGGGCCACCGCTGCTGCAGAACCTCCGGGGATGATGTAATGGCAGCTAAGATGAAATAGTTCTCCGTGGGCAGAACTGAGTTCCCCGGGGCAGTGTTGGTAAAGTCTATTGTGTAGTGTGCAGGCCTTGTGGTGAGTGTAGTACACTTACTATCCAGATACTGCAGAAATCCTCCCTCGGTGTTGGAGCTGACAAGCTGTGGCTCTTCAGGCGAAGGGAGTCAGATTCAGGGTTCACCGTGTTTACTTCTCAAAGTTCTTTCTCAGTTACAGTTCTAGTACAGTTCACAACTCAGATCTTACGGTCTTTACACGGGCATAACTCTCCCCTCCGGGTTCCTTTACCCTCTGCAGCCAGGTTGCTCCTTCTATGTCCCTTCACTCTGTCTCTCTGTCCTTTCCAGGCCTTTTGCTTCTGTCTTATTCGCTTAGTGTGCATCTCCGGACAGTATGGCGGTGACTCGGGCCCCTGTGGGTCCTCCAGGTTGTCACTGGACCGCCTGTCCTTTGGGGTAGGGACCCTAACGTGTAGCTGAGGTCCCCCGTCGGTTGTTTGGGGATGCCGGGTAAATCTGCGGTCCCCTCTAGAGCCGACACTCTACTCTCAGCCCAGACTCCATAAGTCCTCAGTGGTGAGGCTCTACCAGGCTCTCTCTAACCGTGTCTTCGGGTTCCATAGGAGGGCTACTCCACCTGCAGTCTGCCGTATCAGCCGTGGTTCTAGGACCCAGTGTCACTGTCCCTCTCGTCCCTCACAATCCTGGGGTGCTGGCTCCAGACGTGCTTTCTCTCTGTGGCTCGCACTGGCTCTCCAGATTCTGCGCTCCTTCCACCCCACTCTTCCAGGACACATGCTTCTTTCTGTACTACTCTGCCTACCTCGGCCTACTGCTGTCTTTCGGCCTGTGCTGTGCTCCTCAGCCTGTTGCTGGTCTGTGTCTTTGCTGCTCGGCACCCTGGGTCTACTGACTCCTTTCTCCTCCCCCTGCTCTATATCTACCCTCTCTCACCTGACTTACGTGTTGGCCCACCCACCGTCTCTAAACCCACCACCCCTTGCCTGCCTAGAGTTCCCAGGCTCCGGGTTGGGTGCCGCTCTCTACTGCTATGTGGGTTGTGTGGGCTGTGAGGGTGTTGGTGTTCAACTGTCGTGCCTACCTTCCTGGCTGCAGTTCCCTTTGTGGCCTCCTGGACGCAGGGGCGCCACTTGACCCCCTTCCTTTTTGCGCTAGACATTTCATTTACATAACTTCCAATGGGTAGGAGTGTAAACTGGTTGGGCCCCAGTGCTGCTGTGTTCCCATTTTCATTAAGGCGGTTGGCACAAGGTGAAGTTTTTATGGGAATCTGTCAGCTCATTTTTCAGTATTATACTAATAGTAAGCTTGAATAGTGCTCGGGTTGACATTTCAGAATATGTAAAAATCTTTAATGTACCCTTTGTAGTTCTCTTGCTATAAGCACCTGTTAAGGGGCCAGCCGTACAGGGCTTTGATAGTCGCGGGCAAGTCAGAGCCCCGGCTGCTGAGCACCCCTGGTTTGGCAGCTTGTGCTCCGGCCAGCTCCTCAGTGCAAGGGATGATTTTTGGGATCTTTTAATGTGCGGTACTCACACGTGGGCCAGTAGACTTCGCTGTCTCAATTTCTTTAGCCACTTGCAGGTGAATCACCCTGGGTTGTATGGGAACTCGGGTATCTGGGCTAAGATGTAGTTGGGATGTCACTGGTGGCCTGCCCAGACACGTGGCCTTGGTGGTCAACTGAAAAGGGGTTAGGGAATGGTGATGAAGAAAAATAAAAGTTTGTCGTAACGCCACCTGCAGATTCTGGTGATGGGCACCAGCACCGCTTCAGACCTCCGGGGGAGATGGTACTGCAGCTTGGATGGAGCAGCTCCCTGCAGGTGGAGCTGAGTCCCTGGGGCAGAGATGCACCTGTAATGGTGGTGCAGAATGTGAAGATGATCTGTGGAGCAGTACAGCAGTTGGACAGACACACGGAGACTTTGTCACTCTACACGGGTACTTTACTTCGTAAACCAGTTCAGATGGCAGTTCAGGTTACAGCACAAACAGTCTATAATCAGGTAGCTGGTCAGGTTGTCACAGAGGATTACAAGGTCATTCAGCAGATCCCATAGTGTACTTTTTTTTGTCAATCCTGTGTCCTGCTGCTAAAACCTGCCCCTGCACAGCCCTCTTGTATATGTCGGGCCCCACGGGACAGGGGTACTCGATACCGGACTGGACGGTGCCGGGGAAGTCATGGGTGGCTTGGTCCGGACCGTGTCCTGGCTCGGCAAAAATAAAGGGGAATATTTACAGGGGAAAATGTCACTCGTGACACCACCCACTTGATGCGGCCAGTGATGGGGGCCGCCGCTGCTGCAGAACCTACGGGGGTGATGTGATGGCAGCGGAGATGGTATAGTTCCAGTGGCAAGAACTGTATTCCCCGGGGCAGTAAGGGTTAAGGGTTGTGGAATTGTCCAGGACACTTACTTTGCAGACGCTGCAGGATCTCTCTCCCTTGCTGGTGCTGACAGGCTTGTAGCTCTGTAGGTGGGAATCTGCTGCAACCTGTATGGGAGGAATGGTCTGCAGATAGAGACTGACAAGAGAGGCCAATTCAGGGTTTTCCGTGTCTTTTACTTTCAGTTCTTTCCAAGCAGTTCACAAGTCATTGGCAGTTCTTTACAAAGTTCAAGTACAGTTCTCAGTACACAGCTTAAAGACACGGGCACATTCTCCCTCTCCGGGTTCCCTTTTCTCTGCAGCCAGCCCTCTCTCTCTCTGTGACCCCTCACACAGTCTGTCGTGTCCTTTCCGGGCTATTACATTCTCTTTACTACGTGTTGTACGACACCGGACAGTATGGCGGTGACTCGGACCCCTGGTGGGCCCTCCTGGTTGTCACTGAGCTGCCTGTCCTTTGGGTTGGGGACCCTAACGTGGAGCTGTGGTCCCCCGTCGTGTTGTTTGGGGATCCCGGGTAAACTGCGGTCCCCTCTAGAGCCGACACTCTACTTAGCCCAGCCTCCAGCAGTCCTCAAGCACGAGGCTCTACCAGGCTCTCTCCTTCTGTTCCTTTCTGTATATAGGAGGGCTTCTCTGCCTGCAGTCAGTGGCTTCAGCTGCTGTCTAGGGCACGGGTTCCACCGTCCCTCTCTGTTCTGTCACACTCCTGGTGGCATCAGCGTCGGACGGGCTTTCTCTCCCCTCTGGCTCGCACTGGCTCAGTACGGATTCTGCGCTCCTAGCCTTGCACTCACAGAACGTGTGCGTGTCTTTCTGTCTCAGCTTAGCTCAGCTTCTCCTCTTTGCTTCTCAGCACCATGGCCTACTACTTACTCTTACTCTTCTCTTCTGACTTCCTTCACTCCTCCCCCTCACTATATACTGTCAAGTCACCTGACTACATGTTTGCCCAACCCACTCCTCTGATCCACCACCCCTCAATCTCATAGAGTATCTAATCTCAGGGCTGGATGTTAACCTTCTTCTACACGTGGGTTGTGTGGGCTGTGAGGGTGTTGTTGTGCAACAATGTCCTACCTGCCTGGCTGCAGTTCCCTTTGTGGCCTCCTGAACGCAGGGGCGCCACATATACCAGGTCCGTTGGGGTGCTGTGAGATCCCTTCTTCCTCTCTCTCTGAAGGGCTCGACCTTTGGTGGGCGATCCTGGCGAGGCTGCACTTTTTAGACAGGATGTTAGGGTTGATGAACTGACCCGTGACGACCAGTGTGGATGGCTCAGGGGCTGAACACCCTGCACCGTATCCTCGGAGCCGGTACTCCGTTAGGTGGACTAGGGTTCCCCCAGAGTATGGGTGCTCCAATATGGGGTCCCCTCTTTCTATTCCTGGGCTGCCTCTTCTCTAGGCCCCCTCCCTGGGAGTCTCCTCTCACTCGGAGGCTCCCCTCAGCTTCGCTCTTCAGTGCAAACTAGAACTCCACTGTCTGACTTCCCCTTCCCTAACTCCGCCCAATGGGAATGGGACTGTCCATCTACCCAGGGTTAAGTGTGGGAGGTGCTGGGTGGGATCTACTTGCAAACCTTAGTCTCCCCTGTGACAGGAATAACTGCACACTCGTTTGTGGGTGCAGTACCCCTACTGTGGCGCACTGACCAGTGGGGCGCCACACAGGCTGCTGGCTCCAACTCTCTCTTTGGTAGAAGTCGCACATAAATCAGCTGACATCAACACTTCTCTTCAACAATAACTTTACTTAACTTTCCTGCTTCATCATATATCTCTATAGTATATGAGGCATAACATCTTCCAGCAACAATGTTCATGGCACAGTGGTCATTCATATTGTCTTTTCTCACCACCTGGACTGTTCCTTCTTGCTGTCTTAGGAATCCCCAGCCCAGTCTCTCTGCAGCTTCAGGCTCCATGTCTCTCCTACCCAGCGGACTCCTTGTCTCACCTCCCCTGTACAGAGGGGGTTTTCAGGTGCTCTCTCTTAAGAACTGCCCCGAGCCTTACACTGTAGACACCAGGGGACCTCACACTGGGATTTTCAGGGTCCTGTTCCCCAGGAGCAGACATACCAGGCCGATAAGTCTGGTTTCCCCAACCTCTCCTTATTGTGTCCAAGCACTCTCTACTCCTGACTGAAAAACAAACAAAACTGGTTTCACACTAGCCTGGCCACTCCCCCTGATGCACCCAGATTTAACCCTTTTGATCCCTGCCATAAGTCTGTCAAGCTTCTCACCTTTCACATACAGTTTACTAAACTATACTACGTATGTGTTCACAACTAGCTCTGCTATATCTGCACCTTCTTATACCTACAATTAGTGCAACATATCACAACATAACATTTCTTATCACTATAGTATAGTAACATAGTAACATAGTTTTTTAAGGTTGAAGGAAGACTTTAAGTCCATCTAGTTCAACCCATAGTCTAACATGTTGATCCAGAGGAAGGCAAAAAAAACCATGTGGCAACACTAAGCTCCACATTGGGGAAAAAATTCCTTCCTGACTCCAGATACGGCAATCAGACTAATTCCCTGGATCAACGCCCTATCAAAGAATCTAGTATGTATAACTAGTAATATTATAGTTTTCAAGAAAGGCATCCAGGCCCTTCTTAAATGTTAGTAGTGAGTCACTCATTACAACATCATGTGGCAGAGAGTTCCATAGTCTCACTGCTCTTATAGTAAAGAATCCGCGTCTGTGATTATGATTAGACCTTCTTTCCTCCAGACGTAGAGGATGCCCCCTTGTCCCAGTCTCAGGCCTAAGAGTAAAGAGATCATTAGAAAGGTCTCTGTACTGCCCCCTCATATATTTATACATTATTATAAGATCACCCCTAAGCCTTCGTTTTTCCAAGCTAAATAACTCCAAGTTTAATAACCTGTCTTGGTATTGCAGACCCCTTAGTCCTCTAATGACTTTTGTCGCTCTTCTCTGGACCCGCTCTAGTTCAGCTATGTCTTTCTTATACACCGGAGACCAGAATTGTACACAGTATTCTAAGTGTGGTCGCACTAGTAACTTGTATAGAGGTAAAATTATGTTCTCCTCATGAGCATCTATGCCTCTTTTAATGCATCCCATTATTTTATTTGCCTTTGCAGCAGCTGCCTGACACTGGCCACTAAATGTGAGTTTGTCATCTACCCATACACCCAGGTCTTTTTCAGTGACAGTTTTGCCCAGTGTTTTACAATTAAGCACATAATTATACCTTTTGTTTCCTCTGCCCAAGTGCATGACTTTACATTTATCCCCATTAAAGCGCATTTGCCATTTAGCAGCCCAAGCTTCTAGTTTACATAAATCCTCCTGTAATATAAAATTGTCCTCCTCTGTATTGATTACCCTGCAGAGTTTAGTGTCATCTGCAAATATTGAGATTCTACTCTGTATGCCCCCTACAAGGTCATTAATAAATATATTAAATAGAAGCGGGCCCAACACTGACCCCTGTGGTACCCCACTGTTAACTGTGACCCATTCTGAGTGTGTTCCATTAATAACCACCCTTAGTTTCCTATCACTAAGCCAGTTCTTAACCCACTTACACATATTTTCCCCTATCCCCATTGCCCTCATTTTATGTACCAACCTTTTGTGTGGCACCGTATCAAAAGCTTTTGAAAAGTCTATATACACCACATCCACTGCATTTCTTTGGTCCAGTCCAGAACTTACTTCTTCATAGAAGCTTATCAGATTAGTTTGACAGGAACGGTCCCTCGTAAAACCATGTTGATAATGGGTCATGAGGTTATTTTTCTTCAGATACTCCAGTATAGCATCTCTTAGAAAACCCTCTAGGATTTTACCCACAGTAGAGGTTAAGCTTACTGGCCTATAATTTCCAAGTTCAGTTTTTGTCCCCTTTTTGAATATTGGCACCACATTTGCTATACGCCAGTCCTGTGGTACAGACCCTGTTATTATGGAGTCTTTAAATATTAAAAATAATGGTCTATCTATGACAGTACTTAATTCCTGCAGCATTCTGGGGTGTATCCCATTCGGGCCCGGGGATTTGTCAATTTTAGTGATTTTTAGACGATGCCGTACTTCCTCTTGGGTTAAGCAAGTGACATTTAATTGAGACTTTTTGTTATCACTGATCATATTGTCTGTCATGGTATTTTCTTGTGTAAATACTGTTGAAAAAAAGTCATTTAGCAAATTGGCTTTTTCCTCATCCTCATCCACCATTTCACCCAGACTATTTTTAAAGGGGCCAACACCATCATTTTTTAGTTTCTTACTATTTATGTAGTTAAAAAATATTTTGGGATTCTTTTTACTTTCTCTGGCAATGAGTCTCTCTGTCTCAATCTTTGCTGCCTTGATTTGCTTTTTACAAATGTTATTTAATTTTCTGTATTTATTTAATGCCTCATCACTACCTACTTGCTTTAATTCCCTAAATGCTTTCTTTTTGTCACATATTGCACTTCTTACCGCTTTATTTAGCCATAGTGGTTTCCTCCTATTTCTAGCATGCTTATTCCCATAAGGTATATATTGTGCACAGGTCCTATTCAGGATGCTAATAAACATCTCCCATTTGTGTTGTGTACTTTTATGTCTCAGGACATCGTCCCAGTTTATTGCACTAAGATCATCTCTCAACCATTGGAAATTTGCCTTCCTGAAGTTTAGTGTCCTTGTAGCCCCTCTACTACACATCTTAGTAAAGGATACTTGAAAGCTTATTAAGTTATAATCACTATTACCCAAGTGACCTCCAACCCGTATATTTGATATGCGGTCCGGCCTGTTAGTTAATATTAGGTCCAGCAGTGCCCCCCTTCTTGTTGGGTCCTGAACCAGTTGTGAAAGGTAATTGTCTCTCATAGTTTTCAAAAACTTATTACCTTTGCTGGAACTGCAGGTTTCTGATCCCCAATGTATTTCAGGGTAGTTGAAGTCCCCCACAATAATGACTTCTCCCTGAGTCGCTGCTTCATCTATTTGCTTTATGAGGATATTCTCCTCCACTTCCATCATTGTTGGGGACTTATAACAAACCCCTATCAGTAATTTATTATTTTTTCCCCCTCCCCTTATCTCCACCCACAGGGACTCTACATTTCCATTAGATTCACCTATATTATCACGCAGGATGGGTTTTAAGGATGATTTTACGTATAAACATACACCTCCTCCACGCCTATTTGTGCGGTCATTTCTGAACAGACAATAGCCCTGTAAATTAACAACCCAGTCATGGCTCTCGTCCAGCCAAGTCTCCGAAATCCCCACCATGTCATAATTATTTTCCAACAAAATCAATTCTAATTCCTCCATTTTGTTGGTGAGGCTTCTGGCATTAGTGTACATGCACTTTATGCATCTCTCTTTACCTCTATTCCTTCCTACTAGATTGACTGTTCTAACCCCACCCCCCATGCCACCCCCAATTTTATTACTTGTGCCCAGGTTACTATTTACACTATCTTCCCCTCCTATACAATGAATATCCTCCCCCCCAATCCCTAGTTTAAACACTCCTCCAACCTTCTAGCCATTTTCTCCCCCAGCACAGCTCCCCATTGAGGTGCAGCCCGTCCCTAGCATAGAACCTGTAGCCAACAGAGAAGTCGGCCCAGTTCTCCAGGAACCCAAACCCCTCCTTCCTACACCAATTCCTGAGCCACTTATTTATCTCCCTAATCTCCCTTTGCCTCTCTGGTGTGGCACGTGGTACAGGCAGTATTTCAGAGAATACTACCTTGGAGGTCCTTGCCTTAAGCTTGCAGCCTAATTCCCTGAAATCATGTTTAAGGACCTTCCACCTACCTCTAACTTTGTCATTTGTGCCAATGTGCACCATGACCGCTGGGTCCTCACCAGTCCCTCCCAGTAATCTGTCAACCCGATCAGCGATGTGCCGGACTCGAGCGCCAGGTAGGCAGCACACTGTTCGACGATCTCTGTCTTTGTGACAGATTGCCCTATCTATTCCCCTAATAATTGAGTCCCCCACTACCAGCACCTGTCTGGCCTGCCCTTCTCTCCTGTTTTCCCCCTTACTGGAGCAGCCACTCCTCTGGCTTTCAGAGGTCATGCCCTGCTGCAGCAGTGCTGTACCTGAACTCACACCCCCCTCATCTGCCAACATAGCAAATTTATTGGGGTGTGCCAGATCAGGGCTAGCCTCCCTGGCACCCTTCCCTCTACCCCGCCTTCTAACTGTCACCCAGCTGTCTACCTCACGGTCCTGCAGCTCCATACTACCATCCTCCCCACATCTATCCCATTGAGCAGCTGTTCAGTGAGCAGCAGACTCCTTTCCATATTGTCTATGGATCTCAGCGTTGTCAGTCGTTCATTTAGATCCAATATCTGGGCTTCCAAATGCACAACGTACTCACATCTCACACAGCAGTATGCACCCTCGACCGGCTGGTCAAGGAATGCATACATGTGGCAAGATGTACACTGGATGGCATTGCCAATCATGGAGCTCATTTCCTAATGGGGATTGCACCAGACAGAAATGATAAGTAAAAAGAAATGCAAAGTATTAACAAAATACAACCAGCAATTCAGTAAGTCCTCCCTTCCAAACTCCCTGAATCCAAAGTCTCTGAATCACAAGTCACACACTTACTTCTGTCGCACTTGCGCTCTGTCACACTTAGCTCGCCACACTCGCTAGAAAATCAGATTTAAAGAGGTTTTTTTTTTTTTCTTTTTTCCCCCTAGAAGAAAATCAGCCTACAGCTCAGTGTACTTCCATGCTAAGTACTTCCGTGCTTAATACACACAATACAATAAAATTATCATTGTCTTTAGGGGAGCACAGGACTGCAGGTCCACCTTCTTACATACCTCCCCTCTTTAACCATGGCTGTCCTCGTCCATGTCGGACTCTGAAAGACATTGAAATATAATAGCACACATAAAACAACATATAAAATGTTCATTAACTTTGCCTTGTCACTCTGGGTTGTCTCGACCCCAGTCCCACTAGTTTGGAACCCAGACACCCAGACAGTCCCAAGTTATAGTTAGATGTGGTGAGAGACAACAAAGCGCAATAGGGTCTTATCTCAATGATAACAGGGCTATTGCCAATAGGTTAGGTGCTCACTTGGTCAGGTTGTGTGACCCACAACCCTGTGTTTGGGCGTGTACAGCTGCTGCTGGATCCACACTCCCACGTTAGAAACAGTGTTCACATGAAACTCAAAAGGACGAAGTGTATTATGATCCACCCTGCTGAAATGAGAATCAGGACCAAAGGCTGGTGCAAGAATGCTCTTTTATTCCTTTATCCTACGCCTTTCGGAGGCTGCTATACTCCTTCCTCAGGGATTACCAATAACCGTATTATTGATATTGGTTATCCCTGAGGAAGGAGCATAGCAGGCTCCGAAACACATAGGATAAAGGAATAAAAGAGCATCGTTGCATTAGCCTTGGTCCTGATTCTCATTTCAGCAGCACGGATCATCATACACTTCATCCTTTTGAGTTCCAGGTTATAGTTAACACAGCAGCCCTTCTTGTCCAAGGGCACAAAAAAACAAAACCAAGGACCCGGCTCTTATCCTGCCTTCCCCCATTCTGGGTAACCATCCTGTACAATATATTTGCTGCAAAGGGTTATGGGTTAGGAGTGACAGAAAGGGACAAGGGCAATGGGGCACTCCATTGGGAAAAAGGGCAGTCCATGGGGCAAAGGGCAGTTGATGGCGCAAAGGGGCAGTCCATAGCACTGTCTCTTTGGTGAACGGTATATAACTGTTCACAATTCGTGCAATCCAACAAGGGAAAACGTGTCACACAAACAATTGGCCAACTGTTTACTTAATGGCCAGTTGGTTCAGTTCAGGCTTCTTGACCTGCTTCCCCCCCTTTTGGAGACGTGGAACAGTCTCTAGGTGCAACAAGCACAACGGGTATTTTCTCTCTCAACAAAGTCCTGGCCCCTCTTTATAGGGGCGGAGGTTCAACATGACCATCTGGACCAGCCGCCTGAGGTTCCAATTCACTGTTCATGACCTCCATTATTTTCCACTCAGCAAGCAAAGCAATGGTCATGTTCTTGTCTCTCGAAGGAGTCGCCATCTTCTGGTCCGTGCCCTGTAAGGTGGGGCGTCTTCTGGCCATCCCACCCATTCACTGTTGGCCTCCAACCATCCTTCAGCACTCCATAACAATGGTTAGAGCTCTCCGACTTCACCCACTGGGGCTGAGCATCACTCGGAAACCTTCCTGGGGGAAGGCCACACGTTCGCACCAGGTGCATCACCTCCGCCCATCTCACTGAGTTTCATAGCAGCGGGCAGGGTTTTCTTCCAAGTCGCACTCACCGGGGACAAGCAATACTCACAGTTACTCCCGGGGGCCAGTCATATTTTCTTGCCACTGCACAATAAACATGCCCATGATGAGCTGTTGTTCTCCTCCATGCGTTGGTCACCATTTTGAGTCTTTTTAGCCGCATTTGGGGGGCAGCACCCCATTTTCCATTTGCCCTGAGGACAGGGCCTTGTCTTACAAGGCAAGTAAGGTGATCCTGCTGACTATGCCAAATGATAAGGGGCTTTGATAGTCGCGGGCGAGTCAGGGCCCGGCTGCTGAGCACCCCTGGTTTGGCAGCACATGCCCCAGCCGGCTCCTCAGTGCAAGGGATGACTAAGGGAGGGACATAGGGACAATCTTACTATAGGCTAATCTATCTAGCAACAATAAAGAATTTTCCTGATTGGAGGAAAAATACACAATGCAAAGAATAGACATTACAGGTTGTTCCCATTCGTGGGACACAACACTATCCAAGCTGGTATTCTCACCCTCTTCTCTGCTCTGCGCTGAAGTTACACTGAATATCAGGCTTCTGCAGGCTAGCTGGGGAGGGGGTTGAGAGGGGAGAGGTGTTTTGTGTTACAACTCTTGTAGTAAGGACACTACAGTGTGTGCTGCCTGCAAAGATTTTTGTTTATATGAACTTTGGTTTTCTACATACATGTAATGTGTGTATCTGCTGAGCAAATGATCAAATGTTCATGCAAATACATAGAAAAATCTCAAGCACATACTACACGCATGCCTCAGATACACAGAGAAGATCTCAGAGCTGTATCTGCCAAGAGCACACACCTCCTCCTCCCTCCTTTCTCCTCTGTCTGCAATGAGTCCCTGCAGCTGGAGAGTTGACCACAGTCACACAGCATTCATACAAGGGGAGGGCAGCGCAGTGATGCATGAATATTCATTCCTTGGGGAGTGTGCAGCAGAACCAAGTGATCACTCACTGTGATTGACAGATGGAATGAATGAATACATAATAGAAATACATGAATAGATAGAGCTTATGGAGAGGAATTAGAAAATTATAAAAAGTTACATATGGATTTTTGACCTCACAGATTCCCTTTAATACTAGAGGATAGGAATGTCCTGATTGAGGTATATCATGGTGGGATAGCATGTATGCTTTTTTGATAAAAAAAAAATTGTGTTTACATGGACCTGATGTCATTTATATGTAATACTACTATCTACTTACTGTAAGGTATATGCTTATTTTGTCTCTGCCTTTGGTTTTGTCTATTAAATGGCTACAGAGTGAACATGCTTCTATATGTTACATGTATACCAACGTATATACCAGCTCATTACTTTGGTCTTCCTACATGATTGTTTTAGTAAACACTCACATTCCCCATTAAACAATGCTCAAGTACTTCTTTAAATAGGATTTTGCACTGTGCATGCTCTCTGTTATTTATCCAAGCAGTGTCTGAATAAATTGACAACTGGGTGATACTGTTAGCTTTGTCAATAGGGTGTGTCCTGATGGCAAGGATAGTGTGCAAATGCACAGAGAGAAATTCTGTTGAGTGACAGATAACATCAAAATGTATTACTAAATTCCAACAGAAAGACAACAAGAGATCCTTTTATAGTTGATGTGCTTTAGTGTATTTTTTGTCTATAATGTATTTCATTTAATGTTGGATGTTTGCCGCCTCCCAGTATGAAAAAAATAAATACTGATATATTATTTTTTTATGACATCTTTAGTCAGCTAAATAAAAATGGCATCAAAAGTATGCACCGATGCATGCCAAAAGAACACTCTTTAACTAAGAGGCCAGTATATTAAATGTATCACGCAGTAAAGGTCATCATACACATTAAACTAATATAGGCTGAACCCACCGATATTGGTGGATTCGGTTAACAATCTAATGTGTACGGATGTCTAGTCCAGAAATGATTAATTCTGGAGATACAAGGATCTGGTATGTCCAATTTGGGAGAGATAGCTGCAGGCCAACTAATCTGCTGAACACTGTTAGGGCCACGTCACACACACAGATATTTGTGCAGATATTGTTCGCAGATCTCTGGTTGCAGTGAAATAAAGGACACAATGTTCCATTTTGTGGCTGTATACAAATGGATCAATGTGTCCATGATTTCACTGCAACCAGAGATCTGCGAAATATCTGCACATCTGTGTGTGTGACGTGGCCCTTAGGCTGATATTTATCTATTGTTTATGGAGCTCTTAATATGTTGTTATAATCCCCAAAACAGAAAACAATAGTCTTTTTGGTACCAAAGATGCACCACAGATAGTCACCAGTGCTTACGGTGGTCATACACATTAGATTACTGTAATAATTTTGGCGGGACCATTCGAGCATCTAACATGTATGGAAAAAAGTCTCAACTTTCCACTGGTGGCTGATGTCAGGGGAAGGAATTATATGGTTGTTGGATATTAATGTTTGATTCCTTTGTTTTTCAGGTAGATAGGCTCCCAGATAGGGCGCCCGCAATGGTATACTCCATTCTACCCATTTAGAACACATGCACACTTAACTGAGACAATCTTGTATATCTGGGAGAAGAAATTTTTGTTATTTGGGTTTATGATCTGTTTTATATTCTGACAGATTATTAACGAGGTTGTTCAATTTACAAAAATCATTACCACACACATTACAATTATATAATAGGAGGAGGCGGTCTCATTTAGGATCCGTATCTCTTGTTTGGTGTCAAAGAGTAATTACAAACAGCATCTAAAAAAGAAAGTACAATTAGAGTCGATAGGTGACATAAACATACATTTGACTTAAACCTTTGTACATTTATGACAACCATGTGTTACCAAGAAAGAGGAAAAAAAAAAAAGTTTCAACAGGCCCTTACCTAGACCTTGTGATGTTTCAGACTTCCCTAGTGGGTCTATTACGTGTATAGCTAGGGTTATATAAAATATATTACCGGTACTTTTTACAGGATATATTAAATAATCTAGAGCCTTCCATGTCTTGTCTTCAAGATTCATGTTATGATTTCCTAAAATAAATAGATTATACAAGATCACTAGAGAACAGTTACAATTAACTGATCAAAAATCTGCAGATATAATGGGAATAAAAGAGCTTGTAAATTGATTCTGGGAACTTCCCGGTTAAGAGTCTTTTCATTCATTCCAGACCCCTTTGGTGGGTATGCATTTCCAAACTGCAAATGCCAGAATCCTACTCATTTCATTGGAGACATTGCCTTGCATGCATGGACCATCATCTTATTGAAAGTGACTGGGGTTACAAGCTAATGCAAATGCACAAGTCAGAGGCCAAGTCATTATAAAGAGGTAAGGGATATTATTGTTCACAGTATTGTTGTAGGTCCCAAATGCTACACTTTTTACTTATGAAAGCAAAAAAAAGCAAAGAAAATGATATGTCATATTGCTTGTAATGCAAAAAAACTCCAAGAATTAAACAATTAACATATTTAAAAGGGTATTTGCATTCAAGCCATCTTTGGCTGAGATAGATATATCTCTCTATGCCATGGTAACGACGATTATGGAGCAGCACAACCGCAGCCGCACTCATCTGCTTCTGTACTTCTGACAAGTTTTTGCTGCTGCATAGATATTCATATATCAACTTTGAATGCCTAAGATGGAATATGTTTTGGTAGCAATGTAACTATAGTCCCATCTAATGTTCTGTTGGCATCATGTTTATGGCCTCGGTATAACATATACATCATCACATATACAATCAACTCACATCATTTCAATATAAGCATAACAATGAATACAAGTGGGAACCGAGGCCATATAGGCTCCACCACCATAGTTTATAATCCATTATGGTGATACTTTATGAGAAATGCTGAGTGTACGATGTCTATTAACCCTATATGTGATTGCTAGGTTGTTATTCTGGTGATATGCTTTACGTGTTTGCTATATTCAGGCAATTACATCTACATGCTGAGAGGGGTCAGCCATAACTGCCAAGCAGAAGGCTCTTTGCCTTGGGATTATAGTTGACACTGAGTTATCCTTTATCACCTGTATCCAATCATTACTAGCTCATGTTACTTGCACCTAAAAAACCATCTCTAGAATTCGAATTTGTCTCATCCTTGAAACTACAACTCCACTTACTGTCGCTCTTATTCATTCTTGTCTGGACTACTGCAACTCTTTGCTGATTGGAGAAAAGAAAGTTTAGTTAGAGGGAGACCAGTCTGTCCTTAACACAGAAGCCAGGGTCATTTTTCTATCCATCCGCGTTACTAATGCCTCCACCTTATGCCAGTCGTTACACTGGTTGCCCATCTGCTACAGGATACAATAAAAACTTTTCTCTCTCACTCACAAAGGTCTTCACAGTTCTGCTCCCCCCTATATCTCATCCCTCATCTCTGTCTATCATGCTGCCCATGCCCTCTGTTCTGCAACTGATCTCAGATTAATATCACCCATAATTCGAAACTCTCATCTACAACTCCAAAATTTCTCTCATGCTGCGCCAGTGTTCTGTAAGAAAAAAAAAGTTTTGGTACCGCATTAGCCAGTTAAAAAATGTTGATTGCTCTCAGTGGGAGAAACAAAATAATAATCTTGTAGTTGTGATACCTTTTAATGGCTAACAAAAATAAAATAAGTTATGTTAGCAAGCTTTCGAGACGTCTCAGGTCTCTTCATCAGGAATGGTATGACAAAATATCCAAAGTAACACAAATATATACATGCACAACCAGAGCAGACGCAAGGTATAATAAATGTACATTTAGATACATAAACAAAACAGAGCCTGGAGGGAATCTTTCATTAGCCAGGCTTAAGGATGTCAAAGTTTTTATGACACTAATTTATATGTTGTTTTATCAGTCTCTGAAAAATTTTTTTAGATGTGATAATGAACCATAAATCCATCAGAGATGTTTAACCCTGCTTGGATGCACTGAAAAGTTCTTATTAGCTTGGATTCACAAACCCTTCGATGTTTCTGTGACTTAAATTTACCTCTCAATATTGCAACTTTCATATTTTCAATGTTATGTCCTTGACCACAAAAATGTTTCGCTACTGGTAAATTGATTTTTTTGTCTGTTATTGTGTGACGATGAGACCTCATCCTTGCTCTTAGCCGTTGTCCTGTCTCCCCAATATAAAAAGTCCCCACAGGACATATAGTGCACATAATTAAATACACCACATTGGAAGATGAGTATGTGAATGTCCCAGGAATCTTATAATTCTGCTGTGTGTTGGGTATCTGTATCCTGTCTTTGGTCTCAATGTGAGCACAGGTCTTGCAGCTCTTTACATTACATGGATAAGTTCCTCTTGGTGTATCTGAGGGCATCGAACTTCAGATTATGATGTTTCTTAAATTTGGAGGCTGCCTGTAGCACAGCAAGGGAGGGTCCTTGAATATTATTTTTAGTCGGTCATCCTTTTGTAAGATGTGGTGAAGTCTCCTGGCAGTTTTCCTCAGTACCTCAAGCTATGGGTTGTAGGTCACAACCAGAGGAACATGATGGTTTTCTTCTTTTTCTCTGTATTGCAGTGCTTGACTTCTAAAGATCCTTGTGGCCTTAATGATCTGATCCTCAATGGAGGTGGGGTGGTAGCCTTGGTTTAAAAATGTCTTTTTTAGATGGTTTAAGTGTTCATCCCTGTCCGCTGGGTTGGAGCAAATATGGTCATATCTGAGGGCCTGGCTGTATACAATGGACTTTTTAATGTGTTTCGAGTGAAAGCTCTCCCATCTAAGGTATGTGGGACGGTCAATCGGTCTCCGACACACCGATGCCTAGAATTTTTATAGTGGTGTCCAGGAAGTTGATTTCTGTTTTTGAGTGGTCCAGTGTCAAGTTTATGGTGAGATTAAATTTGTTGAAATTGTCATGGAATTTTAGGAGCTCATGTTCAGACTCAGTCCAGATGATTAAAATGTCATCACTGTACCGGACGTAGGCCAAGAGTTTGATGGGGCAGGAGGCTATGAAAAGATTGGCATACTGGGGGGGGGGGCATTTTGCTTCCAATAGCGGTTGTGGTGCGTTGTAAAAACAGTTCTTCATCAAAAGAGAAAATGTCATGTGTGAGGATAAATCTGGTGAGCCTTAGTACCGATTCAGAAGTGATCCCATTGACTTCAAGAAACATTTGGCAGACAGTAAGTCCATCTTCATGTGGGATGTTCGAAATTAAGGATTCCATATCCATTGTGGCTAGGATGGCACTCTCGGGGAGGGGGCCTATTGTAGATAGCTTATTTGAAAGGTTCTTCGTGTCCTGTATATAGCTGTCTGTCTTCCTTACCAGCGGTTTAAGGACATTTTCCATCCACCCAGAGATTCTTTCAGTGAGTGTTCCCACCTCTGAGATGATCGGCCTCCCTGGGTTACCTGGTTTATGAATCTTGGGTAGCATATAGAAAACTCCCATCCTTGGATCCTCAGGTATTAAGTTCAGAAAGTTTGTGGAATCTGTACCCAAACATTTGATGAGTCTTCTCAAATCCCTCATATATTTTGGAGGTGGGTCCTCATGCAGTTTTGTGTAGTACTGTATATCCATTAGCTGTCTGTATGCTTCTTTAATGTAGTCCTTTGTATTCAGGAGAACTATTATTATTATTATTATTATTACTCTGGCCCCACCTTTGTCTGCAGGCTTAATAGTGATCTCCCTGTTGTTCTTCAGGCTGTGAATTGCCTTTCTCTCTTGCACACTGATATTATATGCATACTGAATCTATATGCTTCCCAAGATTCCAATTGATGATCAGATCATTAAGGCCACAAGGATCTTTAGAAGTCAAGCACTCCAATACAGAGAAAAAGAACAAAACCATCGTGTTCCTCTAGTGGTGACCTACAACCCCACAGCTTGAGGTGCTGAGGAAAACTGCCAGGAAACTTCACCACATCTTACACAGAGATGACCAACTAAAAATAATATTCAAAGACCATCCCTTGCTGTGCTACAGGCAGCCTCCAAATTTAAGAAACATCATAATCCAAAGTTCAATGCCCTGTGATACACCAAGAGGAACTTATCCATGCAATGTGAAGAGCTGCAAGACCTGTGCTCATATAGAGACCAAAGACAGGATACAGATCCCCAACACACAGCAGGATTATAAGATTCCTGGGACATTCACATGCTCCTCTTCCAATGTTGTGTATTTAATTATGTGCACTATATGTCCTGTGGGGACTTTTTATGTTGGGGAGACTGGACAGCGTCTAAGAGCAAGGATGAGGTCTCATCGTCACACAATTACACACAAAAAAATCCATTTACCAGTAGCGAAACATTTTTGTTGTCAAGGACATAACATTGAAAATATGAAAGTTGCAATATTGAGAGGTAAATTTAAGTCACAGAAACATTGAAGGGTCTGTGACTCCAAGCCAATAAGAACTTTTCAGTGCACTCAAGCAGGGTTAAACATCTCTGACTTATTTATGGTTCTTTATCACATCTGAAATATTTTTTTCAGAGACTGCTTAAGACACCAGGTCTACATATAAATTAGTGTCATAAAAACTTTGACATCACTAAGCCTGGCTAGTGAAAGATCCCCTCCAGGCTCTGTTTTGTTTATTTATCTAAATATCCATTTATTATACCTTGCGTCTGCTCTGGTTGTGCATGTATATATTTGTGTTTCTTTGGATATTTTGTCATACCATGCCTGATGAAGAGACCTGAGACATCTCAAAAGCTTGCTGCCTTGTAACATCACTTATTTTATTTTTGTTAGCCATTAAAAGGTATCATAACTACAAGATTATTATTTTGTTTCTCCCACTGAGAGCAATCATCAGTGTTCTGTAATGCACTACACCAAACATTGCAAATAATTTCTAGCCCCTATGTGTTTAAGCGTACCTTAAAAACACATCTCTTTAGACAGGTCTATAACCTCAACTCCCTAACATAACTTTCCCTTCTTCCCTGATCCATCTTCAAATGTTAATTACAATCTGCTCCTTCCTATTCGTCTGTCTACTCATCCTCCATAAAACCAATAGCACATAAGTGCATATAGACAGTACTGGCTGATGACCAGAGCATGTGGCCTCAAATTTATACCCCCCATTTATCATTATAATGTCTGGACTAGACCCTACAAGTATGTCCTACCTACCGTGTCCCTCTATGTCCTTATAGATTGGAAGCTTTTGAGCAGGGCCCTTACTCCTCCTGTAATTGGGGAACTATGTAATATTTTGTATTGAAGAAAAAAGGTCAGCTAACCTGGCCCTGGTGCACGGTCCACACTCCTCAGTACAATGGAAAAGAAAGTATTAAGGACCAGCTCCAATCATCCAGGAAGTCACATAAAACTGAATAAAATGCATCAGGTAATGCATTTCTGGCCTCCATTGCCCTTGTTCACTGCCTGAAGTGAATAAGAGCTGTGAATAAGGGCCGTGGAGTCTAGAAAAATATTGCCTGATGCATAATTTCTAATTCTGTGAATGCTCTGTACCACAGCATGCGTAGTCATCATTGCTTTTAATTGGACTTTGCAATAAAATGCATCAGGTAATGCATTTCTGGCCTCCATGGCCCTTGTTCACTGCCTGAAGTGAATAAGGGCTATGAATAAGGGCCGTGGAGTCTAGAAGAATATTGCCCAATGCATAATTTTTTATTCTGTGAATGCTCTGTACCACAGCATGCGTAGTCATCATTGCTTTTAATTGGACTTTGCAATAAAATGGATTTTATTTGAATTCCTGGGTGATTGGAGCTAGTCCTTAACACTTCCTTTTCAAATATTTTGTATTGTTGTTATTGTCTGTACATTGCCCCCGCTCAATTGTAAAGTGCTGCCGAATATGTTGGCGCTATATAAATAAAATGTATTAATATTATTATTATTACATGCTCATAGGTTTCTCACTATATTTGCTACTCTGGATATATTGATATTTAGTATATATTGTAAAGATTCACTGTTTTACTTAAGCTTCCCGTGTCATCTCTATGCATTACATTACTCACTCACCAGTATATGACAATTTGGCAGATTGTAATAGTTATCTGTTGGAGGTGTTATAGTGTGGAGGGAGTCTTGCCCTTTCATCCTCTTGCACCCCTGCTGTTCCTTGTAGCTGCTAATTACCTGATACCATGTTTCCTCCTACAAGCCCCCTCACCTTATTCTGATAGTGTCTCCTATAAATTTAGCTCATTCTTAAGGGGTACACGTGTGGGGGGTCAGACACGTGTGGCATCTCATGCAAAGTGGCATTGAATGCTAAGTGGATGCAGTTATTTCATGGCAGTTAGTCAGGGCAGGAGTCAGGTAAGCCACTCTATTTAACAGGGAGAGAAAAAAAAAAAAAAACTTCTTTTCCTTTCCCTATCACCATGTCCTCTACTTCACCATCTATTGTTCTATGTGCTCTTGCTGGAAGACAATGACATAGAGGGACACTCCAACACTGTGCATAACTCCATTCACTACTAATCTTTACCATGTCTTGTATTTCACTGTTTGTTTTCTTATGTGCTCTCGCCACCAACTTTTATCACCCCATCCCCCCTCCATCACCACTCATTCACATCAGCCCCTCTCTCCTGCCCTACTCTATGTACAGCTCCCATGCTATCTTCAGTTTACTGAAGACTCTCAGCCCATCATATTCCAAAGCTTGTCATAATAAATCATGTCCTAATCCCAAAAACTATCTGCTCTTTCTCTTTTTACTGCTGCTCCTCTCAGGTGATATCTCTCCCAACCCTGGTCCGCCATCTGCTAACTTCAACCCCTCTCCCACCTCACACAGAAACCCCACTAACCTTATTAATATCACCTGCACACCTTCACCTCCCTCTTTTAATTGCGCTCTCTGGAATCCACGGTCTGTATGCAACAAACTTCCTTTCATTCACAATTACTTTCTTACCAACTCTCTTAACCTGCTGGCCCTCACAGAAACCTGGATCCAGGATTCAGACACTGCTTCCCCTGCTGCTATTTCTTACGGCGGCTTACACTTCTCTCACTCCCCTAGACCTGGGAACAGACGTGGCGGTGGAGTCGGCCTCCTCCTGTCCCCACAATGTACTTTCCAGGTCATTCCTCCAGCCCCATCACTCTCATTTCCTTCTTTTGAGGTCCATACCATTAGGCTATTCCATCCCCTCCCCCTCAAAGTAGCAGTGGTATACCGCCCCCCAGGGTCACCCACCCAGTTCCTCGACCATTTCTCCGCCTGGCTCCCGCATTTCATGTCCTCAGATTTACCAACCCTTATTCTGGGAGACTTTAACATTCCCATAAACAGCCCCATCTCCCCATCTGCACCCCAGCTCCTATCTCTAACTACCTCTCTTGGCCTATCACAGCTCTCAACCTCTAAGACACACGAAAACGGTAACACCCTTGACCTTGTCTTTACCCGGCTCTGCTCATCCTCCCCCTTGGATAACTCAACTCTACTCTCTGACCACAACATTCTTTCCTTCTCACTCACTAACCCTCGGCCAACACAGCCCAAGCCTACCTATCACACATCCAGAAATCTACAGGCCATTAAACCTCAAGCACTCACAGACTCCCTCATCTCATCTCTGTCCCCAATCTCTTCAATCTCTTCTCCAGATCAGGCAGTAAATCACTACAATGACTCTCTCAGAAGCTCCCTGGACCAAGTAGCGCCCCTCACCCGCAGAACCTCCAAACAGAGAACAAAACAGCCCTGGCTCACATCACAAACCCGATTCCTCCAGCGATGCTCCAGGAGTGCTGAACGCCTATGGAGGAAAACTCGCTCACCAGGATACTTCATCCACTATAAATTCATGCTCAAAACCTACAACTCTGCCCTTCACCTTGCCAAACAGACCTACTTCACCACCCTGGTCTCCTCACTATCCAACAATCCAAAAAAACTCTTTGACACCTTTCACTCTCTCCTCAGTCCTAAAGTGCAGGCCCCCATCACCGACCTCTGTGCTGATGACCTGGCTTCCTACTTCATGGATAAAATAGACAACATCCGCCAGGAAATCAGCTCTCAGCCTCCAAGCACTGCCACCCCCATTCTTCCTCACATCCCCTCCGGTTCACTTTCCACATTTGACCCAGTCACAGAAGAAGAAGTCTCCAGGCTCCTATCTTCCTCTCGTCCCACCACATGCACTACCGACCCCATTCCCTCACACCTGCTCCAGTCCCTCTCTCCAGTCGTCACCACTCATCTAACCAAAATCTTCAATCTCTCCCTCTCTTCTGGCATTTTCCCCTCCTCCTTCAAACACTCGATCATTACTCCATTATTAAAGAAAACCACTCTCGACCCAACCTGCACAAATAACTACAGACCAGTCTCCAATCTCCCCTTCATCTCTAAACTCTTGGAGCGCCTGGTCTATTCCCGCCTCACCCGTTACCTCTCCGCTCACTCTCTTCTAGATCCATTACAGTCTGGTTTCCGCCCCCTTCACTCCACAGAAACTGCCCTCATCAAAGTGACCAATGACCTTCTGACAGCAAAACGTAATGGTGACCACTCTCTGCTTATTCTCCTTGATCTCTCTGCAGCTTTTGACACTGTCGACCATCAGCTCCTACTCTCTATGCTGCACTCCATTGGCATAAAGGACACTGCTCTCTCCTGGCTCTCCTCCTATCTTTCTGACCGCTCTTTCAGTGTATCTTTTGCTGGCTCCACTTCCCCCCCTCTTCCCCTCACTATTGGGGTCCCTCAGGGTTCAGTCCTTGGCCCTCTCCTCTTCTCTCTCTACACGGCCCCGATTGGACAGACCATCAGCAGATTTGGCTTCCAGTACCATCTTTATGCTGATGACACTCAACTATACACTTCAGCCCCTGACCTTACCCCTGCGGTAGTAAAGAACACCAATGACTGTCTAGCTGCAGTTTCCAATATCATGTCCACTCTCTATTTGAAACTAAACCTTTCCAAAACTGAACTTCTTCTGCTCCCCCCATCCACTAACCTCCCTAAATCGGACATCTCTCTCTCAGTGTGCGGCACCACGATAACGCCTAGACAGCAAGCTCGCTGTCTGGGTGTTATATTTGACACCGATCTCTCCTTCTCCTCCCACACGCAATCTCTCGTCCGCTCCTGTCGCTTACACCTGAAGAATATCTCTAGAGTCCGCCCCTTTCTCACCCTGGAAACAACAAAAACCCTCACCGTGGCCCTAATCCATTCCCGCCTTGACTATTGCAACTCTCTATTAAGCGGCCTCCCCCTCACCAGACTTTCTCCTCTCCAGTCCATCCTTAATGCAGCAGCCAGGATCACCCATCTGGCCAATCGTTACTCAGGTGCCTCCGCTCTGTGCCAGTCATTGCACTGGCTGCCCGTATACTACAGGATCAAATTCAAATTGCTTGTTCTCACCCACAAAGCTCTTCACAGTGCAGCTCCCCCCTACCTCTCCTCCCTCATCTCTGTCTATCACCCCACCCGCTCTCTACGTTCCTCAAATGACCTTCAACTAACATCTGCACTAATCCGATCCTCCCACTCCCGGCTCCAAGACTTTTCCAGAGCTGCACCAAACCTCTGGAATGCTTTACCCAAAGAAATCAGGACTATCCACAACTTGCATGGCTTCAGACGATCCCTAAAGACACATCTTTTTAAGGCGGCCTATCATACTCCCTAACATGTCCATTGTACTGTAGACAGTGAATGGGCTATCCTCTGGACATTATTCTTCTACAAACTCCACCAAACCATAAAGGTCTACACAGACTGATGACCATTCATGTAAGCTTAGCCCTATACCCCATTTCCTCAAGATGCCTGGACCACCAGTGCAATAAGCCCCGGCACCTTGCACAACCCCTATCCCGTTGTAGATTGTAAGCTCTTTTGAGCAGGGTCACCTTCATTTCTTGCTTTATTTATTGTATTTTTTTTTTTTTTTTTTTTTTCCACATTGATTCTATGCCTATTGTTTTTGTATCCAATGATTGTACTTTATTTGTTCTCTATTGTAATTACTTACTGTATATTTTCTGTACGCTAACCCTACATTGTAAAGCGCTGCGGAATATGTTGGCGCTATATAAATAAAGCTTTATTATTATTATTATTATTATTTTACCATATTGTCTACTGTACCTTCGTTGTTTGTTTTATGATGGGAACAAAACTTAATAGGCAAAGGGTACATTAACAAATTGAGGTTTTTAGACAAATATTTATGTTTTTACTGAGTGCATTACGGTTTCTTAATTTGTACTGCAATGCGTGAATAGTATACAGGATAGACAAGTTAGAACATGTCTGATGCGTTGGCCTTCCATGTAATGAACCAGTTAATGTGTTAGATCATTAAAACAGAACATAACGCTTTCTAGAGGCTGAAACGGAATAGGAAATGTACAGAATTACAGAACCGCTAAGCAACTGCTTAAAGGACTGTGTAGTCAGTCTATGTTGATTAGAATGTTGGTTTACACACATAAATTGTCAAGGAGTGCGTGAGTGGGGCTTCAAACCCAACGATCCAAAAAGATAACACAACACTCCAATGTCTGCGATGCGTGAATGTCTTCACACAAAAACAGAATTGAGGCGGCAAATGTGAACAAATATGTTGCTGCTATTTGAGATGTGCAGAGTTGTAGTGTTGTGTTGTCCTTTATTTCACTTCCTCTATAATGATCTCCCAACTTACAAATTTAAAGCGAATCTGTCAGGCGATTCATGGTTGCAAAACTGCGGGGAGCAGCAATTGTAGCTTGGTTGCACAGTTGCAGCCAGCTACATTACTTAGTGGAGTAACTTGGTGGTCATGCGGGGCATGTGCCCCAGCACAGTCAGCAAGGGCACCTTCGGGCTACTTGATTTATCTGTTCAAGGTGTCTCACGTGGTGCATTTTGCAGCAGACCCCTCCCCTGTAGTAGGATTTTGCCAATATAGCAGCCAGTTGTCAAGCTGACAATGCTACTCATATATTCATGTACTGATGATGGTTCTTTTGCTATTTTCCAGTACTGATTGTGATTTTTGTGATATATTTCTGTACTGATGGGGGTTCTGGTACAGTATTTCTGTACTGTTTGTGATTTTGATTATGTATTCCTGTACTGTTTCTGGTTCTGATCCTGTACACATGTAACAATCCATAACTTGTAAGATTAGATGGCTATGGTAATATAATATTGCGCAATCTTGCAAGTTTAGAGTTACTAAATTTGTGTTTATGTAAGAACTACTAAAGAGGTAGTCCTATGTGATCAATATACGACTCTACAGTTGTTCATATCTTGATGGAGTTAAACTTGTAATATTCTAAATAAAGAATTAAAAAAAAAAAAAAAAAAAAAAAGGTAGTCCAAGTTTGTAATGAAAATCTGCAGTAACTCTCTGTGACAGCAAATGTCTTAATTCTCACAGCACGCACTGCACACTGTTAGGACTCTGGTGCTGGTGGTGAGAGTGGGAGATCATGGAGCAGTAAATATGCAATTTGAATAAACATGGTCAAATATTGACGACAAGTTTGACTTCGCTCAGTACAAGTGAAGTGAGTGAGGCCGCATATATGTAAATTGCATACATGTCTACTCCTGCCACTGGCACTGGAGAATCCTGAAAGCGTATAGTGTAAGCTGTTCAGAAGTCTGCAATCAACTACAATGACTGTGGGCATTCATTAAAATCCTAAACAAGCCCTTTAATTGTTAAATTACGCACTGTGGCATGACCAATCCTAACAGTGAGTAATATACTCAATGTAAGGATTCAGCTCTGCTTGCTAGTTCATGCAGTCATGACATGGCCACTTATACTTACAGTTGTGAGACAACTGGATTTTCTTTATGTTTCTCTCAATTAAACATGGGCTTTACTTTTTATTGAACATTGAGAGAATTAGGAAGAGCAGCTAGTCAGCCGGTTACTATAAGTGTGGAAATAGCATATGAGCTGTCACATGATGCCTGACTGCTCAACTTCTTAAGTGGCAGGGGAGGGTTCCAAGCTAAATTCTTGCCCTGCGTGTCGGAAAACCTAGATACACCTCTACATTGCTATCTAAAACACTTTGGCATGTGAATCTCTACTCCATTGTTTACTTTTATTACACTTTTATTGGAGTAGTGCTTTAAATCTAAGTCCCCTGTCTCCTGTATTATACTTGTGGCAGCCCTGCGGTCAGTAGCAACAGGAACACCTAATGCACGGAGGGATTTCCACATCAGGTAAACTTACACATACAACACCTTCCACCCCAGACCTGAAGAGGGAGCTCTATTTGCCGGCTTCAGGTGAGGCGCCCTATAAATTCAGGCCTGAGGGAGGAGTTAAGCAGTGCATTTCCAGGGAGGGCTGTGATGACGTCCTGGTGAGCAGTGCCGCGCTAGGCCCGTGCCAGTGAGGAAGCCTAGCCAGTGTAAGGGACCCAAGTGTGAGGGTTGGAGGAAAGGCGAACCAGAGACAGAGTGGGAAGAGGAACCATACTGGTTCACCCTAGGAAAGCAACTGATGCAACCCGGACACCGGAGTCTGAGTCTGCAAGGGTCTAGTTAGCCCAGCAGAGAATACCGAAGGACCAGGGAGACTTCAGTCTCCTGACAGACACTTGTAGCACTGCAATCAACAGAGTTAGGGACTGCAGAGGAGTAGCGGTGCCCAACAGAAGGTTCTCACAGCCTGCTATACAAGTGAGGGACACAGTAGAGGTCAGGGCCATGATACAGACAGGCCAGGACTTAAGCACACACACACAGAAACGAGGAGGCCTCACAACTCATCGGGTGTGGAAATCCTGAACTGGCAGCCGACCACCTGGACAGTACCTTGGATGTTACCTTGAACCATCACCATCAGTAAAACAACTTCCAGCGTGTGTGTGTCTGTTATTATAGCTTCTGATCCTGCCCTTAACATAGACTGTCTGCCAACATCTCCACCTGATGAGCCGCCTTCCCCTGTAGCACAAGGAACAAGGCTGTGTAGAGAGCTGCTTCCCTGTGTAAAATCCTTATTCATCCATCACTGCGCCGGGGACCCCGCTCTACCTACGGGGAGCGTTACCAATAAAGCTGCCTCATCATCACCCCGGAGGTCTGCAAGCAGCGCCAGTATCATTATTGGATACCGTAGGTGGCGTCACAAACTCTTTTTATTTTATTTAATTTTTTATTTAACCCCTTTTTCAGCGACCACCAGGGCCACAGGCACAGGCGGCCGTAACATCCCCCGTGAAACTACAGCCCGGGACTTGGTACCTGACAGCCCTGAGGAGGGTCATACTCATTTTCTGGTGGCTTCATCTTCTATTGCCACTGTTCCAGTCGGTCTTCGGCGATTTATGACCTGTCAGGAGCACCAGTGTTTCATGGAGCGCGTTGACGGTCACAACTCAATACATCTCTATGGAAGCCTCTTTCTCACCTCATTCTAACTCTCATAGAGTTGCTTTGGGAGCTTGTAAAGTAACATCTGACTCCCGGCCATTCAGAAATTACAGTCACAAGATCACGCTGTGGGACTGAAGTAGCATTGATAAAAAGTGAAGTCGCCAGAAAGTGACAATACGACAGGTGGCTTAGATATAAAGTGCCACTCCAACGTCGGGGATTTCCCCCTTCTCTGCTGGAGTGGTACTTTAAGAGAAAATGTACTTTGGATAACCAAATGGAGATTAAACTTTCTCGCTCTGCCCCTGGCACTCTTCTCCCAGTGCAGCTTGTACATAAGGAGAGATCTGTCTTCCCCCTTTAGCAGCGCTAGAACGAGCTGGGTCTTCAAAGTACATGTCTTCATATATGCCCTCTGAAACACTAAAGGTGGGGTCACACGTGGCGATTTCGCCCGCGACATCGCCGAAAAGTGACGTCACAGCGATGTCGCGGGCGATATTGCAAGTGCGTCGCGCTGTGTAACAGCGCGACGCAACTGCAAATTATCGCTGGTCGCAGGTTGACAGGTTTATGAACATGTTCATAAACCTGTCAACCTGTGACCAGCGATTAGGCTGGATCGCTCCGTCTGACACTGTTGGCGGCGCGATCCAGCCTATATCGCAATGTTGCTGAGGATCGCTCGCTGGGCTGAGCCCAGCCCAGCGAGCAATGGCTCCGCCCACATCGCCGCCGCGTCACCGTCAACGTCGTGCCATGTGACAGCTGGCCTGCGATGTCGGAAGCAAGCGTGCACCTGCACATCGCTTCCGACATCGCAGGCCAGAATCGCCACGTGTGACCCCACCTTAAAGTGTTCAAAGGATAGTAAACTTGTTTGCAATGGTGCAGCCAGCCTGTGATTTATGCTGATAGTGGTTTGGTCAACATAGATCATCTGAGAACAGGTTCCTGTTAATTGGGTCTGGGATAACCATTGTAAGTTGTAAACAATGTAACTTAGGACTAAAACTCTATAACATTGTAGTCATTAGTTCATTGGACATCCAAATTTCAATGCAGAATGAGAGAAAACCTAGAGAGAACTAAGCTGATGACTAATGCTGATGAAGCAAAGCTTTACGTATAACAGTCAGAAATAGCCACTGGAAGTTTTAATTCACTTGGTATATTGAGGACAGGAGCTTCATCACCGTGCTAGAAAAATAAAAATGATTCATTTTAACCTGGTGTCCAAAAATAAAGCTACTCCATATGTAAAGAGTGGTACACAACACTGTATTATAAAGAGTCTCTACTAGCTTGACAGCCAGTCAGTGGATGCACAGTATCCATAACACAATAATACAAAGGTTTTGTTAGTTATATGCATATACTGATTGGCTGGACCCAGGGCAGGACTGCAATTCAGTCAGTGCTGACATTCAAAAGTATACAGGTCCATGCTCCACAACTGCACACCCACATTCCTAGTTGGGGGTCTCTTACAAATAGGGTCTTGCCTATTGTTGGAGAAAATCAAAATTTACTGTAAATTCAATTTTATTTCAAAATGCATGAAAGTCCTATTTTCTTCTGATTATTAGGTCATATTAGGGAGCCATTTTACAAAGACAAAATGATGCATGACCAGTCCAGTGTGGGCTAAGTATCACGAGTGAGCAGATAAGTTTAGAAGACCCCTATCCTAGCATGACACTTAGATGCGCCTGTGCCATTAATATTGCTAGGGTTTAAAAAGGCATCTGTCCTTCCACTTAAAAAATGGTTTGCACACACTTGTACATGCAATGGATTTCCTTATTCTTATTGGAATTTGCAACTTGTAGAGTCAATCTGAAGGCAGCAAAGCCACAAAAGAACACAAATGGAAAAAAGAAGTAAAGAAACATGTGTGAAACAAATGTATGTTAAAGTACCGTTACACGATAAGATATCGTGAACGATATCGTTTAAGCGTCACGGGTTTGGAGTCATTCCAACAACGTCGTTAGGACGTCGTAGCGTGTAACACCAATAATTGAGTACGATAAATCATTGGATCGTTGATTGCAGATTTGAAAACATGTTCTCAAATCAGACGATCCTCGATCAGCCAGCCTGCTCCATCATTGTGTGTGACACCGTGATAACAATGTCGTTCACGACTTCGCCCATTCACATCAGTGAACAAGTATTGTTCGCTGGGTTGTGTAAACGATAGCTGCTCACTGGATGATTGGTGCTTCGTGCACGATATCTAGGCGTGTGACATCTCACCAATGATGTCAAAACGATGTCCTAACAACCACGTGCCCCCTTGAGATCGTTAGTGATATCGTTTCCACATTGAAGCGAGTAATGGTACCTTTAGACCTTAGATTCCTGAAAGTACTTCCCTCGTAACCTGATGAAAGTTTTATAGATCCCAGGCATTCTCAAAAGTCGATTCATCAGTCACCTCGAATGGTTTTCCAAAAGACTTGAAGGGGGTTCCTAGAAGTACTGAGCACTTGTTAGCTGTTTTACCTTCACTCTGTGGTCGAAATCATACCAAACCATTTCAATTTGGTTGAGATTGGATGTTAAAAGAGGACACATCATCTGACACAGAACTCTATCAATCTGCTTCTTGGTTAAATACTGTAGCTCTTATATAACCAGGTGTGTTTTAGGTCATTCTTCTATTGTAACACAAATGATTGTCCCACTAAGTGTGAAGTAGATGGGATGGCATATTGTTACAGAGAATGCTGTGGTGGCCATGTTGGGTAGGTGTGCCTTGAATTTGGTCATCAGTGCCACCAGCAATGTACCCCATTCCCCTCCAATATAGCGCTTCATGTTGGGCACTACATATATAGGAAACATTCACTCACATTTTCTGCATGTCATAATGACATGGTGGATGGAGCCAAAAATATGGAATTTTGACTCATCAAACTAAAGTATAGGTTTCCACTGATCTAATGTCCAGTTATTATGTAGCTTATCTCAAAAAAAGTCCTTCTTTTGTTGGGGGATCCTCAGCAGTTCAACCATAAATGCCTCCTTCTTGCAGTCTCCTCTCGACAACATCCAAATGGGTCTCCTGAGGTTTGTGCTACTTGATGTCTGAGCATCATTCACGAGGTATTGTCCATTTGCAGTTTCCTAGGGCTGGTAACTCTGATGAACCTATTCTAAGCAGCAAAGTTGATTTTTCTTTTCCTGGATGAACTTTTTAAGAGCCAATTTCATCATAAAGATTAATAATTTTCATGAATTTCCTTAAGAATACCAAGGTTCTAGCAATTTTCCAGACTGACTGACATACAAGTCAAAGTAATGATCCACTGTCATTCCTCTTTACCATGCCTGACTGCATAGGTGCTGTGGAACATTTGGGTCACTCACTCTTCTAATATAGTACCAGTTTTACACTGACTAAACCTTTAAAGTTCAGGTACCCATTAAAAGGTTTGCCGTGACGTGGCAGTGGGCTACATACGGGTGTGAGAACTCGCACACTGAATGTCACGAGGATACTCACTCAGCTGCTGGATTGAAGCACACACAGCAATGATGTTTCTATTTAAATAGTTCAGCCAGTTTATTAAGACAGACATAAACTGCTTTCCTTAAACTAAACATGAGGTGTACTTCGGCTTTACAGAAACCAATGTGACATACAGTCCGTTTCTTTCATGAGTATGCACACACAATTTTGGCTACAACTCCACCGGAGTATCCCAGTGTAAGTATTGCACCCTCCACTCATTGCCCTCAGTCAGCACACATACCTGAGGTTACCTCCAGGTGCTATGGCAGGCTCCACACACTGACTTCTCTGTGTGCACACATTCAGGAAATCGCCAGCTTCCAAACACAGGGGGCTATGTGACCAAACAGTCTCATTATAACACATGACACACCCCCATGGGTGGAGGTATGTGGATAGCCAGACCTGCCCAGCACTCTGACTATCCATAACCCTGAATGCATTAACAAAACTCATTGAACTACAAGTCCCAGAGTAAACATTTCAGATTTACATCATGGATTACAACTGTCTCTGTGATACATATCGGCCATTCACAATATAGCCGGTCACTCCCTCACAACGGTCTGATCAGAATATTAACTAAGTACCTCATGTTTATTTTTTTAATTTTTGCTCTGTCACAAAAGATCAATGTATCAGTTTTGGTTGTACAGTTCATGTCTTTTTTTCTCCACTTGTAGCATTACTTTGCCTAATGAAGGTTTTTGGAAGGATCCAATGTTGGGGAAAAATAATGTAGGTTGGAAATCTGTCATTAGTAAAATGGGGGTGCTTTGAGGAACCCAGGGGTTTATAGCTCATATGCTGGCTTGTTTCAAATGTATATCATTACTTCTTATTTCTTTGTGGATTTGCTGCCTTTGGTGAATCAACAATGTGCACATTAGAATATGAAAAAGGAAAACCATGAACAAACATAACCAAAATTTTGACCGGTACTATAAACATATAAAACAAGTATTTGTTCCACACAGTTATAATATATCTAAAGAATTTCCCAAGTGACCTAAGACTGACATCATTTACATGTACAATCTGAATCTCCCACTCCCATCTCCAAGACTTCTCACGAGCTGCACCAATACTCTGAATGAACTACTAAGAACAATTCAATTAATTCCAAATATCCATGGTTTTAAGTGAGCATTAAAAGCACATCTCTTTAGACTAGCCTGTCACCTCACCTCATCTATGTAACTATTCGCATTCTGTCCTTTTTCCAAATCCAGCCTTTTGTGCCATCTGACTACACCCCCATGCACAATATAGCACTTTATCTGTACTTGTACATATCCTGGCTGGTTGGTGAACGGTTCATGCAACACTATGTGGAATCCCCTATTTATTATATTGATGGCTGGACCATATATAACGGCACTTTTACCAGTTTCTTTTTGTGCCTCCCCTATTTCTCCACAGACTATAAGCTTGCGAGCAGGGACCTCACTCCTCACAGTATCTGAATATTTGTTTTCTTGTATTGTCTCATATTATCTGCATTGTATTGTACTGTATTGTATTGCATTGCATTATTATATAGTATTGTATTTTATCCCCTCTGAACTGTAAAGTACTCCAGAATATGTTGATGCTATATAAATTAAAATTATTAGTATTATTAGAAAAGCTTCAGATGGCTGTTAGCGGATCACTTCAGACTGTTGTAGTTACACTCAGTATAGAAATTCAAAGTCACTTATAATAAGAGGTTCTGATACCATTGTGACACCCCACCAGGGCCTGGGGAACCAAGTCGGCAGTTCTCTGGGAAGGTCACAGGCTGTGACTTGGATCCGTGGCCCTGGCTGTGTCATGAAACTGGGGAAAACACTATATGGGATTTAACGTAATGCCATCCGTGGGTTTTGGCAATTGGGGATGGATAGCCGACACTGAGGTCAGATCCTCTGGGGCTATTGGTAACGCAGCTAGATGTTCTGCTCTCCTTGGGTAGAGTGGGAGGCCCCAGGGCAGTTGAAAACCAATTTATAAAGGAAATAGGGAACAGTGGGGTGCAGAACTGAGCGCGCTACAAATGACTGGAGGACACAAGAACTGAAGTTTCTTTTACCTTTACTTGATGGTTGATGATGCAGACCGGGGCACTGGATCGTAATGGAGATCCGGGCAGCCGGGAAGCAATTGGGGATCCGCCTAGCCATATGGGTTTAGAGGCCTTCCTTCTGCGTGGTGCAGTTTGGTCCTCGCTGCCTAAAGCTATGCTGCCCCCTCTTCCTGCGTGTTACGTCCTTGCCCATATGGCAGGCAGCTCGAGCCTATTCCAGGTGTCGCTCCTTTGTGGCGGCTCCAGGCCCTAATATGCTGCTTTGCCTTTGGGTGTTTAGTGGGGCCAGGGGACTTGAAATCCTAAGCCCTCCAAATTTAGCTGCCGGGACTTCAGTACCCAAATAACCACGGACTCCAGCGTCCGGTTTCTGGTGCATTCCTCTGAGGTGAGTCTGGTCACAACTCCACTCCCCAGGTTCACCTCGACTCCTCTCTTTCACTAGTTTTCCCATACCTGGGACGAGCTCCAACCGACTCCAGTCCCCAGAACGTCTGTCCTGTTCTTCCTCTACTGCTGTTCTGACTAACCCCGCCTTCAGGCCAGAATTTATAGGGAAGCTCCCCTAAAACCATGGTCAGAGCTCCCCCTTCTGGTCTGGAGTTAGGACAAGTGTTGGATGTTGGTGTTACCTGACAAGGGGACCCCTTCTTGCTTCCAGGCATGACATCACCCCCTGTGAGGGAGGCAATGCCACTGTGTCGTATTGATATAATGAAGGGAAAAGGGAAGACGAAAAGCTCACTCCAACCTCCGATTGATACGACAGGTGCAAGGCAACAGCTGATATTCGTGTTTAGTCCATGTAAATTGTAGAAAAAGCCAGCAGCAATTCAGTATAGAAACGATGAATCCTTTATTTTAGTGATCACCTGAACATATTAAAAAACCATCTTGTCTGGCAAAGCCCAGTCAGACGCGTTTCGATAAAGATATCTTTCTCAATGACAAAGGTTACAAACAGACTGACAAAATGTAAACATATCAAGAAAGTGAAAAAGTGAAAACACATGTGAGGCTAATAATCAGTATCAGGTGTATATGTTGTTTTTATACAGATTCATTCATTGACAATGTGACAAACTTTGCATTGTTTCTAATATATGTGCATTCAGTATATTATACACATCCTCCTGAATTTGTTTAAGATTTATCCTACACATTGTATTCTATTTATTACAACAGACTCTTCAATATTTCTGTATACATTCTATTGTAATCTCCAAACAAAACAGATAATAAATGTGTCATTTGTACTAAAATACCCTAAAATTATAAAAAATTAAAAATACATTTTTTTCAGCAATGTATGAATATATATGACATAATATGCTTCAAAATTTGATGTTTGGATATTTCAGTCCATATACTGTACATAATGAATCTTATTGGACATACAAGGTGACACATTTGTTTTTCTATTTTCTGCTCGCCTAAAGGTACCGTCACATGGGGCGATGTTGCCTGCAACATCGCTGAAAAGTCCCGGGTTCAGCGATGTTTGCAGCGCGTTGTGCCGTGTAACAGCAAATAAATCGCTGGATCACAGTTGACAGGTTTACCAACATGTTGGTAAACCTGCGATGTTGCTCCAGCGATCTGCAAACATCACTCCGTGTGACATGGCGATAGCGATCTTTCCAGCGATTTCGCCTATTAACAATATTGTCCCTGGCAACATCTCCCCGTGTGACACCTAAGGCAGCGATGTTGGAAGCGAGCGCGCACCCGTGGAATCGCTTCCGACATCGCTGCAACATTGCACCGTGTGACGGTACCTTTAGTCTCTGTGAATTTATTTGAGGTTTTTCAATTAATGAATCTGTATAAAAACAACATATACACCTGATACTAACTATTAGTACTACTTCACTTTTCTTTGATATGTTTACATTTTGTCAGTCTGTTTGTAACCTTTGTCATTGAAACAGATATTTTTATCAAATATAGAGGCCCCCTGCTGCCTGAGGCCTGATCCGCGAGTGAGGATACAATATCTCCCTGCCTGAGCTTACGTAGTTTAGACTCAGCAAGGGAGACGGCATCAGGGTCGCCATAAATCAGGGCAAGCGATGCAAACAACTCATCCACCGTCAATAGATGGAGAATCGGTCGGCAGAGAGAAGGCCCATGCCTTGGGATCCCCCTTAAGAAGGGAGAGTATAATCCCCACGCGCTGTTCCTCGCTCCCCGAAGAATGCAGACGCAGCCTGAAATATAATTTGCAGGCTTCTCTAAAACAAAAAAATTATCTCTCCCTCCTAAAAATCGGTCAGGAAGGAGATATTGGGTTCTGGTACAGCCAGCGTGTGAACTGCAGCCAGATACCCAACCACTTCTCCAAGCTGATGCACCACCTGGTTTCGCAGGGTAGACACCTCCTGAGAGAGTTCCTCCACCAGGTGCGCAAAAGCTCTGTTGACATAGCGGCTTTGGGGAAAAAATAGTGGGTCCCTGATTATGTCACGCTTGGGAGGAAAGGGTAGCAAGGAGCTGGACGTAGGGGGTCTGGCCCTGATACTGGGGTCCCTGACTCGCCCTGATCTCGGAGGTACCTCTAAAGGTGAGGAGGTCCAAGCCACCAGCCTAAGTCCCTAAAGCACCTGAAAAGCCCTAAGCATAAGCCCCTACCTCCCCCACGGACCACGGAACCCAGCAGTTCCAATGGGGAGAAAAACAGCAGCTTCAGATCAGCGTCTGCTCACAACAGGTCACAGTCCAGAAGTGAACTGAATCAGTGACATCAGGTGCATGTGAGCATACCCATTTATGGCTGAGGGGAGGGGAGCAACCAGCCCAGGCACACCCCTCAGCTCACCTAAGCATTAGTCATATCCATCACACACACCTGCAACAATCACCACCTGAAGAGCCACACACTGAATGACAGAGAAAAAAAGGTCTAAGTTTAAACCACAGCAGCAGCACTTCTAGACTGCAAGGCAGTCAATACGTAACAAAAGGATTCATCGCTTCTATACTGGATTGGTTGCTGGCTTTCTCTTCAATTTACAATGCCACTGTGTGAATTGGACTCCTGCAACCACATTCCCCCCTAGTGAAATTCAGTACTCTAGGACTGAGAAAACATAAGAAAAATGAACAACTAATAACAATAACAACTTGACATTCTCAAAAATTTTCAAAATCTAAAAAATGCAAAAGTTCAAAAATTACAAAAACCAACAAAATAGGAAAGCAGTCTTTGCAGCGCTTAGTCCTTATGCTGCAATTTAATTGGTGGAAACCGCCCAAACCCACTTTGTGTAGTCCATCCTAAGGCGTGGCTACAGGGCACTCTGTTGATGGGCCTGGTTTTCGGTCACGCCGGAAGCTTATTTTGTGGGCCAAAAAATTAACTTATGTACAATATTCTCCTGACTACACCTAGTCCGGTGGTCCATTTGTCCATAAATAATAACTATATATATCCACGTTTACTTAAAAGTTCTTATAGTAGTCTCTGTAGGTACAGTACGCTTCATGGTTACATAGGAATAAACATATATAGACCTTACTGTTTTAAACTTTCTACTGAACTATTTACATTCTGTAGTGAACAGGGGTCTGATCATGGGTGCTACATTGTGAACTACGTAGGACAGGTACTGTTGGAGGCCCTTCACTACCTAGTGTGTCTGCGACTAGTGTAGTTGACCCACTAATTACTACGGTACGAGTGGACCTAAACAGCACTGGTATACTGGATCGCCTTCTACCAACTCTTAGATTCACTGTGGGACTGACAGATTTGCTGCTAGCAGGGGGGTTGATTCACTTTTTCCACTGCGGGTGTGGCAACTGTGGCTGGAGCAGACTGGTCTTCGGGCTGTTCAAGAGTCTCTGCTGCTTCAGTTACTACCCGTGTTTCCCCGAATATAAGACAGTGTCTTATATTAATTTTACCCCTAAAAGTCCCACCCTGTCTTATATTCGGGGTATGACATATAAAAAATTAAAAAAAAAAGACAAAAATGAAAAGTCCCAGCCCCATACAGTATGCCACTGCAGCCCCAGCACAGTACCGTTAAAACCGCAATTCCGCCGCACAGCCGACTTGCGGCACACTTGCGGCATACTTGCGGCAGGTCCCCATACAATGTACGGTACTGTATGGGACACTTGCGGCAAGGTGCGGCAAAGGTGCAGTAACCGAACCTTGCCGCAAGTGTCCCATACAGTACCGTACATTGTATGGGGACCTGCCGCAAGTGTGCCACAAATCGGCTGTGCGGCGGAATTGCGGTTTTAATGGGCAAGTCGGCAAGGAAACATCCTTACTTTTTAGGGTAATGGCGGCCTCGGGCTATGGATTCCTCCGCGGTGCAGGGCGTTGTCCAGATGCTTCTTCATGCAGGAGCTTCTGGCCAATCAGCACTCGAGCCGCTGAGCCAATCAGCGCTCGAGATGCTGGGGAGCCACTGGCCAATCAGAAGCTCCTGCCGGCAGCGGTGACGTCAGGCCGGGGCGACAGGCGCACAAGATTAACCCTATGTCCTCGGCGTTACCTGCGGCACCTGAGGGCAGAGGGGAGCCCACGGGGGACAGCGGACCTGCGGCTGCACCTGAGGGCAGAGGGGAGCCCACGGAGGACAGCGGGGCCAGTGGGACAGCGGGGACACAGGTAAAACATGCAATGGGCAAAAATGGCACTTTAGTGGTACCCTGTCTTATATTCCCCGAAAATAAGTCACCCTGTCTTATAATCGGGGTATGACTTATATTGGAAAATTCTGCGCCAGCCCTGCCCTGACTTATATTCGGGGGTGACTTATTTTCGGGGAAACAGGGTACCACCTGAGGAAAGGTCAGGACAGGTACCACAATTGCTTGGTTCACCTGCCTCCAAGACCGGGGAAATTCTCCAAGAATGGTTTGGACTGTCTCTTCCACTTCCTCTGTGTGTTGGGTGCTGGCTTGATCTTCCTCTCTATGTCTCAACTGGTCAGGGCATACCTTCAGATGATCCCTCGACACTGTTGCTGAGGTCTCCCCTCCATCTTTACTAATGAGACGCACTTTGGTATTATTGAAGTCTGACTGTACCATGGTATAGGGCTCAGACTCCCACTGATCATCAAGTTTGTGCATCTTCGCTTTCTTTTGAGGACCTGTTCTCCAGATGCTAACGGAACTGCAGGGGCCTGCTGGTTACAAGTTCTTTTCTGACGCTGTCTTACCTGGGACAAACTCCTCTTCACACATTCTTGGACTCTTGTTGTTGTTCTGTATCCCAGTCGGCGTCTGGTGGTGCCACCTCAGGCATTAAGACTCCCATGTCCAGTTCAATGGGTAACTTGCCAGGGCTTACCCTCATCAGGTAGGCTGGTGTACAATTGGTAGAGTTCACCAGGATATGGTTATACAAGTCTACCAGATCAGCAATTTCTTTGGCCACAGACTTCGCTCTTAAAGAGGCAAGGTCTTCAGCAGGTCTATTACTGATTCATTTTCTCGCACAACCCATTGGTCTGGGGATGATACAGCGTCAACCTGATTTTCTTGCAGCTGTACAGGTTACAGAACTCCTGGAACATTTCTGCTTCAAAGGCTGGTCCTTGGTCGGTGAGCACACGTTCAGGGTAGCTGAGTGGTCGGAAAAAGTGTTGTTGAAATGCCCTGGCTGCTGTCTTAGACATATGATCCCTCACTGGCACGACTAACAGGAACTGGGAGTAGTGGTCTAATATGATGAGGAACATAGCCTGACTGGCTTGGGGTCAGCTTCACGTGGTCCAAGGCTACCAGTTCAAGTGATTTTTGGTAATGATGGGCTGTAGGGGAGCCCTCTGGCTATCACGGTCTTACCGCCTCAGGTTGCATGGACCACATTCGCGACACCCAGGGCCACAACATCCATTGGACAAGGTGAACTTTTTGGTCAGGCGGCAAGGAGGTAGGGGAGCAGCAATGCTGCAGGGGGCGGCGCCCTGCACAGAGCGGCTTTCTGCCTGCTGTCCGCCTCTTGCCGTCGCCTGCCTCCACAACCACAACATAAGGTAAATGCACAGAACACTGCTCCACCGGCAATGATAGAACACCCCATCCACGCCTCACTCCCGCGCCGGACTGACAGCATCCCCTCCTCACTCCTGTGCTGGACTGACAGCACCCCCCCAGGCAGCAGAGAGCCTTGGGTCATCCCTGGTGACACCATCTCTCAATCACTTTCCTTATGCCAACCTAGTAAAACCGTTCACATAGCAGGACTTCCAGCTTCTTCCACCCGAAGTGCCCTGTTCCATCATGGTGCGCTTCTAAGACCATCGAGGCATCCCTCTTCGGGACCACTATTTGTCAAACAAGTTCATGGGTTCAGGAATTGACACATCTCCGACTCAGCTTTCCCTCATAGATGAACAATTTAACCTTCTCCTTCCACAATTGCTGTGTTTCCTGTGGAGCATCTGGACCAGGGTGCGAGTCAGCTTGTGTCAGCAACTCCTTTACTAGGTGAAAGGCCGGGTCACTATCTTGTGTGTGGTGGGGCAATGGGTTAAACGTAGCCTCTTGCATGGTATACCGCTTGCTCCTCATGCAGTGAGAGCACTGGGTCCCCCCATGACGGTGGAAAGCCGGTAGCTCTATTTCCTCCAGCTCTTCTGGGTCTTTTTCCACTTCAGGCAAGTTGGGCATCCTGCACAGGGCATCCGCGTTGGTGTTCTTATGCCCCGCTCAGTACTTGATGGTGAAATCATAATTAGATGGCCGTGCCATCCCTCGCTGCTCCAGCGCACCCAGCTTTGCCGTTTCAAGGTGGGTCAGCAGATTATTGTCTGTAAAGATGGTAATCTTCACTGAAACCAGGTAATGCTTGAATCGTTCCGTTACCGCCAAGACTATGGCAAGGAACTCCAGCTTAAAGGAACTATAGATGTCTGGGTTCCTTTCCGTGGGACGAAGCTTCCTGCTGGCGTAGGCAATCACTCTTTCTCTGCCTTTTTGCACCTTGGTTAACACAGCTCCCAATCCCACATTGCTAGCGTCTGTATATACAGTAGTACAAAGGGTTGGCCATAGTCAGGGTAGGTGAGAACCTTGTCTCCAGTTAGAGCCATCTTCATTCAGGTGAAGGATTTTTCTTCTCTTTTACTTTAAACGAAATGGAGAACTCGGGTTCTTGGCCTTCTTGGACTGGCCCACTTAGAGGTCCTGTAGGGGCGCTGCTATCTAGGTGAAGCCTGTTATGAATCTCCGGTAGTAGCCTACCAACCCGAGGAACTGCTGCACTTCCTTTATAGTGGAGGGTCTTGGCCAGTCCTTGATCACTGTGACTTTGTCCGGGTCTGGTGCCACACCTTTGGTGCTCACGTGAACTACAGTGCTGTGCAAATTAATTGGGTCAAAGCATTTTTGTAAGTAAAATCGTAAGTTGGGGTTACCAGTCAGTGATTCAAACCAGTTTTAACTGCTTTGAATTGGTGTGAGTGTACAACCTTGAGTAACAAAATGTGGTTTGACTGGTTTTAGTCAGAAAATAACAGCTAGCTGCCCCTCAGCTTCAGTTGAGAGCTTGTTTCTGTGAGGAGTGGTTTAGTGTACTTTTTCTCTCAGTGTGATTCGTGCCTGTAAAAATGGATGTTACTCCACGGAAGAGGTCTAGAATTATTAATCTTAATGAACATACAAGTCTGACTTTAAGAGAAATCGCTTCCACCTTTGGTATTGGAAAATCTACTGTTTGAAGAATACACAATGAATCCGGATCGTTTTCTCCAAAATGAAAAGGGAAATGTGGAAGAAAAAGGAAAATGACACCAAGAACTGATAAAACTCTTATCAGCAATAGTAAAACTAATGCAAGAAAAACAAGTAAATACTTGCTTTGTCCAAATTAATTTGCAAAGCACTGTAGTTACTGCACCTTGGGCTTCAACTAGTGGCACTTGGACAGTTTTACTTTCAGGCCAAAGCTGGACAAGGCCTCGAACACCTTGGCTAAGTGCTCCAGGTGGTCTTCGTTTGTCTTTGAGTAGACGATGACGTCGTCCAGGTACAACAAGACAGTTTCAAAGTTTTTATGTCCTAAGCAGTACTCCATTAACCGCTGGAACATTCCTGGAACGTTGCAGAGCCCAAATGGCATACAGTTGAACTCGTAGAGGCCTATCGGTGTTGTAAACGCAGTCTTCTCTCTGTTCGCCTCTGCCACGGGAACCTGCCAATACCCACTGGTGAGATCTAAAGTGGAGAACTAGTAGATCTTAAGGCAGCTAATGATTCCTCAATTCCGGGTAATGGGTGGGGGTCCTTATGTGTAATGCGGTTAATCAGCCTGTAATAAAAACACATCCTCATCATGCCATCTTTTTTCTTAGCGAGGACTAATGGAGCTGCCCAGGGGTTACAACTATCTCTGATCTTCCCAGCCTCCTTCATGTCCCGTAACATTCCTTTGGCCCAATGATAGTGAGCTGGGGTACAGGCCGGTACCTTGCCTTAATGGGCGGATGGTCTCCGGTGGGAATACGGTGTTGAACCCCTTTTACCTGCCCAAAGTCTAAAGGGTGTTTGCTAAAGACCCGCTCATATTCTTCGACCACACAGTAAACCCCATGCTTTTGGTGTGGAGGTGTAGAGTCAGTGCCTACGTGTAGCTTCTGACACCAATCCATTGTCCTCCACCTAATCTGACAGAATCAAGGGTTCCACTGCCTCTATTTACTGACAGTGAACAGTTTAGCAATGGTGGCATACTGGGGTAAATGAACCTCGTTCTCCCCAGAATTCAGGATGTGTATCAGTACTCTCCCCGTGGTGACATTGACACACCCTCTGGCTGTCAGGATGGTGGGCCTACTGTCTGAGTACATGGGTTCTACCAGGACCTGGTAATCCTACGCTCTGAGGCCTATTGCTGCCCGACACCAGATTAATATTTCGCTCCTAGAGGGTACTGGAATGGGGAATGGATCACTTATTCTGACACTGTCGAATTCTCCTCCAGACAGCTCTATCTGTTGTCTCTGCATCAGGGCATTTATTTCCTTTTGCAAGACTCGCTGCTGACTGGAACTGGTGGTCTCGACTACCTGTTGCAACAAAACAATAATTTCTACAAGACAATTCTCTATTACATTAGTGCCTAGAGTAATCATTGAGTTACATTGTCACCAATCAATGTCTATGCTTATTAAACCTTGCGATAATTTGTGTTGCGTGTGGAAGAGAGCTCAGTAAACCGGGTTTGGAACTCAGCATTGTGTCAGACTGTTTCTTTCACGCCTTAGGAGCGATAGACTGCCACGCCACGCAGGCAGCAGGAGCCTGCCTGGGGGAAGCCCTGATACTTCCCCGCAGCCAGCTCAACCCCGCTGGCTCTCCAGCACCCCGATACCACCCTTACTCCGGATGCCCTGGGGACCCGCTCCACCCGTAGGGAGCGATACCATCACTGCGGCCATCCCATCATCCCCAGAGGTCCCCTGGTCTGTAGCAGTGGTCACCAACGACTGCATACCAGGGTGGTATCACGACAACCACCCTCACTAATCCCCTTACTCACAAGACTCTTTACTCTTAAACTCCCCCTGATTTTTATTGACTGCCAATCCGGTTGGCCACGGACCAGGTCACACCACCGTGACAGCCCCCAGACGCTCGAGGACGTTGAGAGAGAAAGGCCTGGCTCCGAGTACCCCACGGCCCCCCACTGGGGCGAGTCAGATCCACCTAGCCAGGTGGAATTAGAGGCCTTCCTTCTGCACGGTGCAGTTTGGTCCTCGCTGCCTAAAGCTATGCTGCGGCCCTCTTCCTGTGTGTTATGTCCTTGCCCGTATGCAGGCAGCTCGAGCCTATTCCAGGTGTTGTTTCTTTGTGGCGGCTCTGGGCTCTGGTATGCTGCTTTGCCTTCGGGTGTTTAGTGGGGCCAGGGGACTTGCAATCCTCTGACCTCCAGATTTAGCTGTCGGGACTTCAGTACCCAAACAACCACGAACTCTGGCGCCCGATTTCTGGCACTTTCTGGGGTAAGTCTGGTCATGACTCCACTCCCCGGATTCTCCTCGGCTCCTCTCTTTCACTAGCTTTCCCCTGTCCTGGGACGAGCTACAACCATATCCAGTTCCCAGGACGTCTATTCTGTTCTTCCTCTACTGCTATTTTGACTAACTCCACCTCTGGGAAAGAAATTATATGGAAGCTCCCCTAAAACCGGGTTCAGAGCCCCCCCCTTCTGGTCTGGAGTCAGGACAAGTGTTGGATGTTGGTGTTACCTGACAAGTGGACCCTTCTTGCTTCCAGGCATGACATCACCCCCTGTGAGGGAGACAATGCCACTGTGGCAACCGGACTCCTGGGGTGCCACAATTGGTTATACATTCCCTTACCCAGTGTGCTAGGGTATGTTCACATAATACGTTTTTGCAGCATTTTATTCCACATGAAAAAAGCAGAGTATTGGCAAGAAACGCTGTGTACATTATACATATCTATGATGCATTTTTCTTGCTCTTTTTTTCTATGTGTTTTATGTTTTCAATTGGATGTCTGAAAAATAAATGCATTAAAAACATTGAAAGAATTGATATGTTGTAGAGTTTAAAAAAGCCACAGCAGCGAAGAAAAAAGGCTCGGTGTGAATGAGGCTTTGAAGTCTAAATTATTTTACTGCTCATATAAAATGTTGTGCTTTCTAATATTAAAAAAAAATGTAACAAAAACTACATGTGAGCAAGCCCTTAGTCTCTTTGGCCATCCAATGAACATTTCCTATTTCCCATCTAATGCTAAACTATTATTAGTGAGGCCAGGTACTTATTCCAAGGACATCAGTGATAACTTAAGCAGCTCAGTATGGCTAATGTTTATATGCCAAATCCGTACAAAAGAGTGGTCAGTCTAGGGCTTAGCTAAAGGTAAGAAAATGTATCACACCAGGGTTACCAACTGTCTGTACATTTATTCTAATATCGTTGATTTTTTTGAGGCTGGTGCTACTTGACCAGGCTATGTTTGATTGTAAATATCAGCACTTTATCAGTATATTCATTACACCAGCTATAAAATTGTATAAAAAAAGCCTTAACGCTACACAGTATCCCTATCTTACGTGTTAATATTCATTACAGTTTTCCAATTTGTCTGTGTTAAAAATAAAATAACCACAAGTCATGGGTTATTTCTTGAGATGGGTCATAGATACAAGAACTTATTCTGAGTTGGGATGGAATTTTTCTCGGGGCCATTTCCTTGGATCAATATCCCATCTCCAGAAATAACACATGATTTGTGTTTATTTTATATTTTTTTTATATTTTATATTTTGTAGTGATCAATTTGTGCTTACCAGATTGCACTAACAGAATACGGGTCGCCTAGATGCTGTATATCGCCAACATATACTGTAATGTCTGTACTACCTTGGTAGAATACTGTGTAAGCATCTTTGACCCAGGTCTCGTCATGTCTATCCTGATTTACTTTGGTTATTTGCTTTGTGTCCATACCGTTGGTGCTTACCTGTTGCTCTAATGAATTACATTTACATTTGAATATTTTTTTGTGCTCCTGTCTACTATGTTGATTCCTTCTTATATAGGCCTATAGTTGGTGTTGATATATTGATTATGCACTCCTGTTCACTTGAGCTAAACCTTCATTGGGTATAATCACCTTCTGCTACTTTATCCAGGGGGGCATTCATCTGCAAGGATTTTCAATTTATATTCAGATATATGATTTTGAATTCCCATATACTATTTTGACCCAACTACCAAGTCTTTATTGTGAGTTCTCACATTGTCGTGTAGGTGTTTTAACTGTTTTTATATGTTTTCTTTGTCTGCTTTTGTTCACAATAAAAGATACTTTTTACATATACAGTATACGTATGTGGTGTTGCTCCCTTCATGTGTCTTGCCTTCTCTGCTCCAAATACCTGAGGAATGGCACAATAGTAAATTCTATGAAAAGGGGGTGCAGCATTAAAAGCTAGATTTTCAGCTCAAACTCCCCAAAGAACATTATTTTAGCTTTATAACACAATTTTCTTAAGCTGAAATAGCAACTCCTTTTTATGAATTAGTATTTTATATACTGATATTTGATAATATGCATGATATGTAGCATTTGTAGCAATCATTTAGTGATGTGACTGGTCAGTCATTAATAATGTTGAAATGCGTTATGGGAGTCAGATGTTGCCTGATTGGTAGAGGAAGGGAAGTATGTCAAACAAAAAGATATGAAGCTGCAATGAACTCCTAGTATTAGATGTTGCTCTGCGAGGTGGAATCTCTGTGTCAGTACCTTCATGAGGAGCTCTAACCTATATTGCAAGATTCTTCATAATAATCCACAAAAAATCAATGAAAAGGTAGAAATTAAAAGAATTTTCTTTATCTCATTCTGCTAAAATCCATGCTGGTCTATGGGAGGAATGCAGGGCACATTTGGACCATAACCATATTGCGCCTACAACAGGTCCTATAGTACCACCTCTTCTTGTCTTTTTGTAGATTATTAAGAAGATGGGAAGTATTTAAAGGGAACCTGTCACATCGAACAGGACAATGTCTCAGTGAGCAGAATGATACCATATATAGGTTTGTAGAAGATTCAGTATATGGCAGTGGCGTAACTTCAGGCCCAGGGGCCCCGATGCGAACGCTCCAACGGGACCCCCAATTATTGCAAATCTTTAATAATATTAGTCTTTTTTATACCATAAATTTTTATTCAAGGTTTTCAAACAAGAAAGGTAATAACTAGCCTTTCCCCACGCACAGGCGGGAGTAGGCCGAAACAGCAACCCAACTAGATTTTAAAACGATAGACAAAGAGATTTTAAGATAAGGGGGAGGAGTCAAGAAAAGGAGAAGAGAAAGGGGGGGGGAGTAGGGGAGAAAGGGGAGGGGGGTGTAACCCGTTGAGGACTTTTAAAGGACTAATCCTTGTGAGTCGCAGGTGCGCAAGCGTCAAAGGAGATTTTTTGTGTGTCTCAAGGAGGTCTATTGTCTTGGCCGATAGGGCAAAAAGTGTGGGTCAACTCTGGAGGGATCGGAGACGCCTGTGGGTTTGCAGCCCAGACTCCCTATCTATTGAGGACTGAGAATTTGGTAGGTCTATCTAAAGCCAGGAAATATTTGTGGAGCCCACCGGGACGGGGCACTCGGTGCCGGACCGGGGTGCTGCTGGGGGATGTCACGGCGGTCCTGGTCCGGACCATGTCCCGGGCCCGCACAATAAAATGGGGGGTTATTTACAGGGGATTTGTCACTCGTGACGCCACCCACTATATGCGGCCAGTAATGGGGCCGCTGCTGCTGCAGAACCTCCGGGGATGATGGGTTAGCAGCTTGGATGGAATAGTTCCTGTGGGCAGAACTGGGTTTCCCGGGGCAGTGGTAGAGGTAGTTAAAGTCTGTGAGGATGTTATTGATGCTGCAGGAGAGTAGGGGTAGCAGTAGAGATGATAAGAGTAGAGGCAATAGCAGTCTATGAGGGCAAGTGGGGCTTCAGCATAAGGATGACACACACACTCACGGTTTCTGTTGTTCTTCAAGTCTTTACTGGCAGATGGAATTACACAGTATTGTCCACGGAGTCTGTACCAGGTTGCTCTCACCCTGACCGGGTCCTTGGCTTCCTACTTAAACGCTGTGTGTGGCCCTGCTGCTGCTTGTAGCTATACTGCTGGCCCTGTCCCTGCTCACGGGTACCAATATGCTGGGCAACTTGAGTCCTCTGTGTCACTGACTCCTTCGTGTTGCTTTGTTATAGTGAGGTGAAGATGGTGGACCTTCACTATGCCGGTGTTTACTGTCCTGTCTGTCTCAGGCACAGCCTCGGATCCGGTATCCGTCTTGAGCGCCTCCCCGGGGTCAAGCTTTTGGGGTAACTCTTTATCCCGGGTATGTTCCTCTGTTACTCTGTCTCCTTTCCTCAGACCTCTCAGGACCTCCACTGACACTTGGCTCTGCTCCTGCTCCAGACTCAACTTAACTCCAGACTGACTAACTGTCACTCTTGTTTTGTGGTAAACAACTTTAGCTCCTCCCACTAGTGCAGGTGCCAGCTAAGCTCCTCCCACTTTCTAGTGTAGTGTTGTGTGGGGATTAAACCTGTGTTGTTTCTGTGGCATATTAACCCTTGGGGTGCCACATATTCCTGGTGAAATATCCAGTTAGTCTTCTGGATGACTTCTTGCAGTGAGGGTGGAGAGTGGGCTTTCCATCTCGCAGCCAGACAAAGGCGAGCTGCTGTGAGGATGTAGGAGACTGCCCCTCTGACTGGTGTGGGGAACTCCTGAAGGCCAATGTTTAAGATCATTAGCTGCGGGGAGAGAGCCCGTTGTATCCCGGTTACCGAGGACACAAGGCTCGAGACAGAGGCCCAATAGGTGCTTAGTCTGGGGCAGAACCACCACACAAGAACAAGATTGCCCTGACCTCCACACTGCCTCCAGCAGGGATGTATTGAATCGTGCAACACGGATCGGGGGGATATACCACCGGAGGTGTATCTTTTTCAAGTTTTCGGTGTGATTAACACACCTTGTGGTCCGCCCCATCTCCGAAATAGCCGCCTGCCAGTCTTCCACCGGAGATGAGAACCCTAGGTCCCTCTCCCAGTGTTTCATGAATGGTAGCGTCTCCCCCAGGTCCCCCCCCCACCAATGTCTTATAGATTCCAGACATTCCTGTCAAACGCTTTTTCCGCGTCAAGAGACAGGAATGCACCGGGTTCACCCCTCAACTCGAGAGTCCTGATGAGATTAATCATCCTCCTCGTCCCATCTTTCGCCTGTCTGCCAGCTACAAATCCGACTTGATCTGGATTGATCAGTTTGGGGATCACGTCCGACAGTCTGGATGCCAGAATTTTTGCGAAGATCTTCAAGTCGCAGTTTAACAGGGAAATGGGCCGGTAACTCTCAGGGAGATCGGGCGGCTTCCCAGGCTTGGGGATAGTGACTATCGTTGCCTGCAGTTGTGCAGGGGCGATCAAGCCCGCCTCCCCCACTGATGGAAAGTCCGCAAGAGGAACGGAGCCAGGGTCTTACCAAAGGTGCGAAGGTACTCATTAGGCAGACCATCTGGACCAGGAGTTGAGTGTAATTTAGTAGAATTAATGACTTGAGTAACCTCCGAGAGGGTAAAGGGGAGGTTTAGTCTCTCCATGTCCAGTTTTGAGATGGATGGCAGGCCCAGCCCCTCAAGGAAGTCCCCAATGAGTGCGGCAGAGGGTTTGGGCGTAGACCCATTACCCCCGAGATTGTAAAGCTTGGAGTAATACTGCTGGAAAGCTTCAGCAATAGCAATGAGATTTGTTATCACGCGGCCAGTATCATCTTTTATGTTTTTAATCGCGGACTTTACCTCTCTTTTTTTCAAACGTCTAGCTAGTAGGGCCCCCGCCTTGTCTCCTGAGTCATAGAACGCCATTTTTGATCGGCGAAGGTACTTTTCGTGACGGAGTAATAGGAAAGAACGTAGTTTAAGTCTGGCGGCAGTTAATAGAGAAGACGTGTGCGGGGTAGGATTAATTTTATTCATATCCTCTAAATTTTTAAGTTGGGCAAGCAATTCCTCACGCTCCCTTTCCCGTGCCTTCTTGAGTTGTGAGGCCTCCTGGACGAAGACCCCCCTGACATAGGCCTTGTGAGCAGCCCAAAGGGTCTCCTCCAAAACTAGACCATTGTCAATTATCTGAAAAAATTCAGTAAGAAGGAAGTTAACTTTGTCCACGAGGCCTGGATCAGAAAGCAGAGCCCTGTTCAGACTCCAGGAGCTAGGGGGCGCCGGGCGAAGACCCAGGGACAGGTCAAGGGACACCGGGGCATGGTCAGACCACGTAATCAATCCTATCTCCGAATATGACCTGTGCCTGTGAGAGAAAAAGGAGTAATCTCTTTCAGTCGAGTGCAGGTACCGCCAGGGATCATGCAAGTGGTATTCCCGACATACAGGTCCCGACTCCCTGGTCCCCCCCGAGGCCCCGTCGAGCAGTCCAGGGACCGATCAGGTGCCAGGTTAAAGTCCCCACAAACAATTTTATATCCGGCAGATGGGCCAGAGATTTTGTCAAGGAGAGAGCGAAGGAACCGCAGTTGTCCTATATTAGGAGAGTAGATCGAGGCCAGAGTCAAAGCCGCCCCAGCCACCTCACAAAATAAGATGGTAAATCTGCCCCCAGGGTCAACAGAGGCCTTCAGGAGTTTAAAATCCTCAGTGTGTTTTATGAAGATGCATACACCTGCCTTTTTTTCCGCCGCGTTAGCGAAAAACGCCACGGGATATAATCGGTGATGTAGTCTATAATTATCGTCTCGAAGGAGGTGCGACTCCTGGACGCATAGTATATCAGCTTTCATCCTCTGCGCATCCCTCCACAGGAGCGACAGTTTAAAGGGGGAATTCAACCCCCTCACATTATAGGAGACGATTTTCATGATAGGGTGATGTTATTATCAAAGTGCTCACCTGGGGCTTGCGACCAGATCCAACGGGTAGACCTCCAAAGGACGGGCAAGGGGAAAGGGAGGGAAAGGGGGAGTGGAGGAGAGAGGGGGGGGGATGAAGTACTAGGAAGGTAGAGGGGGGGTGAGGGTGATAGAAAGTCAGAAAAAGAACAGGAAAATCAGCTTTAAGACAAATCACATATAACAGCCATGTAAACAAAGTATATAGCACAGGCCCACATGGGGCCCCTCTGTCTTTGGGGGGGGGAGAATGGATGAGAGGAAAGTCCCATCATCTTCCAGCTTGTAGATGGATCCAAATCGGTTCGGCCCGAGTGGACAGCGGCCGATTTTAAGCTGGAGGTATTGTCTCTTCAACGGAGAAGAAGAGAGAGAGGGAAAGAGTCCCCATCAGAGGGCCTATTCATGCTCCGAGGAAGTCCAAGAAGTTCAAAAAAGAAAGTTCAGAAATTAACTTTTCCAGGTCTTTTCCGTTCCATTGGGGGATGGCGAGCCCCTATCTCTCGTGGGTGAAGCCTGGGGGGGCCTCCCCGGATTGGCAGTCAGATTCCATTGCTTTAACGCCTTTCCCAGATGAATGGGGGAAAGGAACAGATGGTTCGATCCTTTATACCGGAACTTTATTCGTACAGGCGTGCCCCAGCTATATGTGATCCCCTTGTCCCTCAGGACCCTGCAGTGGGGGGCAAACTCCCTCCTGCGGGCCAGGGTGCCAGGAGAGAGGTCGGGGAAGACCAGTATGTCCGCAAAGGAGTATGGAGGTGTGGGCATCCGGCAGATGGTTTGCATGATGAGGTCTCTGGTTTTAGGAGTATCAAAAGCCACCAAGATGTCCCGGGACAGGGCTTTGTTGATGTGAGTCAGTTTAGGGAGACGAAAGGCTTTCCCTATTTGAGCACCAATGAAGGGAGCATCTGGTAGTATCACCTTTAGGAATTGCAGCACAGTGTCCTAAGGGTCTTCCCCTGCCCTAGTTCCGGGAAGCCTCTGAAGCGAAGATTAGCAGCTCTGGCTTTGTCCTCCAGATCCCACATTTTTAACTTGAGTAGCTTCATGTCACCCTCCATGGCGGCATGATCGTCCGCCAGCTCATTGTGGGCAGTGGCGTACTCCGCCATCTTTTCTTCTATGCGCACTGTACGCTCCCCCAAGGAGGACAGCTCCTCTCTGAGCTCCCCCATAATCCCCCGAATGTCCTCCTGTATGGACCTCCGGAGAAAGCCCAGTACCCCTGTGAGGAAGCCCCGTGTCACCAGGGCCTCCTCCTGCTCTTCCGTTGGATTATTCTCGGAGCTGCGGGGAGAGCGCAGGCAAGCAGCAGCAGGGGAGGACCGAGATGAGGACGGCGCCATGTTTGAGCCCACCGGCGGTCGCTCCAGCGGGAAAAAGTCAGTCACCTTGGTAGGCTCACCGCGTTTGCGGGTGGAGGTTCTAGGCATCTCCTCAGTTCGGGGTGGATCTCAGCAAGGTCCCGGGCACCGCGTCAGGCTTTATTGCCTAGAATCGCCGCTTATCCTCGGAGCACGGCCAGGAGCTCAGGCAAATGCGACTGGCGCCATTAGCTCCCAAGCCACGCCCCCCAATAATATTAGTCTTTTTCTATAGGCCAAAGGGACTTTTGGGACCCCCTAGGATGCAAGGTCCGGGTGCGATCGCAACCCCTGCACCTATTGTAGTTACGCCTCTGGTATAAGGCCTCGCATACATGAAAGCAAGTGCACACGTTCAGTATTTAGTCAGTATTTTACATCAGTATTTGTAGCCAAAACCAGGAGTGGAACAATCAGAGGAAAAGTATAATAGAAACACATCATCACTTCTGGATGTTTTTATTCACTCCTGGTTTTAGTTTGCAAATACCGATGTAAAATACTAAAAGTGTGAGTGTGGCCTGAACTACGAATCGAACAAGTGCAATGAGAGAAGATCTCGCATTGTACCCAGACCAATGTTAGTAAATGAGGCAGAGCAGATGAGCGACCTATTTTTCATCCAGATCCTGAATGAGAAAAAAATTGCAGCATGCAGTGAGTAGATACACTAATCCTGCAAGACTCACCAACGCAAGTCAATGGGTGCAAGAAAAAAATGGACAGCATACAGATCATCCTAGTGGCATCCATGTTTGACAGATACATCGTATACAGACAGCACACAGATATCACACAGATACTGGATGAAAAATACACACTCGCATGACATATAGAATACCATACGGATCTCACTTGTCCTACTCTCTTGGAAGAAAATCAGTCAAATTTTTCATACACTCATGTGAATCCAGCCTAACTTGTATTTTATTCACTCATTCATGCTCTTTCTATGCTTAAGACCAATGGGTGGTCCTATTTATTGTATTACTTTGAAAGACCTCCCACTGGACTACTAAGCATAGAAATAGTAGGAATTTAAATGAATAATACAGAGATCGTTTCGTACAAAACTACCGTATATACTCGTGTATAAGCCGACTTTTTCAGCCCAAAAATTGGGCTGAAAAGTCCCCCCTCGGCTTATACGCGAGTATATACATGTGTGTGCGGAGTGTGACGGGGACGGGGGCTCTGACTGGGGGCAGGAGGAGGCAGGAGGGGGCTACAGTGACACCGCGCGGTCACTGGGCCCGCCTCATTGATATGCACGCATCCCCCTGTCCATCCCCGGCAAGAAGATGCAGTGCATATCGCCGGACACAGCCCCTGGCGGCCCCCGGCAGTGGTATACAGCCCCCCCCGCCTAGTATCGGGCCCCCATGCTGCGGCACAGCATACAGTAGTTCATACATTACCATCTCTCCCTGCAGCGCGCGGCTCCTCCATGTCCCAGCCGGCATCTTCCTGTAGTGTCATGTGACTGGCGCGTCACATGACACTACAGCAACAAGCCGGGCGGGAGATGGAGGAGCCGCGCGCTGCAGGGAGAGATGGTAATGTATGAACTACTGTATGCTGTGCCGCAGCATGGGGGCCCGGTACTAGGCGGGGGGGCTGTATACCACTGCCGGGGGCCTGCTGTATAAACCCCCGGGGGCCTGCTGTATAAACCCCGGGGGCCTGCTGTATAAACCCCGGGGCTGCTGTATAAACCCCGGGGCCTGCTGTATAAACCCCCGGGGGCCTGCTGTATAAACCACCGGGGGCCTGCTGATACCCCCGGGGGCCTGCTGATACCCCTGGGGGCCTGCTGATACCCCTGGGGCCTGCTGAATACCCCTGGGGGCCTGCTGTATACCCCTGGGGGCCTGCTGATACCCCTGGGGGCCTGCTGATACCCATGGGGCCTGCTGTATACCCATGGGGGCCTGCTGTATACCCCGGGGGCCTGTTGATACCCCTGGGGCCTGCTGATACCCCTGGGGCCTACTGAATACCCCTGGGGGCCTGCTTATACCCCTGGGGGCCTGCTGCATACCCCTGGGGGCCTGCTGATACCCCTGGGGGCCTGCTGATACCCATGGGGCCTGCTGTATACCCATGGGGGCCTGCTGTATACCCCTGGGGGCCTGTTGATACCCCTGGGGCCTGCTGATACCCCTGGGGCCTGCTGAATACCCCTGGGGGCCTGCTTATACGCCTGGGGGCCTGCTGATACCCCCGGGGGCCTGCTGATACCCCCGGGGGCCTGCTGATACCCCCGGGAGCCTGCTGATACCCCCGGAGGCCTGCTGATACCCCCGGAGGCCTGCTGATACCCCCGGGGCCTGCTGATACCCCCGGGAGCCTGCTGATACCCCTGGGGCCTGCTGATACCCCTGGGGCCTGCTGATACCCCTGGGGGCCTGTTGATACCCCTGGGGCCTGCTGATACCCCTGGGGCCTGCTGATACCCCTGGGGCCTGCTGAATACCCCTGGGGGCCTGCTTATACGCCTGGGGGCCTGCTGATACCCCTGGGGGCCTGCTGAATACCCCCGGGGGCCTGCTGATACCCCTGGGGGCCTGCTGAATACCCCTGGGGGCCTGCTTATACCCCTGGGGGCCTGCTTACACGCCTGGGGGCCTGCTGTATACCACTGGGGGGGCCTGTATACCTCACTGCTGGGGGTTGTATACCTGTGCTGGAGTCCACCCTCGGCTTATACGCGAGTCAATAAGTTTTCCCAGTTTTTGGGGGCAAAAGTAGGGGGGTCGGCTTATACACAGGTCGGCTTATACACGAGTATATACGGTATATAGCGCTTTGCTCATAGATCAAATTGCTTGGACATTGTGATAGATTACCTTTAATGAGGTTTTCCGAAACTGTAGCATTAATGGTCTATTGAAGGTCTATCCATCAGCGCAATGTAAGGCTGAATTGAGACATTTGTCATTCGTAGACTGTGAGCCCTCGTGGAGAGGATTCTCTCCCTTCTTGTACTTGTATGACCTGATTGTCCACATTTATTGTACTTGTCTTCGTCTACACTTTCCTCATGTAAAGCGCCATGGAATCTAATAAATAAAAATAATAATAATAATAAACATGATTTTTGTCCGAAATTTGATCTATGGACTATTCACGTGTCTCCCAACTAAAACTCAACAGCAACAACCTCATATATGCTTGAGTTTGAGACAGGAGACCAACACACAGTATATAGATCACATTTCATACAAGGAACAAGTTACATGGATGTCTGAATTTGCAATAAACAATTATTGTGCTAAACATGGGGGGTCCCAGAGGTCAGACCCACACACATAAAAAAAAACGTTTAATTTACAGGTACATTTATGTGTGACAGCTTAGTTCCAAGAATACTATAAGGGCAGTCTTAATGAGTTTTTTTTTAAAATCCATATACATGCCAAACACATTCATATCTATGGAACAGATTTATATATTTGCAGTTAATTTGTTAAGGGTGAACAAAGCTTGTAACTCCTGTTCAGGATTAGTTCAAGCAATATGGATACAACCTCTTTCTTGGCAAAATATTGAGCACAAAGCCAATGATAAACTTCAGATTCTAATGTTAATATGATGGTCATTTCATACAAATAAATGAAATCAATGATCCACACTTTACATATGGTATTCCATAGGAAATGTTTTCCTGATGTAGACAATAACCTGTACTCTGTAGCGGTGTCAGTAGAAAGTAAATCTTTCCAGTTTTCTATTCACCTTTTCAGCAATGCTCAGAGAAGCCGCTTTAGTCCCCCCCTGCTATGAGCAGCTCCATCCTGTGACCTTTTAATTACAAAAGAAGTGACCCATTCAGTAATGGCCCCTCCTGGAACACTCCCCTTTAATGAGCATTAACCCAAAAGACTCTGAAAACTGTCAAGTCACCACATACAAAAAGTATATGATCACATTGTAACAAGGCTTTGTGTAGTATTAGGATGGTTTATTAACTACAATCCATAAAAATAAACATGAGATTATGCTAAAGGGTTTAAATTACCGAGCATTCAGCAAGGACATCCTGGTGCTAATGGTGACAAAACACAGACTATAAAGAACCACATAGGAAATAAACTATGGCGTTTAGATACAATACTACAAGTAGGAGTCTGACTGTTGCAGATCTAAAAAAAATTAAAGCAGGTTTTTGCAGTTTTTTGGGGTGTTTTTTACAAAAAAGCAAAAAAACAATAATATAACACATAAAATAAACATAGACACTAGAACAAACAAAAAAAAGTATTGTGATATGCTTTAAAATATTCCTATAAACACGTCAACCAATGGAACGTGTACTGTAGCACATAGAAACAGGATATTTATGTACACTCAGCTCTGATATATATATATAATATATATATATATATATATACAGTATATAACACAGACTCTTGTACTTTACACATACAGGTGCATCTCAATGACCTAGAATGTCAACAAAAAGCTAATCTTTTTCAGTAATTCAATACATAAAGTGAAACACATATATTATATAGAGTCATTACAAACAGAGTGATCTATTTCAAGTGTTTATTTCTGTAAATGTTGATGATCATGGCTTACAGCCAATGAAAACCCAAAAGTCATTATCTCAGAAAATGAAAGTAGGGAGGATGAAGGGTTAAAAACCACGCTGCCGTATTCCACTAGACAACAAAGGGGGAATATAATATTAAATTATTAGTCAACGCTTTTCAGGGCTCCCTGAAACATGGCAATATGATATCGATTTGTCCTGAGGAATGGGCCAGGGAGCCCTGAAATGCGTTGACTAACAAATCAATATTATATACACCTTTTGATGTCTAGTGGAATACAGCAGCGTGGTTTTTAACCCTTTATCCTCCATACTCTATATGCATCATACTGGGGACTGCAGCAGCCGTGATATGCTTTTATAGTGGTTGTGATTCTCACAATCACACAAGGTGAAGCCTCAGATACCTATTATTTAGGTAATATTTTATCTCCCATACCCTTCATCCTCCCTACTTTAATTCTCTGAGATAATGACCTTCGGGTTATCATTGGCTGTAAGACATAATCATCAACATGAACATAAATAAACACCTGAAATAGATCGCTCCATTTGTAATGACTCTATATAATATATGCATTTCACTTTTTGTATTGAATTACTGACACAAATTTAGTTCTTGATGATATTCTAATTCATTTAAATGCATCTGTAGACTGCTCATACTCCCGTATAAACAGTATATATATATATATATATATATATATATATATATATTATAAAATGTATGTTGTAATCAAGACAAGGTAAAAAATGTTTGTACCTTGTTAGCCAGTAGATAGAAAAATATTAGAATCTGAGAGTCCTCAGTGGTTGATACCTTTTAATGGCTAACTGAATAGATGGTAGGAAGTGGAAAAAGTAACTTCCAAAATCAGAGACAGAGAATTTGGGAATACAAATTGAGAACAACCTTTGACACATTCAAAGCAGGAATGAATGTTTCACATGGATTCATGTCTTTTTACATCAATTGACAGGGCATTTGGGAATCATACTGATAGGATGTTTAGATTGTGAGCTCCAAGAGAGACAGCATTACTGATGTATGTAAAGTGCTATGGAATTAATAGCGCTATATAAATAGAATAAATATTATATTATTATTATTATCTTTGAACAAGACCTCAGTTAGAGGACAATAAACTTTGACACTTCTTATGTGGAGCCCCACGGGACGGGGGTACTCGGTGCCGGACCGGACGGTGCTGGAGAAGTCACAGGTGGCTTGGTCCGGGCCGTGTCCCTGGCTCGACAACAAAGGGGAATTACTGTATATACTCACGTATAAGCCGAGTTTTTCAGCCCAAAAATTGGGCTGAAAAGTACCCCCCTCGGCTTATACGCGAGTCAGTGCGGGGGCTGCTGTATACAGCGGTATAAAGCAGCCCCCGCATCCCCAGTAATGCAGGGCCCCCCCCCTCATGCTCCGGTCACCTGTAAAGCAAGTTATACTTATCAGTGCCCGCTGCCGTCCGCGCCCGCATCTGCCGACATCGCGATCCTCCATCTTCATGCATCTTCTTCCTGCTTCTGTGCGCGTCGCAGGCAATGACGTCATTACCGGCGACGCGCACAGGAAACAGGAAGAAGTCGCATGAAGACGGAGGATCGGGATGTCGGCAGATGCGGGCGCGGACGGCAGCGGGCACTGATAAGTATAATTTGCTTTACAGGTGACCGGAGCATGAGGGGGGGGCCCTGCATTACTGGGGCTGCCTGTATACTACCACTGGGGCTGCTGTATATAGGGGCCCTGCATTACTGGGGCTGCAATACCACTGGGGCTGCTGTATATAGGGGCTGCAATACCACTGGGGCTGCTGTATATAGGGGCTGCTGTATACACCACTGGGGCTGCAATACCACTGGGGCTGCTGTATATAGGGGCTGCAATACCACTGGGGCTGCTGTATATACCACTGGGGGCTGCTGTATATAGGGGCTGCTGTATACACCACTGGGGCTGCAATACCACTGGGGCTGCTGTATATAGGGGCCCTGCATTACTGGGGCTGCAATACCACTGGGGCTGCTGTATATAGGGGCTGCAATACCACTGGGGCTGCAATACCACTGGGGCTGCTGTATATAGGGGCTGCTGTATACACCACTGGGGCTGCAATACCACTGGGGCTGCTGTATATAGGGGCTGCAATACCACTGGGGCTGCTGTATATACCACTGGGGCCTGCTGTATATCATACTGCTGGGGCCTGTATACCACTGCTGGGGGCTGTATACCTGTGCTGGGGTCCACCCTCGGCTTATACGCGAGTCAATAGATTTTCCCAGGTTTTGGGGGCAAAAGTAGGGGGGTCGGCTTATACACGGGTCGGCTTATACACGAGTATATACGGTATTTACAAGGGGATTTGTCAAGGGTGACGCCACCCACTTGGCGCGGCCAGTGATGGGGCCGCCGCTGCTGCAGACCCTCCGGGGGTGATGGAATGGCAGCGGAGATGGTATAGTTCTAGTGGCGAGAACTGTATCCCCCGGGGCAGTAAGGGTTAAGTCTCTGGTGTGTAGTGGTAGCACACTTACTTGCAGGCACTGCAGAGATCTCTCCTCCTGGCTGGTGCTGACAGGCTGGATCTGTATAAGGGAGAATGGTGTGCAGATAGAGGCAGACAAGAGAGGCGATTCAGGGTCTTCCAAAGCTTTACTCTTTGTTCTTTCCAAGTAGTTTACAAGTCATTTGCAGTTCTTTACAAGCTTTGTGCACAGTTCTCAACACACGGTTGCATTCTCCCTTTCCGGGTTCTCTTTGCTCCCTGCAGCCAGGCCTCTCTCTCCCTGTGACCCCTCACACAGTCTGTTGGTGTCCTTTCAGGGCTGTTTACAGTCTCCGTCTGTACGGGTGGTGTGTGATACGCCGGACAGTATGGCGGTGACTCGGGCTTCTGTGAGTCCTAGTGCGTCACTTAGCTGCCTGTCCTGTAGGGATCCTAACATGAAGCTGTGATCCCCCGTCGGTATCTGGGGATGCCGGATGAACTACGGTCCCCTCTAGAGCCGACACTCTACTTAGCCCAGCCTCCAGCAGTCCTCAGCACGAGGCTCTACCAGGCTCCTTCTCTCTGTTCCTTCTGGTATTCTAGGGGGGCTTCTCCACCTACAGTCAGTGGCTTCAGCTGCTGTCTAGGGCCCGGGTTACACCGTCCCTTCTCTGTCCTGTCACACTCCTGGTGGCATCAGCATTGGTCGGGCTTTCTCTCCCCTCTGGCTCACACTGGCTCAGTACGGATTCTGCGCTCCTAGCCTTGCACTCACAGAAGTGTGATTGTCCTTCAGTCTTTACAGCTCAGCTCACATCGGCCTGTTCTTGGTCTTTTCATCTCAGCCTACTGTGGCCTACTGACTTCCTTCACTCCTCCCCCTCACTATATACTGTCAGTCACCTGACCTCTGGTGTGCCCAACCCACTCCTCTGAATCCACCACCCCTCCGATCTCATATAGTTTCTAATCTCAGGGCTGGATGTAACCTTCTCTGACACGTGGGTTGTGTGGGCTGTAAGGGTGTTGTTGTGCAACAATGTCCTACCTGCCTGGCTGCAGTTCCCTTTGTGGCCTCCTGGACGCAGGGGCGCCACACTTACGTGAACTGTTATCACAACTATTTCACCCCCCTCCCCAATTCCTGTTCTTGGACCAACCACTAATAAAAGGACTATAAAACTGTCTGTTCTTCTTATCTATGATTTTACTTCCTCAGCTGCTCCATCCCCCTTCCAACTGACCACTACATGCTTCACGTCACCTGTGTTATGTATTGCATTATCACACCATGCATTTGTATATATACATATATATGTGTTTCTCCACAAGTTGTATTATTAAGCCTAAAGAAGAGGCCATAGTGTCTCGAAAGCTTGGTTTGCTTTTTCTTACCATCTTTTCAGTTAGCCATTAAAAGGTATCAACCACTGAGGACTCTCAGATTCTTATATTAAATCAAAACAGTGATAATAGGATTTCGGTGGAACTTCAGGCACTGTGAAACATGTATGACCATGGTTACTCAATCAAGGCCCCTTTTACTAAGTGTATGCAGAAAACATTTGACAAACCTACAGCACAGATGGCTTGTCTCCTCTCTACAGTAGTTTTTCACTCCTTCGTCAATGACGCATTATTAGGGTTCTGATGCACGCTATTAGAAACTGTTCATACTTCCCATTTTTCTACTTCTTCCATAAGCCCAAATTTTGGGCAGCACGGTGGCTCAAGTGGTTAGCACTGAAGCGTTTGCAGCACTGGGGTCCTGGGTTCAATTCCCACCAAGGACACTAAGGACAACATCTGCAAGGAGTTTGTATGTTCTCCCCATGTTTGTGTGGGTTTCCTTGGGGCACTCCAGTTTCCTCCCACATTGTAAAGACATACTGATAGGATGTTTAGATTGTGAGCTCCAAGAGAGACAGCATTACTCATGTATGTAAAGTGCTATGGAATTAATAGTGCTATATAAATGAATAAATATTATTATAAGAACCAGAACAATGGTGATGAATTAAAACATCAATTAACGTGAAATTCCATAAAATTTCTTTAAATAGTTCAACAGCCACTATATTTGATAGGCTGATTATGCTAAGATTGGCATAATGAGCACTACCCACACCAATAGAGAAACAGCAGGACACTGTATTACAGGTATGACAACTAGACTTTGCATTGTAATGCACTGTAATCCTATTTGACTTCAGTCAGCCACGCACATTAGATGCTTTGGTTGATCGTTCAGACTACAAATATCTTGGCCATCATACACCAGAGCAATCATTTAAGCATTCCTGTGTGCCTCATGAGAATGTTGCTGACATCTCAACTGACCACTTATATCCAGGAGAACCATATGATCAGGAGTTATTAATTGGACATGCCAGATCAACATGTCCCCCAACAATCAATTGGATGGCGCCACCATACACATTAAAATGTAGATCAAAGCAGTCAGTATAGGAGATTTAGCCAACGTCAGTATAAGGCTGGGATCACACACACAGATATTTGTGCAGATATTGTTCACAGATCTCTAGTTGCAGTGAAATCATGGACACATGGTTCCATTTTGTGGCTGTATACAAATGGATTAATGTGTCCATAATTTCACTGCAACCAGAGATCTGTGAACAATATCTGCCCAGATATCTGTGTGTGTGACCCCAGCCTAACGTGTATGGAGTGTCAGCCCACGGCTTCCTGCGTTCCAAAGACTGGAACCATGAAGTCACAGGCACGGTCATGTGACGCGATCATGTGATGCAAAGCACTTCCGCTTGGCTACATTAGGACGCACTGTGCGGTGGTCTTCTCACACACTCGCGGAGGTCACAGCCACTGGATTCCTTATCTATCTTTTCTGCCTTTACCAGTAAGTCTATTTCTGATGGGGGACTAGAACATTCTCTCATGCTCTTACTTAGTGCGGCTTTATGGTTAGCTTATAGGTCATTAATTGGATGATATCTCATTGCAGGTTTCTGGTCTACTTACTTCTTTATCAGGTATCAATGTCACATATACCTCACATTAATAGAAGATTCCCTTAGCCTGAATGTTCTTATGTTATGTTTTTTTAGATTCTTTACCATTAAGCATTGTGCATTCTGATACCAGTATCAAATGGGCACTAATAATTTGGTATTGATGCAGGTACACATAAGGTAATGGTAACCAGATCACATTCACTCAGGCAGATCACATATTATTTGCTTTCCTTTTTTTGTTTCCTAGTGAATCAAGAACACTAAGGATTCTGTGGATATTCATTTTGATTTGTACAGATTGTATCATAACGGATTTTGGTTCCTTGAGAATATAATCATTTTACTTCTTTGGTTAATATATCTAGTAGGTGCAGACAAAGGGGTCGCTTTGACTTCAATACATGTTATTTTGAGCACATTACCTTGTTTCATAAAGGGATGTATTACATATTTTATTTGTTTAGAATACCACACTCATCTTAAGGTGCAGTCACACATAACGATCGCTCCAACGATCCCGACAGCGATAACGACCTGCCGGGATCGCTGGAGTGTCGTTACCTGATCGCTGGGGAGCTGTCAAACAGGCAGATCTCCCCAGCGATCAGGCCCTGGGAGCCACCTCCCACATCGCTCCCTGCTTAGCGCTGTCTTGGCAGAGCAGGGAGAACGCTGGTAACTATGATAAACAGCGCGGTATCCGGGCAGCGCACGCTGCTTGGATACCCGCTGTTTATCATAGTTACCTGTGTTCTCCCTGCTTACAGGCAGTGCTAAGCAAGGAGAACGCTGGTAACCATGGTAAATGCCGGGTATCTAGGCAGCGCGCGCTGCCTAGATGCCCGGTGTTTACCATAGTAACCAGCCCTGTGAAGTCACAGATCGCTGGTTTCTCGCGGTCACACGCAGCGATGCGTGCTGACCAGCGGGAAACCAACGATCAAAAAATGACCCAGAGCACTTTGCAGCGATCAGCGACCTCACAGCAGGGGCCTGATCGCTGCAAAGTGTCACACATAACGACATCGCTGGAGAGATCGTTGTAACGTCACAGTTACAACGATCTCTCTAACGATATCGTTATGTGTGACTGGGGCTTTACCCGGGGTATTTACCTTACGAGCATTACAATACCAGATACCACCCGCAAGGTTATTGAGGTATTGTCCCATTGTATGAGAATTACTTCAAGTATGAATTACCTGATACTGGTGATCTTCTTTTCTGCCCTATTGTCACTTTGTGCCATAAGATGCAACTTGTCTATGGTTAACCTCTGAAGTGCTGGTCCAGGCATCATGAACGTTGGTCGCTCTTCATGACTGGGTCTCTCCTTCGCTTGAGATAGTTAGTCTTTCCTCCATTTCTATCATACCTCCTAACCTTGGCCTTTTTCTTTTCCTGTGTCTATGGCTTTCCCTGATTCTCATGTCTTCACAATGATTACCATATCCTGATGGTCACATATATATATATATATATATATATATATATATATATATATATATAAAATATATAATATATATATTTAATTTTCCCATAGACACCACCATACATGTGAAAAGAGTTGTACAATTGTGCATATTTGGACCTTTGATGAGGTACACTTTATTTCTCTATTTGTGACCTTGATAGATGACCGACCTCATTGTCATTTAAGTCTGTATATTTTCACTAATTTGTGGTCTATCTACCATGAATGATACATCGATTTGTTGTTACATTTATTAAGACAATAATGTGTATCGATATGTAAGAATATTGTGTTCTAATGAAGAAAATATCTTTCTCTGTTTCTGTACTGTATATATTTAGACAATTACATGATCTGAATAATTTAGATTATTGATGCCGAAACGTCATGATTTGATATGATAGACAATATCAACTTTTGCTTTGTGTTTCAATAAATGCACTGAATCGGACTTTGTTTGCTGCTTTTCTTCCGTGTGCGAGAGTTATCAAAAATTAATGTGTATGAAGGACATAAGACAGAGTTGTAGGGTGCACTCTAAATCCCATGACTTTATATACAGTTGAAACCAGAAGTTTACATACGCTAATAAAAAGACACCTATGCATGTTTATCTCACTATCTGACATTAAATCAGAATTAACCTTTCCTGTTTTAGGACAATTAGGATTACCATAATTACTGATATTTGCAAAATGTGAGAATAATGAGAGAGAATGGTTTAAGACATTTTTATTGCTTTCTGCAAAGACAAAGGTATACATACACATATAGGTTTACATATAGGTTTAGATTACTATGCCTTTAAATAATTTGGGACAGCCCATATGATGATGTCATGTTTTCCGAAGCTTCTGATAGGTTTACTTATTTATTCTTTATTTACTGAGTTAATTAGAGACACATATGTGAATGTATTTTAATGCAATCCTGAAACATACTGCTTCTTTTTGTAGCATCATGAGAAAGTCTAAATAAATCAACCAAGATATCAGGAAGAGAATTGTGGACTTGCACAACTCTGGTTCATCCTTGGGTGCCATTTCCAGATACCTGAATGTGCCTTGTTCATCTGTACAAACAATTATATGCAACTACAAACAAGATGGGAATGTGCAGCCATCATACCACTCAGGAGGGAAACAGGTTCTGTGTCCCAGAGATGAACGTGCTTTGTTCCGAAAGGTGCATGTCAACCCAAGAACAAAAGCAAAAGACCTTGTGAAGATGATGGTGAAAGCTGGAAAGATTGTGTCATTATCCACAGTGAAGCGGGTACTGTATCAGCATGGGCTGAAAGGCCAGACTGCCAGGAAGAAGCCATTACTCCAAAAGAAACATAAAAAAAAAGAGATTAATTTTTGCAAATGCACACAGAGAAGCAAAGACCTACATTTTTGGAGACATGTCTTGTTATCTGCCGATACTAAAATTGAACTATATGGCCATAATGACCAGCATTACGTTTGGAGGAAAAAGGGAGAAGCTTGGAAGCCTAAGAACACCATCCCAACTGTGAAACACGGGGGTGGCAGCATCATGTTGTGTTGTTTTTTTTTGCTGCAGGAGGGACTGGTGCACTTCACAAAATAGATGGTGTCATGAGTAAAGAAGATTATGTAGCAATCCTGAAGCAACATGTCAAGACATCAGCCAGGAAGTTAAAGCATAGGCGGAAATGGGTCTTCCAAATGGATAATGACCCAAAGCATACTGCCAAACTGGATGCAAAATCGCTCAAGGATAACAAAGTCAATGTTTTGGAGAGGCCATCATAAAGCCCTGATCTCAATCCTACTGAAGATTTTTGGGCACAGATGAAAAGACAGGTGTGAGCAAGGCGACCTACAAACATGGCTCAGTTACACCAGTACAGTCAGTAGGAATGGGCCCAAATTCCTACCATCTATTGTGAGAAACTAGTAGAAAGATATCCAAAATGTTTGACCCAAGTCATACAGTTTAAGGGCAATCGTACCAAAATTTAATGAAATGCATGTAAACCATGGTGATCCTAATTGACCTAAAATGGAAAGGTTTATTCTGACTGCACGTCAGATAGTGAGATAAACATGCATATGTGTCTTTTTATATAGTGTATGTTAACTTCTGGATTCCACTGTATATATATATATATATACACATATATATATATAATATACAGTATATATTTGCAGTTGTGGAGCAGAGTGTTTGTACCCTTGACATTGTTCCAGAAAATGCAGTATTTCTCCCACTGAAATATTATTGCAATTACACGTTTGCCATACACGTGTATTTCCTTTGTGTGTATTGGAACAGCACAAAAATAAACAAAGAGAAAAAGGCAAATTTGACATACCGTATATACTCGCGTATAAGCCGAGTTTTTCAGCCCAAAAATTGGGCTGAAAAGTACCCCCCTCGGCTTATACGCGAGTCAGTGCTGTATACCGATGTATACATCGGTACATACCGATGTATACATCGGTATACAGCAGCCCCCGCATCCCCAGTAATCCAGGGCCCCCCCAGCGTCTCTCCGGTCACCTGAAAAGCAAACTATACTTATCAGTGTCCGCTGTCCGCGCCCGCTCGCCTCTGCCCGGTCTGCCGTCTGCGATCCTCCATCTTCATGCGGCGTCTTCCGGGTTCCTGTGCTCGTCGCAGGGAATGACGTCATTCCCTGCGACGAGCACAGGAAACCGGAAGACGCCGCATTAAGAAGGAGGATCGCAGACGGCACTGTCACGGCAGAGGCGAGCGGGCGCGGACAGCGGACACCGATAAGTATAGTTTGCTTTTCAGGTGACCGGAGAGACGCTGGGGGGGCCCTGGATTACTGGGGCCCTGTATACTACCGCTGGGGCTGCAATCTACTACCACTGGGGCTGTATATACTACCACTGGGGCTGTATATATACTACACTGGGGCTGTATATACCACTGGGGCTGTATATACTGCTGGGGCCCTGTATACTACCGCTGGGGCCCTGTATACTACCGCTGGGGCTGCAATCTACTACCACTGGGGCTGTATATACTACCACTGGGGCTGTATATACTACCACTGGGGCTGTATATACCACTGGGGCTGTATATACTGCTGGGGCCCTGTATACTACCGCTGGGGCCCTGTATACTACCGCTGGGGCTGCAATCTACTACCACTGGGGCTGTATATACTACCACTGGGGCTGTATATACTACCACTGGGGCTGTATATACTACCACTGGGGCTGTATATACCACTGGGGCTGTATATACTGCTGGGGCCCTGTATACTACCGCTGGGGCCCTGTATACTACCGCTGGGGCTGCAATCTACTACCACTGGGGCTGTATATACTACCACTGGGGCTGTATATACTACCACTGGGGCTGAATATACCTGTGGGGCTGCTGTATACTACACTGGGGCTGTATATACCTGTGGGGCTGCTGTATACTACCACTGGGGCTGTATATACCTGTGGGGCTGCTGTATACTACCACTGGGGCTGTATATACCTGTGGGGCTGCTGTATACTACACTGGGGCTGTATATACCTCTGGGGCTGCTGTATACTACACTGGGGCTGTATATACCTCTGGGGCTGCTGTATACTACCACTGGGGCTGTATATACCTGTGGGGCTGCTGTATACTACCACTGGGGCTGTATATACCTCTGGGGCTGCTGTATACTACCACTGGGGCTGTATATACTTCTGGGGCTGCTGTATACTACACTGGGGCTGTATATACCTCTGGGGCTGCTGGATACTACCACTGGGGCTGTATATACCTCTGGGGCTGCTGGATGCTACCACTGGGGCTATATATACCTCTGGGGCTGCTGTATACTACCAATGGGGCTGTATATACCTCTGAGGCTGCTGTATACTACCTCTGGGGCTGCTGTATACTACCACTGGGGCTGCTGTATACTACCACTGGGGCTGCTGTATACTACCACTGGGGCTGCTGTATATACCTTTGGGGCTGCTGTATACTACCTCTGGGGATGCTGTATACTACCACTGGGGCTGTATATACCTCTGGGGATGCTGTATACTACCACTGGGGCTGTATATACCTCTGGGGATGCTGTATACTAACTACTGGAGCTGCTGCTGTATATACCACTGGGGCTGCTGCTGTATACTACCACTGGGGAGGCTGCTGTATACTACCATTGGGGGGCCTGTATACCACACTGCTGGGGCTGTATACCTGTGCTGGAGTCCACCCTCGGCTTATACACGAGTCAATAGGTTTTCCCAGGTTTTGGGGGCAAAAGTAGGGGGGTCGGCTTATACACGGGTCGGCTTATACACGAGTATATACGGTAATTTCATGCGAAATCCCAAGCATGGGCTTGATAAAATTATTGCCACCCTCAACTTAATATTTGGTTGCACACACTTTGGAATAAGTAACTGCAATCAATCGCTTCCCATAACCATCAAGAAGCTTCTTACACTTTGGAACTTTGGAATTTTGGACCACTCTTCTTTTGCAACTGTTCTACGTTTCTCATATTTGAAGGCGCCTTCTCCAACAGCAATTTTAATATCTGTCCACAGGTGATCAATGGGATAACGATCCAGACTCATTGCTGGCCACTTCAGAACTCTCTAGCGCTTTGAACCTCCACCATATCTGACTGTAGGTACTGTGTTCTTTTCTTTGTAGGCCTCATTCTGTTTTCAGTAAACAATAGAATGATGTGCTTTACCAAAAAGCTTTATCTTGGTCTTATTTGTCTATAACATGCTCTCCCAGAAGGATTTTGGCTTATTCACATACATTTTGTCACATTGCAGTCTAGCTTTTTCCTGTCTCTGTGTCAACATTGGAAACCTCCTGGATCTCCTGCCATAGTGTTTAATTTCAAATTATTCAAACGTCAATGGATAGTTCACACTGACACTGATGCACTCTGAGCCTGCTGGACAGCTTACAGTTCTTTGAAACTTGATTGGGACTGCTTATCTACCATCTGGAATATCTTGGGATGCAACATTTTATACATTTTTCTCTGCTGTCCACGTCCCTGGAGATTAGCTACATTGCAATGGGTTGTAAACTTCTTGATTATGTTGTGAACAATAGACAAAAGAATATAAAGCTCTCTGGAGATGGACTTGTATCTTGAGATTGTTGATACATGCCAAAAATTTCGGTTCTCAAGTCATCAGACAGTTCTCATCTCCTTTTTGTGTTCTCAGTGCTCATTGTGGCACACACAGACACACAATGTAAAGACTGAGTCAACGTTTCCCCTTTTTATCTGGTGTCAGGTGTGATTTTCATATTGTCCACACCTGTTGCTTGCCACAGATGAGTTTGAATAAGCATCATATGCCTGTTACTCACAATTTTGGAAATGTGCCAACTATTTTGGCCGCCTTATCTTGGGGATTTTGTGTAAAATAATGCCCAATTTGTCTTTTTTCTCTTTCTTTGTGGTGTTTCATATCACACAAAGGAGATAAACATGTGAATAACAAAACATGCAATTGCAATCATTTTCTGGGAGAATTGCTTCATTTCCTGTATCGACTGCAAGACTGCCAACACTTTCATGCCATAACTGTATTATATATATATATATTATATATACAGTATATATATATATATATATATATATATATATATATAACAACATATATCTACACATATACGCACACATATAAATATATATGCATACATATATTTACATATATTCACTGCGATACACCAAGGTTCTGACTACAGCACATTAGACCAGTTTTGTAGCAAGTAAGCAATATTTAATCTGATGCCATGTTGTTAATTGTTCTGTTACCAATCGGTAATGCTGTTGCTGCAGACTAGCACTGTGGGCCACAGGTTGTGCATGTTGTGTATCCAGGCACAGACTGGCCCACAGGGAATAGGTACATCCCCGGAGGGCCCTTGCGCTGGAGTGAGCACTTAACTACCAACATAAGCAGTAGCTGGTACAATACATTTCATTCACTATGTACAGACAAAAGCAGCATCTTGTCATTCATTCAGCAAGCTACTGGGCTTAATATTATAAAGACACATAGGAACTTTTGTGAAAAAGGTAAATGTAATATTTCCAGATAGATAAAAATTGGGCCTCCAAAGTAAATGTTACAAGCAGGCCCTTGCCCCATCTGTCTGACTCTGTCCTTTTTATTGTACCCCCCAATACCCATCCTCCATCTTGAATGTAGGCACTATGTGCACTATGGCACCTATTACAGAATTTATGATAATAGCCAGTGGCATAACTTTCAGGCCCATGGGCCCTGATGTGAGAGCTCCAACGGGGCCCCCAATTATTGAAAATCTTTAATAGTATTAGTCTTTTTCTATAGGCCAAAAGGACTTTTGGGGCCCCCCTAGGCTGCAGGACCCAGGTGTGATAGCAAACCCAGCACATATTGTAGTTACGCCCCTGATTATAGCAACAAATAGTCAAACACATGACAGTTTGAAATGTGAGAAATATATGATTATTAATCTGTACCAGATCCCAATTTGGGAATGGCCTAAAGATATATGACAGGGACAAATGACTTAAAAGGGTTGTGTTTGGCATATATTTAGCTAAAACAGGCTCAATGCTTATTTACTCCATTGTGACGTGCCATAAGTTTGTAACTACAGCCGTCCTCACAGACTGCAAGACAGTCCTCTTCTGAATATAAATTCCTCAGCATCACTCAACTAGCCGTCTCTTGGATCTCGTCATACCTAGCAGACCGGACCTTCAGCATCTCCCACTCCCACACCTCCTCTTCCTAGCCCTACCCCCTAGCTGTCGGGTTCCCCCAAGGACCGGTCCTGGAACAGCTCCATCTCCTTATACACTCTCGGCCAAGGGCAACTCATTGAGTCCCACGGCCTTCAGCACCACCTCTACGCCGACGACACCCAAATCTACCTGTCCGGACCTGACATCACCTCCCTACTTTCCAAAATTCCACAATGCCTTTCCGCCATCTCATCCTTTTTCTCCCGCTCGCTTCCTTAAGCTCAACATGGACACAACTGAGTTCATCGTCTTCCCCCAAGAAACTCTCCCCCGCTACCCGACCTATCCATCTGTATTAATGACTGCTCTCTCTCCCCAGTCCCCCATGCCAAGTGCCTCGGGGTAATCCTCGACTCCTCCTTCTCCTTCAAGCCCCACATCGAGGCCCTCACCACGTCCCTCCGACCCTAGCTTAGAAACATTTCACGGATCCGCTCTTTCCTTAACCATGACACTGCTAAAACGCTTATCCATGCTGTTATCTCCCACCTTGACTACTGCAACCTCCTCCTCACTGGCCTCCCTGTAATTCTCTTACACCTCTCCAATCTATTCTAAACTCCGCTGCCCGACGAATCATCTGTCCTCCCACTACTCCCCTGTCTTCCCCTCTGCCAACGCTCTCCACTGGCTCCCCGCCTCCCGGAGATCCCAGTTCAAAACACTAACCATGACATACAAGGCCATATACAACCTGTCCCCACCTTACATTTCTGACTTGGTCTCCCGATACCTACCCTCATGCAACCTGTGATCCTCCCAAGAACTCCTCCTCCACTCCCCCCTTATCACCTCTTCTCGCAACTGCTTACAGGATTTCTCCCATGCATCCGCCATGCTCTGGAACACTCTGCTCCAATACGTCAGACACTCTCCCACCCTGGGAACCTTCAAGAGTCACCTGAAGACTCACCTATTCCGTCAAGCCTACAACCTGCCATGGGACCCGGTCAGCCACCCCACGACCGGCACTTCCCCCATTCTATTGTATCCACACCCACCCCTCGTAGAATGTGAGCCCTCATGGACAGGGTCCTCTCCCCTCTTGTACCTGTATGACTTGATTGTCTACATTTAATGTACTTGTCCTTGTCTGCCTTATCCTCATATAAAGCGCCATGGAACCTAATGGCACTATATAAATAAATAATAATAATAATAAATGGCTGCTGGTGGAGGGACATGTGACCAGACCTGACCATTAACAGACACAGACAGAAAAGGGCACCGATGCAAAAACTGTAAATGGGCCCTTTTCAGTCCAAGAACTCATTAAAATGCACAATACAACCTGCTTTTGAGGTAGACATGGGCCCCCTTACCACATAGGCCCATGTGCACAGGTTGTACCAATGATATGTCCGCCCCTGCATCAGCCTCCTCCAATTAAAAGATACTGCACATAAAAAGCTTTTATAATTGGAGGAGGCTGATGGTCAGGTCTGGTCACATGTTCCTCCAATTGCAGCCAATTTTTAGAACAGGAGTCATAAATGCCACACTAACACACAGTGCTGGAGAAGCGCTAATATTTATATATTAGGAAGTGCCACAAAATCAGATCTCCAAGATATTTGCTAGAATAAAGTGGACAACTCCTTTAATTTATTTGCACAACTGAGAAGAGAAATTCATGGTGACATTTGCAAAACAGCAGTGGCGTAACTTCAGGCCCAGGGGCCCCGATGCGAAAGCTCCAATGGGGCCCCCAATTATTGCAAATCTTTAACAGTATTCGTTTTTTTCTATAGGCCAAAGGGACTTTTGGGCGGCCCCCCTAAGCTGCAGGGCCAGGGTGCAATCCCAACCCCTACACCTATTGTAGTTACGCCCCTGCAAAACAGGCAATAGATCATTTCCTGACTGCATTTTATGTATATTGTGCATCATCTGTAACCTGGGATGTCTTTGGAGTAGGCAAAAATGTTCTTCTTGAATTCTGACCCCTAGTGGCAGATATAAAAACTGCAATAAATGATCGTTAAAACGAGTCCTACAGTATATTCATGCTTTTATGTACAAAAAATAAAAATGAAGATAGAATATACTGAGATAGCAGATCTCCATAGTCAATATAACTAGGTTTGTTCATGTTAATTAAAAAAAAACCACAGATTAAGTTTTATAATCCGTTGTTAATATGCTGTAGAACAGGTGGAAAAAAAAAAAAATAAGTGATAATAATTTGTGAGACTTGTGCAGGTCACTATACGGACGTGTTCTAACCGTGTAAAAGATAACATATTCAGATGATATTTTTGTCATGTTGAAAGGGTGTGTACAAATAAATTGCAGCAAGCGCCATTATTTCTCTTATTTCAGATGAAACTTGGCTATAGAAGTCTATGGGAGTACACAAAAAATTGGATCAGATCAACTATATAGCATCAGATTGATATGACTAAATTAAAATTCTTAACATAGGAAAGTGTATGTGATCCTATACATGTAAAAATATCGTTGTACAAATATAGATGGTACAAAGACGGGACAGGGATGTAACATACTGACACACGGACTGCATACAAATGAAAATCACTACAGTTTTCTGGATGAAAATGGAACAATTTTTCATTCGCTCGTTTGATCCCGACCCCCTACTTTAAGTAGTACGTGGGACAGTAGCATGTCATTAACATCAGAAACATGATTATATGTGGATGCTGGTGCATATTCTAACATCAGATGTGTCGTGTCCATGTATTTATTTTGTCTAGCTTAGGGTGCTTTCACATCAGCGGTATTGCAATTTTGCAGTAGATCTGGCAGATGTCGCCGCATTGATCCGGCAAGCCCCATTCATTCTCCATGGGTTTTGCAGTCATGGGCGGCAAGTTCGGTATTGCCGAATGTGCCAGATCTACCGCGAAATTGCAATATTGCTGATGTGAAAGAGCCTTATAGTGTCACGTTATCCATGCTGTTGGCACAATATTCCTTTTCTTAGACAGAGCCAATCAAACACACAGAAAACAAACGTTAATGCAGATGTTGCACTTCGAAAGCAAGCGCCCCAGTGCTGCAGCACAACAGAGCAACAGTGCTAATAACTGATCCATCATGTAATATGTTTCAGATTTTTATTGGGAGAGTAGGAAGGTGCTCGGTCTGTGCGGCCGTGGAGAGCTACAGCCAGGAAGATCCAGGACACATCAAAGGGTGCAATACAGTTTTTATTCAGCGCATTTCTAAGCTGCCTCACGTATTCATCACAAAGTACTCACTGATCTCAGGGAGACCAGTCAAGGAAAACACTGCGGGCAGCCGGCTAAAGCGCTCAAACACAAATTTCCAGGGGGCAATGCATCATGGATTTCACTGTGCTTGAGCGCTTTAGCTGGCTGCCCGCAGTGTTTTCCTTGACTGGTCTCCCTGAGATCAGTGAGTGCTTTGTGATGTTGGTCTACCAAGCATTGCTCCCACCTAGCCAGATTCCTACTCCACACTGATGAGGGGCAATACCCCGAAACAGCTGTCTGTGGATGGATACCTGGCTCTGTTAATTCCCTTGTCATATCCTTAACTCGTAACTGAGTGGGATATTGACTAAAAGGGTCACTTAATATGGTGGTTATGGTGGTCTCCGCAGGGATTCCACCCCAGGACTAGGTCCTTCCCTGGAGGGATATCTGGCTAGTCCCGTGTTTGAGACTCTTAATCGAGGCTCCACGGACTCCATTTGCATATTCACTTATTCATCAGTTATTTTTCCTGATGAAGTGAGGCAGGTTCGAAACGCACTGAATAAAAACTGTATTGCACCCTTTGATGTTTCCTGGATCTTCCTGGCAGTGGCTCTCCACAGCAGCGCAGATACTTGTCTGATGTTCAGCATTACTATAGAGATTAGGTTAGATAAAAAAAAAACTTTGTGGAATAATAGGGTGCAATAGGGTCTTATCCAATGAAAATTAAAAGAGTAATGCCAATAGTGCGCTCACCTTAGTAGGTTGTGTACCACACAACATGAAAATTCCTTACATATGCAAGACTGCTGCAGATACAGTTGTGGCCAAAAGTATTGACACCCCTGCAATTCTGTCAGATAATACTCAGTTTCTTCCTGAAAATGATTGCAATCACAAATTCTTTGGTATTATTATCTTCATTTAATTTGTCTTCAATTAAAAAACATAAAAGAGAATGAAGCAAAAAGCAAAACATTGATCATTTCACACAAAACTCCAAAAATGGGCCAGACAAATGTATTGGCACCCTCAGCCTAATACTTGGTTGCACAACCTTTAGCCAAAATAACTGCAATCATCCGCTTCCGGTAACCATCAATGAGTTTCTTACAATGCTCTGCTGGAATTTTAGACCATTCTTCTTTGGCAAACTGCTCCAGGTCCCTGACATTTGAAGGGTGCCTTCTCCAAACTGCCATTTTTAGATCTCTCCACTAGGGATGGGCGAATCTACTCGCTAGGACTCGTTACTCGGCGAGTAGTAAGGGACTCGCAGGACTCGGTACTCTGCGAGTTTCCCAGTGATTACTCGCACGAGTCCAATGCAAATCAATATCAATCCTAGTTTTGTCAGAAACGCTGACAAAACTAGGATTGCCATTGTTTGCATTAGACTCGTGCGAGTAATCACTGGCTACTGTGCCAGTGATAGCAGGGAAACTCGCAAAGTAACTGCTGTTTCTTTGCGAGCTGAGTCCAGCTGTCTTCTCTGTGCAGCTCCAGGGTCCTAGAGCCCGCCTGCTCACAGACATGATGTAGCAGTGCTGAGATTGTTCTCAGTCTGCTCATTCCCTGTGCATAGATATCTATCTATTCACAGGGATGTAGCAGAGAGGACATCGCGTTTTGGACTACGTCGGACGGAAGAGGATTTTTTTAATTAAAGATGGAGTCCCTAATGGCTTTTTTTTTATTTCAAATAAAAAATTTTCTCTGTGTTTTTTTAACCCTTTATTGGAGATTCTTAGTGGCTGGGTCAAATGTGGCCTGACATTAAGAATCTCGGGCTTAATACCAGCTTGTATAACAAAGCTGGTATTAACCCCTTTATTACCCAGCGTGCTACCGCCACCAGGGCCGCTGGAAGAGCGGGGTTCAGCGCCAGAGGATGGCGCTTCAATGAACGCGCCATCTTCTGGGGCGGCTGCGGGCTGCAATTTGCAGTGGGGGGTGCCCAGAAAGCTTGGGCATCCCTGCGCTGCGGATTCCAGCCCCCAGCTGCTTAGTACCTGGCTAGACATAGAAATTGCGCGGAGCCCCACGCATTTTTTTAAAATTATTTCATGAATTTTAGAGTCAGAGTCTCAGAGTCAGAATCTCAGAATTTCATGAAATAATTTAAAAAAAATGCGTGGGGCTCCGCGCAATTTCTATGTCTAGCCAGGTACAGCTAAGCAGCTGGGGGCTGGAATCCGCAGCGCAGGGATGCCCAAGCTTTCTGGGCACCCCCCGCTGCAAATTGCAGCCCGCAGCCGCCCCAGACGATGGCGCATTCATTGAAGCGCCATCCTCTGGCGCTGAACCCCGCTCTTCCAGCGGCCCTGGTAGCGGTGGCACGCTGGGTAATAAAGGGGTTAGGGCCAGCTTTGTATTATCAGCTGGCCCTAAGCCCGAAATTTATGGCGGTCACGCCAATATTAGACATGACCGCCATGAATTTCTATTAAATTGTTTTAAAAAAAACACAACACAAAGAAAATTTTTTATTAGAAATAAAAAAAAAAGCCATTAGAGACTCCATCTTTAATTAAAAAAATCCTCTTCCGTCCGACGCAATCCAAAACGCGATGTCCTCTCTGCTACATCCCCTGTGCATATATATAGATCTCTATGCACAGGGAGTGAGCAGACTGAGAACAATCTCAGCTCTGCTACATCATCTCTGTACACAGGGAATGAGCAGACTGAGAACAATCTCAGCACTGCTACATCAGGCAGCAGGCAGGCTCTAGGACCCTGGAGCTGGGGCAGCCAGAACACAGAGAAGACAGGATCTTATCTGTGCGAGTCAGGGATTACTTACAAAGTAAACGAGCAATGCAAATAAATGACAAAACTAGGATTGCTTCAGGCTGAAGCTTCCAAGACACATCTGCGATTTGTAAATCTCACACTACTCGCTATTACTCGCTTCCCCATTCATTAACATTGGACTCGCTAGACTCGCAACGAGTAGCGAGTCCTGGGCTCGGACTCGCTAGAGTCAAGCGATTCCGAGTAATTTAGGATTCGCCCATCACTACTCTCCACAGGTGTTCTATGGGATTCAGGTCTGGACTCATTGCTGGCCACCTTAGAAGTCTCCAGTGCTTTCTCTCAAACCATTTTCTAGTGCTTCTTGAAGTGTGTTTTGGGTCATTGTCTTGCTGGAAGACCCATGACCTCTGAGGGAGACCCAGCTTTCTCACACTGGGCCCTACATTATGCTGCAAAATTTGTTGGTAGTCTTCAGACTTCATAATGCCATGCACACGGTCAAGCAGTCCAGTGCCAGAGGCAGCAAAGCAACACCCCTAACATCAGGGAATCTCCGCCATGTTTGACTGTAGGGACCGTGTTCTTTTCTTTAAATGCCTCTTTTTTTCTCCAGTAAACTCTATGTTTGCCCAAAAAGCTCTACTTTTGTCTCATCTGACCAGAGAACATTCTTCCAGAACGTTGTAGGCTTTCTCAGGTAAGTTTTGGCAAACTCCGGCCTATCTTTTTTATGTCTTGGGGTAAGCAGTGGGGTCTTCCTGGATATCCTACCATACAGTCCCTTTTCATTCAGACGCCGACGGATAGTACGGGTTGACTCTGTTGTACCCTCGGACTGCAGGACAGCTTGATCTTGTTTGGATGTTAATCGAGGTTCTTTATCCACCATCCGCACAATCTTGCGTTGAAATGTCTCGTCAATTTTTCTTTTCCGTCCACATCTAGGGAGGTTAGCCACAGTGCCATGGGCTTTTAGCTTCTTGATGACACTGCGCACAGTAGACCCCGGAACATTGAGGTCTTTGGAGATGGCCTTGAAGCCTTGAGATTGCTCATGCTTCCTCACAATTTGGTTTCTCAAGTCCTCAGACAGTTCTTTGGTCTTCTTTCTTTTCTCCATGCTCAATGTGGTACACACAAGGACACAGTACAGAGGTTGAGTAAACTTTAATCCATGTTAGCTGGCTGCAAGTGTGATTTAGTTATTGCCAACACCTGTTAGGTGCCAGAGGTAAGTTACAGGTGCTGTTAATTACACAAATTAGAGAAGCATCACATTATTTTTCTAACAGTGCCAATACTTTTGTCCACCCCCTTTTTTATGTTTGGTGTGGAATTATATCCAATTTGGTTTTAGGACAATTCTTTTTGTGTTTTTTCATTGAAGACAAATTAAATTAAGATAATAATACCAAAGAATTTGTGATTGCAATCATTTTCAGGAAGAAGCTGAGTATTATCTGACAGAATTGCAGGGGTGTCAATACTTTAGGCCACAACTGTATATACCAGGATAGGGACATATATATCAGAATGGGGGACATATTTATCAGGATTGGGGACCTATATAACAGGATTGGGGGGACATATTTGTCACGATGTGGACATATATATCAGGATGGGGGACATATATTACAGCATGGGGAACATACACTGACGAGCAAAAGGGTAACAATGTTTTTAACTTTTGACTTTCAGGCCCCATATCTTACTATCAGCATTGAGAGTGAGACTACCTTCATTTTATACACAATCATCTTGGCTATGTCATAAATAAATGTGACTTCCAACTATTTAGGATATGATTAGCTATGCAGAGTCTTATCATATCACTGCACTGTTACTGTTCTGTTTCTAAATATCTCAATTTCAATTTTTATTATTTTGATAGTATTTTTTAAATCCACCTTTAGAATGATTCTGGGGATACTCTCAATAAGATTCAAGCATGTGAAGCGGTTGACAGGGTATGGGGTACTCGGGTACTGGGGCTGATGGTGGTTCTGATGGGGGATCACGGCTGGTCGATCCCCGGTCCCGTGCCCTGGACTCTCAATGGCAGGGAACGGTGGGGGGAAAATAAGGACAGGGATATTTACAAAGGAACGTGACGCCACCTGTAGTTCCCGGTAATATGGTACCGGCGCTGCAAGCCGGCCGCTGAGGTGATGGTGGGTGCAGCAGAGTATGGAACAGCTCCCCACAGGTGGAGCTTTACCTCAGGGCAGCAGGGATGGATGAGGGAGTAGTAGTCAAGTCCTTTCTGGCACAGTGGTGAATTGCGATGGTTAGACAGGCACACAGACGCACTGTGGTTGTTGTTTCAGTACTTTTACTGGTGGTAACGTAACAGGTACAGTCCAGAGTAGTAACCAGGTCCCCGATGCAATTTGGGACTTCCACCTTAGAAAGTTATGAGGCCTCCTTTGTGTCTGTGCTCTACAGTGTGGGATGAGTCCTGCCTGAGCCTGAACCCACCACTTCTTCTTCTCTGGTCTTAGTCCTAAGCTGACATGAGGTCCCTGTTTCTCTTGTGACCCCTGGTCCTATGCTTTGTCAGTTTAGTGTCTCTTGTCTTAATTCCTCAGGGCTGAATTCCTCCTGAGTACGTTGGGCTTTCGCTGTAGCTCTGCAGGCTGGCAGCGTCAGACTCCAGTGTCCGTGTGTACTAAAGGGCTATATAAACGAGTCCCTTTCTTAGTTCCCTGTCTCTTCCACTTGCCTGTAGCCCCTTCCCTGGGGTGTGCACAGCGGTTAGTCGTCCCTGGTCCTGGCCTAAATCTCTCTCCAGCGACCAGCAGCTCTGCCTTCTCTCTCTTCCTTCTCCTCACAGGAACTGCTCTCAACTGTCTCCTGGGACTAACTGACTCCTCCCCTCAGCCTGAGTGTTCTTAAAGGGGAACTGACTTAATGCAGCCAGTAGAGCTCCCCCTTCAGGTCTGGGGTGAAAGGTGGTGTGTGCTGAGCTAGCCAAGGTGTATGTCTTTCCTTGTACCGGTGGAACCTTCGGCAATCCCCCGCAGGGGTGACCACATTCCCTCCTAGTAAATACAGTCCTCCGGGACTGAAACATTTTTCCATAAACATAACATATTTACATTTTATTATTGTACAGAGTCTTAAAAAATGAAAAATTTACAAAAACCAGGGATAAATAAGAACAGTTACAGTCATACAGCACTAGTCCATCTGTGAAGGCTGTTTTAGGGGGTGTTGAAACAGGGGTTTTGCCACTACCAGTCCTGTGGCTATGGTCCATTTTTGAAAAAGTAGGAAAGGGAATTAAAAAATCCAACAGGTAAAGTTTCTTAAAGTTCAAAACCAAAACTATATACACTACGGGTGTCTCTGCTTAGGAGTCCTTGGCTTCACTTATACCATCCCAGGCACTTTTCTTTCCTAATTTGATGTTATTTAATTATTAATATTTACATTCTGCACATATATAAATTTTCCCACATTTTACACCTTACTCTCTGTACCTGAGTGGTGGGTGTCCTAGATTGACACGTGTTGACCTACGTAAAATTGGTATGCCACTGGTACGTATGCCTGGTGTAGAGTGAACACTACTTACTGACCCATGTGTTGATCTGCGTAACACTGGTATGCCTGAGTGTCTTCTGATTCTCATAGTGGGAATGGCAGGTACACCGATTGCAGGGATCTCTGGTTCCGGTACAATGAGTGGTTCTTGTACTCTTGGCACTTCTACTGCTGGTGGAAACATTAGAGTTGGAATTAAGTATGTACCTTCTATTTGAGGCCAATCTGCCTGGTAACTCTCTAATAATTGTTTGGACTGTCTTTGGCTTCTCTTTCTCTTCTGGCTTTGGACAAGGTACATTTTCTTCTGGTTGAAGCTGTTGAGGGCACTTCTTCAAATGATCTCTGGACACTGTTGCAGTTGTTTCACCACGATCTATGCTGATTAAACAGGTTTTCTGGTTATCAAAATTGGATGGTAACACAGTGTATGGTTCTTTTTCCCATTGATTATCTAGTTTGTGCATTCTTCTTTTTCTTTTCAAAACCAATTCACCTAGTGTTAAGGGCGTTCCTTGCACACTTTTGTTGAAGTTGGTTTCTTGTCTTCCTCTAGGTTTTTCCAGACTTCTCTCAATGCATTCTTGGATTTTCTGGTATTGCTCTTTCCTACGAGTATTCCAATCTGCATCTGTAGTATCTGCTTTGCCTATTTCAAAGTCTGCTGGCAATTTTCCTGGTCTTACTCTCATGAGGTATGCCGGAGTACAATTGGTTGAGCTTACTGGGATGTTGTTGTAGATGTCAACTAGATCTGGTAAGTTCTCTGGCCATTGGTTGCGTTCTTCATAAGGCAGAGTTTTCAGCATTTCAATTACCAAGGATTCAACTTTTCACACATTCCATTAGTTTGAGGATGGTAAGACGTGGTGCGTATTTTCTTGCATCCGTATAGGCGGCAGAACTCTTGAAATACTTCAGCTTCAAAAGCAGGTCCTTGGTCTGTCAATACCTGTTCTGGAGAACCATGGGGTCTGCAGAAATAAGCTTGAAATGTTCTTGCTGCTGTTTCAGCTGTTAAGTCTTTTACCGGAGCTACCACAAGGAATCTGGAATAGTTGTCTACCATGGTAAGAGCATAGGTGTAACCTGATTTGCTGGGTGCGAGTTTGACATGATCTAAGGCTACCAGTTCTAATGGTTGTTTGGTGATGATAGGCTTGAGTGGTGCTTTCTGGCTGTTACGGTCTCTTCTTCTTAATAAGCATGGTCCACAATTTTTACACCATCTCTCTATGGAAGACCTCATGCTGATCCAATAGAATCTCTCACGTAACAGTATTTCCAGTTTTCTCCATCCAAAGTGTCCCGATCCATCGTGGTACGCTTCCAATACCATTTGGACATCTCTCTTTGGAACTACAACTTGCCATACCATTTCATGTGTTCTTGGGTTGATGTACGCCTGCACAATTGACCTTGATAGATGAATAACCGGCTACTTTCTTTCCACAGATGTTGGGCTTCTAGTGGACAATTCTTTTCAAGTTTGGAATCCGGTTGAGTTATCAACTTCTTTACGAGGCTCACTGCCGGATCACTGTCTTGAGTCTCCTTCCATCCATAGTGAGGCAATGGGTTTAGTTCAACAGTCTGATGGTTCTGGTAGACTCAATCTTCAGCGATTTGCCATTTTCTAGTTTTATGGAAAGCTGGGAGTTCTATTTCCTCTAAGTCATCCTCTTCTTCAATTCCCTGTAGATGTACTTGAGGGTTTCTGGAAAGGGCATCAGCATTTGCGTTGTTGCGGCCTGCTCGATATTTGATAGTAACGTCATAATTTGATAGTCGAGCCATTCAGCGTTGCTCCAGGGCTCCAAGCTTCACGGTATCCAGATGCATCAACAGGTTATTATCGTGAAGACGATGAACTTTGAAGCTGCGAGGTAATGCTTGAACCTCTCTGTTATAGCCCAGACCAAAGGCCAGGAACTCCAACTTAAAGGAACTGTAGTTTTCCTGGTTCCTCTCAGTGAGTCGAAGTTTTCTGCTGGCGTAGGCAATTACTCACTCTTTACCATCTTGAACCTGAGAACGGACTGCTCCCAAGCCTACATTGCTTGCGTCAGTGTAAAGGACGAATGGTAGGTTATAATCAGGGTAAGCCAGGATTTCCTCACTGGTCAGTGCCTGCTTCATCTGTTGGAAGGAGTTTTCTTGTTCTTCTCCCCATTCCAATGGTGGCTCTGAAGTTCTTCTTTCTTAGATTAGGCCTACCAGAAGATCTTGTAGGGGCGCTGCCATCTTTGTGTAGCCCTTAATGAATCTTCTGTAGTACCCAACCAAACCTAAGAACTGACGTACCTCGGTGACGGTGGTTGGTCTCTGCCAATCCTAGATTGTGTTACCTTTTCCGGGTCTGGTGCTACTCCATCTGCGCTGACCACGTGTCCCAGGTATTGGACTTTAGGTTTCAGCAGGTGACACTTAGATGGTTTGGGCTTCATCTCGTACTTTGCCAAAGACTCAAATACCTCTGCCAGGTGTTTTAGGTGTTCTTCGTAGGTTTTAGAAAACACGATGACGTCGTCCAGGTATAAGAGTACTGTCTCGAAGTTCCGGTGTCCCAGGCAACTTTCCATGATTCTTTGAAACGTTCCCGCGCTACCCTGTAAACTCCGTGCTTCTGGTGAGAAGGGATGGCATCACTTCCTACGTGAACTGCTGACACCACTCCTCTAGCTGTCCTTTGGAGTCGTTATCCTCGGCCTGGCTAGACAGGAAACAGTCCATGTTGTATGTTGTTATTACAAACAGTACACAGCTTTGCTACAGTAGAATACCGGGGTAGTTTTGCTTCCTCTAACCCACAATTTAACACACGGATTGGTACTCGTCCCTTGCGTACATCCACCACCCCTCTGGCTGTCAGTAGTGTAGGTCTGTGCTCTGAAAATACCGGCTCTACAAATGCCTGGTATTCCTGTCCTCTGCAACCTATCGCTGCTCGACACCATATCATAATCTCGCTTTTTGGTGGTAACACAATGGAACCGGGTCTGTTACCCGCACAATGCCAATTTCTCCCCCAGACAGATTTACCTGTTGCTTGTGGATGAGGTCTCAGATCTCTCATTGAATGACTCTTGTCCTGCCCATAACCACAGTCTGAGAAATCTGTCGAAGTAAAAACAACACTTCTCCAAAGCAGTTTTCAATAACATTTGTACCAATTACCATGTACAGTTGTGGCCAAAAGTATTGACACCCCTGCAATTCTGTCAGATAATAATAATAATAATAATTTTTATTTATATCGCGCCAACATATTCCGCACGCTTCACAATACAAATACTCAGTTTCTTCCTGAAAATGATTGCAATCACAAATTCTTTGGTTTATTGTCTTCATTTAATTTGTCTTCAATGAAAAAACACAAAAAGAATTGTCCTAAAGCCAAAATGGATATAATTCCACACCAAACATAAAAAAGGGGGTGGACAAAAGTATTGGCACTGTTAGAAAAATCATGTGATGCTTCTCTAATTTGTGTAATTAACAGCACCTGTAACTTACCTGTGGCACCTAACAGGTGTTGGCAATAACTAAATCACACTTGCAGCCAGTTGACATGGATTAAAGTTGACTCAACCTCTGTCCTGTGTCCTTGTGTTTACCACATTGAGCATGGAGAAAAGAAAGAAGACCAAAGAACTGTCTGAGGACTTGAGAAACCAAATTGTGAGGAAGCATGAGCAATCTCAAGGCTACAAGTCCATCTCCAAAGACCTGAATGTTCCTGTGTCTACCGTGCGCAGTGTCATCAAGAACGTTTAAAGCTCATGGCACTGTGGCTAACCTCCCTAGATGTGGACGGAAAAGAAAAATTGACAAGAGATTTCAATGCAAGATTATGCGGATGGTGGATAAAGAACCTCGACTAACATCCAAACAAGTTCAAGTTGCCCTGCAGTCCAAGGGTACAACAGTGTCAACCCTACTATCCGTCGGCGTATGAATGAAAAGGGACTGTATGGTAGGAGACCCACTAAGACCCCACTTCTTACCCCGAGACATAAAAAAGGCAGGCGAGTTTGCCAAAACTTACCTGAGAAAGCCTACAATGTTTTGGAAGAATGTTCTCTGGTCAGATGAGACAAAAGTAGAGATTTTTGGGCAAAGGCATCAACATAGAGTTTACAGGAGAAAAAAAGAGGCATTCAAAGAAAAGAACACGGTCCCTACATTCAAACATGGTGGAGGTTCCCTGATGTTTTGGGGTTGCTTTGCTGCCTCTGGCACTGGACTGCTTGACCTGGTGCATGGCATTATGAGTCTGAAGACTACCAACAAATTTTGCAGCATAATGTAGGGCCCAGTGTGAGAAAGCTGGGTCTCCCTCAGAGGTCATGAGTCTTCCAGCAGGACAGTGACTCAAAACACACTTCAAAAAGCACTAGAAATGGTTTGAGAGAAAGCACTGGAGACTTCTAAGGTGGCCAGCAATGAGTCCAGACCTGAATCCCATAGAACACCTGTGGAGAGATCTAAAAATGGCAGTTTGGAGAAGGCACCCTTCAAATATCAGGGACCTGGAGCAGTTTGCCAAAGAAGAATGGTCTAAAATTCCAGCAGAGCATTGTAAAAACTCATTGATGGTTACCGGAAGCGGTTGATCGCAGTATTTTTGTTTGTGTGGTGAATAATACATCCAATTTTTGGTTTTTTGTCAATTTTTGCTTTTGCTTCATCTCTTTGTGCTTTTTCATTGAAGACAAATTAAATGAAGATAATAATACAAAGAATTTGTGATTGCAATCATTTTCAGGAAGAAACTGAGTATTATCTGACAGAATTGCAGGGTGTCAATACTTTTGGCCACAACTGTAAGGGCATTTTTCATTAGGTTTATCTTCAACCACAAATAACCCTTGGCTTTTTAATTCCTCCCTCCCCAACTTTATTGTAGCTGCTCTGAACATTACCTGTTTTTGTGGTTGGCCATTAGCTGCAATAATATAAAGATTGGGGTTTGGGGTTCATCAGACCAATACTGTTTGTAAAGTGACCTGCGACCCGGTGTCGAGTAGGGCCAACATGGGGATTCCTTCTAGTGTAATGTTGAGGTATGGACGGCCTCCCACGTACCGCTTACACCAGTCCTTTGGGCCCAGCTGCTTTACTCCTGGGAGCTGGCCCTCGGGTCCAGGAATCTTGTGTTTAAAGGACATCCTCTTGCAAAGAGGCCCGGTTTGTTGCATTTCAGGCAGATGGGTTGTCCTGAAAAATCCGTGTAGTCCCTGGCTCTGCGTTGGAATGGTGCATCGGTCCACTGAATGGGCGACTTGTTGGTCCCCTCCACGGGCAACATGGGTCTACGTTGGAATGGTGCATTGGTCCCCTGCATGGGCGACTTGGTCTTCCTCCGCATCCATGGGACATCCTCTGGGCTATCAGCTAGTTGGATTTTGCTTGGTGGTGGTGCTCCAGGCATAGTTTGCAAGAGTTTTAATACATAGTCCATGTTTTTGGTTAACTGCAGCACCTGGTTATGCATGTCATCATTTGCTACAGCTTGACTTTCTGCTTTTGCAGGTTCAGTAGAAACATGTTTAACTTCTATGGGAGAGGTATCAGCCTGCCAGGATTGGATTGCAGGTTCTACAGGCGCTGGACCTCTTAACACAGTTATAGCACGATCTTTTAAGTCACTAAAGTTCACTGTTGGGTGATCCAATACCCACATATGTACCTGCTGACGGTGGTAGTCTGACCTCATTCCCTCAGTAAACTGTTCTGCAAGCATTTTTCCTCTTCCAATACACTTGCCGGGTCTACCTGTTTAAGGACCAGAGTGCCCTTGTAAACGGAGGGCATAGTCTCTAATGGTATCCTGCGGTCTCTGTTTACACTGGTAGAACAGCATCCTCAACTCAGACTGAGTGCGTTTTTCAAAAAAATCATTCCAGGACTTAGCCTCCAGCTCCGCTGCGCCTGTAAATTGTCCCAGCACAACAGTGGCCCGCTGCTTCTGTGTCATCGTATACATGTCCAGCATTGCATACATCTTTTGCTTAAAGGTTGCTAACGTACCGGGTCTACCTGCATATGTTGGTAACCATTTGGCACCCGGTATATACGGCAAGGTTATTGGCATTATTTGGGCTGCTGCTCCGGGTGCTGCGCTCTGGGCATCTCCCCCGTCAGGGACCCGCACATCATCCGAATCACTCATGATGGGGCCCCCCTGGTTAATTGCTGCCAACCAGTGAGATGAAACAGGCTGATCTGGAGAGGTATTATAGGTGTAAGGGCTTTTGGAGAAGGTTATAACTCTGATGTGCCCAAAAAAGTAAAGAGACAGGGGACCCATTGAATGGTCAGGAACATATTCAATGGGTAATTAAGTGTTACAGATTTTGACCCACATTTTGTAAGCTCCATATTAACAATGATATGCTCACTCTGCTTCCCTTTATAGTCCTCAGCCACAGGGGCGGAACTACCGTGGTGCAGCTGGTGCAGCTGCACCAGGGCCCCGACCAGCTAGGGGCCCCTGGGGCTCCAGCGGCAGGTCCGTTCCCCTGTCAGACAGGCAGACAGAAGGGTGGTAGGCAGCGGCAGTAGTGTGGGGGTGGTGCTGTCGGGTGTCAGTGGCGCTGCACACCCGCGGCACTGTTCTGGCATTAAGTTCCGGGGGGGGAGTGGCAAGGCCGTAATTGCCATTAGGCACTTTTCGGGGAGGGCGGCGACGTATTCTTTTTTTGTGTCTTTTTTTTTCCTGCTCTGAGCCCCGGCCGGGTGACCCCGCCCCCTGGACACCTTACACACCCCCACCTGGATGCCTCACACCCCCCTAGACACCTCACCCCTCCCCCGGTCTTTGCGCCCCCCCTCCTCACCTCACTAGTGGTGGTGCATGACGCTGGCTGAGGTCGGTGGGCGGCAGGATCATAGCACCACCGGCGGGGACAGATGCCGGGTGTTACAGGACCTGCGATGACGTCATGCACATGTGACTCAGGTGGGCGGAGCTACATTTTGCCCGGCAAGATGAATTGCCAGAGGAGGAATTGGGACTGACTTTACAAGGTACATGGCCCATCTAACGAGGGAAGGTGTGCAGAGGACGAGGGGGTGTGTGCAGAGGACGAGGGGGGTGTGCAGAGGACGAGGGGGGGTGTGCAGAGGACGTGGGGGGTGTGCAGAGGACGTGGGGGGTGTGCAGAGGACGTGGGGGTTGTGCAGAGGACGTGAGGGGTGTGGAGAGGACGTGGGGTGTGTGGAGAGGACGAGGGGGTGGAGAGGACGTGGGGGGGTGCAGAGGACGTGGGGGGGTGTGCAGAGGACGTGGGGGGGTGTGCAGAGGACGTGGAGGGGGTGGGCAGAGGACGTGGGGTTGTGTGCAGAGGACGTGGAGTGGTGTGCAGAGGACGTGGAGGGGGGGTGCAGGGGACATGAGGGGTGTGCAGATGACGTGGTGGAGTGTGTGCAGAGGACATGGAGGGAGGGTGTGCAGAGGACATGGATCGAGGGTGTGCAGAGGACATGGATCGAGGGTGTGCAGAGGACATGGAGGAAGGGTGTGCAGAGGACATGGTGGAGTGTGGGCAGAGGACATGGTGGTGCACAGCACGGAGCTGAGGACATTGTGGTACACTATGCACAGCACAGAGCTAGGGAGATGGTGGTACACTGCACAGTACGGAGCTGAGGACATGGTGGTACACTGTGCACAGCACGGAGCTGGGGACATGGTGGTACACTGTGCACAGCACGGAGCTGGGGACATGGTGGTACACTGTGCACAGCACGGAGCTGGGGACATGGTGGTACACTGTGCACAGCACGGAGCTGGGGACACTGTGGTACACTGTGCACAGCACGGAGCTGAGGACACTGTGGTACACTGTGCACAGCACGGAGCTCAGGACATGGTGGTACACTGTCTCCCGCCGCCTTAAAATCGGTCTGTTTCCAGGAGAGTCGGACGAGTGACATCTGTTTTTTAGTCCGTTTGGCATCCAACTGCTGTGTGAGTGTCCGACATTTCTCTCAGATCACATCCATGTGATGTCCGTGTCCGTGTGTTTTTTATCAGCAGCTATTACTGTAGAATCATTTACAGGAACATTTTACAGTGTTCTCAGATACAGAATGAGAATGTATCCGTGAAAAAAACGTGTCTGGCTGCGTTCACACATTGCGTATTTTGTTGCGCTTCTTTGCATTTGCGCCGGGAACGGCCCTCTGACGTCACCACAGGTCCTGGCAGAACACATCTCACTTGGCACCGGAGACCGGACACCGGGAAAAGGCGTCGGACAGGTAAAGTATTCATTCTTTTTTATTTTTTATTCACTTGCTTTTGTTTAATTTAGATTTCGCAGTGTATATTAATACACTGTGAAATCTAATGGGCGGTCACAGCTGTCACAGAGGGGAGGAGGAAGCTGGATTCTTCCTCCCCTCTGTGACATCACAGGGAGAAAACGCAGGAGCAGCTGCGTAAAGAATTCACATCTCAATTCTTTACGCAGCTGCGTTTTCTCCCATAAACGCACTGCGTATTTTTGCGCAATGTCTGCACTGCAAAGTGAATTTCCCATCCACTTTGCTGGCAGACAAAAGGCACATTGCGTATTTTGAGAAAGTGCGCGTAAAAAAGCGCAGCAAAATACGCAATGTGTGAACGCCGCCTCAGACTCGGATGGTTCGTGTGCTGTCCGTGTGTGGTCTGTGATTTTGTCGGACCCGTAGACTTGCATTGGTGAGTCTCGGTGTGAATCGCAGACTGTCACAGCATGTTGCAACTTTTTTCTCATCCTAAATCTGGATGAGAAAAAAGCGTCCGACACTCGTCATTGTGCTCTCAGAGATTGATTGCAATGCGAGAAAATCACACATTGCACTCATCAGAGTTTCACGCCAGTGTGTTTGTACCCGAATACTAAAATCCATATAGTAATCCTACTGGTATGGTGAGGAGTTATGGCTCAGTTAGTACACTCCATACTTCTTGTTATTAACCAGTTAATGCTCTCTTATCCACCGCACTCCAGTGTCAAAAGAGGACGACAGCGAGACAGACAGCAACATCAACATGGCATCAGAGAGCCCCTGACCTCCAAATAGAAGAGCCTCAGATCCTGGTATTGTGACATAATATTAAGAATAAAGGTTTTTTGCATTTATATTGCATTATGAACTCCACAGCACGGCGGCGAAAATTGCTCCGGCCCCGGGCCCTCCTTGACTCCTGCTTGTTGCCATACACTGGGGTTCTGCAGAGGTGGCAATTGCACCCCTTCTCTCTTTGTGTGTTAGTATAGTAGTTATATTCTTGTATATAGGGGCAGACAGTGTATACTCTGTATACTTCCAGATTATCAATAACCAAAGGAGCGGAAAAATTTTTCGACCGCCCCGGGCGCCACAAACAGTTGCTACGCCGCTGGCTGTGCTACACACCCGCGGCACTATTCTGGCACTGAGTTCCAGGGGGGGGGGGCCCCGAAAAATTTCTTGCACCAGGGCCCACTACAGTCTGGGTCCGCCCCTGCTCAGCCACCATTGTCTGATATGGTTCAATAGGATGGCACGTATCATTAGAATAACCTCAGAGTCTAGTTCTCTAAGCTCAAATTATTCCCATTTCTATCCTTCTGGACATTGTTTTTGGGGAAATGGTAGTTTCCAAGGTCCACTTGAAAAATAGGGAGAAAAAGAGGCCTCCCTTTTCTCCTTTTGTATGCTTATCCCGCTATGCATGATTGTTAAATAAATGAAATAAAGCAAATATAATTCTGTACTTCATTTAGTCCATTTGGCGTGACCGTCTTAAGTCGGTGTATCCATTTACACTCCTTTTGCAGGATGTTTTTGTCCCAATCACCACCCCTTGGTGGTTGAGTTACAACCTCGATTGCCATGAATGAGAAACACTCCAGACTTCCCCCATGTTCTTGCCTTACATGTCTCGATATGGGGGTATCTCTCTCATTTCTGATGTCGCCTATATGTTCCTCTTTCTAAACTCCCGCTTCGTTTTGCCAATGTACTCCAAATCACACGAACATTTGAAATAGTACACCACCCCGACTGTTTTACAATTTGCAAAGTGGCGTACCTCATAAATTCTGCCTGTATTCTTACTGGTAAAAGTTTTGTCAGTGTTTATATATCTACAGGTTACAAATCTCCCACATCTAAAGGTGTCATTAGCTCTGTTATCCAACCATGTTTTCTTAGTCATTTTAGGGGGTTCATAGGTACTGTGAATGAGTTGATCTTTTATGGTGCTGTCACACCTGGCGACGTCGCTAGCGACATCGCCGAAAAAGTGACGTATCAGCAATGTCGCTAGCGACGTCGCGCTGTGTAAATGAGCGGCGCGACCGCGTATTATCGCTGGTCGCAGGTTGACAGGTTTACGGGAAGAACCGTAAACCTGTCAACCGGCGACCTGCGATGAGGCTGGATCGCGCCGTGTGACATCGCCAGAGCGATGTCAGCGGCGATCCAGCCTATACCGCAGCGTTGCTGCGGATCGCTCGCTGGGCTGAGCCCAGCCCAGTGAGCGATGTCACCGCCCGCATCGCTGCGGCGTTGGCGGCCGCAGCGATTCTGTGTGACAGCTGGCCAGCGATGTCGGAAGGGAGCGGGCACCCGCGCATCGCTTCCGACATCGCTGGCCAGATCGTGCTGTGTGACAGCACCATAAGATTTCTCCCTCTCCTGTATGTTATAGAAGGTGTTATTGGGATTAGATCTCTGATTTCCGGGTCAGCTGTTAGAACTCTCCAATGTCTAGACAAAATTTCTCTTACTTCATTAGCGCATGTATCATATTTTCCAATAACCCTCATGATATTGGTCTTTTCACTTGATTTTGGCATTAGTAGGTCCCTTCTGGGTGTATTCTCTGCTGTTTTGTAAGCTTTACTCAAAATGTTTGGGGGATAGCCCCTAGTGATAAATCTAGTTCTTAATTCTTCCGCCTGTTTATAGAACTGATAATTATTTGAGCAGTTTCTCCTGATACGGAGATACTGTCCCTTTGGTATTCCGGTCCTAAGGCTTCTAGGGTGGAGACTCCTCCAGTGTAACAGGTCGTTGCTAGCCGTTTCTTTCCTGAATGTTTTTGTCGTTATATGGCCGTCTCTCCCTTTTTCAATTGTTACATCAAGAAAGTTGAGCTCCTTTTCTTGGAACTCTGATGTGAACCTAAGTCCAATATTGTTATTATTTAAGTCCCTAATAAAATTGTTGAAGCTTATCTGATCTCCTGACTACAAGACAAATACATCGTCTATATAACGTCCCCAGAACAAAATCTGGGGCCACCACCAGGAAGAGTCACCATCTCCCCCAAACACTATTGTATCCTGCCACCAGCCCAGAAACAAATTAGCATAAGTTGGGGCCATTGAACTCCCAATTGCTGTGCCCCTGAGCTGGTGGTAGAATTTTCCATTGAATTTAAAGTAGCTGTGTTTGAGAATATACTCTAGTATATTCAAGATGAATTCATTATGAGAGCTATACTGAATACCCCTCATGTTTAGAAAGTACCTGACGGCTTCTAGACCAATTTCATGTGGTATGCTACTATATAGCACTTCCACGTCAATAGAGGCTAGATGTGTGTCCTCATCGACGGTGATGTCGTCCAGTTTATTTAACAGGTCCATAGTGTCCCTAAGATAAGATGGTAGTGACAGCACATGATTCCTTAGTACTTTATCCAAGTAAACACTGGCATTCTGGGAATGAGTCATTCCCTGACACTATAGGGCGACCCTTAAGGGGGAGAGCCCCTTGTGTACTTTTGGTAATGAATAGAAGACAGGTGTTACAGGATGTTTTATATCCATGTATCTCCATTCACTCTTGCTCACAATACCCTCTTGGTATGGCCTTGTCTTACAAAACCTTCAAATTCGTCTTATATTCGTCTATGGGATCTTGCCCTAAAATTTTATAGGTTGTTTGATCTTTTAAGATGTCGTTACACATTTTAATGTAAACCTCATGGCTCATAACTACAAGATTCCCACCCTTATCAGCTGGTTTCAAAACGATTTCCTGGTTCTTGGTTAAACCTTCCAAAGCTTCTCGTTCTGAGCAGTTCAGATTAGGGTGGAAATTTTTGCCCGTACCTTGCAGTTTCTCTAGGTCTTCGCTTACTAGTTTTAGAAATATATCAATACCTGTGGTTTCCATTAAAGGTGGTGCTTGTGTACTACGTGGTCTTAGATCAGTGAATGGTCCATGACCATCTTCCCTCATGTGTGCAAGGTCCAACATATCTTGAGCTAAAGGTAGGTCCTCTTCCGCAATTCCAAGCTCAATACATTTATTTCTATCGTTGCATTTGAAGAAATTACGCCATTTCAATTTTCGTGCGAACAGGTTGATATCCTTCGTCCATTCGAAGGAGTCAAACCTGTTCGTTGGTACATATGAAAGGCCCTGCTTTAACAATTTGATTTCCATATTGTTCAAAGAATATGTCGACAAATTGATGATTTTTAGTTCATCTGTGTTTTTTGTTAGTGATAACGTGGGGCAGGGACCCCTGCTCGATCGCGCATGTCGTACCCCCGTTGCTGCGTTCTAAAAAAGACGAGGTGCAACTGGTGTAGTAAAGACATCCAAGGAGGGCACTGATGGCTGTGGAGGGGCTGGTCCCGGTCTTGGTTCTGTTTTTTCCCATCGTGGTTTTCCCTTACCTCGTCCCCTACCCTTGTTGTATGGTTTCTTAGGGACCCGTTCGTTATTCGCTCTTCATAATCTCGCCAGCTTTTCACTTAAGACTCCGAGATTACTCTCACCCTCTGACGTTTCCCCCTCGGAGGAAGAGACGTCAGTTGGTATTGGTTGAGTCGGTTGTAGAATAGTGAGTGTCCTTTGTGTTTCAGTCAAGAAGGGGTAGGCTTTCTTATCTCTGAAATCAATGTAATCCCTTTGATATTGTTTCTGTTTCCTATCTTTTATGTTGTTCTGGAACTTTTCAGTCGTCTGTTGTAATATATTCTCTCTTCTTTGAAAATCCGAGTCTGCTTTATATTTTAACGCCTGTTCTGTAAGGTTATTTAGTTTATTAGATGTCTCCTCGAATATCAATTTTTCTTCCTTCAATAGTATTTCCATTAAACGAAGGGAGCTATCTGTAAGTTCTTTTTCCCAAGAGACCATTAGCTCAGGAGAACATGTTCTCTTGGCCGGAGCTAAGTTGACTCTGAGCCCGGCTGGAACGATTCTGTTATTTATATAGTTTTCAAGGGATTTTATTTCCCACCAAGACCTTAGGTTATCCTTATAGCATCCTGTAAGGCTTTGAAAAGTGTTTTTGATATTTGTACAGGGTGTGCTGCCTGTGTTGGTTACTGGATCAGAGAAGGCATCCTGGGCGTCAACACCCATTGTTCCCTATTTATTGGGCCTGTCAGGAAACTAGCCATAGATTGAAGTACTAACTTTGAAATCGTTCACCGAAATCGTTCATTTTCTTGGTGAAGAGTAGCTGTCAGGAGTCTGAGAGGGCCAGAGTGTCTGTCAAGTAGAGGGGCAACATCTGTAAGGAGACATCCAGAAGACTGGAGCCAGTGGGAGCTCGTCCTAAGACTGAAAGAGAGAACGAGGGTGCTCCAGATGACAGAAGGGGTTCCAGGGGACCAGGTAGTGAGCAATCCACAGCGACTGCAAACGTGCGGAGGGACCAGGCCGCAGAGAAGGAGTACAGGGCCTCAGACTAGTGGAGAACAATCAGGCTCAGCTAGCAACTCGGAGGTTGCGGTGTATCTAAGTGCCGCAGCCGCAACCGCCCACATCCGCTGAAAAGGTGGCCACATAGGGCTCAGGAACAGATGACGTAGTAACCCTAGGAAGGACCCGCAGTCACCGACTCGGGGCACTGTGTGAGCGAGGCGCAGGGCAAGCACAGAAGAAGAGTCAACCATGAAAGGACAGTAGTAAGGGGTACCAGTTTGTGCCACCATCTTACTCGGGAGTTAATTGGGTCCAAAACTTCATCTCCAAGGACTCAGCACTCCGTCTTGAGACTGCACCCCGCTGTGTCTGTAACTTCTTGCTGTGCCCCTGCACTGACACACTTGTACCAACTCATTAATAACATCTGCTGCCCTGGGGGGGTCAGCCCTACCCGTGAAGGGCTCACTATCAAGCTGCCTTATCACCAACCCCCTCAGAGGAACTGTAAAGCAATTGTGGCCATTAATAGCCGCAACCTGCAGGTGGCGTCACGTACATTAGAATCCCCAAGTCTGGTAACCCAATCCAAAGAAGAACCTTTCCTAGACTCCCATCCCTGAAACAGAGTTCCCCCTTAATTTTGACTGACCACTCTGGGGCCACGGGCCGGGTCACGCCACCGTGACATCCCTAGCAATGACACTGAACAGGACCCGGTCCCGAGTACCCCATGGCTCCTCACGAGTCGAGTCACAACCATGGGCAGATATTTCTATGGACTTTATTCCGGATTTACCTTCCTCTGCTGGTGACACTGTTATTTTGTTTTAAATCTATTTTTATTAAGATTTTAAATTGCATAGAAATACAGAAGCATCACAACCGGACACCAATAGTGTCAGAGAAAAAGAAGAACATGTTAAACATAAAAACGTAAAAACATGTAACTCATAGAAATCAATAAAATTAAATATTTCTTCTAGTATCATCTCATACTTTATAAATACAGGCAACAACCTATGGGGTGGTTGACCTAGACACTCTACCAGAGGAGGAACTTCCCAGACCATATAGTTTACTAGTGTCCAGTAAAAAGTAGGAACTCAATCTTATAAACTTAGATTTTGGCCTTATAATTTCCTCTGGTCAGACCTATGTGATGATAACCTTATTAAAGCATTGTCCAGGTTCTACATGCCTGGCTATCCTCTCAGTCTCAGAGGACACATCAAGTTACATATCTATTATATAATTGCCGTAGCGACTTCCGTCGCATACGGCGCCAGTTCTGTGGCTTTGTTCGGATCCATGGCTCCGGGGGCGGCAACAACTATCTCCAAGATGGCGTCCGGGAACTCTCGCGAGACTTCCCGGACGCCATATTGGATCCTGAACTCCAGGGCCAGCGACATAGCGGCGGAGGACAATACACCTGAATCGCGCCGCTGGAGCCCGGACAGGTAAGAATAACATATGCTTCGCTATTTGGAACCCCTGCCGTCTACAAGACAGGAGGGGGAGAGGGAGCACCGGGGCCTGCAAGGGGGAGACCAGCACTCTCACCTCTGTGCGCATACTACCTGCGACACAATTGTCACCTCTGTGTGTATACCACCTGCAGCACCATTGTCACCTCTGTCTCTATACCACCTGCAGCATCATTGTCACCTCTGTGTGTATACCACCTGCAGCACCATTGTCACCTCTGTGCGCATGCTACCTGCAGCACCATTGTCACCTCTGTGTGCATGCTACCTGCAGCACCATTGTCACCTCTCTGCGCATGCTACCTGCAGCACCATTGTCACCTCTGTGTGTACATAGTACCAGCAGCATTGTCACCTCTGTGCGCATGCTACCTGCAGCACCATTCTCACCTCTGTGCGCATGCTATCTGCGGCACCATTGTCACCTCTGTGCGCATGCTACCTGCAGCACCATTGTCACCTCTGTGCGCATGCTACCTGCAGCACCATTGTCACCTCTGTGCGCATGCTACCTGCAGCACCATTGTCACCTCTGTGCGTATGCTACCTGCAGCACCATTGTCACCTCTGTGCGCATGCTACCTGCAGCACCATTGTCACCTCTGTGCGCATACTACCTGCAGCACCATTGTCACCTCTGTGTGTACATAGTACCAGCAGCATTGTCACCTCTGTGCGCATGCTACCTGCAGCACCATTGTCACCTCTGTGGCATGCTACCTGCAGCACCATTGTCACCTCTGGTGCTGCTCAGCACCATTGTCACCTTGTGTACCCTGCAGCACCATTGTCACCTCTGTGCATGCTACCTGCAGCACATTGTCACCTCTGTCTCATACCAGCCATTGTCACCTCTGTGCGCATACTACCTGCAGCACCATTGTCACCTCTGTGTCTACATATACCAGCAGCATTGTCACCTCTGTGCGCATGCTACCTGCAGCACCATTGTCACCTCTGTGCGCATGCTACCTGCAGCACCATTGTCACCTCTGTGCGCATAGCTACCTGCAGCACCATTGTCACCTCTCTGCGCATACTACCTGCAGCACCATTGTCACCTCTGTGCGCATACTACCTGCAGCACCATTGTCACCTCTGTGCATCTACCTGCAGCACCATTGTCACCTCTGTGCGCATACTACCTGCAGCACCATTGTCACCTCTGTGGCATACTACCTGCAGCACCATTGTCACCTCTCTGCGCATACTACCTGCACACCATTCACCTCTGTGGCATAGCACACATTGTCACCTCTGTGCTGCATACTACCTGCAGCACCATTGTCACCTCTCTGCGCATACTACCTGCAGCACCATTGTCACCTCTGTGCGCATATACTGCAGCACCATTGTCACCTCTGTGTGCATACTACCTGCAGCACCATTGTCACCTCTGTGTGTACATACCAGCAGCACTGTCACCTCTGTCTGTATTGTACTACGCAGCACTTGTCACCTGTGTGTATACTACCACCAGCATCAGCACTGTCACCTGTGTGTATACTACCAGCCACACTGTCACCTCTGTGTATTTGTACCAGCAGCATTGTCACCTGTGTGTATAGTACCACCACATCAGCACTGTCACCTGTGTGTATTGTACCAGCAGCACTGTCACCTCGTGTAAGTACCATAGCATTCTCACCTGTGTGTATAGTACCACCAGCATCAGCACTGTCACCTGTGTGTATTGTACCAGCAGCACTGTCACCTGTGTGTATAGTACCAGCAGCATTGTCACCTGTGTGTATAGTACCACCAGCATCAGCACTGTCACCTGTTTAGTACCACCAGCACTGTCACCTGTGTGTATATACCAGAGGGTCTGGCCCCTCTTGCCACCCCCCACTGCGGTTCCCTGTCTCCCTCCTGCCCGAACCTGCCTGCTGTTCCCCGGCTCCCTCCTGCCCGCCCCCGACTGCTCTTCCACAGCTTGCTCCTGCCCGCACACACCCGCTGTGCCCTCCTGCAAGCAATCTAAGATATTGTCACAGGATTTAAACCCAGCTTCGCTTTGCATTACTCTTAAATCTTCATAAATAAACTACATACATAGTCTAGAATACCCGATTCTTTAGAATCAGGCCGACATCTAGTATTATATAACAGAAAAGAGAAAAAGAAGAAGATAAAAAGAAACAAGAAGTAGAAAGTAAAAAAAAAATATATAAGTATACAGAAGAAAATCAACAAAAGAGGAAGAACACACGGGACAGGGGAAGACCAGGTATATAATGAAGAGAAGAGGAAAACGAACTATGGGATAAAGGAAACGTAAATTAAAGTAGGAGAAGAGAGTGATTTTCCGTGTCTCCCTCACCTCGTATCCCGCCCCATCCCACCTGTGAGCAACAACACCTCAGTCCAACAATCTTAGAGCATCTGGGGAATCGTGAAACATAATCCATTCCATCCACGTCGCATTAAACTGGGCCATTCCATCAGAATGCCCAGCTGCGAATTCCTCCATTCTAAATATGTCCTTCATTTCCGAATACCAATCCAGAATGGAGGGTGGAGTGGGACTCCTCCATAGACGAGGAATAACAGCTCTAGCGGCTGAGACACAAAATCTGAGAATGTCTTTTTTTTTTTTTAACAAATATTTTTATTTGATTTTCCAAACATTTGAACATATTATTCAGCATTATAAAGATTACAAAGATTACAATTGTCGAGCCCACACAATCCCAAAAATCACGAAAAAAAAAAAGAAAAAACTCCCCACCCGTTCCTTCCCCGGCAGAGCTCATCTTCCTGTCTAATGAATGCAAACCATAACGGTAGCACTGGAATGTACTAACTCCTTCTACCTTTCACAACCTTCGCGCCAGTCGTCTAGTAAAAAGTGTGTTGAGAGACCTCCAGCCTTCCCAGGTTACCCTGTAGCTGTTCCATCAAATACCAGGTAGAGTCTCTAAAGCGCCATACCACTGATTTAACTTCCTCATCGGAGAGATAGTTTAGAATAAATCCCTTCCATTTATTAAAAAATGTTTTCGTTAGGTCGTCTTTATTGGTTTCTGCCTCTATTCGTTCAGACCTCATAGCCTTCTTGATGTCAATTATTACAGAATCATGAGAAGGTGGTCTGGCATCCAACCAGTGTCGTAATATGGCACGCTTAGCTAAAATTGCCATCGTGTGAAGCATACGCTGTTCATTTCTAGTACCATGTGAGCTGTCGATGTAATGGAATACCCATCCATCCCTGCCAATCTCTTCTGGACCTCCCGCGATCCTCCCTGCCATATCTTCCATGAAGGACCAGAGAGGGCGGATTAATTTGCATTCCCATATACCATGGAAAAGATCAGTGCCTGGTGTGTGGCACTTCAGAATGTCTTTTTTGATAAGCTTGGCTTCTATGTTGGAAAAACGATACGTTGCCTTTACGTACGCTTTAAAGAGCACGTTAGGTCAATAACTACAGGAGTTGGTTCCCCCCGGTTGATAGAGCATGTCAGGGCTGAGCATGGAGGGGATTCCTCTGTATTAAGATTCTTCGGCTTGGAAAGGGTAATGTTACCACCATCTGGGGGTAACCTACATAAAATGTTGTTGCAGAATGATGCAGCGTGGATAATAAAATTGAGGGCGCAGAGCCAGGCTGGACTTAATGATAAGAACGATCTTGCTGTATTTTTGTAAGGTTCAGTTATGGGTAATTGGATTTGGGTAATGAGGTACTGTGGATTTAGGTTAGTGAATACTTGAATCTGCAAGGGGCACAACTCTGTATACTGATCTGATAAGTAATTTCATGGTTCTCTATGCTTGGATAGCTGTGAAGGTCTTGTGCTCAGTCCCTTATGTTTGATGAGGACTCTCTATGTTTGGATGACTGTGAAGGTCTTGTGCTCAGTCCCCTATGTTTGATGAGAACTTAACAGGTTCACCCCTGGTTAGAAATGGGGAAATGTAAATATAAGAGGATCCCCTAAGCTAGCCCGAGGGTATCAGTATAGTGATCCCGATGAATAGGTATTAAACTTATTATCAGGAAAGAGAAGAGGGTAAGTCGAGTAGTGTACTGGCCTATGACTGGAAAAAATATTTTTAACCTGTGGTTGTGAGTAAAAAGGTTTTTATTGTATATATTGTAAGCACATAGTACTGTACTGTATGTATGTAATGCACTTTGATCACTTAATTGCACTGTCACTTTAAGAGCTGTTTTGGTTTCAGCTCCATAATCTTAACTTCACACATGTTCACTAATTAAGTTTGTGACGTCATCAGTGGGGGTGTATAAGTTGCCTAGTGCAACAATACACTCTGAGGACTAACCTGCTGAAGCGCCTTATACGGCGCGAAACGTCGTGCCCCCCGTCCTCCCACCCGCATGCCACCACCTGCTGTGTGCACTGAAGCACAATAAAGAACCGCTGTTTATAGAAGCTCTGAGTGCGACTTCTTTTTCTTCTCCTATAATACAAAAAATCGACAACAAGGCAACCTCAGGAGTGCCCTCAATTTGTTCCTGTCTCATGTAATTACGGAAGACCTTTCTCCAAAAGATCTGTACCTTATGACAGGTCCACCATATGTGAATCATATGTGAATCATGTTACCAACAGCAGTCCCACATCTCCAACACATGCTCCATAACAATCACATATAATAATGGCGACAATGGGCATCCTTGTCTGGTCCCGTTTTGTATGGCTATAGGAGGCGACAAATTACCGTTTACCCTGATTTTAGCAGAAGGGGTCAAATATAGGGAGAGAATCCGAGCCAGGCATTGTGGTCCCAATCCCATATGGATCAGTGCCTCCCTCATGAAGCCCCAGTGGACTCTGTCAAAGGCCTTTTCTGCATCTACTGATAAAAGACTAAGTGGAATGTTACATTGTTTTGCCTTTTGGATCAATAGAATGGTTCTTATAGTATTATCTCTTGCTTCCCGGCCTTTGACAAAGCCCACCTGATCCATGTTAATCACTGAGGGAAGCAACGGGGCTAGGCGTTCTGCCAAGATCTTGGAAAAGATCTTGACATCCACATTTAAAAGAGAGATTGGCCTATAATTAGATGCCAAGACTGGAGCTCTCCCTGGTTTGGGTATGACACATATGTGCGCCTCCAGGGATTGCGAAGCAAAACCAACTCCCTCTGAGATGGAGTTAAAAGTGTCCAGCATGTGAGGCAACAGTAAAGTCTGGAGAGTTTTATAAAAAGATGGGGTAAAACCATCCGGGCCAGGGCATTTAGACAGAGGTGTAGCCTTGATAGCTTCTAAAATCTCCGTTCCTGTGATTGGAATCTCTAGAGACGCAATAGCATCATCATATAAAAGTGAAAGCTGGTTAGAGGAAATATATTCCCTAAATCTTTTGGTTAGTTCTTCTGGGCTAGGTCTGCATATTTGCCCTTAAGAGTATAAAGCTTCTTATAGTTATCCTTAAAGACTTCCAGGATCTCCTCCGGTCTGTGCATCTCCACTCCCCCCCATCTCTAATCTTCGGTATATAGGAGTGATTCACTCTAGGGTGGAGTAGTCTGGCTAGAGGTCTTGCGCATTTATTAGCTGTTCTATAATAGTAATTTCGTGTCCTGTCCGTGAAAGCTTTATATTTTTGGGCCAGTAAATCTTTGAGGTCCTGTCTACAAAGAGTCAGTTTGGACAAGACAGATCTAGATAATGTGCGTTTATGGGCGACCTCCAATGTATGTATCTGTATGATCTTATTGGAGATCTCCTCTGCCCTGGCTTTCTTAATACGAGAACCGTGTTTGATTAGAGTTCCTCGTATCATACATTTAAGGGCTTCCCACTTGTAGGTCTGTGGTGTGGGGTCTGTCATGTGGACTTGCGAGAATAATTCGATATTATCCTTGAGCTCCGTTACACATATGGAATCTTTAAGGAGCTCATTGTTGAGTTTCCACGTCCAGGGTTTCCGAACTGTATCTGGGATTGTCAATTTTAAGTGTACGGGAGCGTGGTCAGATAGTAAAATGTCTCCAATGTCAGTCTGAGGATTCCATGAGAGCATATTATGGCTAACTAAAAAGTAGTCCAAACGACTGTAGGAATTGTGAACATTAGAATAGTATGAATAATCTCTATCTTTTGGATGAAAAACCCGCCATATATCTATGAGCCGGAGAGAGTGGAGGAGATTCTTTAAAGCTCGGATGCGTTGAAGTGGGACTGTACCTCTGCCTGAAGAAGTATCCACACCAGGGTCCATTGCAAAATTGAAGTCTCCACCTATCAATATGGAGCCTTCTGCGAAGTCAGCCAGCTTGTTCAGAAGGGAGCGGCACACCAATGTCTGATTCCTGCCAGCAGAATGTGGTTCCCCGAAGTAGGACGTGTCTTTTCAGCTCGAGGTCTATATGCCCTCCTACTGTGACCTTCAGAGAAAAAAGTCATGAAATGACACATAGTACTAAACAGCATTAAACATAACCCTAATATTGATATATATGACTATTTATCTACTAATTAGGAAGGATAAGATGACTAACAGTCTAGCTCAAGATATAAACTCCAAGAGCTGACGGGGGTACCTTACCCCAACGCAGATCGCTTATAATACTAAACAAAGCACTATAAAACCTACGTAGAGATCTCAGTTATTCTCGTGTACAGAAAGAGAAAACGTATCACATCAATATCATGTAATCAGGTATGGCTGAAGGGATCGGGTGTTTCTCCTCTATCGACTCTTCCGTCTCTCCCGCCCCTTCGTCTGCGGCGTCTAGAACGTTGCTTCCTTGGAGGTGGCCTCTGGATATTAAAGTCTGGCGAGTATGGCCACTCTGTTATGGTCAAATCCGGCGCAGATATCTCAAGTTCGGCTAAGAACTCTGGTATATCGTCCGGGTGCAACATGGAAATAAACCGTCCATCTCGTCTAACTTGTAAACGGAAGGGGTATCCCCAGGAGTATAGAATGTCGTGGTCCCGCAACACCTTTAAAAGGGGATGAAGAGCTCTTCTTTTCTGCAGAGTGCGCCGGGAGAGGTCTGCTAGGATCTGGACCGGAGATCCTTGGAAGGATAAAGATTCACGGTCGCGTGCACCCGCTAGTACTCTTTCCTTTGATCTGAAGTTATGAATTCTACAAACGATATCACATGGTCGTGCTCCTTCCATTGGTGCGGGTCCCAGGGATCTGTGTATTCTATCAAACTCCAGAGGAGAGTCTTCTGGCATGTGATGGACAGAATTTAGGAATCTCTGGATTGTGGTATCAAGATCTTGTGGTGAAACCGTCTCTGGAATTCCTCTCACTCTAACATTGTTACGGCGTTCCCGGTTCTCCAAATCCTCCATAGCATCGAGCATGTATTCAATACGGGATGTTTGGTGGGAGACCCGTTGTTCCAGAGCATCTAATCTCCTGTGTAGAGTGTCAGAGGCGGATTCTGTAGAGGATACGCTATTTGTAAGTTGGTGAACCTCTCCTCTTAGAGCTGATGTTTCTGCTCTGAATGACACTTCTAGCCTGTGAATGAAGCCTTCAATTCCCTCTCTGGTCGGGATGGCTGCAATGCGTGCCTTAAAGTCTGACCAAACGGCACTGTCAGGGGACCATTGAGTATGGGACGCGAGGTCTGCAGGTGGGAAAGCAGGGTCCAGGTGTCCTGTGAGGGGCACAGAGGTCATTGATGGTATAGGGAGTATAATTGAACTTGGAATAGGGTTTGTCATATGTTGGGCACATGGTCTATTCCCTTCAACTGCCAGCAAGTGCCTTGTAGTAAACTCCAAGTCTTTTTGTGCCTGGATGTTGTCTGTCTGTGTTAGGGACCTTGCATGGATCTGCTGAGCTGCGCAGACTTGAACAGGGGGCCCATAATATTTGTGGCCTGCAGAGTATATGTTGTGTAAGTCCACCTGAGGGGTGCTGGTACTGTTGTCTGCCTCTCCCCACACAGAGGCTAGCTCATCGTGCCCTCTCTATGTCTCCCGGCTCTCCGCCATGTGCTCCCTCACCTTTTGATTCCCCGCCTCCTGCTTTCGTCCCCGAAGTCGGCTGTGTCTCCGGAGCCTCCACAGCCCGAAACTCTGCGGCAGCAGAGTATGGGTGACTGTCCAAGTCTCCTCCAGGTAGTGGCGCCGCTTCTCCGAATGGAGGGGGGCTCCAATTCACGTCCATGTTCGGCGATACCGCCGCTGTGTGCTGGGCACCGCCTCCTCCTGCAGCCTCTGCTATGTTAGATTGGGGATGGCGCCGACCTGTGCTTCTGAGGAATCTAGTAATACTCACGGCGGGAGTCGCCGTGGAGCCCGATGTTTGCTTGGGCTGAGTGCTCCTCTTCTTAGTAGACATAAGGGGTTGTTTTGCAGGGTGATGAGCTGTTTTGTTAGGTCGCTAGCAGCGTACGGCGTACTGTCATGACGGCTTCAGACTTTGCTCACACTGGGGAGTCTGATGTGCAGCCTTAGACCTTTTTGTTGCTCAGCTTGAGCTAGGGTGGCGGCGGTGGTTAGTTCACTGATGTTCAGCTTTGCAGGAGTTAACTTTTTGATTAGAGTCAATTGAAGGCTGAGGCTATTGGAATGCCTTCTCCCTTTAAAGCAAACCTGTCACCCCCTCCAGGCATCTAAAGATAACATAGCCACCTTCTGCAGCACTAAGGCTGCATTCTGACAAGGTGTCTATAGCATTTATGCTCCCTTGATTCACTGAAATAAAGACTTATATAAAATCTGTTTCAAACCAGACCCAAGACCGGGAGGCGGGTTTTCAAGTGTCTGTCTCCCTCCTCTGTGGTGTTAGTCATCCCTCTCTGCTCTCTGTGCACCGCCTCCAGGGCCATCTCCCTGCATTACAGAGCTTTGTCAGCTCTGCTACAACATAGAGCTGCTGTTATAGGAGACCCCACAGTAGTAAATCTTGCAGGAGGATCCTGAGCAGACAAAGCACTGCCTGCTACATAGCAGCCTTGAGCTGAGCTGTCAGCAGTGCAGCAGAGTTGAGTTTGTGCTTTAGATCAGGGGCTGAGGACGGAGCAATGCTGCTGGGTACAAGAAACTGAAAGTGAAAACTGCTCAGCTCAAGGGCTGCTACGTAGTAGGCAGTGCTTTGTCTGCTCGTCCTCCTGCTAGATTTACTACTGTGGGGTCTCCTATAACAGCAGCTCTATGTTGTAGCAGAGCTGACAAAGCTCTGTAATGCAGAGAGATGGCCCTGGAGGCGGTGCACAGAGAGCAGAGAGGGATGACTGACACCACAAAGGAGGGAGACAGACACTTGAAAACCCGCCTCCCGGTCTTGGATCTGGTTTGAAACAGATTTTATATAAGTCTTTATTTCAGTGAATCAAGGGAGCATAAATGCTATAGACACCTTGTCAGAATGCAGCCTTAGTGCTGCAGAAGGTGGCTATGGTATCTTTAGATGCCTGGAGGGGGTGACAGGTTCGCTTTAAGTATGGCTCAGAACTTTCCTGTATGCAGACTATAGTATTTGCGTGCTTCTTGCATACCGGTCCTGCGTTGGAGTTGCTGTTGAAACTCTAATCGTTGCTTGGTGTCTGGTGAAGTATACCTTGTTGTTTTTTCATTTCCTATTTGCATTTGAGTTCTCCCTACACACATTGTATCTTCCTGATTGTTTGCTTTATGGTGCTGTTTGCTTTATCCCTGTCTGTCTATATCTGTGGGTTCCAGTACGGTTCTCCTCCTGGGGTGGGGGTTAGAGGTTCATCTCAGGGCTGGGCAGGAGAAAAGGACAGGGCAGACTAAGGCTTCTCTACCATCAAGGGTGCCCATGAGTTAAGGAAAGTCAGGGTTCCCTTAGACTGAGGGACAGTTCAGGGACCCAGGTTCCATTCTTCCTTTTCTCCCTTAGCTCTCCGTGACAGCTTGTCAGTAAGATATAGAGAAGGTAAAGAAAACCATACAGCGAGTGTCAGTATTTCAGGTTTTTTTGCAGAATTTGTGTTATGTTATTTTTCTGCATATGGAGCAAAGCCACAAGTTTCTGGTCACTGCAGGAATAAGTAATGTAATATAATGTATGGTCACTTATGAGATGTTTTTATCTTTCTTGCAGTTCGGAGATATCCAGCATAGTCAGATTGAAGAAGATGGGAAATACTGTACCTCTTAGTGAGAACTTGTGAGGGCTGTATATGTCTATTCAGTCAGTGACTGGTCAGCTGCTATTACTGCTGCTCTCACTATGAGGCACTTCAATCTGGGAAGCTGTAGCATGATTAACACATGAAAGGACCCTTCTCCTATTCACAGTCCCAAAAAGTAAAGAAAGACAGGAGCTGAAAGGCAGCAGTTTTGTGTATTTTGAAGCGGAGTGTGGGGCCCCACTGAGGGGCAGGAGCTTACATTAAACTTGTGGACACAAAACTTGGGCACTCACTTGTTTCTATTTTACTGATTCGCTTTGGATATACAACATACATGCCTTATAAACAACAAAATCAGATTCTCATACTTCGAGAGTTTCATCATATTGCTGCATTTGTTTCCAGGAAATCGCATATGATTCGGTTCATGGAGCAATGGACTGCAGTTATGACCGGTCGGTTTAATGAAGATATCATTTGTTAAAGTGGAGCAGCAGAGGAAAAATGGGCAGAACACAATGTCTGCAGTGGTAAACATCTATTCAATGCTGGAGCGGAGAGTAGTTAGACTGGTGCAAGAAAACAGACCTGCAATAACGTCATAATAATCTGAATCAGGCTCGCAACGTACAGTACAATGCCAAACAACGTCATGTGCAAGAAGTGGGCCAACAACACATTACCTAGGTGCTTGTAACACATTGGCCTCTGTATATAGTACTATTGTCACTTTGGAAACTTAATATTTTTTTTCAGTTGACCCTCTTTTTTCATATAAGGATTTTGAAATAAGATGTTTGATAAAAGGGTATTCTTATCCAAGACATCTAGAAAACAAGATCTCAACTCTGAGACTCAAAAATAAGCATCTTAGCAGTGTGTTGTTCTCCATTGACTTCTATAGAACTTCTAAAAATACTCAAACAACTGAGCTTGGTTATCTTCAGCTCACCGAAAGAAAGGCGCATGCATGGCCACAGCTCCACTAACAGCAGCTGTGAGATATGGACCTCCATGATCCAGACAGATTAGAGGATATGTGTTAGGGGAAGGCAAAAAGCTTTCATTGCCCAGTCTGAGAGGGATGGGGGCGTATATGTGAACCTGATGCAATAAGTATAAGTATGGAGAGAGGATTTAACAACAATATATTGTAATGCAATTTTATTCCTTAACAATAAGACTAATCTCTTTAATTATGATGTCTGGACACAACATATTTATTATGCATTGCTTATATTGCACCATTACATTATGCAGCACTCTACAGTCATTTTCATCACTGTCCCTTTTGGGGCTCACAATCTAAATTCCCTATCAGTATGTCTTTAGAGTTTGAGTGGAAACCACTACAAACATATGGAGAACATGCAAACTTCTTGCAGATGTGGTTTTTGGTGGGATTTGAACCCAATACCCTAGTGCTAACCACAGTGCTGCCTACATTGAAGACCTATCCATAGAATGTCATCAACATGAGATCCAAGAGGGTCCGACAGCCGGGAGTTCGACAGCCTGCACCCCCGCCAATCGGCTGTTATTGGTATTGGTGGCAAACAGATGTACGAGTGTGAAAAGAGACTACCTCCATTTAAAGTTTAGCAACCACTTTCACATAGTACACAATCTTCTTGTTGGGAGTTGTTTTTAAGTACCAGGCAGTGGCCACTACACATTGTGTGGAGCTGCGCTTTGCACCTCTGTTCATTACCTCCAGTGACCGCAATTGCAATAAATATCCATTCTTGGCCAATCTAAGCATGCCTGTTTGTAGAGACATCTGGAATGTGATTGCTGTCCATTAGCTACAGTATCTTTTATATATGGTCTTGTTAAAATAACATCCAACATTTTTTGCAGATACAATGCTTACTCACCAGCAATATTCTCGCCGTGTAATATTTCATATTTCATGTTAGCACAGTTGCATCTATACATGCTGGTCCCTGCATCATATCACCATTGTGATAGTAGTCAATTACATTTGTTGTGAGAAAAGCATCCAGCCCTTTTAAATGCTGTTGTAGTATCTGGAAAATGATTCAAATCTCTGAGTTATCAATGGTTGATACCTGTTAATGGCTAACTGAAAAGATGGTAAGTAAAGCAAGCTTTTGAGACTCTAAGGCCTCTTCATCATAATAACACAAATTCTGAACACACATTTATACTCAATGGATATTTGAAGTATATAGCACCAGTGATGTGAAGCAGAACATGGTGGTCAGTGTTGGGAGGGGGAACGAGCACCTGGGGCAGTTCAGAGATACAAAGTGTTTTAGTTCTATTATCCTTTGGTCCTGAAATTGAGGATTGTTTAATTAATGTAAAAATACATAAATCCATGTGACACGTTCATTCCTGCTCTGAATGCGTCAAAGGTCATCGGTCATACTACATCTTGTGGTCAGGTATCAGTCAGACTGCTCTAACTGTAAAGAACTCATTCTCATTTAGTTTCCACAACCGCCTTTCTTCCAAACGTTATAAATGTCCACTGTTCCTTCCACACATGCATTTGTATATGAATATGTTGTCACCTCTGAGGTGTCTTTTTCTAAGCTGAAAATGCCCAACATTTCTAACATTTGCTCATAGTATAAACCTCCCATGTAATTATCTAGTTGCCAGCCTTTAAACTGACTCTAAATTTCCAACATCCTTTTTAAATTGTGGAGCCCAAAACTGAATCCCATATTCCAGATGTGGACCTACAAGTGATTTATAGAGGGGTGGTACTACATTGGGACTATGGGATTTTAGTTCTCTTTTTATCGCCCTAAAACCTTTGTTTGATTTTGCAGCTGCTGCCTGACATAGATTACTGCTCAGTTTAAATTTTAACCAGAATACCAAAGTTCTGTAATCCATAGTATATTTCAATTTAAAGAGAATTTTACTGGAAAATTTCTCCCCAACACCTCCAAAAAAAGTATATGTGCATACAGCTCTTTCAAGTCCAGCAATACCTCTTCATGGCCAACCCCTTCTCTGTTACTGAGAAATTAGCCTTTGAATTGATATCCTAACAATGCTGTACACATGAAGCCTTTGTCACCCCAGCTCTATTCCTTGTCCAGGACTGCCTTCTCCTGCTTGACTGATGGGTCCTTTGCCCAAAGTCACACAGCATAGAGGCTGTTACTCAAGCAGGAGAAGAAAGTGATATTATGTGCAGAGCTGTTGATCAAGGTACATCTATAGTTATTACATATACAGGGTTTGCCATCTATATGGATACACCTAAATAAAATGGGAATGAATGGTGATATCAACTTGAAATAACTCATGAAAGAATAAAGTTACGTTAAAACAAAGCACACCATTGTTTTTCTTATGAAATTCTAAATACGTTTGATGTGTCATATGACCCTCTTCCCAATGAAAAAAATAAAGTTGGATCCAAAATGACCAACTTCAAAATAGCTGCCATGGTCACCACCCATCTGGAAATGTTTTCCCCCTTCCATATACTAATGTGCCACAAACAGGAAGTTGATATCACCAACCATTCCCATTTTATTTAGGTACTAGATGGCGGCCCGATTCTAAAGAATCGGGTAGTCTAGAATCCATATATAGTTTATTTACTAATAGTTAGGGGAGTACGGTGAAATGAATTGTGTGTATACAGGTGGCTCAGTGGGTAGCAGAGTATACAGTGGCTCAGTGGGTAGCAGAGTATATGGTGGCTCAGTGGTTAGCACTGCGCGGTGGCTCAGTGGTTAGCAGTGAGTGCGGTGGCTCAGTGGTTAGCAGTGAGTGCGGTGGCTCAGTGGTTAGCAGTGAGTGCGGTGGCTCAGTGGTTAGCAGTGAGTGCGGTGGCTCAGTGGTTAGCAGTGAGTGCGGTGGCTCAGTGGTTAGCAGTGAGTGCGGTGGCTCAGTGGTTAGCATTGAGTGTGGTGAGATTGGTCAGCACAGTGGTGTGGGCAGAGTGGTCAGCGCAGCGCCGTGGGCAGAGTGGTCAGCACACACATACATACATACACACACACACACATACTCCGCTATAGTAAGCACCGACCCTGCGTCTTCCCCGGCGCCTGGATCCTGAGTGGACATGTCGCCGCCCGCGGACGACTGGATCCAATATGGCGTCCAGGAAGTTTGGCGAGACTTCTTGGACGCTATATTGGATCCAGTAGTTGGGGGGTGGCGACATGTCGACTGAGGATCCAGGCGGCTGATGCAGGGCCGGTGGTAAGTATAGCGGAGAGTGTGTTTGTGTGTGTATATGTGTGCGGACAAAGTGAGGGAAGTGCGGACAACGTGAGGGAAGTGCGGACAAAGTGACGGAAGTGACTACATACACACATATATACACATACTGTACATTGCATATGGAGGGGTGAGGAGAGCGGAGCCTGGAGGGGTGAGGAGGGGTGAGGAGAGCGGAGGCTGTAGGGGTGAGGAGGGGTGAGGACAGGGGAGGCTGGAGGGCAGAGGACAGGGGAGGCTGGAGGGCAGAGGACAGGGGAGGCTGGAGGGCAGAGGACAGGGGAGGCTGGAAGGCAGAGGACAGGGGAGGCTGGAGGTGTGGGGCTGGAGGGGAGAGCGGAGGCTGGAGGGCAGAGGCTGGACGGGAGAGCGGAGGCTGGAGGGCAGAGGCTGGAGGGGTGAGCGGAGGCTGGAGGACAGAGGCTGGAGGGGAGTGCAGAGGCTGGAGGGGCAGAGGGGAAGCTGGAGAGGCTGGAGGGGCAGAGACTGGAGGGGCAGAGGGGAAGCTGGAGAGGCTGGAGGGGCAGAGGCTGGAGGGGCAGAGGGGAAGCTGGAGAGGCTGGAGGGGCAGGAGGCTGGAGGGGCAGAGGGGAAGCTGGAGAGGCTGGAGGGGAGAGGGGAAGTGGAGGGGCGGAGGGGAAGCTGGAGAGGCTGAGAGGAGGGCTAGAGGGGCAGAGGCTGGAGGGGCAGAGGCTGGAGGAGGAGAGGCTGGAGGAGGAGAGGCTGGAGGGGCAGAGGCTGGAGGAGGAGAGGCTGGAGGAGGAGAGGCTGGAGGCAGTGGCGTAGCTGGGCGGGGGGTGCACACTCACCGCGGCGGCGTGCGTCTGCTGTAGGAGGAGAGGAGGGGCGGGCAGAGCTGCAGGACAGGAAGTCCCGTCCTCCCTCCTCTCTGGCCGCGCGGCTGCCGCAGTTGGTAGCACGGGTCCCCCCAGGGGGTGCGGGGCCCCCCCAGGTCGCGGTCAATGGGCCCCCTCTGCCCCCCCGCTGGCTACGCTACTGGCTGGAGGGGAGAGGCTGGAGGGCAGACGGAACTTCCGAGAGCGGAACGTTTCTCCGCCGCTCCCTGTAGCCGAGGGGGGAAGGCAGGATGGAGGTGGCAGGGGGGGCAGGATGGAGCCGGCGAGGCAGGATGGAGCCGGCGGGGGGGGCAGGATGGTGCTGGCGGGGCAGGATGGTGACAGGGGGGCAGGATGAAGCGAGCAGGGCAGGATGGTGGCGGGGGAAGGATGGAGGCGGGGGGGGCAGGATGGAGCTGGCGGGGGGGCAGGATGGTGAAGGGGGGTGGAGTGGTGGCAGGATGGAGCTAGCGGGGCAGGATTGAGGCGGCGGGGTAGGATGGAGGCAGCGGGGCAGGATGGTGGCGGGGGGGCAGGATGGAGCGAGCGGAGCAGGATGGTGGCAGGGGGGCAGGATGAAGCGAGCAGGGCAGGATGGAGGGAGCGGGACAGGATGGTGGGGGGCAGGATGGAGGTGGCGGGGGGGGCAGGATGGAGTTGGGGGGGCAGGATGGAGGCGGCAGGGGGGCAGGATGGAGGCGGTGTGGTGGCAGGTTGGAGCTGGTCTGGGGGGGGGAGGATGGAGGCGGCAGGGGGTTAGGATGGAGGCGGCGGGGGGGCAGGATGCAGCCGGGGGGGGGGGGGGGGTAGTTGCAGGATGCAGCCGAGGAGGGGGGGGCAGGATGGAGGGGGGATGGCGGCAGGATGGTGCTGGCGGGAGGGCAGTATGGAGCTGGTGGGGGGGGCAGGATGCAGCGGAGGGGGGTGGGGCAGGATGGAGGCGGCGGGGGGGCAGGATGAAGGCGGGGGGGCAGGATGGAGCTGGTGTGTGGGGGGGGCAGGATGGAGCAGGCGGGGGGTAGGATGGAGGGGGGGCAGGATGGAGGTAGCGTGGTGGGGACAGGATGGAGCCGGTGGGTGGGCAGGATGGAGGTGGGGGGGGCAGGATGGAGCCGGCGGGGGGTAGGGGCAGGATGGTGGTGGCAGGTGGAGGGGCAGGATGGATGAGAGGATACAGACCCGTGTGCCGGCTTGCAGGACCTGTGGTTGCCTGGGAAACCAATCAGCTGATCGGTTTCCCAGGCAACCACAGGTTTTCAAGGCATGGAGCTAGAGGACGTAGATGGAGCGCGCCGGCGAACGGATGAGTATCCTCTATGAGGTTTTTTGTTTTTTTTTATTAGAAGCAAGCAGGGGGGGCCCGCAGGAGCCGCGGGGGGGCAGGAGCAGCCGCGGGGGGGCCGCAGGAGCGGGCGAAACTTCCGAGAGCGGAACGTTCCTCCGCCGTTTCCTGTAGCCGGGCGTCGGCCGGCTAGCCCGCAGCGGTGACGTCACCACCATGGGTCCGGAGGCCATCACGGAAGTAACCTTCGGGTTTTCCGGAAGTGGCCTTCGGCTTTTATATTATAGATATCCATATAAATGGCCCATCCTGTACTTAAAGGGAACCTGTCACCAGGTTTTTGCAACATAATCTGAGAATAGCATAATAGGACCCGAGATCCTGATTCCAGCAATGTGTCACTTACTGGGCTGCTCAGTGTAGTTTTGTTAAAATCACAGTTTAATCATCTGGAGATTATCATTAGCAGTCTCGTTGGCCTGCTGCCAAGTAGACTGGCATATTCATATACTGCTAAATGCAACAGAGAAAACACAAATTTTATCAAGATGACAGCAGGCAGCTCGGAAGAGACACATCGCTGGAATGAGGGTCTCTATTTCTACATTATGCTGCTCTCAGATGGGATGGCAAAAACCTGGTGACAGGTTCCATTTAAAGAGAACCTGTCAGCATGATTTTGTAATGTAGATCATGGTTGTAATGGCACTGTAATACTGAATAAATTGATACCTCTAGCATACCTCCCAACTTTAGAAGAACAGAAAGAGGGACAAAAGATGCTGAGCGCTATGCACACCGTGCAAATTTTGCCATGCCCCTAACCACACCCAGGCCACACACATTTACAAATGATGGACATTGAACAGATGCCCAGGAATGTTAATTACTAATATTATCCCCAAGACTCGGTTCTGGGACCGTTACTCTTCTCCATCTACACTCTCGGCCTAGGGCAACTCATCGAGTCCCACAGCCTTCAGTACAACCTCTATGCCGACACCCAAATCTACCTGTCTGGACCTAACATCACCTCCACTACTATCCAAAATTCCACAATGCCTAGCTGCCATCTCATCCTTCTCTGCTTGCTTCCTTAAACTGAACAAGGACAAAACTAAGTTCATAGTCTTCTCCCCAAGCAACTCTCCCCCATTACCCCACCTATCCATCCTCGTCAACGACTACTGACTCTCCCCAGTCCCCCACGCCAAGTGCCTCGGGGTAATCCTCGACTCTTCCCTCTTACCAACCTATTATCTCAAGCACACGCCTACAAAAGTCTGGGCAGCTCCAATGTGGCTGTAGCCTTGCACTGACTAGTCAGACATGTCACCATGCAGCACCGTCCACACACCACATGCAACGACCTGCAGTCCGAGCATCAACAAGCCGCCACTACACTAAGAAGGTAAAATGGCACGTCTCCTCCAACAGACCATGGTTCCTTGTCCCGAAACACTTAGCCAATCACAAGCGCCGCACAGTGGGCTGTCCGGAGCTAATAGCAAGGCCTTCCAATTAGGTTGAGCATAGGATGTGGAAGTGGGAAGGGGGACGAGCACCATTAACTCCCCGCCGCTAGGGAGAAACATGGCTGGATGCCTGTCTGTACAGAGGGGCAGCACTGGACCTGGTGTGTAAGATATGGCCAATCAGTCCTGCAGCAGAGGGACAATTCATCCTGTACCAGGGGCATACAGAGAAATCATGAGACCCCATAACAGAAGTTCTAATTGGGCCCCCCAAAAAAGAATATTTGGCTGGGTCACATAGATACATACATATCTCAAAACTTTGCAGCCCTTACAAAGTAATTCTTCTCCTATTGAAGCCCCTAGATTCCTCTTTCATTGCCCCCATAAAGTATTATGCCAACAGACATTCCCCACAAACACTGTATGATCCCCCACAATGAATTCCTCCACACACACAGTATGATAACCCTACTGTACCCCCTCAACTACACTGACACAGTATGATCTCCAACTGTGACTCCCACACAGCCCTCCACACAATATAATGGACCTACATACAGTACAATGGACCCTAAACCTCTTCAGACTGTATAATTGCCCCAACACAGCCTTCAAAGAGCCCTGCATAAATTATAAAGGCTTCCTCACACCCCTCCAAATATTATCATGCCCCACAGAACCCTCCAGATATATTAAAATGGCTTCCATATAATATAATTGGCTATATACATTTTAATACATCATCCTTAGTCCTCCAAATATTATAATGCTTTCCACAATCCTCCATATATTATAATGCACCCCCATAGTCCTCCATATAGTATAATGCACCTCCCATAGTGCCCCCTTTTATAAGTATAATGCATCCTCTATAGCCTTCCTTATACAGTAGTATAAAGCACCCCCATAGTCCTCCATATAGTATACTGGACCCTCATAGTCCTCCATATAGTATATTGCACCCCCATACTCCTATACTATATTGCAGATTACATAGTCTCTCATTAGTGTACTCATGATTTAAAAAAAAAGTAAATACTCACCTCTCTTCTCGCTGCTCCAGTCTCCTCAGCATCTGCTCTGTGCATATCAGCACAGTTGCATTCAGTGATAACATCATCGTGCCCTGCGATGCTGAGCTGCAAAAGGCAGACAGCTCAGCCAGGACTTGGGTGAAGAATGCTGCTGACAGAGGCAGCCAGGACTATAGGAACGGGAGCGGCATCCACGGGGGGCTACCACTGGCACACACACCTTGTACGCACATGGCTCCGCTCCACATGACCTGTACACACGCGGCTCCGCTCCACACTCCCTGCGCACAAGACTCTGCTCCGTACGCCCTGTACACATGCGGCTCCACTGCTGGACGCCCCAGCTTACGCAGCTCCGCTCCGTCCAGCTCATACACACGTGGCTCCACACGCTCCGTACACATGCGGCTCTACTCCATACGTCCCGCACACATATGGCCCCGCCCCATACTCACAGCGGCTCCGCTCCATACGCCTCTACACACGTGGCTCCACTCCACACCCCGCACACATGCAGCTCCGCTCCACATCTCCTGTACACACGCGGCTTCCCTCCACATGCCCCACACACATGCGGCTTTGCTCCGCACACCTCGTACACACTCGGCTCCCCTCCGTACACTCACACTCGGCTCCGCTCCGTACACCTCGTACACATGTGGCTCTGCTCCGTACACCTCATACACACACGGCTCCGCTCCGTACACCTCATACACACTCGGCTCCCCTCTGACACCTCGTACATCCTTGGCTTCGCTCCGCACACATCTACACACTAGCTCTGCTCTGTACACACTTGGCTCCCCCTCTGTACACACCTCGATACACACGACCCACTACCCTCCGTCACCCCTCACACCCCCGAACCGACGCTCTAGTTCCGTACACACCTCCTATACACCCACCACGTCCACTCCGTACCTGTCAGCTCCGCTCCGTAACCACCTCATACACACTCAGTCTCCGTCTCCTGTTTACCTCGTACACACGAGCCTCAGCTCTCGTAACACCTCGTATACACACACGGCAGTCCACACCCGTACATCACGTCATCGACACTCGGCTCTGCTGCTCCGTACACCTCGTACACACTTGGCTCCGCTCCGTATACCTCGTACACACGGCTCAGCTCCGTACACCTCGTACACACACGGCTCCACTCCGTACACCTCGTACACACGTGGCTCCGCTCCGTACACCTTGTACACATGCGGCTCCACTCCGTACACTTTGTACACATGACTCCGCTTATATACCTTGTACACACTTGGCTCCCCTCCGTACACGTCGCACACACTCGGCTTTGCTCCGTACACCTCGTACACACTCAGCTCCCCTCTGTACACCTCATACATGCTCTGCTTCGCTCCGTACACATCGTACACACTCGACTGCTCCGTACACACACGGCTCCCCCCTGTACTCCTCGTAAAAATGTGACGGTTGGGAGGTATGCCTCTAGTGAAGAAATCTGTTTTTTCATTCTTCTGTAATCATCATTTGAACTTTGTTTTTGCTAATTATATTCTGGTGCACACCGGCCAGACTGTACACTCAGTTTTCTCCTCCCTGCCTGTGAGGCAGGCAGAGGGTCCGGGGAATCAACGACAGGGAGGAAAAGAGCCAGTGTATGTGCACTGTATGCCGTATGCACAGCGCTCACATCCTGTTGATAGTTTGTTTGGTAGGAGAAGTAAGCCAGCATTGATTGGATGTCACAATGTCACGTGAGCCCCATATCGCAATTACCAACTGCGCTGGAATGGCAGCAGAACAGGAGGTCAGTAGAGGGTTTATTGTTTTCAATGGGGGAAACAAGTCGATTAAGATGGTGTTGTCATAGAAGTAGACAACTCTTTTATAGAGAACCTGTAAGTTCATTCAATCACCCTTCTCCCAAACCAATTATGTGAATGTTTAGGCTAAAAGACTATACATTTTTATGTACTTCTATTAAATAAAAGCACTGCTGTATTGCAGAGAAATCCACCTGAGAAGTGATATGGAACCAATGCTAGAAGTTCTCTAGCCCTTCCACAGACTCGGCTCCCAGCTCAAGTCTTTGGCTAACTTCACACTCCACTAAGTGAATGACACATGAGGCCGCAGTGCGGTCAATTACCTAGTGGAGGGAAGAGTAAAGCTAGGGTCACATGATTATTTTAAAAAATCGGTCCAATATTTTTCCAGAAAAGCAGGATGATTTTTTTTTCTCACTTGCCATCCATGTGCAGTCTGTATGCAATCCTATTTTTTTTTAATTAGCAGCTCTTTTTCAATAATTTACAGGTCTATTTACAGTGTCCTGTACTACAGAATGGTACTGCATCTGTAAAAAACAGATGTCACATGGATGCTCGGCATGGCACCTGATTTTATTCTCGCTCCCCTGCAGTTGAATAGGTGAGTCTTGTCCGATGAGGATAGAGTTGCAGATGTGTATTGCTTCATTGAATAACATGGGTCCGGATGCAATCCCTTTTTTTTGTCGGCTTGTATTTGTGCAATTTATACGCTCCTGTGAGGCTGTAAATGGAGCTCAGAGCCAAAGAAGTGGAAAGTGCTCCTTGCTGTCAAGAGCACTTCAAGATGCATTTGCATATCACTTCTAAAGTGGACTTCTCTACATAGCAGCGCTTTTATTTAATAAAGGTACAACATTATTTATATTCTCAAAGCCTAAACATTCATGTATTTGCTTGTGGGGGTTGAAATATCTTGCCGTCATCCAACAGATACTAAGCCTGCCTTTGATGGGTCAGCCAAAGCTCCCAAGCAGCAGGCTTGTTGCTTTAGGATCATATTTAACACTGAGCTATCATTTATCACCTATATCCAATCACTTACTAGCTAATGTTACTTGCACCTAAAAAAAATCTATAGAATTCAACCATTTCTCACTCTTGAAACTACAAAAACATTTACTGCTGCTCTTATTCATTCTCGTCTGGACTACTGCGCACTCGGGCACCGTGGGTGGATGAGGAGGCTCAGTCCTGGAGCATCAAAATGGGTGAGTGATGTGAACTGGTTGGCTGATTACCGCTTTTAACTACACAGGGATGCATATTGAAAATCAGTGGAAAGATATTTGTATGTACCTATGAGTCAGCCTTATTGCCTACTGTGTTACTACCCTGTGTGCAGTCATTTGGGATCTCAAAACCAAGATTCATTGTCTTAATGTGTACAGTTATGCTTTTATATGTTAAATAAAGGTGTTACATTTTGTAACTTTAACTCCAGAGTGGTTATCACTTAATGGAACTCTTTACTGATTGGTCTCCCTCTAACAAAACTTTCTCCTCTCCAGTCAATCCTTACCGCAGAAGCCAGGGTCATTTTTGTGTCCAGATGCTTTACCGATGCCTCCTCCTTATGCCAGTCGTTACACTGGTTGCCCATCCATTACAGGATACAATACAAACTTATCTCTCTCACCTACAAAACTCTCCACAGTTCTGCTCCCCCCTATATCTCATCCCTCATCTCTATCGCCCTACCTGTGCCTTCCATTCCACAACTGACCTCAGATTTATATCACCCATAATTCGAAGCTCACACCTCCGTCTCCAGGATTTATATCGTGCTGCACAAGTGCTCTGGAATCCACTACCCCAAGTGTTGCAAATAATCTCCAGCCCCCCATGTTCTTAAGCGTGCCTTAAAAACATATCTCTTTGGACAGGCCTATTAACTCCCTATCATAACTTTCCCCTCTACCCTGGTCCATCCTTCTAAATATTAAACACAACCAGCTCCATTGTATTTATCTGTTTTCACATGCTCCCTAAAACTAATAGCACATAAGTGCATATAGACTGTACTGGCTGATGACCGAAGCATGTAGCCTGATGTGAAAAACTCATATTTATCATAATGATGGCCGGACCAGACATTACAAGCATATTCTACCTACTGCGTCCCCCTATGTCCTTTTAGATTCTAAGCTTTCGAGCAGGGCCCTCACTCCTCCTGTAACTGTTGAACTGTGTAATATTTTGCATTGTCGTTATTGTCTGTACATTGCCCTCCACTCAATTGTAAAGTGCTGTTGAATATGAAAGTGCTATATATATATATAGTTACCAATTTATATGTATATATATATAAATGTATTATTATCACTATTATTTGCAGAAGGATAGAGAAGATTAGTCTTGGAGGTCTTTGGAATCTGCCTTTCATCATCCGTTGTGATGTTCCCTCTGGTGGTGGCAGCAGGGCCGGTTTTAGGCAAAGTGGGGCCCTAGGCAAAAGGCTAAAGTGGGCCCTAAATGCTTACATATTACACCATCATACTCAGACATTTAGGGTACATTTACAAGCGCCAATTTCAGACTGGTAAATGAGCGCAATCTATAATATTCAATTCCTTCAGCGCTTGTTTCCAGCCTTTTTACCCATCATGGTGAAGAATGATGGGTGCAGAGCAATAACCAGTAGAGCAATCTGCCCATACAGAGTCATGTTATCGGCAGCACTTCTGCAGTTTGCAGCAGGGGATGTGCTACCGAGAGAAAGGGTTTTTGTTCCTCCATAAACATCCAACCACCCGATGATGAGCCACATTTTGCTCATTTGTTGGGCAATTGCTAACATGTTTACATCTTGGAACTCTCATATGTGCTGCTAGGGTTTATAAATGATTTCAGAAAAACCCTTATAAAAGTAAAGGCCCTCCAATCACATACAATTCCTATAAAAACAACCCTGGAGTCAGGCCAATTAAGTTCCACCCCCCTCGGAAGAAGCCTTAGCGAAACGCGTTAGGGGCGGTGGCCACGGACAGGTAATAATTCCAGACCCATGATTTGACTTACGGTGATATTGGTTGCGTGCTTGTATGGTGTGTACTCAGGACTTGAAGCATTATACTGGCTGGTGCCTGGTACATGATTTATTATGATTTACTGTCATACCTGCATGTTTTTGATTCATGAGGTCTCCTGTCTCGTGTGCTGCCTTGGCATGACTTTTATTGCTGCATTTATGCACTAACTTTTAATAAAGAGCACATTGATTATTAATTGGCCTGACTCCAGGGTTGTTTTTATAGGAATTGTAGGGTTTATAAATGTAGATGTTACATACACACAACACATGGTATGTTATGCAAACACTATATATTACACGTATACACCGAGCACACACAGACACACACATCCATTCCCATCATTGTCTGTGTCATACAGCCCGGCTCCTCCAGGGAGAGTCGCTCTTTCTAACCTCTCATCCTCTGACCAAGAGATGGGGATTGTGAACACAGGACTCCTTATATTGATTAAAAATTACCTACAAGTGTTTAATAAAATAGGATTTACAAACTGTAGAGTCAGTAAGGAGAATGTTTCCATAGGATCATCTAATTTAAATGTAATCTTTAACAAAGATCTGCCATATTCTTCATATTATAAGAAAAATACATTTGAATTAAGGCTCATCCTAGTGGTCTTGTGTTGTTCTGGGGTCACTAATGGAAATATTGACCTTAAAGAATTCTATAAACATTATGGATTTCTTTCAAAAACAGTGCCACCCCTGTCTACAGGTTGTATGTAATATTGCCGCTCAGCTCAATTGAAGGGAATAGGCCTATGCTGTAATACTACATGACACCTGTACACAGGGGTGGCGCTGTTTTTGAAAGAATGTAGTAAAGTTTTATCAATCCTGGACATCCCCTTGTAAATTCTGCTTGATAACTGTCTACAAATTTAGGAATTAAGAAGGTCCCCTAACTCTAATTACAGCAATCATGAACACGTGAAGATTAAAGCCTGTGGGGGGCGCTCCTTCTGCTATTACACAAATTTTATACCTTTCACCACTGAGCGATTTTTCATTTTTGTTTTTTTCCTCCCCTTCTTCCAAGAGCCATAACATTTTTATTTTTCCCTCCACATAGCCGTATCAGGGCTTGTTGTTTTGCAGAACGTGTTGTACTTTTGAACGACATCATTCACTTTGCCAAACAGACCTACTTCACCACCCTGGTCTCCTCACTATCCAACAATCCAAAAAAACTCTTTGACACCTTTTACTCCTCAGTGCAGGCCCCCATCACTGACCTCTGTGCTGATGACCTGGCTTCTTACTTCATGAAGAAAATAGACAACATCCGCCAGGAAATCAGCTCTCAGCCTCCAAGCACTGCCACCCCCATTCTTCCCCACATCTCCTCCGGTTCACTCTCCACATTTGACCCAGTCACAGAAGAAGAAGTCTCCAGGCTCCTCTCTTCCTCTCGTCCCACCACATGCACTACTGACCCCATTCCCTCACACCTGCTCCAGTCCCTCTCTCCAGTCGTCACCACTCATCTAACCAAAATCTTCAATCTCTCCCTCTCTTCTGGCATCTTCCCCTCCTCCTTCAAACACTCAATCATTACTCCATTATTAAAGAAAACCACTCTCGAGCCATTCTGCACAAATAACTACAGACCAGTCTCCAATCTCCCCTTCATCTCTAAACTCATGGAGCGCCTGGTCTACTCCGGCCTCACCCGTTACCTCTCCGCTCACTCTCTTCTAGATCCATTACAGTCTGGTTTCCGCCCCCTTCACTCTACAGAAACTGCCCTCATCAAAGTGACCAATGACCTTCTGACAGCAAAACGTAATGGTGACCACTCTCTGCTTATTCTCTTTGACCTCTCTGCAGCTTTTGATACTGTCGACCATCAGCTCCTACTCTCTATGCTGCACTCCATTGGCATAAAGCACACTGCTCTCTCCTGGCTCTCCTTCTATCTTTCTGACTGCTCTTTCAGTGTATCTTTTGCTGGCTCCACTTCTTCCCCTCTTCCTCTCACTATTGGAGTCCCTCAGGGTTCAGTCCTTGGCCCTCTCCTCTTCTCTCTCTACACAGCCCCGATCGGACACACCATCAGCAGATTTGGCTTTCAGTACCATCTCTATGCTGATGACACACAACTATACACTTCAGCCCCTGACCTTACCCCTGCGGTATTAAAGAACACCAATGACTGTCTAGCTGCAGTTTCCAATATCATGTCCGCTCTCTATTTGAAACTAAACCTTTCCAAAACTGAACTTCTTCTGCTCCCACCCTCCACTAACCTCCCTAAATCTGACATCTCTCTCTCAGTGTGCGGTACCATGATAACGCCTAGGCAGCAGGCTCGCTGTCTGGGTGTTATGTTTGACACTGATCTCTCCTTCTCCTTCCACACACAATCTCTCATTCGCTCCTGTCGCTTACACCTGAAGAATATCTCTAGAGTCCGCCCCTTTCTCACCATGGAAACAACAAAAACCCTCACCGTGGCCCTAATTCATTCCCGCCTTGACTATTGCAATTCTCTATTAGGCGGTCTTCCCCTCACCAGACTTTCTCCTCTCCAGTCCATCCTTAATGCAGCAGCCAGGATCACCCATCTGGCCAATCGTTACTCCGATGCCTCTGCTCTGTGCCAGTCCGCCCGTACACTACAGGATCAAATTCAAATTGCTTGTTCTCACCCACAAAGCTCTTCACAGTGCAGCACCCCCCTACATCTCCTCCCTCATCTCTGTCTATCACCTCACCCGTTCTCTACGTTTTTCAAATGACCTTCGACTAACATCTGCACTAATCCAATCCTCCCACTTCCGGCTCCAAGACTTCTCCAGAGCTGCACCAATCCTCTGGAATGCTTTACCTTAAGAAATCAGGACTATCCACAACTTGCATGGCTTCAGACGATCCCTAAAAATACCGTATATACTCGTGTATAAGCCGACCCGTGTATAAGCCGACCCCCCTACTTTTGCCCCCAAAACCTGGGAAAACCTATTGACTCATGTATAAGCCGAGGGTGGACCCCAGCACAGGTATACAGCCCCCAGCAGTGTGGTATACAGCAGCCCCAGAGGTATATACAGCAGCCGCAGTGGTAGTATACAGCAGCAGCCCCAGTGGTATATACAGCAGCAGCCCCAGTGGTTAGTATACAGCAGCCCCAGAGGTGTATACAGCAGCCCCAGTGGTAGTATATAGCAGCAGCCCCAGTGGTATATACAGCAGCAGCCCCAGTGGTTAGTATACAGCAGCCCCAGAGGTGTATACAGCAGCCCAAGTGGTTAGTATACAGCAGCCCCAGAGGTGTATACAGCAGCCCCAGTGGTAGTATACAGCAGCCCCAGAGGTATATACAGCCCCAGAGGTATATACAGAAGCTCTTAGGTAGTATACAGCAGCCCCAGTGGTGTATACAGCAGCCCCAGAGGGTGTATACAGCAGCCCCAGAGGTATATACAGCAGCCCTTAGGTAGTATACAGCAGCCCCAGTGGTGTATACAGCAGCCCCAGAGGTAGTATACAGCAGCCCCAGAGGTATATACAGCCCCAGAGGTATATACAGCAGCCCTAGTGGTGTATACAGCAGCCCCAGAGGTAGTATACAGCAGCCCCAGAGGTATATACAGCAGCCCTTAGGTAGTATACAGCAGCCCCAGAGGTATATACAGCCCCAGTGATAGTATATAGCAGCAGCCCCAGAGGTATATACAGCAGCCCTTAGGTAGTATACAGCAGCCCCAGTGATGTATACAGCAGCAGCCCCAGGGGTGTATACAGCACCAGCCCCAGGGGTGTATACAGCACCAGCCCCAGGGGTGTATACAGCACCAGCCCCAGGAGTGTATACAGCAGCAGCCCCAGGGGTGTATACAGCACAGCCCCAGGGGTGTATACAGCAGCAGCCCCAGAGGTATACAGGCCCCCCCATCAAGATCCAGGGCCCCCCCTCCCCCCCTTGCGCGGCAAATCTGTAAAGTAAAATCATACTTATCACTGTCCTGTCGCGCCGTCCCGCCGCTGCCGACATGACGATCCCGGGCTTCATTCAGCGTCTTTCGGCGGCTTCCTGTGGTCGCGGGCAATGACGTCATTGCCCGCGACCACAGGAAGCCGCCGGAAGCCGCTGAATGAAGCCCGGGATCGTCATGTCGGCAGCGGCGGGACGGCGCGACAGGACAGTGATAAGTATGATTTTACTTTACAGGTTTGCCGCGCAAGGGGGGGGGGCCCTGGATCTTGATGGGGGGGCCTGTATACCTCTGGGGCTGCTGCTGTATACTCGCATATAAGCCGAGGGGGGACTTTTCAGCCCAAATTTTGGGCTGAAAAACTCGGCTTATACGCGAGTATATACGGTACATCTTTTTAAGGCGGCCTATCATACTCCCTAATGGAAGTCCTTTGCACTGTAGATAGTGAATGGGCTATCTCTCTTGACATTACTCTTCTACAAACTCCACCAAACCAAAAAGGTCTACACAGATTGTCTAATGACCGTCCATGTAAGCTTAGTTCTATGCCCCATTTCCTCAAGATGCCTGGACCATCAGTGCAATAAGCCCCTGTACCTTGTGCAACCCCTATCCCATGTAGATTGTAAGCTCTTTTGAGCAGGGTCCCCTTTATTTCTTGCTTTATTTATTGTATTTTCTTTTTTACATTGATTCTATGCCTATTGTTTTGTATCCAATTAATGTACTGTATTTGTTCTCTACTGGAATTACTTACTGTATTATATTTTCTGTACTCTAACCCTACATTGTAAAGCGCTGCAGAATATGTTGGCGCTATATAAATAAAGCATTATTATTATTATTATTATTATTATTATTCATTCTAGCACAAATCATACTGGAAAATGAGAAGAAAAAAAAGGTCAGAATGCTTTGAAATAAAAAAAAAAGTGCAATTCCACAATGTTTTTTTTGAGTTTTTTATTTATCATGTTAACTATATGGTAAAAGTGACCTCATAAGTTGATTATCAGAATAAACAGATACTGAACATTTTTTTATATTTCAATGATGAAAAAAACCCAGAAATTTTCAAAACAAATAAAATAAAAATATAAAAAAAAAAAATTTGATTTGTAATTTTCCAAGATCCATACATTTTTTCATTTTTCAAGATACAGGGCTATGTGAGGCTTATTTTTTGCTCCCTGAGCTGCCATTTTTGCTGATACTATTTTGAGTCAGATACAATATTTTGATCTCCTTTTATTGCATTTTATTGTAACAATGTGGTGGCCAAAAAACATAATTCTGGTGTTTTTATTTTTTTCCATTACACCATTTACCAATTGGATTAATTTACTTCATATATTGATAGCTTAAATTCTTATGAACGCAGTGATACCAAATATGTGTATTTTTTTTACTGTTTTAATTCTATTTTCAGTGCAGTTCCTTTGGGGGCCCCCTAGAGAGTGGGGCCCTAGGCAACTGCCCAGTCTGCCCCCACTTAACGCCGGCCCTGGGTGGCAGCTACCTGGGTGTTATTTCTTTACGCAATAATGTAACACTCCACTTGTCATAGTGAATTTCCATGTCCTGTGTATGGATTGCATTTGAATAAAGATGAATCTACATGTGAAGCTGGCTTGTTCCTTTCCCATATTTTTTCTCATAAATTGATGTCCAAAAGAAAAAGATTCTATAAGTGTTGTCAATCCAAGGAATAAAAGTTGCCAAGTGGCCCTCTTTATGGTCCGATTCTGCCAAATCTAGTGTTTTCTCCAAGTTCCGAGTATCAAAAGTATTTGACAAAAGATAGTACCATTGTTCTTCTTCTAGAAAACAATGAAGTATGCCTTCTTATAGGGTTTGCCCAGAACTATATAATTAATGACCTATCCAAACATATGTATTCCTGATATGACTGTATCAATAAAGTGTTGTCAAAGCCAAATACCACGAAGTATCAAAAGCAAAGCAGCTTTATTTAAAACACAACATTAAGCAAAAGACAAACCACGATATCAAAAAAATGGGAAACAAAAAGCATAGAAAAAAAATGCAATGGAAAAATGCAAGTAACCAACTTACCTGATTGATAGGTGCAAAAATGCTACCGAAAACCTGCAACATCAAAAACTCACCAAAAGCTCATTGTGGAAACATAGTCTATTATAGAGAAACAACTCTCACTGGAGATTGTCTGTAGTCATGAGCTTGAAATGGAAGGATGACCATCACCGAAGCATTGGTCGGCATTAGTACGTCTGTCTGCATTTGGAGCTAAAATGTGACACACTGTGGAGAGAGATGGGACTGCAGTAACAAAAATGGCAGAAGAACAAAAAAGGCGAAGTGATAACAAAACATCCTGTCCTATGTCTGCTAAACGACTTGTCTAAATGTACCACATATCTTTAACAAAACCTTTCAAAACTCAGTTTAGGTTTTTACAGGAGCAGAACAAAAAAATAAAGGAAATCCTGATCCACAACATGTTAACATCACCGGACTGAACACACTGCCCACAATAGGGACTATTACATTTCTTCATGTGGCCCAGAATGTTATCGTATTTCAAGGGGTTGTTCAGTTTAAACTGATAATTCTGTAGTCACTACAGACTGTGACTACAGACCTATCAATCCTCCCAACTCCTGCACTCTGCACTACAAGAATTTTCTAAGCCATGAACAGGACCGCAATTATGCAATATGCATGTTCCCGGCAACAACACAACTAGTGGGCACGGCCTCACTCAATACGTAATAAGTGTATGGAGCGGCGTGTCTGACTAGTCGGAGCGGCTGTCTAGTGGGCACGGCCTTGCTCCGAACAGTTGTATTGAGTGAGGCCACGCCCACTAGTTATGCTGTTGCCGGGAACATGCATATTGCATAACTGCGTTCTTTTCCCGCTTTAGAAACCGTAAATCCTCACAGCACACAGTGCAGGCGTTGGGAGGATTGATACAGTCATATGAAAAAGTTTGGGCACCCCTCTTAATATTACTCTTTTTTAAATTGTTTTTTTGCAACAGCTATTTCAGTGTGATATATGTAATAACTGATGGACACAGTAATATTTCAGGATTAAAATGAGGTTTATTGTACTAACCGAAAATGTGAAATATGTATTATTTCAAAATTGACAGGTGCCAAAAGTATGGGCACCTCAACAGAAAAGTGACATTAATATTTACTAGATCCACCTTTTGCAAAAATAACAGCATTCAGTCGCTTCCTGTAGATGTTAATTAGTTCCTGGATCCTGGATGAAGGCATTTTTGACCATTCCTCTTTACAAAACAATTCCAGTTCAGTTAAGTTTGATGGTCGTCGAGCATGGACAGCCCGCTTCAAAACATCCCATAGATGTTCAATGATATTCAGGTCTGGGGACTGGGATGGCCATTCCAGAACATTGTAATTGTTCCTCTGCATGAATGCCTGAGTAGATTTGGAGCGGTGTTTTGGATCATTGTCTTGCTGAAAGTCCATCCCTGGCGTAACTTCAACTTTGACACTGATTCTTGAACATTATTCTCAAAAATCTGCTGATACTGAGTGGAATCCATGCGACCCTGAACTTTAACAAGATTCCTGATGCCGTCATGGCCCAAGCATGATGGACCCTCCCCCAAATTTGACACTGGGTAGCAAGTGTTTTTCTTGGAATGCTGTGTTTTTGTGGCGCCATGCATAACGCCTTGTTGTATGACCAAACAACTCAATCTTTGTTTCATCAGTCCACAGGACCTTCTTCCAAAATTAAACTAGCTTGTCCAAATGTGCTTTAGCATACCTCAGGCAACTCTGTTTGTGGCGTGCATGCAAAAACGGCTTCTTTCCGCATCACTCTCCCATACAGTTTCTCCTTGTGCAGTGTGTGCTGTATTGTTGACCGATGCACAGTGACACCATCTGCAGCAAGATGATGCTGCAGGTCTTTGGAGGTGGTTTGTGGATTGTTCTTGACTGTTCTCACCATTCTTCTTCTTTGTCTTTCTGATATTTTTGTTGGCCTGCCACTTCTGGCCTTTACAAGAACTGTCCCTGTGTCTTCCATTTCCTTACTATGTTCCTCACAGTGGAAACTTACAGGTTAAATCTCTGAGACAACTTTTTGTATCCTTCCCCTGAACAACTATGTTGAACAATCTTCTTTTTAAGATCATTTGAGAGCTGTTTTGAGGAGCCCATGATGCCACTCCTCAGAGAAGATGCAAATAGGAGAACAACTTGCAAGTGGACACCTGAATAGCTTTTTTATGATTGGATACACTGGGCTATGAAGTACAAAGCTCAATGAGGTTACCAAACCAATTTAGTGCTTCAGTAAGTCAGTAAAAAGTAGTTAGGAGTATTCAAATCATGAAAATCAGAAGGGTGCCCATACTTTGGCACCTATCAAATTTTTAAATAATGCTTATTGCACATTTTTGGTCAGTACAATAAACCTCATTTCAAACCTGAAATATTACTGTGTCCATCAGTTATTACATATATCACACTGAAATAGCTGTTGCAAAAAAACAATTTTAAACAAAAAAAAAAAGAGTAAGATTAAGAGGGGTGCCCAAACTTTTTCATATGATGTAAGTCTGCAGTCACACAGAGTGACTGCAGAATTATGAGTTTAGACGAGACAACCCCTCTAATAGTGCCTCATGTTGTACTATCCGATTAGGCATTTTTAACAGAATCTGCAAAGGAATCTAGCAGTAATACCCACAGGGACGGCGTCAGCACCCGACATACCCGGGCAAGTGGTGGGGGCCCTTGACAGCTGGAAGGGCCCACTCACCACCAGGGACAGGCAGCCTTGACAGCAAGGGGCCCATCTTGGACAGGCAGTCCTGACAGTGAGGAGCCCATCACAGGACACTCAGTGCTGCAGCGCTCCCACTCCACATTGCTAATTAGCTTCCTCCTCCCAGCCCCGGGACCTGCAATAAGGCTAGGAACTGCATCTGAGGACACAGCCCTGGGAGAGAGAAAGGAAGGTGAGTATTATCGTTTATTATTTTTTTTGTACTGTGTGTGCACAGTACACTGCTCTGCTGGGGTATATGGAGGCTATGCTGCTGGGGTATATGGAGGCTGTGCTGCTGGGGTATATGGAGGCTGTGCTTCTGTAGTATATGGAGGCTGTGTTACTGGGGTATATGGAGGCTGTGCTGCTGGGGTATATGGAGGCTGCTGCTGGGGTATATGGAGGCTGGGGTTGCTGGGGTATAAGGAGGCTGTGCTCCTGGGGTATATGGAGGTTGTGCTGCTGAGGTATATGGAGGCTGTGCTGCTGGAGTATATAAAGGCTGCTGCTGGGGTATATGGAGGCTGTGCTGATGGGGTATATGGAGTCTGCTGGAGTATATGGAGGCTGTGCTAATGAAGTATATGGAGGTTGCTGCTGGGGTATATGGAGGCTGTGCTGCTGAGGTATATGGAGGTTGCTGCTGTGGTATATTGAGACTGCTGCTGTGGTATAGAGGTTGCTGCTGGTATATGGAGGCCATACTGCTGAGGTATATGGAGGCTGCTGCTGAAGTTTATGGAGGCTATGCTGGGGTATATGGAGGCTGTGCTGCTGTGGTATACAGAGGCTGTGCTGCTGGGGTATATGGAGGCTGTGCTAATGAAGTATATGGAGGCTGCTGCTGAGGTATATGTAAACTGCTGCTGGGGTATATGGAGGCTGTGCTGCTGGGATATATGTAGTCTGCTGCTGAGGTATATGGAGGCTGTGCTGCTGGATATATGTAGTCTGCTGCTGAGGTATATGGAGGCTGTGCTGCTGGGTATATGGAGGTTGCTGCTTTGGTATATGGCGACTGCTGCTGGGGTATATGGAGGTTGCTGCTGGGGTATATGGAGGCTGCTGAAGTATATGGAGGCTATGCTGGGATATATGGAGGCTGTGCTGCTGGGGTATATGGAGGCTGCAGCTAGAGTATATGGAGGCTGTGCTAATGAAGTATATGGAGGCTGCTGCTAGGGTATATGTAAGCTGCTGCTGTGGGTATATGGAGTCTGCAGAGGTATATGGGGGCTGTGCTGCTGGGTACATGGAGGCTGTGCTGCTGGGGTATATGGAGGTTGCTGCTGTGGTATATGGAGACTGCTGCTGTGGTATATGGAGGCTGCTGATGGGGTATAAGGAGGCTGTGCTTCTGTAGTATATGGAGGCTGTGGTGCTGGGGTATATGGAGGCTGTGCTGCTAGGGTATATGGAGGCTGCTGCTGGGGTATATGGAGGCTGTGTTGCTGGGGTATATAAAGGCTGCTGCTGGGGTATAAGGAGGCTGTGCTCCTGGGGTATATGGAGGCTGTGCTGCTGGAGTATATAAAGGCTGCTGCTGGGGTATATGGAGGCTGTGCTGATGGGGTATATGGAGTCTGCTGGAGTATATGGAGGCTGTGCTAATGAGGTATATGGAGGTTGCTGCTGGGTATATGGAGGCTGTGCTGCTGAGGTATATGGAGGTTGCTGCTGTGGTATATGGAGACTGCTGCTGTGATATATGGAGGTTGCTGCTGTGGTATATGGAGGTTGCTGCTGGGGTATATGGAGGCCATACTGCTGAGGTATATGGAGGCTGCTGCTGAAGTTTATGGAGGCTATGCTGGGGTATATGGAGGCTGTGCTAATGAAATATATGGAGGCTGCTGCTGGGGTATATGTAAGCTGCTGCTGGAGTATATGGAGGCTGTGCTGCTGGCATATATGTAGTCTGCTGCTGAGGTATATGGAGGCTGTGCTGCTGGGATATATATAGTCTGCTGCTGAGGTATATGGAGGCTGTGCTGCTGGGGTATATGGAGGTTGCTGCTTTGGTATATGGAGACTGCTGCTGGGGTATATGGAGGTTGCTGCTGGGGTATATGGAGGCCATACTGCTGGGGTATATGGAGGCTGCTGCTGAAGTATATGGAGGCTATGCTGAGATATATGGAGGCTGTGCTGCTGGGGTATATGGAGGCTGCTGCTAGAGTATATGGAGGCTGTGCTAATGAAGTATATGGAGGCTGCTGCTAGGGTATATGTAAGCTGCTGCTGGGGTATATGGAGGCTGTGCTGCTGGGGTATATGGAGTCTGCAGAGGTATATGGGGGCTGTGCTGCTGGGGTATATGGAGGCTGTGCTACTGGGTTATATGGAGGTTGCTGCTGTGGTATATGGAGACTGCTGCTGTGGTATATGGAGGCTGCTGCTGGGGTATATGGAGGCTGCTGCTGGGTATATGGAGGCCGCTGCTGATGTATATGTAGACTGTGCTGTATATGTAATATGGAGGCTGTACTGGGCTGTATATAATATTTTGAGACTGATGTGCTGTATATATAATATGGATGCTGTGCTGGAGTATATATATATAATATTTGAAGGTGTGCTGCTGGGCTGCATATATTATTTGGAGACTGTTGCTGGGCCTCCCCATCCTCCAAATAATATATACAGCTCGCAGCCTCTATATTATACATACATAGCCCGCAGCCTCTATATTATACATACAAAGCCCGCAGCCTCTATATTATATATACAGCCTTGCAGTCTCCATAATATATATACAGTCCAGAAGTCTTCATTTTCTATATACAGCCCTGCACAGCCTCTATGTTATATATACAGCCCATCCCGTAGCCTCTATATTAAATGTACACAGCCTGCAGCTTCTATATTGTATATATTATTTTGAGACTTGTGCTTTATATATAATATGGAGGCTGTGCTGGAGTACATATAATATTTGGAGGCTGCTGCTGGGCTGCACATATTATTTGGAGACTGTTGCTGGGCTGCCACATCCTCCAAATAATATATACAGCCCAGCAGTGCCTCCAAATAATATATTCAGCCCAGCACAACCTCCAAATAATATATACAGCTCACAGCCTCTATATTATACATACATAGCCCGCAGCCTCTATATTATACATATAAAGCCCTCAGCCTCTATATTATATACAGTATACAGCCTTGCAGTCTCTATATTATATATACAGTCCAGCAGTCTCCATTTTGTATATACAGCCCTGCACAGCCTCTATATTATATGCCCATCCTGGAGCCTCTATATTATATGTACACAGCCTGCAGCTTCTATATTGTATTCATGGTCTGTGCTAAAGGGGCCCACTGATACTGTTTTGCCCGGGGTCCACAAAAACCTGGAGCCGATTCTGAATGCCCAAATACTGTGTTATATGTATGTGAACATATAAATTTGTGGGAAGCACTAATTACATATTGAAGTAGAATCCCAGCATTTGCTTTGATAAATATAAAGCACACAATATACCCAGAAGAAGTTAAAAGGGTGGTCCGAAGTCCTAATTAATTTTTATTCTAAGTCCCTATCAATTTAGGGCAGTAAACTAAACTATGTTCTAATATACTTGCATTAAAAATTATTTACAGTTCCCAAACTACACAATCTAACTGCTATTCTACTTTTTCCCTATTTCTTTTTTCATGATGTCTCGTTTGAGAATCCCAGTGCATGCTGGGCTTCTGAAATGAACAGCTGTCATGGGGTAAAAGCTACAGTCACTGTCACAGCCCCTGAAAGAAGCATCATCAATGCGCTCGTTTCAAGGGTTGGGTTAGTCCCAGCGCGATGTGAAATGTGAGATGAGCACAATGACAGTGCGCTCTGTTGCTTAGGCTGGCTTCACATTAGCGTTTGTGTCTGCATGCTGATGGCATGCAGACACAAACGCTGTCAAAAGCAGGGACACTTTGATGTGTCCGCAGCGGATAATGTCCGCCTGCGGACACATCACTAGGGAGCCCGGCAGCCAATCGGCGCTGTCCGGGGGCGGGCCGGGGGCGGAGATCAGCGCCGGAGATCTCCGCCCCCCCCGGCCGCCGGTAAGCTCCGGGACATGTCGGCGGGGAGAACAGCTGATGTGAGAGCTGTTTGAATCTTCCCGCGCCGACACTGAGAGGAGATGTCGGCGCGGGAAGATTCAAACAGCTCTCAGATCAGCTGTTCTCCCCGCCGACATCGCTAGGAGATTACAGGCGGCGGGGAGAAGGAGGACAGCAGAGCCTCAGCTGATCTCCCGGTGGCCGTCGGTGAGCTCCTGTGACATCACCGGCGGCCACCGGGAGATTTTTCAATGGGTCCGCAGCGTTCTCCTGCGGTGTCATGCAGAGGACACTGCGGACCCATTGAAGACAATGCATTTTTTGTACGCTTGGGGACGCTTGCTGATTGTCCAAGGTCCCCAAACGCACAAAAAAACCCAACTGGCTGCGTCCCGGGTGCGGATGCTGGACACCGGAAGCAGCAGATATCGTCCGCATCCGCACCCGAACGCAGCAAACGCAGGCACCATGCGTTCCTATGTTAAACATAGGAACGCAGTGCGCATGCGTTTGACTGCGTATGGGAACGCAGCAATACGCTGCCTTCCCATACGCAAATGTGAAGCCAGCCTTACTCAGATCAGCAGTAACAAGACAACATCAGTGTGGTGTCAGAATACTTGGTGTGCAGAGACGCTGCCCCCTCAAATGACGGCATTGTTCTCTGTAAGCCAGGTATTCTGACACCACTCTAGCTCGTTACTACTCATCTAAGCAGACAACACAGAAAGCACTGTCATTATGAATGTCACAGTGTGCAGGGTCCCAGCCCCTGAAGCTTCGTATCAGGGAGGTACAGAAGCTGTGACAGTAACCGTAGCCTCTGCCCCGTGATGACGCTTTGCATATCCCAGCATGCACCATGCACTGTGATTCTCCATCGAAGCATCATCTGAAAGGAAGTAGGGTAAAAAATAGAATAGCTGTTAGTGTATTTAGAGAGGGATAGGGAAATTTGAATAGCATTTTCCTGGATTTAGATCAACGACTTATCCTTAGGATTCAATACACAGCACCCTCACCATTCAGCTGAGTGCTGCTCAGTGTGGTGGTTAGTGGCACACAGTGTACAGACCCAAATCAGCAAGGCCCTGTACACACTGTCGTGACTGTGCATAGGTGCTGCAGCTCCCATTCACATAAATGCTTAAAGGGTCTCTGTCAACACAGAATGACTGTTCAAATGAAGTACAGGTGCTCGGTATATAATGGTGGGGACAAACATTTAAATATAACTTCTAATCTAATAATAATCTTTATTTATATAGCGCCAACAAATTCTGCAGTGCTTTACAATTTGAAGGTTCAGATACAGACAGGCATAAGTAACATAATTATAAAAATACAAAAATTGAAGCAAAAATAAAGACGACCCTGCTCATAAGAGCTTACAATCTACAATGAGGTGGGGGTGACACAACATACAGGCGCTTATTTACAATGATGGTCCAGCCATCTTGAAGAAATGGGGGATAGATAAGAGCTGCATGAGTCATCACCAGCCAATCTGTGTAGAGCTTTCGGGGTTGGTGTAGTTTGATAGTTATGTTCAGAGTTCAGCTGCTTGTTTTCTATCCGTCTCCACCATTCTCTGGCTCAGTAAAGCCAGAGCTGGCATTCAAAGAAGAGGAGGAATATTTAGCCACGCCATGCTGCACCAAATACCTGTACTTACTTTCAACAGTCCTTTAGCACAGACAGAAGCTCTTTAATATTTCATGTGCACAACGTCCTATGGAGTAACTCCACAGGAAAAAAAAGATTACAGCTGCATCTATTTTACATTCATTTTATTATATTTTGATGATGGAGGGGGAGGAGGGGTTGGTGTGGAAAACTGAATAGGATCCAGGTTTTTCAATGAAGCCCCAAGGTTGGTATAAGCATCGAACAGGAGAGTGCTAAAGGTCCACATGTAACATTGATTCTGGGGGCTCATTGTTCAGCTGCATACAAATATTACATTAAATCATTCATAAATTTAGTTATGCTTTCATATAATAACACACTAGGTAATTTTGGAACAAATAGCCAGAGATTAGAGCTGCCACTAGGAATTTCGGGCCCCTGTCAAATTTTTTGTGTTTCCCCCCTGAGACTCTGACCAGCCTCCACCTGGCTCCGCCTTCACCCATGCTCCGCCTTCACCCATGCTCCAACTCCACCCAAACATACATTATATTTATAGTAAAAAATTGGAACAGCACCAAAAATTATCTTAATTTATGTGCAAAGCTTTCCCAACCAGCAATTCAGATGGTTCCTTACAACAGAGTAAAAAAAGGAAAAAACAGCACAAAAAAAACCTGAAAAAAGTGGACTTTATTGCCCAATGTGTGGCCACGCCATTGGACAATAAAGTCCACTTTTTTGTGCTGTTTTTCCTTTTTTTACACTCCCTCTATTATATATTACACACACACTTGAGACTGCTGTGGGCTGAATACACAATAGCTGTATATACAATAAAGAATACACAATAGAGACGGCTGCTAGCTGTAGACACAATAGAGATGGGTGCGGGCTGTATACACAATGGAGACTGCTGCTAGCTATACACACAATATAGAATACACAATAGAGACTGCTGCTGGCCATACACAATAGAGAATACACCATAGAGATGGCTGCAGGCTGTATAGACTATGGAGATGGCTGCGGGCCCGGCTGTATAGACAATGGAGATGGCTGCTGGCCATACACACAGTAAATAATACACAATAGAGACTGCTGCTGGCTGTTCACAATAGAGAATACACAATAGAGACTGCTGCTGGCTGTATACACAATGGAGACGGCTGCGTGACAAATGCACAATGGAGATGGCTGTGGGACCTAGACCCCCATAATGAATTCCTCTACATGCATAGTATGATGACCCTACTGCAAGTCCATCAACTACACTGGCACAATTTGATTTCCAACTGTGACCCCCACTACACTCCATGTAGTATAATGTCCCCTAAACCTCTTCACACTGTATAATGGCCCCAATACAGCCCTCAAATAGCCCTGCATAAAGTATAAAGACTCCCTCATACCCCTAACAGAGCCCTCCATATATTATAATGGCTTCCATAAAGTATAATTTGCGCCATATAGTTTTCCATATATTATAATACATCATCCATAGTTCTTCATATATTATAATGCATCTCCATAATCCCCCTATATTATAATGCACTCTCATAGTCCTCCATATAGTATAGTGCACCGCCATAGTCCTCCATATAGTATAGTGCACCCCCATAGTCCTCCATATAGTATAATGCACCCCCATAGACCTACATATAGTATAATGCATCCCCACAGTCCTAAATATAGTATAATGCACCCCCATAGTACTCCATATAGTATAATGCACCACCATAGTACTCCATATGGTATAATATAATGCATCCCCCATAGCCTTCCTTATAGTATAATGCACAACCATAGTCCTCTATAAAGTATAATGCACCCCCATAGTCCTCCATATAGTATATTGCACCTCCATTGTCCTCCTATATCATATTTCACATTACATAGTTTCCCACCAGTGTACTCACTGATAAAAAAAAAGTAAATACCTCTCTTCTCGCTGCTCCGGTCTCCTCAGCATCTGCTGAGTTGCAGATGGCATACAGCGATGGTCAGGACTCTGGAGAAGTATGCTGCCAGCAGAGACAGCCGGAACTATAGGAGCGGCATCCGCGGAGGGCTACCACTGGCACACACACCTTGTACATACACAGCTCCGCTCCGTACACCTCGTACGCACGCAGCTCCACTCCGTACACCTCGTACACACTCGGCTCCGCTCCGTATAGCTCGTACACACGCAGCTCCATTCCGTACACCTCATACACATGTGGCTCTGATCCGTACACCCCGTACAGACGCGGCTCTGCTTCGTACACCTCATACACATGCGGTTCAGCTCCGTACACCTTGTACACACTCGGCTCCATTCCGTACACCTCGTGCACACTCGGCTCCACTCCGTACACCTCGTACACACGCGGGTCCGCCCTGTATACCTCATACACACTCAGCTCTGCTACATCAACACTAAATCGTCCCTGACCAAACACATAACCTTCACCTCACCCAGCACCATGGCAACGAGCTCAGCAGAGTCCTGCCTACACTGAGGAGCTGATCATGGACCCCTGTCTCCTCCCCTCCATGTGACATCATCACAGGTCCTGTAAGCACAGGGCAGCCATGGATGTGGTGTTTGGCTCTGCAGGTGGAGAAGAATGCAGCTGGGACCATAGGAGCGGGAGCGGCATCTGTAGGAGGGGCCAGTGCCACCCTCTAGTAGCGCCGCTTCAGCTCAGGTTGCCTCATGATGTGCCCCTAGGCCCGAGCAAGATGTGAGGGGGTGGAGCCCTGCTCCAAAAAGCCATGCCCCCTGTATTATGGCCGTTCCCCCATGCCCCTGACCCAATGGTCATGCCCCCTGCTGTGAGACCCGGGGCCCCTGACTTGAGGCAAAGCTTTACCCCCCTAGTGGCGGCCCTGCCAGAAATATCACTTGAAGCCAGGATTACCTAGATATGACTTGCCTACTTTGGACATATCATACGAAGAGAGAAATCACTGGAGAAGGGCATCATGGCAGAAAAATAGAAGGAACATGTTGAAGAAGAAGAGCAGCAACCAAATGGTTTGATACCATGAAGATCACAGCTGAGAAGACTCTGGTGGACCTATCTGGGCTTGGATATGCTTGACCTACTACTGATCGTTCATTAATCATTTCACCATGGTTTAAGATTGAGCCAAAGGCCGTTAATAAAAAAGAAATTGCTAAATAGAATCTGTCAGCAGGATATCACCTCCCAAAATATTTATATGTGCATGTAGCTCTTTCTAAGACAAGTTCAGCAATAACTTTACATGGCCAGTCCCTTTTCACCATTACTGAAAATTTGGAGTTTGAATTGATATGTAAATGAGGCAGCTCTATTCCCTGCCCAATGCAACCCCATCCTGCTTGACAGATAACTCCTTTGACTGAAGTCACACCGAATACAGGCTGTTAGTCAATCAGGAGAAGGCAGTGCTGGGCAGGAAATAGAGCTGGAGTGACAGAGGCTTCAGATCCACAGCCTCATTTACATGTCAATTCACACACTGATTTCTCAGTAATAGAAGAATGCTCTGCCCATGTAAAGGAATTGCTGGACTTTTCTTTGAAAAAGCTACTTGCACATTAGTTTAGGGTGTGAAATGCTACTGATAGATTCCACCTAAATAAATGGATGTTACACTTGTTTCTACATATTGAATCAGGTATATTGTGTCAGCTACTGCACAGTGTGGGGCCCAGAGTGGGTTAGTTTAAACCTGGTTACATGTACTACTTCTATACAGACTGTAACTCCACTGCAGCAACCTTATATGCATTTTCCATGTACTGTGACTTCATTGTTTATACTACAGGGTGGACCATCTATATGGATATACCTAAATAAAATGGGAATCGTTGGAGGGGGAAAACCTTTCCAGATGGGAGGTGACCATGGTGGCCATTTTGAAGTCAGCCATTTTGGATCCATGTTTATTTTTTTCAATGGGAAGAGGGTCATGTGACACCTCAAACCTATTGAGAATTTCATAAGAAAAACAATGATGTGCTTAGTTTTAATGTAACTTTATTCTTTCATGAGTTAAAACTAAATCACCCGGATCCAGCCAGACTCACACCAAACCGGATGGCAAATAGCTGCAATGCGACCCACACAGGGATACTATAGGGCCAAAATCTGATCCGGGCTGTCCGGTTTTCGGATCCAAAAAATGTGGTGTGAAGCCGGCCTTACTCCATGTTTAGCTGTAAGGACCCATAGTTACCATGTAAAACTCTGCAAGCAACTCAGTCACATGGGCATCATATGAGACATCACCCTATGGCGTATGCCAACTTGGGCATTCAGCTGATTGGCTTTGGACCTGTCCCAATCAACATGGTTTAGTTGTATCCACTTACAAGAAAGCTTGTCTCTGGTAATGGCAAATGCAAGAGAAATGTAGGATCACCAAGCAGCCAGTCAGATTAATACATAATGATAATGCAAGGATGGCTCATCTTGTACAGGGGGCTCTCGATATGGCTCACAGGGGTATCTTCAGCAGACCACTGCTGAATACTTGTCATATCCGATGAATAAGCAATTGTTCAGTATTAGTCTGGCTTTACACCGCGATTTTTTAAGGTCCGGGGCTGTCCTGCGTGAACCTGACAACCCCGCACCCGATTTTGGACATAATGTAGCCCTATGGTGTCAGATAGGGCCGGAAGGCATCCGGTTTTGTCCCTGTCCGGCAGCATCAGGCTGCATTTGATTTTTCTCCCGGGTGCCTGTTAACATGTGAGTCTATGGGCGCCGGATCTGACAGAAAATTGGATCCGGCTGCCGAAGTCCAGCGGCGCCCAGCGCTGAACTTCAGCACCTGGTGAGCTCCCGGCTGAGATTTCAGAACCACGGCTAGCTCCCGTTAGCTGCAATTTTGAAATTTCAGGACCTGGACAGCGGCAGGAGCAGCGCAGTCCTGAATCTGGTAGAAATCAGGACCGGAGGGTATATTTGCCCTCCAGTTCTGTTTGTCCGGAGCTGTCAGGCTGTGTCCGGTGCATCCAGCAAAACACCGGACACAGCCTGACAGCTCAAAACCGTGGTATGAAGCCGGCCTTAGAAAAACATGGTTTTCTTTCCAGAAACAGCACCACCCTTGATAATGGTTTGTGTATGTTTTTGCAGATCAGTTCCATTCACTCAATAAGGCTGAGTTGCAATTCCATGCACTGGCCATGGCCAGGGGCGGCGCTGTTTTTCTAATCCAGGAGCCCTTTCACACCGCTGCCCCTTTCTATGCATTGCACCATAGTACGTGACCCTGTCCTGTGGTCTTCTTGGCCCTCACCCCCTTGTGCCTATTTTTCCATGATTCATTTTTACTTTTTCAAATGGCTGAAAGGATTGTTCCAAGAATCCCAAGTTATTCCCAATAAGTATGGATAGGGAGGGATAATGTAATCAATGAAGATTCGCATTTATGGCCACAAGGTCGTATCTCTATGAGGTTGCTTGGTTTTGAGCTCAGTCTAAGTGATTACAGTGCTGTAAATGTAAGCTCCAGGGCGCCAATGATACAGCTCCAGCGGGGCCCCATGTATTCCAAGTGTTCCGGAAGCTCTCCTCCAGACAGGTGTCCTCCCGCCCTCTGACCGTCCTCTGTATTCAGCTCCGACCTGCACGTAACACTCGCCTCCACGCATGCGCACTCACGGCAGACATGTGAGCTCGACTGCAGGCAAGAATCTGAACGCATGCGCAGCTCGCCGGCCCCGCCTCTTCCGGTGCCCTGACTAGGAGGCTCCTCACCGCCACATCCGCTCTAAGTGAGGACATCATGGCGGCGCTTGGCAGACTCTCTGGTATCCTCGGTCGTTCGGTGGCACACCGTGGTCGCTTGTTTTCTGCGTCAGCTCATGCTGAGCACGGCGATGCAGGTATAGGGCGAAACCATTGTGGCAGGAGGGGCCTGCACTGGGGGTCACCTTCAGCGGGCGGCTGTCAGTGAAGGTCACCCCTCACTGGCTCATCTGTACCTCTCTCCTTACAGCTCGGACATGGAAGATCCTGACCTTCGTGGTGGCGCTGCCTGGTGTGGCTGTGTGCATGCTGAACGCCTACCTGAAGGCGCAGCACCACGAGCCCCGGCCCGAGTTTGTCGCCTATGAGCACCTGCGGATCCGGACCAAGGTAGGATGGAGACTTGGGAAGGGCTCCGGGGCCAGGCTCCCTCCATATTCTGTGGGGGGATGTCGGGGCTGGGCTCGCTCCCTATTCTGTGGCGGGCTGGGGGGGGTTCGGGGCTGGGCTCGCTCCCTATTCTGTGGCGGCTGGGGGGGTTCGGGGCTGGGCTCGCTCCCTATTCTGTGGCGGGCTGGGGGGGGTTCGGGGCTGGGCTCGCTCCTATTCTGTGGCGGGCTGGGGGGGGGTTCGGGCTGGGCTCGCTCCCTATTCTGTGGCGGGCTGGGGGGGGTTCGGGGCTGGGCTCGCTCCTATTCTGTGGCGGCTGGGGGGTTCGGGCTGGCTCGCTCCCTATTCTGTGGCGGGCTGGGGGTTCGGGCTGGGCTCGCTCCCTATTCTGTGGCGGCTGGGGGGGGTCGGGGCTGGGCTCGCTCCTATCTGTGCGGGTGGGGGGGGTTCGGGCTGGGCTCGCTCCTATCTGTGCGCGGGGGGTTCGGGGCTGGGCTCGCTCCCTATTCTGTGGCGGGCTGGGGGGGGGTTCGGGCTGGGCTCGCTCCCTATTCTGTGGCGGCTGGGGGGGTTCGGGGCTGGGCTCGCTCCCTATTCTGTGGCGGCTGGGGGGGGGGTTCGGGGCTGGGCTCGCTCCCTATTCTGTGGCGGGCTGGGGGGGGGTTCGGGCTGGCTCGCTCCCTATTCTGGGCGGTGGGGGGTCGGGCGGCTCGCTCCATTCTGTGGCGGGGGGGGTCGGCTGGGCTCGCTCCATTCTGGGCGGCTGGGGTTGGGGCTGGCTCGCTCCTATTCTGTGGCGGCTGGGGGGGTTCGGGCTGGCTCGCTCCTATTCTGTGGCGGCTGGGGGGGGGTTCGGCTGGGCTCGCTCCCTATTCTGTGGCGGGCTGGGGGGGTTCGGGCTGGGCTCGCTCCCTATTCTGTGGCGGTGGGGGGTTCGGGGCTGGGCTCGCTCCCTATTCGTGGCGGCTGGGGGGGGTTCGGCTGGGCTCGCCCTATTGTGGCGGCTGGGGGGTTCGGGCTGGGCTCGCTCCTATTCTGTGGCGGGCTGGGGGGGTTCGGGCTGGTCGCTCCTATCTGTGGCGGCTGGGGGGTTGGGCTGGCTCGCTCCTATCTGTGGGCGGGGGGGGTTCGGGCTGGCTCGCTCCTATCTGTGGCGGGTGGGGGGTTCGGGGCTGGGCTCGCTCCCTATTCTGTGCGGCTGGGGGGGTTCGGCTGGCTCGCTCCCTATTCTGGGCGGGCTGGGGGGGGGTTCGGGGCTGGCTCGCTCCCTATTCTGTGGCGGGCTGGGGGGGGGGTTCGGGGCTGGGCTCGCTCCCTATTCTGTGGCGGGCTGGGGGGGGGTTCGGGCTGGGCTCGCTCCCTATTCTGTGGCGGGCTGGGGGGGGTTCGGGCTGGCTCGCTCCTATTCTGTGGCGGGCTGGGGGGGTTCGGGCTGGGCTCGCTCCCTATTCTGTGGCGGGCTGGGGGGGGTTCGGGCTGGGCTCGCTCCCATTCGTGGCGGGCTGGGGGGGGGGTTCGGGGCTGGGCTCGCTCCCTATTCTGTGGCGGGCTGGGGGGGGGTTCGGGGCTGGGCTCGCTCCTATCTGTGGGCGGGCTGGTGGGGGGTGGGGGGTGGGCTCGCCCTATTCTGTGGCGGGCTGGGGGGGGTTCGGGCTGGGCTCGCTCCCTATTCTGTGGGGCTGGGGGGGGTTCGGGGCTGGGCTCGCTCCCTATTCTGTGGCGGGCTGGGGGGGGTTCGGGGCTGGGCTCGCTCCCTATTCTGTGGCGGGCTGGGGGGGGGGTTCGGGGCTGGGCTCGCTCCCTATTCTGTGGCGGGCTGGGGGGGGGTTCGGGGCTGGGCTCGCTCCCTATTCTGTGGCGGGCTGGGGGGGGGTTCGGGGCTGGGCTCGCTCCCTATTCTGTGGCGGGCTGGGGGGGGGTTCGGGGCTGGGCTCGCTCCCTATTCTGTGGCGGGCTGGGGGGGGGTTCGGGGCTGGGCTCGCTCCCTATTCTGTGGCGGGCTGGGGGGGGGTTCGGGGCTGGGCTCGCTCCCTATTCTGTGGCGGGCTGGGGGGGGGTTCGGGGCTGGGCTCGCTCCCTATTCTGTGGCGGGCTGGGGGGGGGGTTCGGGGCTGGGCTCGCTCCCTATTCTGTGGCGGGCGTGGGGGGGGGGTTCGGGGCTGGGCTCGCTCCCTATTCTGTGGCGGGCTGGGGGGGGGTTCGGGGCTGGGCTCGCTCCCTATTCTGTGGCGGGCTGGGGGGGGGGTTCGGGGCTGGGCTCGCTCCCTATTCTGTGGCGGGCTGGGGGGGGTGTTCGGGGCTGGGCTCGCTCCCTATTCTGTGGCGGGCTGGGGGGGGGTTCGGGGCTGGGCTCGCTCCCTATTCTGTGGCGGGCTGGGGGGGGGTTCGGTGGTTCTTTGGGGGGCTGGGGGGTTGGGCTGGCTCGTCCTATTCTGTGGCGGGCTGGGGGGGGGTTCGGGGCTGGGCTCGCTCTCTATTCTATGACGGGATCATCTACTGGATCCTTATGTGGCATTAAAGTTAGTAAAGTCTGTGTATTGACAGCACTGCTTGTAGAAACCCTTCTGTGTCTTCCAGTGGAAACCAAGATCATGTAACTATTAACCAGCATTGTATTGGTTACAGTTGTGTAGAATGACCTTCAGTGCTGACCTGCCCAGAAACATTCATGTAACCTCTCCAGTGTACGGCAGATTCCCAGCCTGATCCATAAATCTCTGGGACCATATTTATCCACGTTTACTGTGGCCCTCTGAAATGTAAAGCCTGTTACTGGAATTTGCTCATACAGATGCAAGTCTGGTAAAAGCTGGTCTGCTGGCGGTATACACAAAGCAGCGGAAAACTCCCATTGTATGCTACATTTCAAGGGATTGTCCTGTATCCCCTCTATTATTTCCTAGGCTCAGAGATGTATTAAGTAAAAAAAAAATGGAGTTGTTACACCACTGCACCCAATCTTTGTTGATCAGACACAGTGGTGATGTTATATCAAGTGTGTCACCATTGCAGCCAGTCATTGGGCTCAGGGCCTCTGCAGATGTAGACAGCGCAAGCTGCTGAGCCAAGTGATCAGCTGCAGTGGTGACCTCACAGTCAACAAAGATCAATGCTACAGCAGAAAGATCTGAGTTACAGCTCAGGTTATTTCAGCAGTCAGGAAGCCCTAAGGACTTAAAAAACACAGCAGCCCCTTTTAGCATAAGCCCTCACTAACACAGTGACAGGGTACTGTGCTATTATTGGTCCTGAATACTTTTAAAATTCACAAGGGGGTGTTATTCTTTCTCAAATGGATTTTCCTAAAGATAGCACTGATCACTTATCCGTGTATGGTGTTAAAAGGAAGTGAATGACCCACGCAGTTTACAATTATTCATACATTTCTAGAAGGAATAATGGGGAAAACACAACAGTAAAACATCGGGGCCAGTGGTAGTATAGGGAATACATGTGCCTGGTAAACCAGACATGACCAGAGGACTGATGAATCATTTATACATGTTAGGGCCACGTCACACACACAGATATTTCTGCATATATTGTTCGCAGATCTCTGGTTGCAGTGAAATCATGGACACAATGTTCCATTTTGTGGCTGTGTACAAATGTTACTATGTGTCCATGATTTCACTGCAACCAGAGATCTGCGAACAATATCTGCAGAAATATCTGTGTGTGAGACGTGGCCCTAAGGCGGCCGTCACACGTCTCGACATTGTGAACGATATTGTAAGCGATCACGTGCACGCGCGATCGCATACAATATCGTTCACATCGCTGGTGAGCTGTCACACAGGCAGACTCGCCAGCGATGTGGACCAGCAAGATCGCTGGTAACTATGGTACACATCGGGTTACTAGGCGCCGCGCGGCGCTTAGTAACCCGACGTTTACCATAGATACCATCTCCCACCATAGGCTCTGCCGCAGGGAGATCGTTCATTGTGGTGTCACACACCACGATGAAGCAGATTGTTAAATCGTTCATCGCTTGATATGAGCTCCTGCTCTCATATCTGCGATGTCACGATCAAGCGATTTTACATTGTAAAATCGCTTGATCGCACGTAGCGATGCACAAACGATATCGCTTAAGCGATCAAAAAGCAGATCGCTTAAACGATCTCGTTCAAGATGTTGCAGCGCGTGACGGCCGCTTAACATTCATGTCAGTGGATGATCTCGGTTGCTCTAATTTCAGATGCAAATTATAGTTATACATGGAGTAGGGCAGGAGGGTTCAAAGTACAGCTTTTTGTTTTGTTTTTATTGCCCTGCTGTAGTGGTGCTTTAAATGTAAGCCTCCCTGCCCCCTGTTTTATTCTAGTCTTCCACTGCCTTCATCCTTTTACAGCAGCGATCCAGTTGGTCTGTGGTGATAAGTGACAAGCCGGTTTTTCCAGTGTTTCATGGAGCGTGTGCTGGAGGTCACAACTTGCTAACATCTCTATGGGAGCCTCGTTCTGGTCTCAGTTTGGCTCTCGTAAAGATTTATTAATTGCTTGTGATGTAAGTTAAGACTTCCAGTCAGAAGCTATGGGACAAAATAATATGAATGACTGGCATCAACCACTAAGTGTAGGTGCAAGCAGAAAAAATACATTTTAATATAAGGGAGTTATCTGCTCTGACACTAAACACTATGTGCACTGAAATGAGTGCCAGCAGTGGCACATACGTTTCTTGTTTTTAATCAGAATAGAGGCATATAAACCCATACATTTTACACACCACCATTAGTCATAGCGTTAGGACCCGGAAAAACGGAAGCACCTTGTCGCTGGTTTCCGGGCACTCCGCAGTAGCTACTGCTGAAGCTAAGTCTTCCATTTTGCATTGAATCTAGAGCAGTGATTGCTATACCCCTATTCACATTATGTCTGTATTAGCTGTGCAGTTCAGCCACTGCTGGCACTCATTTAAGTGCACATAGTGTTTAGTGTCGCAGCAGATAACTCCCCTATATTAGAAGCTATGGTGCAGGGGTGGCGTCCTTAAAATCTGAAGATGCAGAGAGGTAAGTATAAAACAGGGTGGGGGTTACATTTAAGGCACCACTACAGCAGTGAAAAAAAAGAAACAACCTCCTGCTGTAGTGGAGCTTTAAATAAGTTGAAATGAACTAGGAAAAAACCTTGCAGCACTCAGCTACTACCAATGGTGTACATATGCTGACAAGATATATAGAGACATTTATATATATATATATATATATATATATATTATATAATATATATATATATATTAATGAAAAAAAAAAATGTAATAACTTACGTTTTTTTCAAAAAACTCAAAATTCTTCTTCTTTTTTTTTTTTTTAAATCTGAAGTTCTTAGTACACACATTGGCCAATGTCTGCTTGCTCATCGACTGCGACAAAGTGACTTCAGGTCCAATGAGTCCTAACTCTGACACCCAAGTCCTCCTTGTCCACCCTACCCCACTACTAAGTGGGCGGACACCATCTAGACCCTAGATCACCAGTAGGCAATGAGGGTGCAAATTGCAGTAATGGAGCCAGCAACTCCACATGATACAAAAGAGAAAAAAAAAACTGCACAGCACTCACAGACAATGTGAACTGGTGCCAGCAGGGATGCTGGGATAACCTACTAGGAAAAAACCTTGCAGCACTCGGCTACTACCAATGATGTACATATGCTGACAGTTCATTGTCTGTGAGTGCTGTGCAGTTTTTTTTTCTTTTTTCTATCATGTGGAGTTGCTGGCTCCATTACTGCAATTTGCACCCTCATTGCCTACTGGTGATCTAGGGTCTAGATCAGGGGTCTCAAACTCGGCTAGGTTGGTGGGCCGCACATAGAAAAATTTTTTATCGGGGGCCGCATTGCTTGTAGGACTAAGGGTACCTGCACACCAGGTGACATCGCCGGAGATATCGCAGGCGACACACGGGAGCGCACGCATTTTTGGCACCCCATCAGCGTCGTGTGTTTAGACGCGGCGATACCTTCGGTGATGCTTTGGCGATGTTTCAGGCAACGTCGCTGTTGGGGTATCTAGAAACCCCAGCAGGGATCCTGTAACATGGGAGCCTATGGCTCCCATCGCCTGTAACATCGCTATTCGCGATGTTACACAGGGCGATGCTTACACATCGCCTGAGAGTGGTTGCCTGGTTTCACAGCAGTGCTGTGAAACCAGGCGACCACTCTGAGCCGATTTTTCGGTGCAAAATCGCCACTTTACACGGGGCGATGTCACCTGGTGTGACGGTACCCTTACATTTTTAGTAATACCAGATTTTTTGGTCAATGTAGTAATGTCCAAATCCTGATCCCCTTCTTGTAGTAATGTCCGCATCTTGGTCCCTTTCTTGTTGTAATGTCCCCATACTGGTCCCCATCCTGGTCGCCCTCTTGTACTAATATCCCCAACCTGATCCCCCTTCTGTAGTAATGTCCCCCGTGCTGGTCCCTTTTTGTAATGATGACCCCCATACTGATCCCCTTTTTGTTAATCTGTCCATGTGTCCCTTTTGTGTATCCCATCCTTGCCCCCTTTTTTAGTGATATCCCCAACCTGGTCTGCCTTCTTTTTACACTCAGACATATTCACTCACAATCACACCCACTCACACATTAACTCACCCACACTCACATTAACTCACACTCTCACACTCACGTGGAACAAAAGGGGGGGAAAGCACAACCCATGAGCGGTACCTGGTGGTCTAGTGAGGGTGTCAATAACAGATATGGGGGGTTCGCATCTCACCTTTGGAGGTTCTGCAACCCTGCACAACCTCGGCGTATCGCAGTGAATGGCTCCGGACTCCAGCGGTCGGGGTTTCCTCCACGAGCAGCTCCTTCTTCCAGTCAGTTTACTCGAGCAATCCGATCACCTGCCCCTGTGACGTTCTCGGCTACGTCAACGCAGGCTCTTTGGATTCTGTTAGCGGTGACTTTGGCTCACAGCTGCTCCTGCTGCAAACCTAGGATGGGGATATGATATTTGTACAGAAGTGTGTGATTATAACAGAAGCGCTAGAGCACAGGAGGCACACGTTTAATTACCTTTAATAAACCACAACGTGTTTCTACGGCGGTCCGCCGTCTTCCTCAGGTAAATCCACCTGATGAAGAATGCGGACCGCCAAGGACTTTTGTTATAATCACACACTTCTGTACAAAATTGTGCACTCTGATACCCTCGCGCATTCACACCCACAGGCGCTCTGCCACCCACAGGCGCTCTCATTAGCACACACTTTTATTACCCTAACCATGCATGTCCAGTGCATGGGGACCCTGGGGCTTCCCTGTGCGGCCCCCAGCACTTTGGACAATGAACCATGCTGGCGGCGGTCCAGTGCATGGTGCCGCCGCGGTCTCCGCGCTATAATATTACTTCACTCTGCCGCTCGCTCTACAAGTTCAATGCAAGTCACCGTCAGCCAATGAGAGGCCCGCAGGTGACATCAAACAGCCTCTCATTGGCTGAGGGCTTGTATTGAGCTTACAGAGCTGCAGAGCGAGCGGCAGAGACAGTGAAGCGGCCGCAAGTAATGTTATAGCAGAGACCGTGGCGGCACCATGCACTGGACCGCCGCCACCATGGTTCTTTGTCCAAAGTGCTGGGGGCCACACAGGGAAGGCCCAGGGGCCGCATGCGGGCCGCGAGTTTGAGACCCCTGGTCTAGATGGTGTCTGCCCACTTAGTAGTGGGGTAGGGTGGACAAGGAGGACTTGGGTGTCAGCGTTACGACTCATCGGACCAGAAGTCACTTTGTCGCAGTCGATGAGCAAGCAGACATTGGCCAATGTGTGTACTAAGAACTTCAGATTTAAAAAAAAAAAAAAAGAATTTTGAGGTTTTTTTTTTTTAAAAAAAGTAAGTTTTTTTTCTCATATAGCTTGTCGGCATATGTACATCATTGGTAGTAGCTGAGAGTGCTGCAAGGTTTTTTTCTAGTAGTTTATCCCAGCATCCCTGCTAGCACCAGTTCACATTGTCTGTGAGTGCTGTGCAGTTTTTTTTTCTTTCTAAGTTGAAATGAATGTATATTGGAGTATAACTAGATGTAAAGGAGAAAATATGTATGTAAAACTTTCCGGTGTTAAAGGGAAGGTACCATAAAAATTGATTTTGCATCAGGTGTTGTGTTAAATGTATTATTGAAGGGAATGTGTTGGCCCCTTTAACCCTCAGGGCATATTAAACTAATAGCCACCTTTAGTAGTGCCTATATTTCATTTTGTGAAGGTGGCTCTTATCTTTATACCCCCGGGGACACTGAAATAAATTGGTCCTTTTTAAAATTTCCCATCATGTATGCAATACCTGGAAAAGTTTCTCAAAAACTAACTCCAAGGAGTCAGGCCAAATCAATTGCAATTAAATATTTATTAAAAAACCATGTAAAATGACAATGTATACGACGGTACACAGAAGGAGGACCACATGACACAAATCTCAACCACAATGGTAATCAATCCTCAGGTATAACAAGTTAGACAATCAAACAGTGCCCCAAACTGGGTACACCATATACCTAAATGAGGATGACACAGATAACATTCCAAGCCATGGGTCCAAATTACCTTACTGTGACTGCCCCCTGACGCGTTTCGCACCAGCTTCTTCTGAGGAGAATCAATCAGGCAGTTACCTCCTGTGCAGCTAGCGCCCTGTCTGTGCGGACCCCGAGCTCCCCGCACCCTGATGGAGCAGCTTCCCCCGGACACCTGGAAAAGGTTCGCGAGGTACGCTCTCTCGGCAGGACCTGAACGCCTTGCTGCTGTCAGTCATCCTCCTCTGTTCTCCGGGGGCCGCCTCCTCTTCTCCTCCTGATGTCATCTACGCCTGCCCAGATTAGTTAGTTCTCGAGCATGCTCCGTTTGCTATGTCTGACAATTTAGGTCATGTGATGTCCCCAGATTGCACCTGTTTATAGCACAGGTACTAGATCCCGCCCTGTAGTGTTATGCTGTATGCAGACTGCGGGGCTGGGAATCTGGCACCTGCGCAGAAAGCATCACTGCGCCTGTTCCCTCTGCCTCTTTCAGTGATGTTGCCTGCGCAGGCACCAGATTCCTAGCCTTGCAGTGTGCATTTGAAGAAAAGAAAAATTGGTAATCTTTAAATTTTCAAAGCAATCACTAGTGGTTTTTAAATTCAAACCACCCAATGGATGGAAGGCCCTCCAAAACATATATTTACTTCAAAAAACAAACTCCAAGGAGTCAGGCCAAATAATTTGCAACATTAATTTATTTAAAATAACACTATGTAAAATGACAATGTCAATAAGGTACACAGAAGGAGGACCACATGAATATAAGTACACCAAAGTAGGAATCAATCCTCAATATAAAAGGCAATATGTATAACCAGCCAAATGAGTGCCTCAAAACTGAGTGCACCGATATACAAAGTTGGAGGATAGAGCATGCAATACCAAACATGGATCATGCAATACCAATCATGGGTCCTTTACCTTACTGCGACCGCCCCCTGACGCGTTTCGCACCAGCTTCTTCTGAGGAGGGTGGTCGTACTAAGGAGAAACCAACTATAGTGTATTCCATTAACCCAGCGTGCCATGTGACGTCCGGTCCGGAAACCGGAAGTCGCGGGTTATCCGCGCGTCACATCCCGCGTCTGCGGTTACCTAGTAACCAGTGGCGTCATATTCTGGTGCCCATGGCCAATAGTATTACGCGCCGGACGTCACATCCGGCGCCACGTCATGCCGCAACTAAGGCTTCTGGTGTCCGCCCCCCGCGTGACGTCGCCCGCCGGGTCCGACCGCGGGCGTGACTCCCGCACATCCCGAAGCACGCCCACCGCTTCTAGTTATAGAGCGGCCGGCGGCCCCAAGATAATGCAGAAAGACACGCCCACTAGTGGTTTTTAGCTGCACAATTCCTATCCTTTCGGGAGTTTTCAGCAGGCTCCTTATCAACAAAGGCAGGACTACAATGACGTGTAACAACTCCATGCTCTGCTGATAGCTCAGGATCTCACAGTCACAATAGTTGGTCACAGCTCTGCTCCTCCTCCCTTCACAATGACATTTGTATTCCCTCAATAAATTCTGAATGACCCGATGCCTGAGATGTGGCCTCTTCTATGACTGCCTGCCTGTGGCTGAGCATCATTAGAGATTTTTACCAATATAGGCTCAAGACTCCAGAGGCACTATGTTCAAAGGAGTGTGGACACCCCCTCCACTGTTCAAGTGCGACTGTCACTCAAACCCCGGCCAGAGGAGGGGGTGGGAATTTTAAAAAGTGCAGAGCGAGTTTTGCAGCCCGGACGGGCGGCGAGGACGTTATCCACCAGGACTAAAAAGCAGCCTCCCGGACTCAATAGGAAGGCAGCGATGGACACGCCAAGTTATTTTCTGAAGTATGAGGGGCACGTCTGGACACATAGAGGGGTTACTAGAATCCAATTAAGGCTGGCTTCACATTTGCGTTTGTGTCTGCATGCTGATGGCATGCAGACACAAACGCAGTGAAAGCAGGGTCATTTTTCTTTCTAATGATGTGTCCGCAGCGGAGAATGTCCGCCTGCGGACACATCACTATGGAGCCCGGGCAGCCAATCGCCGGTGTCCGGGGGCAGGCCGGAGGCGGAGATCAGCAGAGGAGATCTCCTCCTCCCGGCCGCCGGTAAGCTCCGGGACGTGTCAGCGGGGATAAACAGCTGATCTGACAGCTGTTTGAATCTCCTGCGCCGACACCGAGAGGAGATGTCGGCGCGGGAAGATTCAAACAGCTGTCACATGAGCTGTTTCTCCCCGCCGACACCGACTAGGAGATTACCGGCGGGGAGGAGGAGATCATCAGAGGCTCCAGCTGATCTCCTGGTGGCCTTCGGTGATCTCCTGTGACATCACCGGTGGCCACCGGAAGAGATTTCAATGGGTCCGCAGTGTTCTCTTGCGGTGTCATGCAGAGGACACTGCGGATCCATTGAGATCAATGCATTTTTTTGTGCGCTTGCGGGCAGAACAAGCGCCGCGAACGCACAAAAAAATGCTGCAAGCTGCGTTTGGAGCGCGGTCGGGGGGCGCATCCGAACGCAAATGCTGCCAGACACAGCCATACGCAGGCACATGCGTTCCCATGTTAAACATAGGAACGCATGTGTGCAAACGTTTGGCTGCGTTTGGTGCGCTGCGCTCCAAACGCAAATGTGAAGGCAGCTTAACATCATGTGTAAGCTGGTGGACACAGTTTAAAAATGCCCAAAGGGGTGACAGGTTCCCTTTAAAGCGATGCACCGTTCCCAAAATAGTGTTTAAAAAAAAAACAATCGCCTTGAAAAAAACAAGCGCCACAGAGCACCTTTGACTGAAAACTTAAAATGTTTTTGGAAAACACAAGCAAAAATTTATTTTTTTATTTAGCTTTATTTATTTTTATTTTTTTATTACTGTATTTTTCGCTTTCTAAGATGCACTCTTGTTTCCCCCAAACTGAGGGGGGAAACGGGGGTGCGTCTTAAAAAGAGAATGTAAAAAAAATTTTAATATTACCGTGTGTGGTGGGGGGGAGTGGGGAAGTGGCGCAGTCGCCGAGAGGAGACAGGTTCCCGGAGGGTGAGGGGCACAGGTGCAGGACATTCAGGGGAGTACCGATGGCAGCAAGCACTAGGCGCTGCCATGCTTTTTGTGCCCGGCTGCATTCTCTATGTGCAGCCGGCCGGTGGAGGTAGAGACTTCAAAATGGCCGTGGGTCTCCATCATGGCTGCGGCCATTTAATTGAAGTCTCTACCGACTTGCTGCACATAGTGAATGCAGCTGGCCACAAAAAAACATGGCGGCTCCCACAACTCGCTGTCGGCTCTAATCCCCCACAGCTCTGGTCCTGCACCCGTGCCTCTCACCCTCTGGAACCTGCCACTTGCAACCCCGCTTAGTACCTGCAATTCCCCCATTGATAAGCCATGGGGATTCGGGGGGGAAAAGATGGGGAAGTGCAAAAAAACAGGATGGGGAACATATATACAGGATGGGGAACATATATACAGGATGGGGAACATATATACAGGATGGGGAACATATATACAGGATGGGGAACATATATACAGGATGGGGAACATATATACAGGATGGGGAACATATATACAGGATGGGGAACATATATACGGGATTGGGGGTATTTATACCGGATGGGGGGGTCCATATTTACAGAATGAGGGACACGTATGCCGTGATGAGGGACACGTATGCCGAGATACCAGGATGTGTGTGTGGGGGGGGGGGTTATGTACCAGATGAGGGACATATGTACTGTAAGACTGACATTGGCATTATAAGACGCACCCCATTTAACATTACATCTTTTTCTCTTTTCCTTCACTAAATTTGGGGGTGCGTCCTATAATCAGGTGCGTCTTATAAAGTGAAAAATACGGTACCTCCTTAAGTTCCACTCCATCAGTTTCTTTTCACACCACTTTAATGGTGCTTTAAATATAAGCCCACTGCTCCTGATCCTGTACTCGTTCTTCAGTGTTTTAATTTTTTTTTCGGCACTGCTCCAGTCCAGTGACACCATCTTGTAACTAACTTCTGACTGGACAGGATTGAGAGGTTGCATCACAAGCTCCCAATGCATCTGAGGCCGCAACAAGGTTCTGAGATGTATTGGGTTGTGACCTCCGGCCCAACATAAAACACTGTAACTGCTGGCAGGGCACAAGTCACAGGAGACCAACTGGAGCGCCCTGGAAACTGATAAAGACGTCATAACACCGGGGGCAGGGGGCTTACATTTAAAGCGCCACTTCAGCGATGAAATATAAACAAAAAACTCAGCTGGAGTGGTGCTTTAATACCAAACCTGCATTTTTTTATTTATAATCGTACTGATCTAGACAGTCATATTTCAAGGTAAGTTTGCTGAAAAAACAGCAAAAACAATTGTCAATTGCAGTCCATTGTATGATATACTGGGTGGTGTCATTCAGAAGTATAATTAGTCCCATAAAATTCAAGCCCTCATGTCTTTATCAGTGTGAAAATTAAGTTGCAGATGTTGGAAGAATGGGAGGAAAATATGAAAGCTCAAACATGAAATACTAGGTTAATTTCTGATAAGATCCCTTTAATAGGTCTGAGGATTTGTTTTAAACTAGGTTTTTGAGTTCACAATTTTCAGCTGGACTTGTATGGGGGTATACGGAGTATAGAATTGTGTAGTAATATAAAGTGTAATCTCTGTTATTATAAAGCCTTTGACTTCACATTTACTGGAATATTTCCTGTTTTTACAGAAATTCCCTTGGGGAGATGGTGACAAGACACTTTTCCATAATCCTCATGCAAATCCTCTTCCCACTGGCTATGAGGAATCTGAGCACTCGGAGCATTAAATTTCGGACATCTTGTTATCTGGACCAGTGCGTTGTATGGGCCCACGTAATGAGCAGGGATCATGCTATTCTATTTAATGCTGTATATGGCCACTTACCTTCTGCTGCTGTAGAAGTTGTCTAAATAAAGTTTATGTATGGACCTACACATCGAGTGATCTTTTTACTGATGGAACCTGTGTTTTCATGTTATATCTAAATCTGCTGTCTTCTTTTAGTATTGGTAGTGGAAGTCTGTGCTAATGTAATAGGGCAGACTGTGCGGGTATGTGATGTGAAAATGACACCATGACACAATGGGGAGTTCACAGAAGTGTCAGCACTCTGGCTTTTTTTGTGCTTTTTTTTTTTTTTTTTTTTTTTTTTTTAACCAAACGCTATTAACCCCTTTTAGACTCTGACAGATAAGGCCGGTTTCACATCACGGTTGTGGTGTATCAGGTTCTGTCCAGTGCTTTGCAGGAAACACTGGACAGAACCTGACATCCCCGGATAGAACAGAAATATGCCCTCCGGTCCTGTTTTCTGCCGTAATCGGCAGATCGCAGGGTTCACGAGTTGTCCCTGCTGAAATGTCAGGGTCCTGAAATCTCAGCAGGGGACAGCTCCAAGTGCTGAAGTGCAGCATGGGCCGGCTTTAGCACCCGCTGTCGGGGAACCTTACAGATTCTCTGTCAAGTTCGGAGCCCCATAGACTCCTATGTTAGGGGGTGCCGGATTGCATCGGATCTGATGCACTGCTATGTTATAGCACAAACGATCGGACAACTGCAGCTTCAAGTCCCCTAAAGGCACTATTAAATACATTAAAAACTTTAAAAAAAAAAATAACTTCAAATTGCCCCCCTTTTTGTCTCATTAAAAATAAAACAAAAAAAACAGTTCCTGATTTATCAAAATCTAAAATTAACCTGATCAGTAAACAACGTAATTAGAAAAAAAACAAATGCCAGAATTACGTTTTGTATTTTTGCTGCCGTAACATTGCAGTAAGGGTACTTTCACAATAGTGTTTGTGTCTGCATGCAGACGCAAACGCTGCCATACTGATAACGCAGCGGAGATTGTCCGTATGCGTTCACAGTATGGTGTCTGGCCAGCCAATCAGCGGTCGCGGCGGCCAGGAGTTCAGCAACGAATATCTCCGGCGGCCATCGCTGATCTGACTGTCTAGAGATCTCGACACCGAATAGGTGATGTCGGTGCGGGAAATTTAAACAGCTGTAAGATCAGCTGTTTCTTTAAATCTCCCGCGCCAACACCGCAGGAGATTAGCGGAGCCCTTCCCTGGGAGATCAGCAGCTGCTCCAGCTAATCTCCCAGGGGCCGCCGCTGATTTTATGTGGATCCCCCTTGATCGGACCATGGGTAGAGGCATTCCAGCTGCCGGAGGGGAGCGTGTAGCGGTAAGTTCCGTCTCGTTGAGCGTGCACGTGTACAATGCGGTCATTTCCAGGTCGTGACCTGATAGTGTCACACACCCCCGGAAGAGGTGGTGCACTTCTGGATTCTGATTGATGGCTGCGGGCGCCAATGTACAGTGTTGGCCAAAAGTATTGACACCCCTGCAATTCTGTCAGATAATACTCAGTTTCTTCCTGAAAATGATTGCAATCACAAATTCTTTGGTATTATCTTCATTTAATTTGTCTTCAATGAAAAAAAAACACAAAAGAATTGTCCTAAAGCCAAATTGGATATAATTCCACACCACACATAAAAAAGGGGGTGGACAAAAGTATTGGCACTGTTAGAAAAATCATGTGATGCTTCTCTAATTTGTGTAATTAACAGCACCTGTAACTTACCTGTGGCACCTAACAAGTGTTGGCAATAACTAAATCACACTTGCAGCCAGCTAACATGGATTAAAGTTGACTCAACCTCTGTCCTGTGTCCTTGTGTGTACCACATTGAGCATGGAGAAAAGAAAGAAGACCAAACAACTGTCTGAGGACTTGAGAAACCAAATTGTGAGGAAGCATGAGCAATCTCAAGGCTACATGTCCATCTCCAAAGACCTGCACTTTGGCTAATCTCCCTAGATGTAGACGGAAAAGAAAAATTGACGAGATTTCAACACAAGATTGTGCGGATGGTGGATAAAGAACCTCAACTAACATCCAAACAAGTTCAAGCTGCCCTGCAGTCCGAGGGTACAACAGTGTCAACCTGTACTATCCGTCAGCGTCTGAATGAAAAGGGACTGTATGGTAGGAGACACAGGAAGACCCCACTTCTTACCCCGAGACATAAAAAAGCCAGGCTGGAATTTGCCAAAACTTACCTGAGAAAGCCTAAAACGTTTTGTAAGAATGTTCTCTCTTTTTGGGCAAAGGCATCAACATAGAGTTTACAGGAGAAAAAAAAAGAGGCATTCAAAGAAAAGAACACGGTCCCTACAGTCAAACATGGCGGAGGTTCCCTGTTGATTTGTGGTTGCTTTGCTGCCTCTGGCACTGGACTGCTTGACCTGTGTGCATGGCATTATGAAGTCTGAAGACTACCAACAAATTTTGCAGCATAATGTAGGGCCCAGAGTGAGAAAGCTGGGTCTCCCTCAGAGGTCATGGGTCTTCCAGCAGGACAATGACCCAAAACACACTTCAAAAAGCACTAGAAAATGGTTTGAGAGAAAGCACTGGAGACTTCTAAGGTGGCCAGCAATGAGTCCAGACCTGAATCCCATAGAACACCTGTGGAGAAATTTAAAAATGGCAGTTTGGGGAAGGCACCCTTCAAATATCATAATAAACTTACAGGTAAAATACTTCTTGAAGTGTAGCTGTCTTTATATCCCAGCGCTCACCCAAACATCGTTTTATTCCATTGCCTGCATATCCATCTCCCTATGGGGAGAGTGGTGGAGCAGCTCCGGAGGAGAAGACAAATCTAACAGAGGAGAGGAAAACACGTGACGGATCACGTGCAATTACACAGGCGGACACCGAGGAAAAAGGGAAAGAAATCCACACTGTCCAGAGAGAGACCCGTGCACTCACTACGTGAGCCCCCTGTTGTGCGGACAGCACAACAGGAAAAGGTGAGTGTAACGGTGACTTAACAGAGGGTGGATATAAAACATAAAGCACTGTGGCGCAACCAATTTCTATATCTCATTACAGGGACCTGGAGCAGTTTGCCAAAGAAGAATGGTCTAAAATTCCAGCAGAGCATTGTAAGAAACTCATTGATGGTTACTGGAAGCGGTTGATCGCAGTTATTTTGGCTAAAGGTTGTGCAACTAAGAATTAGGCTGAGGGTGCCAATACTTTTGTCTGGCCCATTTTTGGAGTTGTGTGAAATGATCAATGTTTTGCTTTTTGCTTCATTCTCTTTTGTGTTTTTTCATTGAAGACAAATTAAATGAAGATAATACCAAAGAATTTGTGATTGTAATCATTTTCAGGAAGAAACTGAGTATTATCTGACAGAATTGCAGGGGTGTCAATAATTTTGGCCAACACTGTATAACAGTGCTTCTCTTACTTCGAATATAATAAAGGGAAGGGAACAAGAGGCGCAATAGTGCCCTATCACTTATGACACTAGACGTATGGGTGGTGTATAGGGAATTCACTCACCAATGTCAGTTGTGAGACCCACAACTGGTATGCTGGCATGTAGTATTAATATCCTGATGGCTGCTGCTGGACTTCCACCGACCACTCGCACGTGGAACCGTCAGAAGACGTAGGGAAATAAAGGTGTACAACAGTCCGCGCTGCCAAGGTCCACTCACTTCAAGGAACACATGGGTAAGTAATGTTCAAACAGGTTTTCTTTATTGTTTCCAACGCGTTTCGGTGCCCTCCTGGCACCTTCCTCAGGATCCCTGAGGAAGGTGCCAGGAGGGCACCGAAACGCGTCAGAAACAATAAAGAAAACCTGTTTGAACATCACTTACCCGTGTGTTCCTTGAAGTGAGTGGACCTTGGCAGCGCAGACTGTTGTACGCCTTTATTTCCCTACATCTTCTCTTCGAGACTTCTGCTGAACACGTCTCTGTATTTCCAACAGGTCGGACCCGGGTGCTTCCAGTGTGGATGAACCCAAAGCCCCACCTAGCCAGGTAGTTGCTGGCATCAGGATGGATGAGTGCCTTTCAATAGGCAAATTTATTGATGAAGTGTTTTTCTCCTCTTTACGTATAGGCGAAAAAGAGTGTTGCCAAAACCAAAAACACGGTCTGTGTGCTGTGCAAAATAGACCTTCAGAAATCTTATATGAAAAAGCTCTGTCCTGCCTGTATTGAACTAACAGTAATGGAAGAGACACCTATTTTTCAAGACATTGTCTTTGATTAAAGGGGAAGTTAGGGACACATAAGATGTCTTTAAGGCCCCCCCCCCCCCCCCCTGCTACCGCTACACAGCCACATTGATCAGGTGGTAGCTCCCAGGAGGAAAGATTATCCTGGGAGGGGCAACATACATGCTCTGACTCATCTGATCTATCTTCCTCTGATGAGGAAGGCGGTCATTCCTAGTTCCCAGCTGAGGACATTGGCATGTTTATTAAAGCTCATTAGAAACACCATGGAGGTCGAAACCCCAAAAGAGCAGAGATCAGTGAAAGATGAAATGTTTAGTAGCCTGCAAGACTGTAAACATCAGGTATTTTCACTTCCCCATGACAGCACAGACAGAGAGGATAGTACCTGCCCCCAGGAACAGGAAACCTACAGCAAAATAAAAAGGGATGCGGCACCTCTACCCACTCAGTGAGGTTTCCTGTTCCTGCAGGAGCGGGTGCCTGCAGCAAGTGCTGCGGATTACCTGGAGGGAGTTCCCTCTAGAAATGCCAGTCCTGTGATGGGGGAAGAGACCAAGGCCCGCAACGGTGATGGTGGCCGGACGCAGCGGCGTGCGCCTGTTATCCCGGCGCATATGGGAGGCTGCGGCAGCTTTGGAGCGAAGGGCGCCCTGGTCACCTCGGGGCTCCCCGGCGGCTGCTCCTGCCTAGAGGTCTGAGCCAGGGGAGGAGGCGTGTCCCTCTGACGTCAGGTGCCTGATGGAACGGGACCACTTCTTGGTTCCTGGCAGGAACCGAAAGTGATTTAACACGCCGAGGGTGCGGTGTGCTGGGCCCTTCTGGTCCAGAAGCTGGCCCCACGGCGCACACAATTTATGCAGTATGTATGTTCCTGGCCAGAACCCCTATTTTGTACATAATTGTTGTAAGGCTCCCTCTAGTGGTAAGTCATGAGAACCAGATGTAGATATAACAGTCATGTGACTCAGCACCTTTTGCTATAAGGAAACACATTGGAAGCAATTTCACATTTTGCAGTCTCTAACCTTAACCTTCCATGTGGGCTTTGTTAAGCACTTGGATCTTTCAGTAGAAGTTGTGTGGAAATCTTGCCTTTCTCCTTCAGTTCTAAGTCTGGCAGGGATGATAAGATTGTAGGCGCTTCAGCCATGATAATGCAAATGTGGGGGCTGTGTGCTCCTTGCTGCAGAGGGTTTCACACACAATGTTACTTTGTTGCTAAAACCAGGTGCCTAGGCAGACTTTGTAGACTCTGTAGGCTGATTTGGCTTTACAATTATAGATGGAAAATGTATTTTTTCCTGGATTGTAAGGCTACTTTTCTGATCATCATAATGGGAGACCCAGACAATGGGGTTTAGGGCTCTGCCCTCCGGAGGCCACACTAGGTACTACAAGTTTGTAGACACCGCCCCCTCCGCTTATAAACCCCCACCGCAGGGAACATCCTCAGTTTTAAACTTAGTGTGCTCGGAGGATCACGCTTTGCTTGCACTTCACAGCATTCTCACAGCTTACGTGATGGCGTATGAAGACAAGGTAAAATGGTCCCGGTCGGGACCTTCGGCAGTCTCCCTGCTCACCCTTGTGGAACACGCAGGTGGAGGTACCGGAGGGCCTAGGGCCTGGACACTGTGTGTCCCCCCGGTACGCTGTCGCGCTCCTTTCCATCCCTCCCTGGGGGGCTCTGGAAGGTGGGAGATAGGAGCCTCGCACAGCTCCGCTCCGTCCGAGGCCTCCCTAAATGGTGCTTACAGACCGGACTGGAGCCAGCCCAGTCCGAGGCCTCCCTAAATGGTGCTTACAGACCGGACTGGTGCTGAAACCCCCGTCCGAGGCCTCCCTAAATGGTGCTTACAGACCGGACCGGCACTGAGGCACGGTGTGTCTCCGGTGTGCCTGGGGGTAGTGTCTGACACTTTGTGTTCTGGCACTCAGACCGCGCGCTACCCTCGGGTCCGCGGTTCTGGCGGTGTACCCTGTGCTGGGGTCACCCTGGCTGACCGCCCTGTGTTTTCACAGGGGCTGAGGCTGTAGATTGCAGGTGTTTTTGTTTTACATGCAGTCTAAGTATTGTACTATCACAATACTTCCCGCGCTGCGGGCTCCGGCGCCTACATTACTGAGGCTGCCTGAGGAGATGTGAAGCAGCCCTGGTGGTGTCATCGAGGGCGTGCGTGTGTGCTTCCCGCGTATTTTCGGCGCCGCCCACAGCTTGTCTGTCGGCGGCCATCTTTTCCCCTCACTTCCCGGCTGGGATCTGACTGCAGCACAGGTCTGCACTCCAAAAGGGGAGACCGGAAACTTCGTGGAGGCCACACACGCACACCGCTTCCTCCCACCGCTTTACAGCGGTCGGTAAGCCACCGGGATCCCCGGTTTTTTGTCTGTATAGATTGGCTTATTTGCCCCTGCTGTGGGAATGTCCTCAGCTGGAAAACGTGCTGCTAAGGCAGCCAGCACCACCACTGCCTGTGCTACATGCAACGGGACGCTGGTTGAGGGGTCCTGCAATAACTGCGGACGCCCAGAGGCCCGGACTGATACTGCTGAGACAGCAGCTCCGGTGCTTTACCCTGAGGTTCAGGTGATCCCAGGGCCATGGGAAACGCAGAATAAGATTAATGAATCTCTGTTGTCCCAGTTGTCCTCCATGTCGCAATCCCTGGAGGCACTTCATAGGAGACTGGAAAGCCCAGCTACTCCTTCCAGTTACTCCCGGGTGTCTCCTTCTTCTGTTGTGAGACCCCTTAAGCGGACTCGTCGTGAGGATTCACCCGAGCTCCAGGCTCTCTCTGAGGAGGAGCGTCCCTCTGATGGTGATGAGGATGATGGGGGTTCCATACTCGGGTCTGTGTCAGAACCACCAGACGGGGTAGAGGATCTGGTGTCCTCCATCAACGAGACTTTACGTCTCGTGACACCCCCTGAGGAGGTGGACGTGCACCCGAAGGAGGTCTATCAATGGCTACGGCCAGAGGCTAGACCAAGTGGCTCCTTTATGGACCACACTAACTTTGGAAGGGTGGTCAGAGCACCCAGGTTACATCCTGGGCAGCGTTATGTCCGCAAAGTTAAGGACAATCGATTCCCCTTTCCCCAGGAGGTGCTTCAGGAGTGGTCGCAGTCCCCGAAGGTGGACGCTTCCATGACCAGGATTGCTGCACGCTCCCTTTTCTCTGCCTCTGATAGCTCCTCGTTGAAGGATGCGACGGATAGACAGGTCGAGCAACTCGCCAAGTCTTCTTATGAGGCTGTGGGGTCTTCATTTGCCCCTAATTTTGCCACGGTCTGGACTCTGCAGGCGATCACCACCTGCTTGGATGGTATCACTGGTCTGGCAGGTCCAGTCCTGAGGTCCTGGCGCTTACCGATAGGGCAAGGGCCTATGCGGACTACGCCAGGACGGCAACATTGGAAACTGCCACCCGCTCTGCCGTGGCTTCGGCCAACGCTATAGCGATCCGCAGGTTGTTGTGGCTGCGTCTTTGGGACTCAGATGCCACGTCTAAGAAGATTTTGCAAAATCTTCCGTTCTCTGGTGACAGGCTTTTTGGCACCGAGCTGGACAAGCTGATAAAGGATTCTGCTGAGTCTATGATCCCGCAGAATAAACCTAAGCCACGGTATACCGTTAAAAGGAACCCAAAACAGTGGTCCTTTCGTTCCAGCTCAGTCATCGGCAGCGTCTGCTCACGCGGACCGAGGGGGCAAGCCCACTACTCAGTGGCGCCCCAAGGGTCGCCAAAAGAAGCCAACGGGGGCAGCAGCTGCCACCCCCAAACCCACTTCCGCATGACTCGCTCTCTCGTCCTGCCTCCCCACAGGTGGGGGGTCGCCTGTTCCTTTTTCAGGACAGTTGGCTTCTCCACGTCCAAGACAAGTGGGTCCGAGACGTAGTCTCGCGAGGCTACAGGATAGAGCTGACGCGCAGCCGGCACACCGATTCCATCGGTCTGTTCCTTCTCCGGAAAAGGCTCAGGCTTTTCACCTGGTGTTGGAGGGGCTCCGCAGAGACGGAGTAGTGGTCCCAGTGCCCTCTGGGGAGAGGTTCCGGGGTTTTTACTCCAACCTCTTTATCGTCCCAAAGAAGGACGGCTCTTTTCGCCCGGTTTTGGACCTCAAGTTGTTCAACCATCACGTGTTGGTTCGGAAGTTCCGTATGGAATCACTGCGCTCCGTGATCGCGGCTGTATCACAGGGAGACTTCCTGGCGTCCATAGATATCAGAGACGCTTACCTTCACGTGCCCATTGCACCGGCTCATCAGCGCTGGTTACGATTCGCAGTGGGGGACGAACACTTCCAGTTTGTGGCACTACCCTTCGGGTTGGCCTCAGCTCCGCGGGTGTTCACGAAGGTGATGGCCTCTATGATGGCTCTCCTGCATGTGCAGGGACACGCCGTCATACCTTATTTAGACGACCTGCTGGTCAGGGCGCCATCGGAACACCTTTGTCGGGAGAGTTTGGAGGTAACCATGAAGTCTCTGGAACAGTTTGGGTGGCTTCTCAATGTCCAGAAATCAACCCTGGTTCCGACCCAGTCACTGACGTATCTGGGCATGGACTTCCACACAGACTCAGCTCTGGTGTCTTGCCACGAGCCAAGCAGCTGGCTATTCAATCAGGAGTGCAAAATGTCCTCCTGTCACCACAATCATCCCTACGGGTCTTGATGAAGCTGGTGGGCCGCATGGTAGCTGCGATAGAGGCGGTGCCTTTCGCACAATTTCGCCTCCGTCCTCTCCAGCTGGAGATTCTCCGCAGATGGGACAAGAGGACGTCCTCTCTGAATCGGCTGGTGGCCCTTTCCCAACCGACCAGGGATTCCCTGCAGTGGTGGCTCCAGCCACGTCACTTGTCACGGGGCCGGTCTTTCCTCAAACCGTCATGGTTAGTGGTGACCACCGACGCCAGTCTGAAGGGCTGGGGTGCGGTGTTCTTACACCACAAGGCTCAAGGACTCTGGACTCAGTCGGAGTCGACGTTGCAGATCAACGTGCTGGAGATCAAGGCGGTCTATCTGGCGCTCCTGGCGTTTCAGAAGTTCCTGTCAGGACAGCCCATTCGGGTTCAGACCGACAATGCGACGGCCGTCGCGTATATAAATCATCAGGGAGGGACCAGAAGTGCTCAGGCCCTCACCGAAGTCCACCGCATTCTATCTTGGGTGGAGGACAACGACTGCCTGATCTCCGCAGTTCACATCCCAGGGGTCGAGAACTGGGAGGCCGACTACCTGAGCCGGCAGGGGATGGACGCCGGAGAGTGGTCTCTTCATCCAGACGTCTTCCGGGACATCTGCAGCAAATGGGGCACTCCGGACGTGGATCTGATGGCCTCACGGCTGAATCATCAGGTGCCGCAATACATGGCAAGATCGTGGGATCCTCAGTCTCTGGGGGCGGATGCCCTGATCCTGAGTTGGTCCAGCTTCCATCTACCATATGTGTTCCCGCCTCTGGCTCTGATTCCCAGGGTCCTGTGGAAAATCAGGACGGAATGCAGAGTAGCCATTCTAGTGGCACCAGATTGGCCCAGGAGGTCCTGGTATCCGGACCTGTGGCAACTGTCAGGCGGACACAGGTGGGCTCTGCCAGAACGCGCAGATCTTCTCACGCAAGGCCCATTCTTCCATCTCAATTCCAGGGCCCTCAGATTGACTGCATGGCTCTTGAGGCCTGGCTACTAACATCCAGAGGCTTCTCTCCCACGGTGGTTGCCACTATGAATCGGGCCAGGAAGCCCGTATCTAGGAAGATATACCACAGAACGTGGAAAATCTTTTTCACCTGGTGTGCCTCGGGTGGAAGGTCCCCGTGGCCCTTGTCCATCCCGACGTTGTTGGCTTTCCTACAGTCGGGTTTGGAGTTGGGCTTATCCCTCAGTTCCCTGAAGGGTCAAGTGTCAGCTCTTTCAGTGCTGTTTGACAGGCGCTTGGCGCTCCTCCCGAAGGTCCATCAATTTCTGCAGGGAGTGTCTCGGGTGGTCCCGCCCTACAGGCGACCTCTGGACCCTTGGGATCTTAACATGGTCCTGGCGGCACTGCAGAAACCGCCGTTTGAGCCACTGAGAGACATTTCCCTCTCTCGTTTGTCCCAGAAGGTAGTCTTTCTGGTGGCGATTACGTCTCTGAGAAGGGTCTCAGAATTGGCTGCACTTTCGTGCAAGTCTCCTTTTCTGGTGGTTCACCAAGACAAGGTGGTGTTGCGCCCGCGGCCAGAATTCTTGCCAAAGGTGGTTTCCTCTTTCCACCTGAACCAGGAGATTGTTCTCCCTTCATTTTGTCCCGCTCCCGTTCATCAGGTTGAGCGCGACCTCCATACTCTGGATCTCGTGAGGGCTGTACGCATTTATGTGTCCAGGACTGCCTCCTTCCGGAGTTCGGATTCATTGTTTATCCTTACGGCGGGTCGCTGTAAGGGGTCCGCGGTGTCAAAGTCAACCTTGGCCAGATGGATCAAGGCTCCCATTCAAGAGGCTTACCAGTCTTCTGGTTTGTCTCTCCCGGTGGGATTGAAGGCGCATTCGACCAGAGCTGTCGGTGCCTCCTGGGCTTTGCGACATCGCGCTTCTGCTCTACAGGTGTGTCAGGCGGCCACTTGGTCCAGCCTGCACACTTTCTCTAAGCACTATATGGTGCATGCCCATGCCTCTGCGGATGCAAGTTTGGGCAGGCGGGTCCTTCAGGCGGCGGTTGCCCACCTTTGAGGGGGACCATGTGTTATCCGTCTTTTGAGGAACTCTTCCCGCCCTGGGGTATTGCTTTAGGACATCCCCATTGTCTGGGTCTCCCATTATGATGATCAGAAAAAAGAGAATTTTGTTTACGTACCGTAAATTCTTTTTTCTTGAATCATCAATGGGAGACCCAGCACCCACCCAGTTGTTCTGTTGCATGTTTTGCATTTGATCTGTTCCCTGTTGGGACAGTTTTTTCCGGGTTGTTGGACCGTCTGTGCACGGTTTCTTTTCCGATGTTTCGGGTGTGGTTTATTTGTCTCCTCGCAGCTTATGGACCAAACTGAGGATGTTCCCTGCGGTGGGGGTTTATAAGCGGAGGGGGCGGTGTCTACAAACTTGTAGTACCTAGTGTGGCCTCCGGAGGGCAGAGCCCTAAACCCCATTGTCTGGGTCTCCCATTGATGATTCAAGAAAAAAGAATTTACGGTACGTAAACAAAATTCTCTTTTTCACATAACGATTTAAGAGGGAGCCGATGCTGTCCGATAAATCGGCTCCCTTCTGATGCCTGGAATCGGATGCCAAATAGGCATCCGATTCCGGCATTAAATCGTAGCCTCCGGGCAAAAAAAAAAAAAAATATATGCTCTACTCTCCCCGAGCCCCTGCCGTCTTCCTGCAGGCTCCCAGTGGTTCCCGCAGGCTCCCGGTGTCTGCAGAGGTCTTCTTCTGCTGTATAGGACCTGCGGTGATGTCACAGTCACGTGACACCAGGTTCCACCATGGTAACCCGCGGTCACATGACTGTGACATCACCGCAGGTCCTATACAGCAGAAGAAGACCTCTGCAGACACCGGGAGCCTGCGGGAACCTGCAGGAAGATGGCTGCAGACGGCGGGGGCTCGAGGAGAGGTGAGCATAAACGTTTTTATTTTTTTTTAACCCCTGCGCTCCCAGCTGAGCATTTTTACTGTACTGAGCATGCTCAGTACAGTAAAATCATGTCCGAGGAGACATCAGATGTTTCCTCGGACCCTTCTCCATAGGGCCCCATGTTAAATTGATTGGGTCGGATCGGATGTGCACTAAATGCCATCCGATTTGATCCGATCCGATTCTGTCGGATTTTATTTTCGGTGCAAAAATCGGAGCATGCTCCGATTTTTGCACCGATAAAAAAAATCGGACAGAATCGGATCGGATGGCATTTAGTGCACATCCGATTCGGTCCGATGCCCATAGGGCTGCATGTGGCCAAATTCGGATCCGATGCTGTCCGATTTTTATCGGACAGCATCGGATTTTAAAAATCCGTAGTGTGAAGGCAGCCTAAGCTGTTTACTGTCCTGGTGACAGGCCACTCTTTTTACTATTCTGACTCTTCAATGTACTGCAAGTATACATGCCTGAAGTAGCATTTCCTCTGATATTCATATTAATTGTATTCACATGCAAGTGTCCTCAGATAGTTTAGTTCAACCACACTAGCTTGAAGTAAGAGTTCTGGAGAAATGGAGATGATTTTCACTGAAATATTGTATTGAAATACAAGCAGCAGGTAAAAAGAGTGTTTCTGTAGAGAGCAGTAAAAGTACATAGGGAACATGGGAGGAGTAAAGGTGACATCACAGAGCTACAGGGAGAAGAAAGGGACAAAATATGAATGGCAGTACTGCAGCCTAGCAACAGAGAAAAATGCAATGCACACACACAACAATGAATCATTCTCAAGGCCACGTTAGACGCTTCAATATCGTGAACGATGTTAGCGATCTCATGCAATCGGGATCGCTAACAACATTGTTCAGATCGCTGGTGAGCTGTCACACAGGCAGACTCTGGACCAACGAGAACGCTGTTAACCAAGGTACACATCAAGTTATTAAGCGCCGCGCGGCGCTTAGTAACCTGATGTGTACCATAGTTATCATCTCCCAGCATAGGCTGTGCGGCTGGGAGATCGTTCATCGTGGTGTCACAAAGCATGATCCTGCAGATTGAAGGATCGTTCATCGCCAGACTTTGAGAACATGGTCACAAATCTGGGTTGAACGATTAAAGGATCGTTCAATTTGGCTGGTGACATTGCGGTGTTACACGCTACGATGTCGTTCTGACATCGTTCGTGCATCACCAAACACGTGACTTTTGAACGATATTGAAGCGTGTGATGTGGCCTTCATTCATGGGACATGACAACATGTGTAGGAGGGGTCCTAGAATCTGCCTCTCATATCCTGGAGGATACTGTATTTCTGTAGGAATATGCTAAGGTGTATTTAATATATATATGTTATGTTTGTTTATTAAGAGTATGAATGTGGCCATCTGTCGGCCAGTGTTTGTACAAGTGCTATTTGAGGTAAGCTAGGGTTAAATTAGCTAGTGAGCTACTACACCTCTTTAGATTAGGCTTATGAATAAAAGCAGCTAGCATAGATATCTCGGCATGAGTGTCACAGAGGAGAGAGTGTGTGGAGCACACTAAGTGCTGCACCTGTGGGGGGTGTAATAGTGAGGAGCCCCAAGGAATAACTCCTCTGGATCACTCTGGGACTTTGAGTACCAGGTTGGGATATTGTTCCAGGATGTATGTGAGGTAAATCTTCTGTACGCCGATGCTTGACCTCAGACTTAACTGGGTCTCAAGGAAAGTGAGGGTCTCCCATGTTACCTGATCCAGTGCAGCCGCAGGAAAGACTCAGCTGAATGAGTTGTCGCGGTGCTAGTGGTTAATGAACTTTGTCTAACCGGCTGCCTTGCCTGATTCTCAGAATAGATCCCTGTGAGTGAGGCAAGGTTGGAGCTGTGATGGGACTATTTTTTTTTTTTACTACAAAACACCGCGGTGTTGGAAGGGGACACGAGGGGCTAGATGTAGCCATAGAGGTGCTAGGACAAAAGGAGCAGTCTGCTACTAATCCAGGGCCTCGCTTGTGACAACTACTAAAGCTGCGCGTTGTTCACCCCTCACTACACATTCAGTATTTGGTGAGATTTTTACCTCAGGATTTGTAGCCAAAACCAGCAGTAGATGATAAATCCAGAAGTGGTGACGTGTATCTATTATACTGTTCCTCTGATTGCTCCACTCCTGGGTTTGCTCACTAACACCACTGTCCATCACAATGCACCATCTCTATTGCTGTGTATATACCCACTAAATATGTTGCTATTAATTACCGTATGAAAGTGGGTGTTGTCTCTATAATACAAAAAAATGATGCCATAACCACTCATGAATTTAGCAGTATCCACACATACATTCTTCTCTCCATATATTTATATGGGAATTCCGAAATAAATAAGAATATTAAGCCTTTCCCCTTTTTTATGAGAAGCCATCACTTTATTAATCTTCAAGGTGCTGTATGTTTTACTTGAGATGTGTCGCCCCAGAGTGTGGGGTACTCGGGTATCAGGGTTGCACAGTGAGTTCCCACAGCAAGTGGGTATAAGGCCTCCTCTGCTCTGTAGTGATGGTTTAAGCACAGCCTACTTGCAGCCTGACTTGCCGCCTCTCTCTTCTTGACTGTAGTGTCTTTCCCTCCTCCTGTGTGGTCTTTGAGTTACCTTCTCCTGATCACTGTGGCTCTGCCCTGCTGTGTCTGGCTCCCTTTCTTAATCTATAAAAGTTGAGAATGCGCAATAGGGTCTTATCTTTTTATAATCAGTTAAAATGGTCTAAATCAGAATCGCTCACCTGATAAGGTTGTGTCACACAACCAGCTTGATCACTCAGAAATGCAGCTGCTGCAGGGACCGTACCTCCACAGGTTACTGCAGTAAACAATCAATCTTCCGGACCAAGTACCTTAGGTCCGCGCTGCTGCAGGATCGATGTAAATGACACCAGAGACACCGGGATGTCTGGTTGAAAGTGATGAGTAACTTTATTTTCCAACGCGTTTCAGAGCCTCTTGCCGAGCTCCTTCCTTCCTCAAGGAACAACCAGGGATGTTCCCTGAGGAAGGAGCTCGGCAAGTGGCTCTGAAACGCGTCGGAAAATAAAGTTACTCATCACTTTCAACCAGACATCCCGGTGTCTCTAGTGTCATTTACATCGATCCTGCAGCAGCGCGGACCTAAGGTACTTTGTCCGGAAGATTGATGGCTCCCTCTCTTGACTCACAGGGGGGACAAACCGGGTAGCCGAGGCCTCCACGGTGCAATAGGGTTTTCTGTGGTCCTATAGTGTCCCACAGGTGCGGATCCCCAATATCCGGTGTTTCTCCTGGGACGAACTCTCTCAAGTTCCTTGCTCCCTTTCAGTTCTCTGCTCCTAACCCTCAGTCCCACTTAGGATGGCGGGACGCTGAAGGGCCACTCCGGGTCACTGGCTCGGGCCTGTACGCAGCACCAACCACCAGGACTTCCTTGCAGCTCTTCTAGCGTCTGCACACACTTTCCCTAACTCCTCCCCCAGCGGCAGTATTTATAGGGGATCTTGCCTAAGGGCAGCAAGTGGAGCTCCCCCTACTGTGCCGGGGTGGAAGGTGTTGTATGTAGTAGGTACCTGCTGTGGAAACCCAGCTGTGCATCAGGGAGATTTGTGGTTACCTGCGTGAGCAGGGCGCCACAACATTTAGCTGTATATTTAATTATTATTTTGGAGACACACAAGCTTTTAACAAGTGAACTGTGCTATTTTTCTCTCTCATAATGCATAAATGGCAGAAGTGACAAATAATAATTGAGAAATATGAGCCATTATAGGAACAGACACGAAAATCACAGTAGAGATGAATCCCACAACACACTTGATGGATTATAATGAAGTCCACTAAACGTCTGTCACTCGCCATTTTATCAGCCATTAAATATTGCACGTGCTGCTCTTTGTCAGGTGTAAACCTAAAATGACATGGTAAATAACACATTTTCTTGGGATATGATGTTAGGTGTAAATATTAAGAATGCGTGGCTGAAAACATACTAAACTACACAGAGAGCACATGTAAAAATGTTATATGCAGTTATGGCCACCAGGAGGCAGGCTACACATTCCAAAGCACAGTACCTGATATTGCGCGGGAATAGTAGCTTTATATACGGTTGATTCAACAAATCTGTTCAAGAGGCTTCATTCACATGTTACGGCCATGGTGCATTTTTCCCTGCAACAAAACAAACATTTTCAAACAAAGATTAAAATACAATGTATAGTTGAGGAGCTAGGCCCTTGAGTTTGCAAAGGTAACGTAGCTACAAGTTAGGATATACCCCTTTGGGATCCTACTGATTTGGCAACATTCTGCTGTAGTGGTGCTTGAAAAAAAACATGATCATCTCATATTATCGTTACATATGCAGAAAATCATCCTGAAAAGTAGCATTTTCTGAATTGTTAGAAGACTGTTACTGCACTAGCCTGAGGAGATCTACATATTCACATAGTGAAACTGCACAAGGCTGTATTCTGGATCAGTAACACACTGATCTCCTGCTCCAGAACCGTTCTATATCTCTTATCATCAGGTCGTTGGTGTAACTTGTGTCCCATGAGCTTTAATGTACAAATCTCCATCAGCTTCCCCTTCCATAATGGGGTCTTTACCAGTATTGGTATTCTTATATAGGCAAAATGTACCTTTTTGGACATCCATGAGAGTGTGTCTACACAGATCGACCAGTGACACAAAATGACCACCAACTGGTAAACTTTCCCCAATCGAAGGTCATTTGAATGCCTATTACACAAGCAGACCAAAGTACACAATACAAGCTGATCACTCACAGGATGGCTGAGTGTTTTGCTCGTCCATTGGGTGATCGGCAATCTGTTTACACTATAAGATAATTGTGAAACGGGTGTTTTTAAGATTCTGCTCATAAGTACAATTACAGTAATCCCTAAACATGTCCAGTTTTTTTATATTTTAGTGACGGAATAAAAATCTGAATTTTGCAAGAGAAAATTTGGGGAGTTCTGTTGCCATTTTTCTTTTTTTTTTTTCCAACTTTAATTTTTTATTTTCTCAACAATCAAAACATAACATAGAACATGACATTGCAATCACATGTACGTAGTTCGCTCTCTGTTGCAAATAACCATTAGTATCAGCACATGTCCTCTACACATTACAGCTGTATTGAATCTACAGAAAGGTCCCACATCTGCCAAGTCTGAGTACATTTTTGAGTTATGGAGTGTGGCAGTCAATTGTTCCATTAATCGAATGTCTTTTATTTGTGCATACCAATCAGAGATCGAAGACGGGGTCCTCTTCTTCCAGTTCTGAGATATCATGCACTTCACTGGTGTAAGAAGATGCATTAGAAGTCTACCCCTAGATTTATTCAGACCTGGGGGAAAGGATTTAGCAGATAAACAGCCGGGTCTAAAGGCCCAGTCACACATAACGACCGCTCCCACGATCCCGACAGCGATAACGACCTGCCCGGATCGCTGGAGTGTCGTTACCTGATCGCTGGGGAGCTGTCAAATAGGCAGATATCCCCAGCGATAAGGGCCATGGGAGCCACCTCCCACATCGCTGAAGGCGATGTCAGCGTTGCTAAGCAGGGAGAACGCCGGAAACTATGATAAACAGCGGGTATCCAGGCAGCGCGCATTGCGGAAGTGAAATGTAGTAAAAGAAAGCATTAACAATAAAAATATCTATGCTCACCTGTCTGGGATCCACCGATGGGTCCAGCAAGCTGGGGTGTGACTACAGGACCTGCTGTGATGTCACAACCCGGCAGCGTCATCGGGTCACATAACCGCAGTTACTGCAGTAACCGGTCATGTAACCCGATCAGCTGATCGGGATGTGACGTCACGACAGGTCCTGTAGTCACACTGCAGCTTGCTGGAGCCATCGGTGGATCCCGGACAGATGAGTAGTGTCCAATTTTGGGTACAGCAAAAAATCGGACACAAATCGGATGCCACAAAATCGGATGGCAATTAGGCCAAATCCGATTCGATCCCCATAGGATAACATGGGGGCCAAATCGGATCCGTGGCTGTACGTTTTACAACAGACAGCCATGGATGCTCCAAAATCGCAATGTGAAACCAACCTTATGGAGGAGTTCGGGTGTGTGATACCATGTCATCAGTATTTTCATCTGATTCTCTTTGTATAGTGTGTTAATTGATGCCCTAAAAGTTCTATCCCATATCACCTTCCACATCTGATTAGAAATCTCTCTCCCCAGCCAAGTCTCCTATCTTGACATATAAGCATGTTTAAAGGGACCCCAGCTGCTAAGAGAATTCAAAATAATGTATATATTAGATATAAGCGCCCCGAGAGCAAAGGTTTTCAAATTGAGTTGGACCTGAGTGTTTTTTGGGGCCCATGATCGACATGTAGTAATGAATTATTTGTTGATACGAGAAACACAAACTCTCCGGCAACTTACTTAGCGAGCACAGTTCAGCGAATGTTCTCGGCTTGTTTGTAAGCGGGTTCACTATGTCATGAAAACAAAAAAGGCCTGCCTCAGCCCATTTACGCATTGTAGTAGCATCCATAGCCCCCGAGAAATGCAGGCTATACAGAAAAGGTGTCAGAAGAGAATTGTGCGCCGCCAACTGAAATTTAATTCTGCATTTACCCCAGATGTCCCCGGTAAAAGCCATGGGGCCTAGCAACATTCCAGAGGGGATCTTCTAGGGTTTGCCCCATATCAACGAGGCAGGGTGGCAAGGGGCCCACCACAGCTGTTCCACCTCTGTCCATCTATTATATGCCGACAAAGCAGACCAACGGGACAAATGGTGCAAATGCAGTGCATAATAATATAGCACGATATCCGGGCAGGCAACCCCTCCCTCCCGTTTTGATGCACAAAGAACCGAATCTGGTATATGGTGCCTCCCTGAGTGCCATATGAACTTCCTTAGTAGCGACTGGGTTATTTTTAGTGTTGCCACGGGTACCCTGACCGATAGCGTTTCAAATCGATAGAAAAAGGCGAGGGATAATGGACATTTTAATAGCTGCAATTTTACCCAAGAGCGAGATCGGCAGGGCAGACCACTTTTTAAGCTGGGATTCTACCTTGTGTATTAGGGGTGGGAAATTAGCTTGGAATATTGTTTTATATCATATTAATCACCAAGTAGTGTATGGATGTTTTGTGCCATGTATAATTGTATGATTGTTTAAGGAGTTGGAAGTTTAAAATCTGGAATATTTTTGGATAACGCTTCAGTTTTTGTAGAGTTAATTTTATAGCCCGATAATTTAGCATAGGATGCAATAGTTGCATGTAGGTTAGGGAGAGAATCACCTCATCCGCGAAGAAAGTGACTTTGAATGGTTTACTTCTAAGCTGGATTCCCATGATATCAGGATTAAGCCTAATTTGCACTGCAAGCGGCTCAATACTGAGGACATAGAGCAGGGAGAAAGGGGGCACCCCTGACGCGTTCCATTTTTTATGGGCAGATCTCTGGAATGGGCATGATGAAGGCGCACCAAAGCAGTGGGTGATGAGTACAAACCCCTTAGAGCTGTAACAAAAGGTCCCAACAGGCCTAAATGATGGAGAGTGCGGAACATAAATGACCAATCTAGCCTGTCGAAGGACTTCTCTGCATCTAAACTCAGCAAAAGGGCCTCCATCTTCCCCTGTTGGCTACCTCAATCAGGTCCATAATACACCTGGTATTATCTCCTGCCTGATGGAAGCGCACAAATCCCACCTGATCCCTGCGAATCAGATGTGGAAGCCATGTCCCCAACCTTTCTGCTAGTAGTTTGGCGAAAATTTTTAGATCGGCATTTAACAGACTGATTGGACGGTAGCTTGCACATTCCATCAGGTCTTTACCATCTTTTGGAATTACGGTAATATAGGAACAGAGAATTGAGTCAGGTATTGCCCCCCCTGCAATGGTTAAACAGGGAGACCATATGAGGGGACAATACATCCAAGTATGTTTTATAATACAGATATGGCAAACCATCAGGACCTGGCTCCTTATGGCCCGGTAGTTTTTTATGATCTCTTCAATCTCCTCTGCTGTGATTTTCTAGTTTAGTTTGTCTAGAGCGGTCTGGGATAGTTTAGGTAGTTGACATGATGGGAGGTATTCATCTAGGGTTCGGTTTTGCCGTCTCTAGGATTGTTGTGTGTTGGAGGGGAGGGAGTAGAGGGAAGAATAGCAGTCATAAAATATATCGGCTATCTTAACCGGCTCATAATGAATTACACCAGCTTGATCCTTAATACCGTAAGGGGAGTTATTAGTAGCCCGATCTCTCAGTCTCCTGGCTAACATCGTATGAGCTTTGTTACAATACTCATAAAATTTCTGTCTGGATTATCTAACAAGTGCCTCCACTTTACCCAGGGAAATGGTTTTTAATTGGTTTCTCAGATTTATTACTTCCTTCAAAAGTAGTTTAGTGGGGTGAGTCAATAATCGTGCCTCCGCCTGCTTCAATTTACCTTCTGTTCTGAGGTATTGGGAATTAACATCTTTCTTAATCCTGGAAGACAATGCAATGCACTCTCCTCTGAAGACCGCCTTAAGGTACCTTTACACGCAGCAACTTTTGGGGGCGATCGGAGGCAAGCGAACCTGCGCGTGCACATTTTTGACGGTTGCCTCCGAATGCTGAAGCCGCATGTACACGCCGCAATTGCGCCCTCAACCCAAGGGGATGTATCGTCCCGGAAGTTCCCACACCAACATTTGGAAACATCCAGTTGACTCCCGACGCCGCTTCACACGCCGCAATCCCCAAAGGAATGTGGGCGTACATGTTCAGAAGAACATAGGCATGACAGACTTGTGTATTCTGCGCCCCAAACACGCTTATTAGACAACGCAATAGCGTCATGATTGGCCAGCCTGCGCAGGAAGGCTGGCTAATACATGACGCCATTGCAATTGTGTAGTGTGAATGAACAGCTCTTCCAATATGTCGCCCTGTGAAGGGACAGCCAATGGAAACACAGTAGCCCCCACCAATTATCGCTGATGGGGCGCGGTATCCAGCACGCTGTGGCACGCCTCTGGGAAATCACTAGGCGACGCAGATTCCATCCCGTTCACACGCCAAAACCAGGGCAATTCACCTTTAGGGTTGCCTCTGGTTTTTGAACAATGCTCTGAAATCGCAACCGGGAGCAACTTTACAAATCGCCATCGCATTCCACAATTACACGCCGCAATTTCATAGCAATCTCAGGGCAACGGTGATGGAAATCCGGATTGCCTCTCAGTTGCTACACCGTAGTTGCGGCGTGTAAAGGTACCTTTATGGGCTTCCCACAAAACAGATAATGACGGAGATGAGGGAGTGTTTTCATTGAAGTAATGTACAAGAGACTCCCTCAATTTATCTCACGTGTCTTTGTTAGTCAAAAGGGACTCATTTAATCTCCAGTGGTTCAATTTAGGTGGGTTAGCTGTCAATTTGAGGTCTATTGTCAGAGGGGCACCGTCAGTCCACGTTATAGTACCAATGGATGCAGAGGTCATAAATCGCAGTGTTATCAAGTCCCCAAAGAAGTAGTCTATACGGCTATGGGATCTGTGAGGATGTGAGTAAAACATATACCTCCTATCAGTTGAGTTTCAATGCGCCATAAATCATATAATGTGTATCTACGTCTTAATTTCCGGAAACCGATAGAGATATACTCTGTTTTCATATTTCTGGTACGGGGAGGTATATGGACCAATCTATCTCTAGTTTCTGAAAATGCAATATTAAAATCGCCACCAATTATTTGGGCCATTCCTCGGTCGTGGTGTAAACGGGCTAAGACTGAGGCCACAAACTTTATCTGGTTTGTATTAGGGGCATATAGATTGCACAACATAATTGGTATTCCCCCTATGTTCCCATAGACGATGGCATATCTGCCCTGCGGATCAATTTCTGATTTAGTTACCTGAAATGTACAGTGGTGGGAAATTAAGATTGCCACCCCGCCTGCTTTATGCCTAGTTGTGGCAGAGAATGTATGAGGAAACCAGTGCTGCGCAAATATTAGAGACCCTGTATCCGAAAGGTGCTTCTCCTGCAGGAACACTATGTCCGCTTTGGACTCCCGCATCTTCCCGGAAAGCAAGCCTTCTCTTTAGGTCCAAATTGAGACCCTTTACGTTGAGGGTAAATAGCTTAACCATTATAAAATAAAGACGCACCTAGAGCATTTAAAGGGGGCATATAGGGGAACATGCCGAATACGTCCTGCTCAATATACTTGCGTGGGTAGAGTATGAGAACATTGTCATGAGGACTTGTTTGAGAGGGTGAAAACATACACGTACTGCATATCAGAACACAAGTAATAGAACTGAACAATTAAAAAGAAAGAAAAAACAACAGATGAGTACTATAGGACAACTTCATGCAGTCCCAAAGTGAGAGTCGACCATATCATGACATAAGTTGCCTAAGGCGTGTCTGCACTACTAAATAATTTGCAGAATCGGTAACACATCTGTGGGGGTACACGTCAGACCTGTGAGAACATTTATCACACAAAATCCCGCTCCCAAGAGCCTCAAGTTCTTATTAAGGGGCCAAGATTAGTTTGTATACAATCCCACACAAAGGAGAGATGAGGTGGAAGAATAAGCATGTGAGCCAAACGATGTATGCTATAGTTACCAATCACAACGGGTCCTCCCTCCTGGGAGCTCTCCGTGCCTTTTTACACGGTGTAGACTGCCGCCAAGTCTGCTGCAGTGGAGGCAATCCTAATGGCATGGTCAAGTCTGGATCGATGTTCATCACGTGACAGAAGGACTCCAAATCTTCTGGGCTTCTTAGTGTGGCCACTTTATCTCCTGTCTTAGCCAAGAGGCTGAATGGAAAGCCCCACCTGTAGGGAATATGGTTGTCTTGTAGAATGTTCAACAGCAGTCTCAATGCCTTCCTTTGCTGGAGATTAATCCACGAGAGATCCTAGAAGAGCTGTATCTTTGTGTTATCGTGAGTGATTTGTTTAAGCTGGCGCGCCTTTGCCGTAATATCTTCTTTTAGAGTGAAGTCCGTAATATGACAGATTATGTCTCTTATGTCTCTCAAAACTCTATGAGCTCTGTCCATTGTAATCGGGTGGTCTACTGGACGGTGTAGCACTGAGTTGAAGACTTTTTGTAGAGTGCCCGCTATGTCTCCTTATCTCGCGTCTCCGGGAGCCCTCTAACCCTGATGTTGTGCTGTCTTTGTCTGTTATCTAGGTCCTCCACGTGCCTTTGGAGATCTCTTATGATGGAGACCTGTGCAGCAGCTTGGGACTGAAGATGTCTTATAACCGCTCTAGCTTGATTATGATCTTCCTTTAACTGGTGGATCCTCTGAGTAAAAGCAACTACCTCCCGCCTTGTTGCTGCCAGTTCTGAATGACAGGTGCTCTTAATCTCTGCGACTAACAATTTAAAGTCTTGTTTAGTTGACAACTGTTGTATATATTGCCACCAGCCAGGAGGTAAGGGCGGGGGGTATAGGTGCTCCCGGTTTGGTGGGGTGACTCAGGGCTCTGGACCATGTTGCTCTCTCTTGAGTCAGTAAGGACTCAGATCTATCTATCGGCTCCATGGGGCTCCTTTGGGTCTGCAGGGCTTGTCTCATTGAGCAAGACGGCCTCTGGGGGCAACTACTTTTCTCCAGAGCCTGGGTCGCCCAGTTGTCCCCTGTCCAGGCAGAACTCCACACAACCCCATCAGTGAGATCAGCGAGAGCTCTCCAGATACTAGCACCTTCTGGGGACCCTCCACAATGGGCACCGGCTTCTGGGCTCCCCATCATCTGCTCCTTCAGGTGAATGGGACCCTCTAACTGATTATCATCAATCTCTGATGTAAAGGGGGATGAGTTGGGGCACACAGTGTTTTCCCCTTCTTTGGTACATATATTGGGGCTCCCATCATGTGGGGGCTCATAGTGGACTTTTATTGGGGTCAGCACAGGGGTGCAGTCTCTCTTTGTGTCAGGGGAGAGATCCCTCGCTGCAGGTTGTGGCCAAAGCAATGCTTCTGATAAGGGGTCGGGGATCCAGTGACCCCCTGAAGCTCTGCCCCAACTACAGGAGAAGTGCCCATCATCTCTTGCTCCCCTCCTCCTCCCCGCCCAGCCAGGACTCCAGGCGCAGGAAAGCCCTGGGGAGAAGAAGCAGCGCCACCCGCCATCTTGGATCCCTTGCCGGTCTCCCGGACCTACCCCCTTTCTTCTGGCCCCGAGTACCCAGTAACAGCGGCGGGGACTGTGTTGTGGCAGTGGCTCGGACTCACCGCAGGCTGTTGACTCAGGGGTCAAGTGCAGAGCAGGCAGCACTCTGATGGTTCCCGGTCCCATCAGTCGTCCCACGGCAGGAGCAGGCGCAGCATCGCCTCCCTTAAGCAAGTATGCATCCAGGGTGCCCAGTGCCTGTGCCCCTGCTTCCTTGGACGCCTTCTGGGCTTTTTTCCTCCCCATCTCAAGGCTCCTTGGGCTTATTTTAAGCTGATTTATGCTTATGGGAGCAGGAGCTCTGGCCTCACACGCCTGGTCTCATGTAGGTCCGGACACACCCCCCTGTTACCATTTTTCTAGACCCGTAACATTTTCATTTTTCAGTCAATGGAGCTGTGTGATGGTTTATTTTTTTAAGAGGGGGGTACTACGCTTTTATTAATACTATTTTGGGATAAATATCAAGTTTTGATTGCTTGTTACAGCATTTTTTGTGGCATTGCAACGCCAATGGAAGGCACTACACAAGACAATCCGACTAATCCCAAGCCCCCACATTTTTAAGCATGCTTTAAAAGCACACATCTTTAGATAGGCCTATTACCTTAATTCACTATTCTACCTTTCTAAAATTTCCTCTGAATCTGCTCCCTCCTATTTGTCTCCACATCCTCTATGCACCCAATAGCACTTGGTAACTGCTCTCAGATACTGGTGACAGATCATGCAGCTTTGTATGAAAACTTTATGAAGGCCAGACCATACCTGGCAAGAAAGTTCTACTTATTATGTCCTTCCCTGATTTCCTTATAGATTGTAAGTTTGTGAGCAGGACCTTCACTTCTGTAACATGTTCAATTATGTGTTACTCTATTAGTTGATTATTGTCTGTACATGCCCCATTTAATTGTAAAGTGCTGTGGAGTATGTTGGTGCAATAAATATAAATTGATTACTATTACTTATAGGTACCATGGTTGCCAACTTTTCATTTTTTTTATGGTCAGCTCATGAAAAAATCACATACATTTTAAGGATACAATAGAACCTATAAGGCTAAGTGTCCACGATCAGGACACACTGCATTCTGGATGCAGTGCTTTCTCTTGCGGAGATGTTAGTACAACCTCTGGCAAAAGTTTTGGAATCACCTGGCTTGGAGGATGTTCATTTAGTTGTTTAACTTTGTAGAAAAAAAACAGATCACAAAACATGGCACAAAACTGAAGTCATTTCAAATGGCAACTCTCTGCCTTGAAGAAACACTCAAAGAAATCAAGATAAAAAATGTGCTAGCCAGTAATTGTTACATTTATAGACCAAGCAGGGGGGAAAATTATGAAATCACTCAATTCTGAGGAAAAAATTATGGAATCATGACAAACAAACAAAGCAATACTCAAATACATTGCTAGTATTTTGTTGCACCACTTCTGGCTTTTATCACAGCTTGCAGTCTCTGAGGCATGGACTTAATGAGTGACAAACAGTACTCATCATCAATCGGGCTCCAACTTTCTCTGATTGCTGATGCCAGATCAGCTTTGCAGGTTGGAGCCTTGTCTTGGACCATTTTCAACTTCCACCAAAGATTTTCAATTGGATTGAGATCTGGACTATTTGCAGGCCACAATATTGACCTTATGTGTCTTCTTTCAAGGAATGTTTTCACAGTTGTTGCTCTATCGCAGGATGCGTTATCATCTTGATAAATGACTTCATCATCACCAAACATCCTTTCAATTGATGGGATAAAAAAAGTGTCCAAAATATCAATGTAAACTTGGACATTTATTGAAGATGTAATAACAGCCATCTCCCCAGTGCCTTTATCCGACATGCAGCCCCATATCATCAATGAGTGTGGAAATTTGCATGTTCTCTTCATGCAGTCATCTTTATAAATCTCATTGGCATGACACCAAACAAAAGTTCCAGCATCATCACCTTGCCCAATGCAGATTCGCGATTCATCACTGAATGACTTTCATCCAGTCATCCACAGTCCACGATTGCTTTTCCTTAGCCCATTGTAACCTTGTTTTTTTTCTGTCTATGTGTTAATAATGGCTTTTGTTTAGCTTTTCTGTATGTAAATCCCATTTCCTTTAGGCAGTTTCTTGCAGTTCGGTCACAGACATTGACTCCAGTTTCCTCCCATTCGTTCCTCATTTGTTTTGTTGTGCATTTCCTGTTTTGGAGACATATTGCTTTAAGTTTCTGGTCTTGACGCTTTGATGTCCTTCCTTGGTCTACCAGTATGTTTGCCTTTAACAATCTTCCCATGTTGTTTGTATTTTGTCCAGATTTTTGACACAGCTGACTGTGAACAACCAACATCTTTGGCAACCTTGCGTGTTGATTTACCCTCTTAAGAGTTTGATAATCCTCTACTTTGCTTCAATTGACATCTCTCGTGTTGGAGCCATGATTCATGTCAGTCCACTTGGTGCAACAGCTCTCCAAGGTGTGATCACTGCTTTTTAGATACAGGCTGGGGTCACACACACAGATAATTGTGCAGATATTGTTCACAGATCTCTGGTTGCAGTGAAATCATGGACAGATTGCTCCATTTGTACACAGCCACAAAATGGAACCATGTGTCCATGATTTCACTGCAACCAGAGATCTGTGAACAATATCTGCCCAGATATCTGTGTGTGTGACCCCAGCCACAGACTATGAGTAGATCTTATTTGATGCAGGTGTTAGTTTTGGGAATTAAAATTTACAGGGTGATTCCATAATTTTTACATCAGAATTGAGTGATTCCATAATTTTCCCCACTGCTTGGTCTACAAAAGTAACCGTTTCTAGCTACCACATATTTTTTCAAGATTTCTTTTAGTGTTTGTTCAAGGCAGAGAGTTGCCATTTGAAATGACTTTAGTTTTGTGCCATATCTGTGATCTGCTTTTTTCAACAAAATTAAACAACTGAATGAACGTCCTCCGAGCCAGGTGATTTTATAATTTTTGCCAGGGGTTGTATTCTCTGCAGTGTTCATACCCATGATCATGATTCTGGACGCAGCGTATATTTGCTGTGTTCAGAAAAGAATTCTGAGACCACCACCAAAATTGCCTAATAGGATCTATCCCAGATATGTGTACACAAATATTAGAAGGAAAAAAAAGCCACATTTAAAATACAGAATGATCACTAGATGCAAACAATATTTTATTCAAAAGTCTTAAACAGCAGCAAACAAAAGTTTAAAAACAATTAAAATAGTGTCAGAACACAATATAACACTGTACACCCCTATGATAGCAGGGATAAATGTTCACAGGCAACGGATAAATCTACAGGTACAGTAAGGCTATGTGCGCACTGGGCGGGTTTTCGGCGGTTTACCTGTGTAAACCGCCGTTTTGTTTACATTAGTTTTATTTAAATTTATGTTAATCCAAACCGGCGTTTGGATTAACATTAAAACTAATGTAAACCGCCCAAGGCAGTGCACACACCGGCGGTTACACAGCGTCATCCGTTGCTAACCCGCAGGTTTCCCAGCGGGTTAGCAAAGAATGAGCATGTTCTAAAAAACGGCGGTTCTGCAGCGGCTGCAAGCAGAATCATGTGCTGCTTCCAGCCGCTGCAGATTCGCCGCCGAGAACACGCTGTGCATCCGCCGGCTCCCGCCCGTCACCCGCCCGGCTGCCGCCGCACATACCCGCCAGGAAGCCGGTGGACGGCGCCGGAGCTTCCTGGCGGGTTCCGCCAGCTGCCGCCGACCAAACCGCCGGGTAAGTGTGCACTTACCCTTAGAGATATAATATCTATCTTATTATAACCATATCTTCATGGTATCACCGAAATTGCCTAATATACACAAGACGTTTCAGCGATATCATTCACAATATCTTATCGTGTAATGGTACCTTTAGCCATATCCTCATGATATCACCACAATTGCTTAATATACACAGGTGCATCCCATATGGCAGTCTGGTCCCTGCCAGAATTACCTTGAAACCCAGATTAGTATACAGCCAGGTCAGAATCACCAGTTGAAGTGTAGATGCTCCTATATAGGAGCAATGAAGCAGATCACTTCAAAACAAACTGATGGAGACCTAAAGGGTCAATTAGAGTAATGATTAATAATTACCTCAAAGTAGAACAGAACAGAGCTGCACCAGCCTGCGTCAGGGGGTCAGTGTGGAGAGACCCCCATGTGTATTGTCACAAAGTGACTTCCTCAGGGGAAAGAGAAATGTCCGCTGCTGAGCGTGTTACACAATCCTTATACATCTTATCTGTAGTGATTACAGTTGCTTTCACCTGAATAATAGACTGACTGTCAGCACCTACCGCTGCGTAATATACTATTATTTTTTTTTTTTTTATTTTGACTTTTTAGTATTATTTTTTTATTATTACTTTTCATTCCTTTTTTTTATTGTTGAATCCATTATTTATTGATTCATATTTCATCTGCAGGACCCTCCAAGGGAGATTGCCCCAATCCTTGTCTTTTCATTAGTAAGATCCTGCTCTGTGCTCCAAGTGGCAGTTCTGTCCACTTGGACACATCTCCCCTGCTAATTAACATCCTTTGTATATTAACATCCATTATATTCCTTCTGGATGTGCAGCTGAGCTCTTCAGGTCTCCTCCCGGCTTTGACATGACTACCAATCTCAGACTGTGTACGGCACATGCGCCGGTGATCCTCTGGATGCCACATCGGTCGGCGCAGACAGTCTGTCTATTATTCAGGTGAAAGCAACTGTAATCACTACAGATAAGATATATAAGGATTGTCTTAAAGTACCTTTACACGCGGCAACTTTTCTAGGAATTTCACTGGCAACTTACTGGTTGCAGTGAAATCATGGAGACATTGTTCCATTTGTACACAGCAACAAGATAGAACAATGTGTCCATGATTTTACTGCAACCAGTAAGTTGCCGCATGTAAAGGTACCCTAAGACGTTTAGCCGCAGACATTTCTCTTTCCCCTGAGGAAGTCACTTTGTGACGATATGCGTGGGATTTTCTCCACACTGACCCCCTGATGCAGATTGGTGCACGTCTGTTCTACTTTGAGGTAATTAGTAATCATTACTCTAATTGATCCTTTAGGTCTCCTTCTTTTGTTTGTTTTGAAGTGATGTTTCATTTCTCCTATCTAGGAGCGCCAGCCCTTCAACTGCTGATTCAGACCTGGCTGTGTACTAGTCTGGGTTTCAAAGTAATTCTGGCAGGGACCAGACTGCCATATGGGATGCACCTGTGTATATTAAGCAATTGTGGTGATATCATGAGGATATGGCTAAAGGTACCATTACATGATAAGATATTGTGAACGATATCACTGAAACGTCACGGGTTTGGAGTCGTTCAAACGACATCGTTAGGACGTCTTTGCGTGTAACACCGAGATATGACTACAATAAATTGTTGGATGGTGGATCGCAGATTTGAGAACATGTTCACTGGTCTCACATCAGACGATCCTCAATCAGCCAACCTGCTGCATCATTGTGTGTGACACCGCGATATCGATGTCGTTGACGACTTCACCCATTCACATCAGTGAACTAGTATCGTTCGCTGGGTTGTGCGAATACCTTCTCGCTGGATCATTGGTGCGTCATCCACAATATCTACACATTTGACATCTCACCAACGATGTCAAAACGATGTCCTAACGACCATGCGCCCACGAGGTCGTAAGTGATATCGATTCATCATTGCAGGGTGTAACGGTACCTTACAACAAGATATAATATCTCATTGTACCTGTTGATTTATCCATTGCCTGTGAACATTAATCCCTGCTGTCATAGGGGTGTAGTGTCTTATTGTGTTTTGACCCTATTTTAATTGTTTTTAAAGTTTTGCTTGCCATTGTTTAAGACTTTTGAATAAGTATTGTTTGCATCTAGTGATCATTTAGTCTTTTATATGACACTTTCATATATTTGCTGTGTTCTGCGCAGGGCTGTGGAGTCGGTAAGATAAACAACTGACTCCAACTCCTCAATTTCCCTGAATCTGACTCTGCCAAAATGAACACCGACCGCATGAGATTTCTATAACTCCATCCACTGTACTGATATGGTACAATGCAACACTACATCCAAAACACTGCTAACCCTGATCATGAGTGCTCACCCTAATAAATTATTGATTATAAAGGATTCATGTTTACAGCCCATAATTCTGATATGAAGACATCAGCTGCATTCAGTATAAACTGTAAAATGATAATTACAGTCAAAATTATCTGTATCAGTTTATTTAGCTTCAAAAGCTGAACTTTGATGGACAGGGAAACTAAGTGCTCTTTTTAACGGATTGTCCTGTAATTTCTGGACTGATGGCAATCCTTATATGTATGACAAAATAGTATCAATGAAAACAACAGCTCAACTCACACAAACCTTTTTTTTTTGTACAATTTTTTATTTTATTGAAGGCAATAAAATATTAAGTTACAAAATTACATTTAATTTCTTATGCTGCTTTGCACAATTACTTGGATATTCTTCTTCAATTGGAATGTATATAAAATAAAAGCCACTTGTGCATTTAGATGTATGGTAAATGACCGTTCGGTCAACAGCTGTAGTGCTTGACTCCATAAGGCTGGTTTCACACTGCGGTCAGGTCAGGTTTTGTGTTCCAAAACCAGGAGAGGAACTTGCAGAGAAAAAGTATAATTGAAACATTGACACCTGTTCTAGGTTTTGGAGTCACTCCTGGTTTTGGAACACAAAACCTGACCTGATCTGACCTGACCGCAGTGTGAAGCCAGCCTTACACAGAAGCACTTGGCGATCATCTGTTCCTCTTGGGGAGAGTGCTTCCACAATTGGCTCATTTAGGATTATTCTTCCACAGAAGGAATTTATTTATTGAATTCCCACCACCTGAGCCTTATGTCCTCTGACTTCATTCCCTCCACCATTCCATGATCCTCATGTCATGTCCCCTGAATTCTTTTATTCCACCCTTTCCATGACCCTTATGTCCCCTGACTTCATTCCCTCCACCCTTCCATGATTAATGTCCCCTAACTTATTTTCCTCCATGATTATTATGACGACTAACTTCAATCCCTCCACAATCATTGTCCTCTGACTTCTTTCTCTCCATGATCATTAAGCCCCCTGACTTCATTCCCTCCACCCCACCATAGTCCTTACGTTCAACTTCATTCCCTTTACCACTTGATCCTTATGTCCCCTGGCTTTATTCCCTCCATACACATTAGAAGGGCAGCCTACTTTGATGTAATACATACAGGGGGTCTTTACTACACCCCTTTATTAGTGAGGTGGCTCCACACACTATGGCCTTGTACAGGGATGTGTCTGTTCACATTTGTGCTCGGGACGCAGAGTATGCAAACGCAGCGACATGCATGTGTACAGCGTCCCTATGTTTAACATTGGAACACATGGTACCTGCGTTTCTCAGCGTATGCATCTGGGGTGTAAAATTTCACGGACGCACCCAAAATGCAACTTGTAGCGTTCTTTGTGTGTCCAAAAGAGCTTCATTTCTAGGCAAGCGTCTGGATGCGCAGAAATCGTGTATTACGTCCTATGTGAACGCATTGCCATCAGCAGCACAAGCAAGCGTTCACATAGTAAGTGTGCCCGGCCACCCAATCAGCGGTCTCGTCGGGCAGTTGCCGCCGCTGATCTCCGCCTCCCGTGATCGCTGGTTGGGTGGCCGGTCAAACTTACAATAACATACTATGTGAATGCATGTGGTAAAATACCCCTGGGTTCACATCAGTATGACCGCGTTTACGTGTATATGACAGACGCATGCAGACTCAAACGCTAGTGTGAACCCGGCCTTACTCAAACCCCGGTGAAATGATGGAGATTTCCAGAACCCACTATACAAGAAAGAGGGCACCATTTATATATGAAAGAAGCTAAAGAGAAGTCCTTTATTATTAGAATATCCTGGGAGGATACAGAGCTCCGGCCTGGGGGAGCCCTTTCCCTCCACACTGAGGCCGGCAGGAGAAGCACGAGGTCCCTGCGGTCGTCACGAGCAGCCGGTTTCCGGTTTGTCCTTGCTGGGTCCCATGAACTCCACTCCTACCGGGATCTTCTTGTCCTTGATGGCTTTCTGCAAGACACAAGAGGGACATTCCAGACCCGGTCCAACCTCCGCCAGCACCGCCCCAGCCGCTGTCTCACCTGCACACACAGCCGGTACCGCTGGAACAGCTCGGTACACGGGTCCCCGCTGCATTCCCCTTTAAGAAACTTCTCCGCGAACCACCGGTTGAAGCACTGGTCGTACTCGCGCTTCATTTCGGTGCATTCCTCCCCAACACTGTTCATAGTGTCCCCTACCACTGACTGCACATGCATGTAGGTCAGGGCGCCGCAGACGCCATCTCAGCTCAGGGCATGGCTGACCCTGCTAGCAGACAGCCGCCCACAGTAAACATGGCCGCCGCTCAGCAAGGTCACGTAGTGTAATGGAGGCGCTGTGCTCTGACGTCATACAGACATGAGGCTGAAGATGGCAGCTGCCCGCTGCTGGAGGATGGCGGAGTTCAGGCGGCTCCTGTCACTGCAGAGTAAGGTAACAGCAGCTCAGGTGGGTGCAGGGACATTGGCAGGAGATGAAGGTCTGGTGACAATGCGACATTTACCTTCCAGGTGCCACAGAGTCCCACGTGGAGCATTGAAGCAGACACCAGCAAGCAGGTAATGGCATCCATATAACACCAGCCTCCATTATAAAGATGACTGACCACAAGGATGGCCGAGTAACACATCCCCCACATGTGGCAGAGCTCAGCTTCTGTATAGTGACCCCAGATAATGTAAAGACTAGTCTGTACGTCCTCTCACATGACCGCTGCAGCTAATCTACAGCTTTCATCACTTGTGACTATTCCAGGCAGTCAGAGGACCACATAACATTGGTTATGTGAGGACACCAGCTGAGAGTGGAGCAGAGGCTAGGCCATATTATTTTTCACGCTTTAGCAATCTGGGGCCATTGATATAGTGTTGCCCAGTAATGGACAACTCGTTGAAGGGCTTCTCCAAGTAAGGTCAGAGATACACTGGGCAAGATACCCACACAAGTTTCGCATGCCTCACCCGACACGGCCGTTGGCTCTCTGGACAGGAGCACGTCAGCCCCATAGAAATACATGCAGCTACACCCTCCTGTCCAGAGAGCCGGCGACCATGCTGGGTGAAGCATGCAAGACTTGTGCAAGTATCTCGCATGATTATTTGTGCTCAGCGAGCCGGGAAGATTTATTTCTTCTGATGTCATTGTGGCACCCCAAGGGTTAATGTGACACAGAAACATCAACACAGGTTTACTCCCCACACAACACTACACTAGAAAGTGGGAGGAGTTTAGGTGGCACCTGCACTAGTGGGAGGAGCTAAGTTGTTTACCACAGAGCAGAGTGACAGTTAGTTCAGTTTAGTCTGGAGCAGGAGCAGAGCCAAGTAGAAGTGGAGGTCATGAGAGGTCTGAGGAGAGGAAGGACAGAGGAACATACCCGGGATAAAGAGTTACCCCAAAAACTTGACCCCGGGGAGGCGCTTAAGACGAATACCGGATCCAAGGCTGTGCCTGAGACAGACAGGACAGTAAACACCGGCATAGTGAAGGTCCACCATCTTCACAGCACCATAGCAAAGCAACACGGAGGGGTCAGTGACACAGAGGACTCAAGTTGCCCAGCAGATTGGTACCCGTGAGCAGAGACAGGGCCAGCAGTACAGCTACAAGCAGCAGCAGGGCCACACACAGCGCTTAAGTAGGAAGCCAAGGACCCGGTCAGGGTGGGAGCAACCTGGTACAGACTCCATGGACAATATTGTGATATACCATCTGCAAGTAAAGACTTGGAAAACAACAGAAACCGTGAGTGTGTGTGATCCTTATACTGAAGCCCCACTTGCCCTCATATACTGCGATTACCTCTACTTTCATCATCTCTACTGCTATCCCTACTCTCCTGCAGCAGCAATAACTATCCTCACAGACTTTAACTACTACTACCACTGCCCCGGGGAACCCAGTTCAGCCCACAGGAACTATTCTATCCAAGCTGCTATCCCATCATCCCCGGAGGTTCTGCAGCAGCGGCGGCCCCATTACTGGCTGCATATAGTGGGTGGCGTCACGAGTGACAAATCCCCTGTAAATAACCCCCCATTTTATTGTGCGGGCTCGGGACATCCCCCAGCAGTACCCCAGTCCGGCACCGAGTACCCCGTCCCAGTGGGCTCCACAACCTGGCGTCACGAACAGGATCTACCGTGCCCGGTACCAGGCATTGTGTGCCGTGATTAGTGACTGTTTTAAATCTTCCGCCATTGCTGGGCGCGCGGCAAGCTGAATTGTAACTGCGCCACAGATACTGTAAATTTCAGAATCCGCCATTGCAGAGCGCGCGACGCGCGGGAAGAAAAAACGCTCACCGCTCTGACGTCATCCGGAAGGGAAGAGAATCCCTGGTGCGCAGCGTAACCTTTGTTAGACATCCGGACGGAAGCGGAAGACGGAGGGCGGATATTAACTAAGGGGGCCCAAGATGTTGCAGCCCAATGCACAAGGCAGTGACAAAACAGCCGGTGGAGCTGCAGCGCCACCCCCAGCGATAGTACCCGGCGGTGCAGCGGCGCAAGGAACAGCACCAATAATGCCGTTCCTGATGCCGTATACTCCAGGGGCAATGTGGCTGCCCCAATACTCCGGTGAGCCTAATACATTAACTTACTTTATGCTAAAGATAAAGGAATATTATGTGATGTACCCCCTCACTGAAGCCTAGCGTGTAGGAATGATAATGGGACAGTTAACGGGCAATGCACGGCGTGAGGTTGCGTCCTGGCTGGACACAGATAAGGACACTGTAGAGCATCTAGCAGCCAGACTGAAAGCAACGTTTGAATCTGCTGCTGATACCCGGGCTAAGATGAGGTTCTTTGCATGCCACCAGAAACCTAAACAGAGTGCCAGAGACTTTGCCCTGAACCTACAGGAAGCACTCAGAGCCCTTAAGCTGGCAGAACCTGCTTTAGCCCCGGGAGCTGATAAAATGCTATTTGACTAATTCATAGAGGGCCTCCATTCCCCTTCCCACCGAGGACAGTTAAGCATGATACTGCTGAAGAACCCTGACAGACATTTTATTGTGTGGGCCAGGGACACGGTCCGGACCAGGACCGCCGTGACATCCCCCAGCAGTATCCCGGTCCAGCACCGAGTACCCCGTCCCAGTGGGCTCAACATCATAGCCCTTCTCCTACAGCTCCTCTGTCATTGAGACACAGGTCTCTTGAGCTGTGTTTCTTCTACCTACAGCCTGTCATGATACAGGACTAGGACAGCGGGCCAATTTATTATATTTTTGAAGAACTCTAACGCCTGCTTCACACCGCGGCAGCATCAGGTTGGGGGCTGTCCGGTGTAAACCTGACAGCCCCGGACCTGATTTTGCTGTTATGCAGCCCTATGGGGCCGGATGGAACCAGATAGCAGCTATTTGCCATCCGGTCTACATCTGTCCGGGAGGATCTGGGTGAATCCAGATTTTTTCTCCCGGGCACGAACGTTGTTGCTACATTTTTGTGTCCAGGGCAAAAATCTTCCCAAATCAGATCACCCAGGTCCGACAAAAACATCAGATCCAGGAACAGGACACCAGCGCCTGAAGTTAAGCAGCGAGTGCTGCTAAACTTCAGCTGTCCCCTGCTGAGCTTTCAGGACCACGGCTAGCTCCATGCTAGCCGCAATCTTGAAAAATCAGCAGCTGCAATCATCGGAAGTCGGATTGCACCGATCCGGGAACCGGATACTGGCGGCTGCACGCCGCTGTTATAATTCAGGACCGCGGCTAGCTCCCTGCGAGCCGCGGTCCTGAATAATCAGCAGCTGCGTCAGGATGCACACCGGACCAGAGGGCATATTAGCCCTCCGGTTCTGTGTGCTGATCCGGGCCGGGTCTGTCAGGTTTACCCCTGACAGCCGCGGACCGGACCTGACCGCAGTGTGAAGGGACCCTTACACTGCTCTTTGGTGTTGGCCATGGTGGAGAGTTTGGAGTGTGATTGTGTGTGGACAGGTGTCTTTTATACAGCTATTGAGTGCAAACAGGTGCAATTTATACAGGTAATGTGTAGAGTAGGGGGGGGTTTCTTAAAGGAAAAACTAGCATGTCCATGAGAACCAGAAATCTTGCTGGTCATTAGGTGATTACTTATGTCATGGCTAGGGCTGGGCGATTTTGGAAAAAATCAAAATCTCGATTTTATTTAAACGTATGGACGATTTTCGATTTAAATCTCGATTTTTTTTTATATATGTATACAGCATACACAGTATATATCATACACACAGTATATGTATACAGCACCCCCATCCTCCTCTCCTCTGTCCTCCACCACCCCCGTCCTCCTCTCCTCTGTCCTCCACCACCCCCGTCCTCCTCTCCTCTGTCCTCCTGCACCACCGTCCTGCTCTCCTCTGTCCTCCTGCACCACCGTCCTGCTCTCCTCTGTCCTCCTGCACCACCATCCTGCTCTCCTCTGTCCTCCTGCACCACCGTCCTGCTCTCCTCTGTCCTCCTGCACCACCGTCCTGCTCTCCTCTGTCCTCCTGCACCACCGTCCTGCTCTTCCCTGTCCCTCCTGCTGCACGGCTGTCCTCCTTCACCTCGTCCTCCTCTCCTGTCCCTCCTGCTGCTCCTCTTGCACCCCCGTCCTCGTCTCCTTTGTCCCTCCTGCTGCTCCTGTCCTCCTCTCCGCTCTCCCTCCTGCTGCTCCTCTGTCCTCCTGCACCCCCGTCCTCCTCTCCTCTGTGCTCCTGCACCCCCGTCCTCCTCTCCTCTGTCCCTCCTGCTGCTCCTCTTGCACCCCCGTCCTCCTTTCCTTTGTCCCTCCTGCTGCTCCTCTGTCCTCCTGCACCCCTGTCCTCCTCTCCTTTGTCCCTCCTGCTGCTCCTCTGTCCTCCTGCATCCCTGTCCTCCTCTTCGCTGTCCCTCCTGCTGCTCCTCGGTCCTCCTGCACCTTTGTCCTCCTCTCCTTTGTCCCTCCTGCTGCTCCTCGGTCCTCCTGCACCCCTGTCCTGTTGCTCCTCTGTCCTCCTGCACCCCCGTCCTGCTCTCCTCTGTCCTCCTGCACCCCCGTCCTGCTCTCCTCTGTCCCTTCTGCTGCTCCTCTTGCACCCATGTCCTCCTCTTCCCTGTCCCTCCTGCTACTCGGCTGTCCTCCTGCACCCCGTCCTCCTCTCCTGTCCCTCCTGCTGCTCCTCTTGCACCCCGTCCTCCTCTCATTTGTCCCTCCTGCTGCTCCTCTCTCCTCCTGCACCCCTGTCCTCCTCTCCTGTCCCTCCTGCTGCTCCTCTTGCACCCCGTCCTCCTCTCATTTGTCTCTCCTGCTGCTCCTCTGTCCTTCTGCACCCCGCTACTCACACACAGAGACATTACACACAGATACAACTAGCACACAGAGACACATGACACACGACACACAGAGACACATGACACACGACACACAGAGACACATGACACACGACACACAGAGACACATGACACACAGCTCACACAGAAGACAGAGACATGACACACAGAGACAGGACACACAGAGACAGGACACACAGAGACAGGACACACAGAGACAGGACACACAGAGACAGGACACACAGAGACTGGACACACCACTCACACAGAAGACACAGACATGACACAGAAGACACATACACATGACACACATACACATGACACACAGAGACAGGACACACAGAGACATGACACACAGCTCACACAGAAGACACAGACATGACACACAACTCACACAGAAGACACACAGAAGACACAGAGACATGACACAACTCACACAGAAGCCACAGAGACATGACACACAACTCACACAGAAGACACAGAGACATGACACACAACTCACACAGAAGACACAGAGACATGACACACAACTCACACAGAAGACACAGAGACATGACACACAACTCGCACAGAAGACACAGAGACATGACACACAACTCACACAGAAGACACTCAAACACATATTTTACAGATACCTCACACATACACTTCTTTCTGCTGCAGGAAGGGGATACATATCGAGCTTCTCCTGCTCCCAGCAGCTGTCCCCGGGCAGCCCCTCCCCCACTCACTCCTTCTCTCTGCCTGCACAGCACAGTCACAGCAGGAGGTCTTTCACCTTTTTACCCGGAGGTTGGAGCTGCTTCTCAGCTGATTCTCCTTCCTCCAGACCAGCACAATCCTCTTCAAGTTCATCGGCTCTCATTTCTTCTCTTCCTGCGCAGTGCAGGAGGGCAAGAGCACGGGCCAATGAGCGGGCCTGATGATGACGAGGGGGGGGCGGGACTTACGACCCAGCCAACACAGGCAACGTCTGCTGGGAGTTGAAGTTCTTTCCCTGTACATATTGACGGCTGCTCCTCCTAAGAAACTACAACACCCACAATGCAAAGCGGCGCCATTTTAAATCGAATTACACGATTGTTAATAAAACCACAATCGTGGCCACAGCAGGGGGCGAATTAATCGAATTAATTCGATTAATCGCCCAGCCCTAGTCATGGCATAAAACGCAAATTTATCATTTAAAAATCCAACTGTGACCAACAGAATAAAATGAAAATTAAATTAAGTGTAGGTACGATAAAAATTACAAACCTCTCCATTCTTTCTAGGTGGGAAAACTTGCAAAATCGGCAGTGTATTAAATACTTATTTTCTCCACCGTGTATACCTATAGTATATATATTTATAATGTGATAGGCATAGACCCCACACGTATCGCAGCATTAGGCTGGAAACACATTGTCCGAGTGACTAGGACGAGTCTTGGATGACTAACTTGGAATGGCCTCCCCCTGTCAGGACGGGAGTTTGGAGCAGCTTAGAAACACAACCAGTTGACACTCCCGTCCTGACGGGGGAGGCCATTCCAAGTTAGGCTGGGTTCACGTTGCATATTTTTTCCTGTCCGTGGGATCCTACTTTTTGTAGGACCCCACAGGGGGTGACCTTTTCTGTGTCCGGGTCCGTGATTATCACGGGTCCAGACACAAAGAGCTTTGCGGGGCCCTTTCACTTCCGCAATGTATATACATACATAGCAGAAGTGAAATGTAGTAAAAGAATTAAAAATAAAAAAATCTCTATGCTCACCTGTCCGGGATCCACCGATGGCTCCAGCAAGCTGCGGTGTGACTGCAGGACCTGCCGTTACGTCACAACCCGGCATAGTCATCGGGTCACATGACCGGAGTTACTGCGGTAACCAGTCATGTGACCTGATCAGCTAATCATGATGTGACGTCACGACAGGTCCTATAGTCACACCGCAGCTTGCTGGAGCCATCGGTGGATCCCGGACAGGTGAGCATAGAGATTTTTATTTTTAATAATTTCTTTTACGTAATTTCGCTTCCGCAATGAATATATATATATTGCGGAAGTGAAATTAGATGGTTAGGAGCAGTTTTAGTGTACTGAGCATGCTCAGTACACTAAAATCGGGTCCGAGAAACGATCCTGTCTTTTCTCGGACCCGTGCTCCATTGGCCCCCATGTTAAAGGCCGAGGATCAGATCGGATTTGGCCTACTTGCCATCCGATTTTGTCAGATCATATTTGTGTCCGATTTTTTTCTGGAGCAGTGTCTGATTTTGGGTACATAGGATACTATGGGGCCAGATGGAGCCGGATGGCAGTTATCTGCCATCCGGCTGCCTTCTCGCCGGATGAATCTGGGAGAAGCGGGAATTTTCTGCCGCATCCAAAAACGTTGCATGCAACATTTTTGGATCCGGCAGAAAAATCCCACTTCTCCCGGATTCATCCGGCGAGAAGGCAGCCAGATGGCAGATAACTGCCATCCGGCTCCATAGTATCCTATGGGGCCAAAATCCGGTCCGGTGTTGTCACCCCTGACAGGATCACGCCGCAGTGTGAAGCCAGCCTTACGGTGCAAAGAGTAAACAAGGCAATTTTTTTCCCCTTACCCTTTATGTTAGGCACTTAAAAAATTCAGGAAATGCTATCGGAGAAAAGGAAAAAGGTTTTGCCTTGATTTTATGTAAATCTATGCTAATCTAATCCTGAGTTTTTGGTTTCCATCAAAACCTATGTGATCAGGAAAAAGCTTTCACACACACACAGTTTTGTTTTCTCTACAGAAAATGTAAATACCACAGGTGTTTCCACTTTAGCAAAAGTGCAGCAAAGAATTGACATGCTCATTCTTTCTAAAACACAGCAAAACCTGAGGTGTTTCCACTTTGTTCACCAATGTGTTGGGACAGCTAATCACTAGACTCATAGGTTTTGCCTGGAAAACAAAAATGCAGCAAATCCTGTGGTGTTTACACTGTCTCCAGAGAACAAAAACCAATTTGTGTGAAAGTTTTTCCTGGAAACCAACAACTCAGGATTTAGATTAGCATAGATTTACATAAAACCAAGACAAAACCTGATCTCCAACGCAGCAAAACCCATACCCTTACTCGTCTCCTATCCAAATCACACCTCACTATCTGTGCACTTGACCTCCTCCCCAACCTCACTAACAGGCTCATCCCAGCCCTAACCTCTTCAACTTCAATCTATCACTATCTTCTGGGACCTTCAAATCTTCTGGGCTTTCAACTTTCAAACATGCCACCATCACGCCCATCCTCAAAAAGCCAAACCTGGACCCGACTGCTAAGACGAGCTACCGCCTCATATCGCTGCTCCCGTTTGCTTCCAAACTCCTTGAGCAACACGTCCATGCTCAACTTCCCTCCCACCTCTCATCCTCGACAATCTACAATGTGGTTTCCAGCCCCACCACTCCACCGAAACTGCCCTAACCAAAATTACCAACGACTTACAGCCAAAGCTAACAGATAATTCTCCATCTTCCTCCTTCTAGTCTTGTCCTCTGCCTTTGACACAGTCGACCACTCCCTCCTACTTCAGATTCTTTCTTCCCTTGGCATCAAAGACCTTGCCCTGTCCTGGGTTGTCTCATACCTTGACAACCGCGCATTTTGCGTTTCCCACTCACACACTTCCTCCTCATCCCGCCCTCTCTCTGTTGGAGTCCCACAAAGCTCTGTCCTGGGGCCTCTACTTTTCTCCATCTATACCCTTGCCCTAGGACAACTCATACAGCCCCATGGCTTCCAGTATCACCTGTTCGCTGACGACACTCAAATCTACCTCTCTGCTGTCCAGAATCCCAGATTGTCTGTCAGCCATATCCTCCTTCTCCTCTCGCTACCTAAAACAAAACCGAACTCATCATCTTTCCTCCATCCCATCTTAACCACCTGGTCTATCTATCATGGCAAATGGCATCATGCTCTCTTCCACCCCTCAAATTCGCTGCCTTGGAATAACTCGACTCTGCCCTATCCTTCAAACCACACAAACTCTCGCCACCAGATCAGGAATATTTCCAGAATCCATCCTTTCCTCAGCCCTCAATCTACTAAAATTCTTGTACATGCCCTCATCATCTCCCGCCTTAACTACTGCAACATTCTCCTCTGCGGCCTCCCTGCCAACACTCTTGCACTTCTACAGTCTGTCCTCAACTCTGCTGCCCGATTAATCCACCTCTCTCCTCCCGTTTCTCCCCTCGGCAAATCCCTCCACTGGCTCCCAATTCCCCAACGAATCCAGTTCAAGCTACTAACACTGACCTACAAAGCAATCCACAACCTGTCCACTCCCTATATCTCTGAACTAATCTCACACTATCTTCCCTCACGTAACCTTCCATCCTCCCAAGACTTCCTCCTTTACTCCACACTTATCTGTTCCTCACACAACCGCCTCCAAGATTTCTCCCGAATATCCCCCATCCTCTGGAATGCTGTGCCCCAACACGTCAGATTATTCACCACAGTCTGATCCTTCAGACGGAACTTAAAAACCTCTCTCTTCAGGAAAGCTTACAGTCTGCAATGACCAATCCGCCGCCCCACCGTCACCAGAGCTACTACCTCTCCACCAGGAGATCTGCTGCAACCCAGACCTACTGTTTCCTCCCCATTGCCCCGTAGAATGTAAGCCCGCAAGGGCAGGGTCCTCTCCCCTCTGTATCAGTCGGTCATTGTTAATTTGTTTACTGTAAACCAGATCTATAATTTTGTAAGACGAGTGGTCACTTCGCTCTTTTGTATGATCATTCGAATCAAGTGAACACTAAAATGACCATCCTTGTTGAAGAATCTTTATCCCACTCCTGACATCCACCATACACATTCGGTATGTCAGGTGCAGGAGTATGTAACAACACCATAAGACTACGTGAACATGTTGAGTGAATCACAAAAAAAACAAACATGTAAAAATACTTTTTTTTTTTTACAACACAGTAGAAAGCAAGTGCTGCTGAAGAAGTAAAAAACAGGGTATTTAGTTGATACGTTCTTTGCAAAAAATGTACACTAAGCCGCTCTACCATTTCAAGGTAACCTGTATCAGAGCAGTCTCTGATGTATTTAAAACCTGACCATGTGTATTTGTACCCAAAATGAGCAGGATCCAGCCAGGTCCAATGTCTGACTTGGACCGACTGCAGAAGACTGCTTTTTATGTGCAGGGCTCAAAGGGGAGGGGTGGGAGATTCCCCAATCTTGCAGAGACTAGAAACAATTTAGACAGAGTGGTAGAGCAGCTCAGTATACATTTTTTTTGCAAAAAAACATAACTAAATACCAGTTTTTACTTTTTCAGCAGCACTTGCTTTTTACACGTTTGACTTTTTTTGTGATTCAGTCTTTTGGTGGTGTGAACACTGTCCTACAGACGTGTTCACTGTGCATGGCTCATTAGTTTTTGTCCATGTTGAGTATTTGAGGTTTTTATTACCTCCATTTGTACCATCCATGCCAAAAACAGAAACCAAGTGCACTTACAGGACGCAGTCAGAGCCCAAATGTGAAGCAAGCCCAGCTGCAGGCTGATAAATCACCTCTACCAGCAAGATGTGGGAGGCGACCTGCCATGCATACACTGGGCCTGCATAGGACACCATTCACACTGATACCTCTATTTGTAACCAAAAAATGAGTGAAACAATTAAAAAAAAAGTCAGATATTCAATGTGTGCAAGTGGACCACTAGGCAGGCACTGCTTTCAAGAACGGTGATAAGAACTGAGCTCCAATCACTGCCAGGAAGCCCCTGAAATGCCAATTGTTGACAGCAGCATTGACCCGTCACGGTCTGGGGAACATAGTATTGGAATAATCAGTGAATAGATCAGGGTGCCAGGTTACTTTTGCAACAGAGGAAAAAAAAAAATAATAATTCTGAACTCACACCCTTGTTTATTCTCATCACAGCACAATTTTCTTCCTCAGTGTTTAAGGCTGGGTTCACACTAGCGTTCCCCTCCGCAGCGTCCTGCGGAGGGGAACCGCAAGCTGAGTGCATACACCGCAAGTCCCTATGTTTAACATGGGGACGCGGGTGTATGCGCTTGGGTGCAGATTGCCATTGCCCGCCCTGTATTTGTACGCATGCATGTGCACAAATCATACATTCTCGTCTGCACCAGGAACGCAATACATCACGTTCAGGGTGCGGATGAGAGTATTTGTGCGCATGCATCCGCATGTGTACAAATCATACATGGCAGTGAATGGGTGCACACGAGCGCATACACCCGCGTCCCCATGTTAAACATAGGGACTTGCGGTGTATGCGCTCAGTTTGCAGTCCCCCTCTGCAGGACGCTGCGCAGGGGGACGCAAGTGTGAAGACAGCCTAACAAAAAAAATGTCCTCATCTGGCTCTGCCAGTGGAAATACGTTATTACTCGACAAAGGAAAATAGTCACAAATGAAAACTGGCTGCAGTCAGGAGTTAAGATTATGGTAAAAAAAAAAAAAAAAATTTCTTAGAAGGCATTTTACAGAGAACATCCCTTTAAATGTATCTAAGCTATTTAATGATCTGCCATTTTATAGCAGAAAGCTACCTTGCCCTTTTCTATAATTCCCACTTGTGTAATACCATGCTGGATAGATTTAATACACATTTCAGGCAAGCTTTTTTTCCCATTGGACCCACACAGGAAGATAAATGTATATACTGGTATGGTTTTTAGGACTGTCGTGTATCTGCAGATGTAATTGACCACCTAGAACGGTTGGCATTAGTTGACTTTCGAAACCAAGAGGGAGTAGAACGCCTGGAGAAAGCAATTCATTTCGCCAGTCAGCTACTCAATGTGAACACAGACGGGGTTGAACCGCTCTCATCAGTGTTAGAGGACAGGTATGTTATGGTATATGGAGACTGTCCACTAACCTACCAAGAAAAAAAATTTAAACTCCTGCTTTTTCTATTGTAGGGCACTTTACATGAGAAATGACGCAATCACAGCTGGGCACTGTACAGAACTACTACTGGAAAATGCAAAGACTGTAGTTGAAGACTATTTTGTGGCACCTCCAGGTATTCATATGTTGTATATCATTTATATACAGAGATGTATTTGTGCAGTGTAAACTAATATATGCTGATCTACCAACAGGAAACATTCCTTTACAGCCCCAGGACAATGTCAACTTTTCTTCCAGCAATGAGGAACTATGACGCGTGTGAAAACAAAGAATGCCGCACTAGGAAATCTCACTGTTTTATTAGGACAGCTACAGATGTTTATTTTAACTGAAACACTTTCATAATAAAAGAAAACACATACAAAGTTGATCGGGGATTAAAAGTTATTTCAAATAATATGGTTCTAACAAATTTGGGGGAGTTGATCTATAGAGAAGACAAACATCAACATTCCCTTCTGTTTGTCTCAGTGCCACAGCATTCCACCTTATTACATCCCGTATACCTATCACTCACTGCACACTTACTCAAACATCAGATTAGGCAAAACACTGTCTGTTGCCTCCTTAAAAGATGACAGAAATTGAAAGAAACCATAAACATCTGATGTACAGAGCACACGTCTCCTAAAAAAAACCAAAACTTAATACGGGCAGAAAATAATGGTATAAAAGACAGTTGATGAAATCCATCAGTCGTGGAATGTAAGAGCAGATGGTCTTCAGAATTAAACGCATAGAAAGTGTCCCTGCGTGGCAGCTCAGTACTGTCGGAAGGGGGAGGCATAACGGGGGGAACGACGACTTTGATAGGGAGAATCACGGCCCCTAGAGCGGGATCTGGATCGTGAATAGCTGGCATTTCTTTCAGCACAGACACGGATGTAAGAGGTTTCACCCTAAAATAAAAACAATCATTAACTTTCTACATTCATCTATAACAAGTTACAATACAAATTATATATATGAAAGCCATCTTACTTCATGAGAACGAAACTTTGTATCATCCAGTTTCCTCAAAGCATACTCCATGTCTTCCTTGCGAATAAACTCCACAATCCCCATGCCATCCTTGTGTACATCAGCATAACAGACATCACCAGCTTCTCGCATATGATCCTTCAGATCCTGCCAGCTCCCTGATGGAGGAAGACCTTGAAAAAGAAAATTATATTGGTTTTAAATGTGTAGAAAGAAATATAGGTGGGTTCTGAATAATAGCTGTGTCTACATGATGTTATATACACATTCACTTTAAAAGGGAACCAGTCAGGTCCTCTGTGCACATATCTATAATCCCTGCCAGTTAGTCCCTTAAAGGTACCGTTAGGGCCACGTCTCACACACAGATAATTGTGCAGATATTGTTCGCAGATCTCTGGTTGAAGTGAAATCATGGACACAATGTTCCATTGTGTGGCTGTATACAAATGGTACAATGTGTCCATGATTTCACTGCAACCAGAGATCTGTGAACAAGATCTGCACAAATATCTGTGTGTGTAAAGTGGCCCTTACACATATTGCTTGCGACTCACTGGTTGCAGTGAAATCATGGACACATTGTTACATTTGTACACGGCAAAAAAAACGGAACAATGTGTCCATGATTTCACTGCAACCAGTGAGTTGCATGCAATATATCTGTGTGCAACAGTACCTTTATGTAGTGGCATACAAAAACAGATCTCTGGAAAAAGTAATGTCTAAAGACAGTTTGAGATACTAATTAGGGCTTTGACTAGTTGAGGAAACATTAGTTCCCTGACTAGATTGCCCATTTAGCATCATTAAAAAAAAACAAAAACAAAAAAAAAAAAAAAAACAACAAGGCATCTTCACCAGCACAAAAAAAAAAAAAAAAAAAAAAAAAAAAAAGCTACGCGCATGCACACGGGTCTGTACCCCTCAGCCTTGAGCTTTTCTGAGGTGAGGTGTATGCCACCCAATGTGTGCACTTTCAGTCATGGCACCAGTCTGAAGTCAGGTGTACAAGTCTCAGCTTCGGAGAGGTGTCATTGGCATAAGTAGAAGTGCGGACGACTTCAGATCACGTGCAGAGAGCCTTTCTGTAGCCAGAACATACACAGCCCGCTTGAGTAGTGTGTATGACCGAAAGTGCATATGACTACTTTTGATTATGGACAATGAGTGTCTCTGTGGCCGGGACATATATACCCAGTATCAGAAAACCTCAATGCTGAGCAGATCAAAGCCAAACTAGGTTTCCTAATTGACGTTATCACACGTGTTAACATGCTAAGTGGGCTGACTAGTCAGGAAACTAACGCCCACTCGACTAGTCAAAGCCTTAGTTAGAATATCAAACGGTTTTTAGAAATATATGTTTTTAAAGATTTATGTATGCAACTACATAGAGGGACTGTTAGGCAGGGAATATAGACATGTGCACAGAACTGCTTGTGGTTCTGGGGGCAGAAAGGACCTGACAGGCTTCCTATAATGCAAGCTCCAATAATAAAAGTAATTTTCACATATCACATAGGACTCACTACCAGTCACACATCCCAGTTTATAGGGAAAATTCTGCTTTCACTATAGCAAAAATAGTTTGAAAAAGCATATATAGCCTATAATTCTTATTTGGATGCCCTAGAGAAATAGATAACCTGAGATTAAGATTTTATACTCCAAACTAATGGCACGTATGCAAAAGGCTCGTTAACCTCTTCATAACTTTACGTATATGTACAGAAAAAGAAGTGTATGCTGTTGATGCTATTTATTAGAAATCAAACCAGAGGATACATTTTGTTTGGATGCCACAACATTGCAGTAAAATACAGTAAGGCTGGCTTCACACTGGAGTTTGTGTCTGCATGCAAATGGCATGCAGGCGCAAACGCAGCCATACTAATGTGAACGCAGCGGAGAATCTCCGCATGCGTTCACATTAGTATGCACCCCGGCCAGCCAATCAACTGTGTTGGGGGCGGCCGAGAGGAGGAGATCAGAGGTGGAGATCTCCTCCTCCCGGCCACAGCTGCTCTCCGGACGGCGCAGGAGATCTGAAGAAACAGCTGATCTGACAGCTGTTTAAATCTCCCACACCGACACCGAATAGGTGCTATCTGTGCAGGAGAGAAGAAACAGCTGATCGTGTGCTTCAAATCTCCCGCACCGACATCACCTATTCGGTGTCTGCGTGGGAGATTTAAACAGCTGTCGATCAGCTGTTTCTTCAGATCTCCCACGCCGACAGCGGCGGGGGATCAGTGGAGGCTCTAGCTGATCTCCCGATGGCTGCCGCTGATCAGCGGCGGCCACCGGGAGAGATTTCAATGTGATCCGCAGTGTTCTCCTGCGCTGTCATGCGGAGGACACTGTGGATCCATTGACTTCAATGCATGGTGTGTGCACTTGCAGATAAAACAAGCGAACGCACAAAAAAAATGCAACAAGCTGCGTTCGGAGTGCGCTCGGAAGGTGCACAAATTATGCGCATCCGAACGCAGACACATGTGTTCCCATGTTAAACATAGGAACGCATGTGTGCAAGCGTTTGGCTGCGTTTCCATACACCAGTGTGAAGCCAGCCTAAGAGGTGATCAAAGCATTGTATGTTCCCATAAAAAGGTAACAGTAGAAGAATCAAATCAGGCTATAAATACCGAGCACAAACGTAGACCCAGATCCGAAAAATGAAAAAGTTACGGGTCACAGAAAATGCCAACAAGCACTATAAGAAAAATGCACTTTTTTTTGTTATGAAATAAATACACCACTATCCATGTTTGATATCTACATACTAGTGTACAGACCTGGAGAATCATACTGCCAGGTCAATTTTACAATATTGTGAACATAGTAATTTTTTTTAATTTGGAGGAACTGCACTTGTTTTTGCATTTCAGCACACTGATATTTTCCCCCCAGTCTTCCAGTTCACTGTAGGTAAAATAAATGGAGTCAAAGTAGAACTCCCCCCACAAAATAAGGTGAAAAAAACAAAAAGGAAATATATTAAAAAAAAAAAAAAAAAAAAAAAACCACCACCTGCTGCTTATGGAGGGGTTTATGAATAAATCCTTACCTTTCTTGTACAAATCTGTTTTGCTGTTGTAGGGAAGTCAGTTTAAATTGCATGCTAAAAAAATTGTAAACTTAGTGTGTGGACATTACATTAACCCCTTCACCACCCAGTGATTTTTCTTTTTTTTTTTTGCTCCCCCGCTTCCAAGATGCATAACCGTTTTATTTTTCCGTCAATATAGACATATGAGGGATTGTTTACAGCTCTGATTAATTGATTTTATATCTTGATTGGGTGTTTCTGAATGCAGTGATACCAAATGTGTATTTTTTAAATCTTAATACTTGTGTTTATTTTCATATATATTTTTTTTTTTACTTTTTTCTTTGTTTTACACTGCCCCATAGGGCACCACAGTGCTGCACTGTCCAATCATTTGTGCTATGTCCCGATGAGCTGCAGCACATTAGGACATAGCACAACTGATCCTGTGGATGGTTGGCAAGCGCTGCCAACTACAAAGTGAAGTGATCCCTGATATCCGTGGTCAAAATAGGACCTCGGGCTTCTATCAGGTGACACACAGAGATCCCACAATCTTATCGTGGTATCTCCGATCACTGCAGGGAAGGGTGGGGGGGGGGGGGGGGGGGGAAGAGAATGGTTTGGTCCCCGCAGCTGCGCTTTTGGATAGTGTCAGTGAATGACAGAGGGATTCAAAGGGATAAGAGCACAGATCGGATCACGGATCCGATTAGGGCTGTAAAAGGCTGGGTTACACGCTTCCATGTCCCAACGATCCCACGCAAGTGGGATCGCTGGACATGTCCTGATCGCTGGTGAGTCTACCCAAGCCAGAACGCTGGTAACCAAGGTAAACAGCGGGTAACTAAGTGCCGTGCTTGTGCTGTGCTGGGTGTTCACTGATTTTTGTTCTCCTGCTGTCACACGCAGCGATGCTGTGCGTCTAATGGGCGACCTTCGATAGATTTATGGGCAGGACCATAAATCTCCAATCAACGACTTATCGATGATCGGCGTCACACACAGCGATAATGTTTCGACATCGCTGCAGCATCACAAATTGTGACGTTACAACAAGATCGTTGTGTGTAACGGGCCCTTTAGGCCCACATCTCAGCTGATAAGATCAGCTGGGATGTCGGGGGAATGATGCAAGCTCAGCACGGGAGCTCAAAGTGAAGGACCCAAGCTATGATGTACCCTTACGTCATAGGTTGTGAAGGGGTTAGTACACAATACAGATCTCTGTCCCGCTCACTATTTCCCACCCCCCCGACGTCTCCAATCTCCCCAACAGGTCACTCATGTTTCAGTGACAGCAGCAGTAGAGCTGTAAATTTAATGTCCAACCTCACTGCCAGGGCTGTGGAGTAAGTAAGGCTAAGTTCACATCTGCATTTCTATTCCGTTTGGGTTGCAATCAGTTTGACAGCATGTGTGCCAAAAAACACGTTTTCAATGCATTTCCCTTTGAAATCAATGGGTGCGTTAACAAATGCGTTTGGCACACATGCTGTCGAAAACGGATTGCAAAACAGACAATAGAAATCCTAATGTGAAAAGGCCCCAAGCCAAACATCAGACTCCTCAATTTCTGTGAATCTGACAGACGCCACAGCCCTGATCACTACACCTACAACTCATTTCTATACAATTCCAAATCAGAATTTCTGTACACCAGAAATTGTTTTTTTGCAAGAAAGTTAAGGATTTTTAGTTGCCTTAAAGCACCTTTACATACATCTCATATAGGGTATAAAATCCTTATGACTGGTTCACTTTCAGCTTGAATCCTACCCCAAAACCTAAGGCTACTTTTCTTGTTAACCAAGTCAGTATTAAAGAAATCTCACCAGATTCCAGAATACAAACTACATATATGGAGCCTGAGGATGCAGATAGCAGCGAATACATTAGCGGAGGATGGAGTCCATTTTCCACCAATCACCGTGTGCGACAGACAGCAAGAGGTTATGACCTCACATCTGCTGTGCACTGGAGATCAGAACAGAGGACAGCACTTGGAAAACAGTCAGGGAGGGGAGTGTAGTGGTTCTTTTTCTATGCGAGCTGTATGGGGGCTCAAATGTAATATATATGTATATTTATATATCCCATACTGTATGTAGTGGCTCACTATGTATAAGATTATTTGGTGCTCCCTCCAGAAAATTAATTGCCCACCCTTGTTGTACAGCCATTTTGACACAGATTTTCACAGCATAGCAGCCTTATCAGGTCCAAGACCTATTTAATAGAGATGTGCGAATAGATTCACATGACACTGGTCTAGGTGGCAATCTCAGTCTGTAGTCAGTCGAGAGCCCACAAATAGCCTCCTAACTGAAAAAAGCCACAGCATCCGATTTGTATGCCTGGTGCGCATTTGCTACAGGTAGAAGACAGAAGCAAGCAGGGCTACTGTCCAGCAGCCAGACTACTGATGTGGCCATTGGATCAGGGTATGGCCAATAGAATGCAGTTTTTATTGCGAGGTTCAACCTCTTGATTGACAACCAATACAGCTTCTTAGGCCGGTTTCACATTGCGATTTTCGGTCATCCGATTGTATCTGTTTCAAAACGGATACACTTGGATCCAAAATCAGATCCCATGTACCCCTATGGGAATCGGATCGGATGTGCCACTATTGGCATCCAATTTTGGCACCATCCAATGCTGTCCGATTTAATCACAGGCACAAAATCTTAGCCTGCTTCGATTTTGTGTCAGTGACTCAAATCGGACAGCATCAGATCAGTGCTGATCCGAGTGCACACAAAATGTGAGCCTATGGACATCGGATCAGAGTTCACTTCAGATCCGATGTCAGCTCAGTGGTCCCTGCATGTTCCTTCCCCCATCTCCTCCTCTATTCTGTGCCCCCCCCCCTATTCTGTCCCACCACTCCTCTATCCTGATCTAATTCCTATCCTGTCCCCTGTTCTCTTCCCTGTGTGTTTAAAAAAAGAAATCCTCCTCCCAGAGGATACATCACCTTGTCACCGGCTCCCAGGGTGCGACACCATCAGGGCAGAAGGGCCTGTGGTGATGTCACAGAGCCGGTCAGCTGACGTATCATGTGATCAGCTCTTGGACATCACCACAGGCCCTTCTGCCCCGATGGTGTTGCATCCTGGGAGCCAGTGACAAGGTGATGTATCCTACGGGAGGAGGATCTCTTTTTAAAACACACAGGGAAGAGAACAGGGGACAGGATAGGGATTAGATCAGGATAGAGGAGCAGCGGGGGGGGGGGGGGAAGAAGATTGAGGAGGCAGGAGCCGGGAGAGACAGGGGACTGCAGGATCCTGCATAGAATCGGATCAGATGGCTATTTGCCATCCGATTGCAGGGATCCACGGCTGTTTGGGGGATCCTGCAAAAACTCTGATCCCACGGACAGCCACAAAACCACAATGTGAAACCGGCCTTACTGATCTGAGAACAATAGCATCCCCTGATGGATGAAAATGCAGCAGCTGTCTACTATAGCAAACACCCTGCTGCATCAGCAACAATCGGCATTGGCACCAACTAGATGCTGCTGGCAATAGTGACAATGGCATTTAGAGGGTTAAAGCATGGGGGAGGTTCCCTCTAACCCCATTAACACCTCAAGATCATGACTATGTATAGTCAAAATTATTGCCATGGCAATCTAAGGATAAATGGTGGCCCTACTGTTAGCTTCTGTATAGGCATCTATATATGTGGCAAGCAACATTTTAATGGGGAAAAAAAAAAAAAAAAAAAAAAAAAAGGGATTTTTGAAAAATTTCCTTGGGGAAAAAAAATTGCTACAAAATATTTAAACTTAATACCCTACCAAAATAAAATAACATTTAACAAATGGTGCTGATGTAAGGCAGACATAAGGTAAAGGTTGTTAACTATTCTGTGTGCTGTCGATCTGGATTAAAAGGTTTAACATTTGTCAATTTTCTGATATTTGCATAAACTTATTGTCCTAAGATCTCCTCACATAAAAAGGTCTCAGATTTTCTATGATATGTTGATACATTCCAGTTATTTCCACTAAGTGATGTCTAATTTGAAAAGTATGGCCTGGTCACTAAGTAGTTAAGCAAAAAGGACATTAGGGCTGCTAGGACAGTGTTTTTGACTTCATACCTCTCCAACCTGTACCTTATGTACAACAGAGAAAAATTATTCAGGCCCTCCAAGATAATGTCACAATCAAGGCCAAGTCATCACTGCGGTGAACACAAGCAGCAGAGGGAGCCTATACCAAGCTTGAAAAGTTCTCGACCCATAGAAAAAGGGAATAACTAAAGCTCTGTGACAGTCCCATAGAAAGAATTGCACAAAGGTGTGTATGCTCAACCACGGCTACATTCAGATGTGGCTCAGATTGGAAGGGGGATGGGTTCCCAGCAAATAGGAAATTAAGGGCAAGACCCAATTAAAAAGTTGCATTCAGAAGGTGTAAAAAGACCACATTGCTAAATTTGTTTTAAAATGTCATCAAACAGTAGAGGAGAGTCATGTAATTTATAACATTTTTAGGAACCTCCATTTTTAAAGTCATGGGGTAAAGACAGTAGATTTGCTCCCTTGAAATACAAGGTAGATATAAGCCACAATCAATACCTCTGCCACGACTACCACACAGTGAGCAAAAGAAAATCCCTGGGGAATCTTACCAACAAAGCCTCTAATCAGAAGTGAACAAGCCTCAAGGCCACTTCACACACACAAACTTAAGGGTGTGTGCCCACATAGTGGTTTAACGTCGGTTGAGCAGCGAAAACCGCCGGCGGTTTAGCATAGGTTTTATGTAAATTTATGTAAATCCTAAGCAGCGTTAGGACTTACAAGTAACCCTATGTAATTTAGAAAACGCTGTGCACCCATAGTGGGTTTATGTGAGCGGATCTGCCAGAGGTTGAGCGGTTTCCTAGCGGTTTAGGAGCATACAGCATGTCAATTCTTCTCAGCGGTTTTTGAGCGTTTTCATGAACAAAATCCTCCATAGAAAACCGCCGGAAAAACCAACTGAAAAACGCTGTGCACACGCTGAAAAAAACGCTGGGAAACTGCTGGAGACTTCAGAGCTCAGAACTCTAGGCTCCTGCAAATTTCCACCGGTTTACTGACGGTTTGAACGTCACTAAACCACTATGTGGGCACATACCCTATCTGTCCAACTTCTGAACAACTTACTGATTGCAGTGAAATCATGGACACATTGTTACATTTTGTGGCTGTGTACAATGGAGCAATGTGTCCATGATTTCACTGCAACCAGAGATCTGTTCAGACGTTGGACAGATAAGTTGGTGTGTGTAAAGTGGCCTTCATAGCAGGAGTCTGCAAGTCATTTACAGATACCGTAACTGCTAAGCACATGTGCGCCTGCTATTTTAGGTGTCAGTGTCATCCTTAAAACCACCATAATCTTAAAATCTTCAACCTGATATCTTAAGGCAAGACATAAAGAGTCTATTCAGGTTTTTGTGTTTCAGGTAATTTTTTTTTTCCATTCCATGATCTTCAAAAAATATAAATAAATAATATTCTATATTCATCTCTCTCCATCCCTCTTGATCCACCCATACATCCCTCCACCTATCTATACATCCATCTTGCACTTTCCGCACTGGTCTCTTGGCTTTTTATAGCCTTACTTCCTGTACTTTTTAGGGTAAGTTCACACTTACCGGCGGGTTGGTCGTCGGCGGCTGGGCGGGACCCGCCAGGAAGCTCCGGCGCCGTCCACCGGCTTCCTGGCGGATATGTGCGGGCGGTATCCGGCGGCTGCCCAGCGGGTTCTCGGCGGAGATTCTGCAGCGGCTGGAAGCAGCACATGATTCTGCTTGCAGCCGCTGCAGAACCGGCCGGTTTTAAGAACATGGTCATTCTTTGCTAACCCGCTGGGAAACCTGCGGGTTAGCAACGGATGACGCTGGGTAACCGCCGGTGTCTGCACAGCCGTGGGCGGGTTACATTAGTTTCAATGTTAATCCAAACGCTGGTTTGGATTAACATAAATTTAAATAAAACTAATGTATGCAAAACGGCGGTTTACACAGGTAAACCGCCGGAAACCCGCCAGTGTGCACATACCCTTAGAAAGTTTTCAGCAGGCTCCTTATAAGCAAAGGCAGGTTTACAATGCAAAGTAAAGGCCAGATTACACGTAGCGATGTTCCAGCGACCCGACCAGGGATCGGGATCGCTGGAACATCGCTATGTGATCGCTGGTGAGATGCCAGACAGACTGATCTGACCAGCGATGCGCCAAAACCCGACAGTCGCTAGGATCGGTCAGGGTGTCGAGCGCACACTGGGTCTCGCTGGTCGTTGCCCATGTCACACATGCTGATGCATGCATGACAGTGGCAGACCAACGATTGGAAAAAATGGTCCCGGCCATTCCGCAACAATCTGATCGCTGCGGCATGTCACACGCAGCGACGTCTCTGGCAAGGTCGCTGCAACATCACAAAACCTGTGAGGTTGCAGCGACATCGGTAGCATGTAACCCGGCCTTAACAGGTACACAACTGATAACAGGAACCATGTATCGCCTGACCCCCACGCCCCTCATCACAATGACCTTTGCCAGGGATGATTAGGTGCTTTAATACAAAAGATAGGGTCTGAATTTGACCATTGTGCCTTTGTACAGGTGTTGTCTATTAAAATCCCAGTTGCCAGTGTGAAATTGTAAGATTTTTACTTTTGATGCTGACTGGTGGATGTCAGCAGTGGGGCAATGCTTGCAGGCACCATTGATACTTCTGGGTTCTCTTCAGCAGCACGGAGCTCTACATGATATCACACAGGAGGGCTGAAGATCACCTACTATTTTATTAATTTACAAGTGATCTAAATATACAAGAACTGCAGTGTTCAGCTCAGTTTCATAATGTATGAGGAAATAAACACTTTTATCTCCCCAGAGTTCCCCTTTAATATGTATTAGATTCAAGTCTTACCTCAGCAAATCCTTTGACTATGAAATGATTCATATGAGAACCTATCACCCCACCCCCATGGATAAGAATCTAAGTCCAGCACTGAATGCAGCAAGTCTGCTGCATTCAGGCAAGGGGTCCCCCATGGCTCTGTGGGGCTGCTACCCTGATGTATAACGCTCATAAGCTTGAAAAAAAACTTACAATAAAAATTCATGGAGGCGGGCCCTTTTGTTGCAGCCAGCTCGTAGGCCATGGGGCATTTCAAATCCCCCTGCATCTCTGTACCGCCCATGTCCTCGTGCCAGTCATTTCTTCCTCGCTCTGCGCGTCCATGTGGTGTTGACGCAAGCACAGAGCGAAGTCTCGGTGCATGCCCCACCTCCTGCTATGATGTCCTCTCATTTCCCTTCCCTGCTCCATAGCACAACACAAAGCAGGGCAATAAGAGGATGTCATAGTGGGAGGCGGCGCATGCACCGAGACCTCCACCTCGCTCTGCGCTTGCGTCAACACAACAAGAACGCGCAGAGCGAGGAGGACATGAAGGAAACGAGGACATGGGCAGCGCAGAATGCCCCCCCCCCCCGGGGACGAGGTGCCTGAATCACAAGGGCCCGCCTCCATGGATTTTCACTAACTTTATATATTTGGGTAGACATACTAACTAGGGAATTTCGATTGTGAGCCCCAAAGGGGATAGTATTGCTAATGTATGTACAGCGCTCCGGACTGAATGGCACTAGATAAATGAATAAATATATTATAGACATGGGGCTAATTGGCAGGTTAAGATTGCCATGATGGTGTCCAGCCACAGTACTGCAAGTGGGACACCAGGTAGAACATTAATTTTATTCCTCCCAAGAGCCTATATGCCAACACCAGATAGGGGGCCCGATGCAACGTCATGATGGGGGGGCCTCTGTGGCCATCTCTCCTGCCTGTGCGCTCTCCTTTGACCCGTTTTCCCCCTGTGCTCTCTCCTTAGAGCCATCTACCCCTGCGCTCTCCCCTCCTCCCAAGGTGCCCAAAGGTGGTGGTGGTGTAAGTGCGCAAGCGCACACCAGGTCGCATCTCCACCATCTTTGTATACCCAAGTGTTCAAAGATAGCGGTCACATGTGCGCCAGATATACGCACGCGTACTTAGGCAGTGAGGTGTTAGAGGTGGCAACTGTGGAGGGTCGGCGTCTGCGGTTTCAGCGCAATTATATAACTGGCCCCCTGTGTGCTCCCCCCTCCATGCACGGTATGGTGACTTATGCCAACTTTGTATACTCAAGTTTTCGAAGGTGGCGGCAGCCAGAGTAAGTGAGCATGCGCATACTCTGCGTGCACACATGCACTTAGGCGGCAATTGCAGCACCGCTGCTGGCACTATGCAATGTGCCAGTACTGTCAGTGGGCCTCATATTTGCACACCCAGCAAATATTACTGTCATCAGCACGTGATAGGACGACAACCTGAAGGAAGTTGGTGACAGACGGGACATGACGTTTATGTAAGTAGATAGCATATGTTCTCCTGATGCATTAAACCTTTTAAAATTTTAAAAACACTGAATGCACCATAAATCTAAACATTCCACAGGCCACTATTCACCTCTGTAAACAGCTTATAGCTTTTCTTGCTGGAATGTAGTGGCTACTAAATTCCCCACCCCCACAATAGACAGCTGTCAGCCAAATGATAGACAGAACATTTGTTTGGCTAACAGCCATCATTCCCAAATCCCCATATATAGGGAAACCCACCCAAGCACTACTGTGCCCTCTATATAACCCCTTTCACACATGCATATAACATATGTATATGAAACAAAAAAACAGTACTGGTGTCAGTGTGCTAGAGTTTTTCTGATGTGTGTAAGGTAAGAAGAGAATGAAGTTACCAAGCTTCTTCTACATTTTACACTTGGTAGTGTTAAACACGTACAGCACATAGATGCCATCCGTGTACATGTTTTTCCTGCAGCACTGATGACTAGGACAAATTAGACATGTCTTCACATGGTTCCCAAAGACACAAGGCCCATTTGAAAACAGACACATAAAAATCACCATAGGTTAGAATGGTTGTGTGTGGTGTATTTGTGGAAAAAAACTGAATTATATGTACATGCGAAGGGAGTGTAAGAAAGACCCAGTGCCAAATGTCTGTCATAGACCAACCTCTGGGTGCATAACAGGATTGGCAGACAGTAAGCCGATCTTCCAGATCCCTCTCTTCACTGATATCTGCCTGAGAACAGTTGACACCTGCTGACAGTCTAATATGTACGGGCAGCCTATAACCAGAAACTAGATATCAAAGTTGAAAGTGGATGTCAGTGTAAAAGGAATAGGTGATCTACAATTTTTGCCTAAAAGCCCAGTTACACACACAGATAATTGTGCAGAGATTGTTCGCAGATCTCTGGTTGCAGTGAAATCATGGACACTGTTATATTTTGTGGCCGTGTACAAATGGTACATGTGTCCATGATTTCACTGCAACCAGAGATCTGTGAACAATCTCTGCACAATTATCTGTGTGTGTAACTGGGCCTTAACTGAACCCAGATTATACAAAATAGTTTTTTTCTGATTATAGACTTTATGAATATGCTCAAACTGCTAACAGCATTGACAGCTGTGTTGAATCAGTTACCACACCAAAAATCCCTATGTGAACATAGCCTTAGGCAGGGATTCTAGGTACGTGCACAGAACTGCTCATGGTTCTGGGGGCACAGGGATCCTGACAGGTTCCCTTTAAAGAGGCTGTTGGCACAGAATGACTGTAAAACAAGTACAGGTGCTCTGTGCATCATGGCAGAGCCAAACTATTAAGGCCCTGTTACATGGTACGATATCGTGAATGATATCACTGAAACGCATGGGTTTGGAGTTGTTTAAACGACATAGTTAGGACGTCGTTGCGTGTAACGCCAAGATACGACTACAATAAATCGTTGCATCGTTGATCGCAGATTTGTGAACATGTTCTCAAATCAAACGATCCTCGATCAGCCAACCTGCTGCATCGCTCGGTGTGACACCGCCATAACGATGTCGTTGAAGACTTCTCCTATTCACAACAGTGAACAAGTATCTTGCTAGGTTGTGTGAACAATAGCTGCTCGCCACATCGCTGGTGAGTCGTTCATGATATCTACACCTGCGACATCTCACCAACGATGTCAAAAAGATGCCCTAACGACCGCACTCCCGTGAGATCATTGGTGATATCTTAACGACATTGAAGCGTGTAACTATACCTTTAGATACACCCTCCCACCTGCTTGTTTTCTTTTTATCTCCATCTTTGATTGACTGCTCTGGTTCCATAGATCAAGAGAAAGAAGGAGTCAAGATATAAAACAAGCAGGTGAGAAGGTGTATTTAATAGTTTGGCCTTGCCATAATACACGAATGCACATGGGAAAGGGATGCATTCTTTGTAGCAAAGAAGGTACAGAAAAATTAAAACATCTTGTCTAATAGGAGCTCTGACATTACACAGATGACTCAGGAATATGAGGTGCTCATTCTTATATATGTGCCCCTGACATGTAATGTGCAATGGCCGCTTCTAACATGGTCTGGTCTTATCACAGCTCCTGGGTTGGGGGTGAGGGAGGGAAGGAAAGAAAGGAAGGAAAAAAAAAAAAAAAAGTACAGACATTAAAGCACTGGATCACCAATTCTTTGAGGTACCGTATATACTTGAGTATAAGCAGAGCTTTTCAGCACAAAAATTGTGCTGAAAAGTGCCCCCCTCGGCTTCTACTCGAGTCACAGTGACGGCTCAGTGGGTGGGTGATCAGGAGCTGGAGGAGGGGAGGCTGCAATAGGAGAGCCCGGTCACGTGCCCCCGCTCATTAGTGCAATGCAATATGCACGGCACCCCCCTGTCCATCAGCGGCAGGTGGAGCGGTGCATATTACATTGCATTATGTCAGCACCCCCCCCTTCCCCCATCAGTGGTATACAGGCCCCCCTTGCTGCCGCACACCTGTAAAACAATACATCATTCATACTTAACCCTGTCGCTCTGTCACCGCGCGTCCTCCGGTCTTCTTCCTGCTTGTACCCGGCGTCATGTGACCGACGCAGAAGCAATGACGTCATCGCTGCTGCCCCCGCAGGGTACAAGCAGGAAAAAGCATGAAGACCGGAGGATGCGCGGTGACACAGCGAGGGGGACAAGTATGGATGAGCTATTATTTTACAGGTGTGCGGCAGCAAGGGGGCCTGTATATACCACAGATGGAGGAGCCTGTATCTACCACTGATTGGAGGGGGGGTGGCGTACTGTATATACCACCGATGGGGTGGGGGTGGCGTTCTGTATATACCACCGATTGGGGGGGGGGGGGTTGTATACTTGTCTACTTCCTCCCCTGCCCAGGAGAAGTGGTATGATCAGACCATGTCCCAGTACAGTCAGCCACAGCCATTATACAGTACATAGCAGGGACACATATATGGGATTATCTCAACACACAAGTTTTTTTTTTTTTTTTTTTTTATAAACACATCCAATTGTGGAACTTATTATTCCAAGATCTCCATCTATCCCCACACACCCCACCTCCGGTACACATGACGATTCATACACACCCGTGCCTCCTCAATACACACACACACGCACCTGCCTCCTCAGTACACGCCACACACACACGCCTGCCTCCTCATACACCACAACGCACACACGCACACCGTGCCTCCTCAGTACACGCAACACGACCCGTCCATCCTCAGTACACGCACACACGCACACCTGCCTCCTCAGTACACGCACACACGCACACCGTGCCTCCTCAGTACACGCACACACACGCACCCGTGCCTCCTCAGTACACGCACACACCACGCACCCGTGCCTCCTCAGTACACGCACACACCACACCGTGCCTCCTCAGTACACGCACACACCACCCGTGCCTCCTCAGTACACCGCACACACACACACACCGTGCCTCCTCAGTACACACGCACACACCACTCGTGCCTCCTCAGTACACGCACGCACACACACAGCCGTGCCTCCTCAGTACACGCACGCACACACAGCCGTGCCTCCTCAGTACACACAACACACGCACACCACAGCCGTGCCTCCTCAGTACACGCACGCACACACACGCCGTGCCTCCTCAGTACACGCACGCACACACAGCCGTGCCTCCTCAGTAACACGCACACACACACAGCCGTGCCTCCTCAGTACAACGCACGCACACACAGCCGTGCCTCCTCAGTACAACGCACGCACACACAGCCGTGCCTCCTCAGTACAACGCACGCACACACAGCCGTGCCTCCTCAGTACACGCACGCACACACACAGCCGTGCCTCCTCAGTACAACGCACGCACACACAGCCGTGCCTCCTCAGTACACGCACGCACACACAGCCCGTGCCTCCTCAGTACACGCACGCACACACAGCCGTGCCTCCTCAGTACAACCGCACGCACACACAGCCGTGCCTCCTCAGTACACGCACGCACACACAGCCGTGCCTCCTCAGTACACGCACGCACACACAGCCGTGCCTCCTCAGTACAACGCACGCACACACAGCCGTGCCTCCTCAGTACACGCCACGCACACACAGCCGTGCCTCCTCAGTACACGCACGCACACACAGCCGTGCCTCCTCAGTACAAACGCACGCACACACAGCCGTGCCTCCTCAGTACAACGCACGCACACACAGCCGTGCCTCCTCAGTACAACGCACGCACACACAGCCGTGCCTCCTCAGTACACGCACGCACACACAGCCGTGCCTCCTCAGTACACCACGCACACACAGCCGTGCCTCCCAGTACAACGCACGCACACACAGCCGTGCCTCCTCAGTACACGCACGCACACACAGCCGTGCCTCCTCAGTACAACGCACGCACACACAGCCGTGCCTCCTCAGTACAACGCACGCACACACAAGCCGTGCCTCCTCAGTACACGCACGCACACACAGCCGTGCCTCCTCAGTACAACGCACGCACACACAGCCGTGCCTCCTCAGTACACGCACGCACACACAAGCCGTGCCTCCTCAGTACACACGCCACGCACACACACACAGCCGTGCCTCCTCAGTACAACGCCACGCACACACAGCCGTGCCTCCTCAGTACACGCACGCACACACAGCCGTGCCTCCTCAGTACAACGCACGCACACACAGCCGTGCCTCCTCAGTACAAAGTACACCAGCACGCACGCACACACAGCCGTGCCTCCTCAGTACACGCACGCACACACAGCCGTGCCTCCTCAGTACACACGCACGCACACACAGCCGTGCCTCCTCAGTACACGCACGCACACACAGCCGTGCCTCCTCAGTACACACGCACACACAGCCGTGCCTCTCAGTACACCACCACACCAGCCGTGCCTCCTCAGTACAACGCACGCACACACAGCCGTGCCTCCTCAGTACACGCACGCACACACAGCCGTGCCTCCTCAGTACACGCACGCACACACAGCCGTGCCTCCTCAGTACACGCACGCACACACAGCCGTGCCTCCTCAGTACACGCACGCACACACAGCCGTGCCTCCTCAGTACACCACGCACGCACACACAGCCGTGCCTCCTCAGTACACGCACGCACACACAGCCGTGCCTCCTCAGTACACGCACGCACACACAGCCGTGCCTCCTCAGTACAACGCACGCACACACAGCCGTGCCTCCTCAGTACAACGCACGCACACACAGCCGTGCCTCCTCAGTACAACGCACGCACACACAGCCGTGCCTCCTCAGTACACGCACGCACCACAGCCGTGCCTCCTCAGTACACACGCACACACAGCCGTGCCTCCTCAGTACGAACACACGCACGCACACACACACAGCCGTGCCTCCTCAGTACACCGCACCAGCGCACACACACACCAGCCGTGCCTCCTCAGTACACGCACGCACACACAGCCGTGCCTCCTCAGTACACGCACGCACACACAGCCGTGCCTCCTCAGTACACGCACGCACACACAGCCGTGCCTCCTCAGTACACGCACGCACACACAGCCGTGCCTCCTCAGTAACAACGCACGCACACACAGCCGTAGCCTCCTCAGTACAACGCACAGCACACACAGCCGTGCCTCCTCAGTAAAACGCAACGCACACACACAGCGTGCCTCCTCAGTACACACCACGCACACAACACAGCCGTGCCTCCTCAGTACAACGCACGCACACACAGCCGTGCCTCCTCAGTACAAACGCACGCACACACAGCCGTGCCTCCTCAGTACACGCACAGCACACACAGCCGTGCCTCCTCAGTACACGCACACACAGCCGTGCCTCCTCAGTACAACGCACAACACACACATCCGTGCCTCCTCAGTACAACACGCACACACACACATCCGTGCCTCCTCAGTACACGCACACACACACATCCGTGCCTCCTCAGTACACGCACACACACACACATCCGTGCCTCCTCAGTACACGCACACACACACATCCGTGCCTCCTCAGTACACGCACACACACATCCGTGCCTCCTCAGTACACGCACACACACATCCGTGCCTCCTCAGTACACGCACACACACATCCGTGCCTCCTCAGTACACGCACACACACACACACATCCGTGCCTCCTCATAGGGCTGGGCGATTAATCGAATTAATTCGATTAATTCGCCCCCTGCTGTGGCCACGATTGTAGTTTTCTTACAAATCGTGTAATTCGATTTAAAATGGCGGCATTTCCGGTCCGGCGTCACCTGGCACACTGCGGTGCGCTCTTCCTCCTCCCCGGCCGGCGCTGGATTGGCCCGGACACTGGGGGCCGCCGACCTCCGCCTCCTCCCCGGCCGGCGGTGACAAGCAGCACAGCAGAGCGCAGCATGGCTCCGGTGCTGGTCCGCCCCGCCCCCTGGCAGCAGTTAACACCCCCCGGGCACGTCGCGCTGTGGCTGACGTCACCCGGCGCGCCGCACAGACGGAGTCACGGAGAGGAGAAGAGGAGCCGAGGTTAGGAGCTGCTGACCGCTGTGGCCTGCCTCCTCCTCCTGAGTCCCGACTCCTGACTCAGATTGAGTCGTCTGGGTGCCGGTCCGTCCTAGGCCAGCTGCGCCTACAACTCTACTCCCTACTCCTAATAAAGTAACAAGTAACGCTAAACAGGCGTGGGAGGGGGGGTTTATGTGGAGGGGGGGGGGGGGTGCCTGTGGGAGTTATGAGGTGTATATATATCTACATCAGGGCAGGTGCAGGCACACACTATGAGGTATAATATTATACCTCATAGTGTGTGCCTGCCTGGTGATGTATACATATATACACCATAGTGTGCCTGCCTGATGTATACATATATATACTTGAGGTATATATATGTATGCATCAGGCAGGCACACTATGAGGTGTATATATGTATACATCAGGCAGGCACACACACTATAAGGTGTATATATGATATATACACCTCATAGTGTGTGTGCCTGTCTGATGTATACATATATACACCTCAAAGTGTGCCTGCCTGAGGTATAAATTATATATATATATATATATATATATATATATATATATATACATATACACACACCTCAGGCAGGCACACTGAGGTGTATATATGTATACATCAGGCAGTGAAACACATAATACACAGAGCACAGCTGTATATAGATGACTGTCATCTATATACAGCTGTGCTGTGTGTGCAGCCTGTGCGTGCTCTATATACAGCCCGGTGCACTGTGTGTATGATATATACTGTGTATACTGTGTGTATGATATATACTGTGTATGCTGTGTGTATGATATATACTGTGTATGCTGTGTGTATGATAGATACTGTGTGTATGATATATGCTGTAGATACTGTGTGTATGATATATGCTGTAGATACTGTGTGTATGATATATACTGTGTATACTGTGTGTATGATATATACTGTGTGTATGATATATACTGTGTGTATGATATATACTGTATATACTGTGTGTATGATATATACTGTATATACTGTGTATGCTGTATACACTGTGTATGCTGTATACACTGTGTATGCTGTATACATATATAAAAAAAAAATCGAGATTTAAATCGAAAATCGTCCATAGGTTTAAAAAAAATCGAGATTGATTTTTTCCAAAATCGCCCAGCCCTACCTCCTCAGTACACGCACACACACACACATCCGGGCCTCCTCAGTACACACGCGCACATCCGGGCCTCCTCAGTACACACGCGCACATCCGGGCCTCCTCAGTACACACGCGCACATCCGGGCCTCCTCAGTACACACGCGCACATCCGGGCCTCCTCAGTACACACGCGCACATCCGGGCCTCCTCAGTACACACGCGCACATCCGGGCCTCCTCAGTACACACGCGCACATCCGGGCCTCCTCAGTACACACGCGCACATCCGGGCCTCCTCAGTACACACGCGCACATCCGGGCCCTAGCTCCTCAGTACCACACGCGCACATCCGGGCCTCCTCAGTACACACGCGCACATCCGGGCCTCCTCAGTACACACGCGCACATCCGGGCCTCCTCAGTACACACGCGCACATCCGGGCCTCCTCAGTACACACGCGCACATCCGGGCCTCCTCACTACACACGCGCACATCCGGCCTCCTCACTACACACGCGCACATCCAGGCCTCCTCAGTACACACGCGCACATCCAGGCCTCCTCAGTACACACCACACCACTCACACACCACATCCAGGCCTCCTCAGTACACACGCGCACATCCAGGCCTCCTCAGTACACCACGCGCACATCCAGGCCTCCTCAGTACACACGCGCACATCCAGGCCTCCTCAGTACACACGCGCACATCCAGGCCTCCTCAGTACACACCGCACATCCAGGCCTCCTCAGTACACACGCGCACATCCAGGCCTCCTCAGTACACACGCGCACATCCAGGCCTCCTCAGTACACACGCGCACATCCAGGCCTCCTCAGTACACACGCGCACATCCAGGCCTCCTCAGTACACACGCGCACATCCAGGCCTCCTCAGTACACACGCGCACATCCAGGCCTCCTCAGTACACACGCGCACATCCAGGCCTCCTCAGTACACACGCGCACATCCAGGCCTCCTCAGTACACACGCGCACATCCAGGCCTCCTCAGTACACACGCGCACATCCAGGCCTCCTCAGTACACACGCGCACATCCAGGCCTCCTCAGTACACACGCGCACATCCAGGCCTCCAGTAAACCACGCTCCATACACACGCGCACATCCAGGCCTCCTCAGTACACACGCGCACATCCAGGCCTCCTCAGTACACACGCGCACATCCAGGCCTCCTCAGTACACACGCGCACATCCAGGCCTCCATCAGTACACACAGCCATCACCAGGTCCTCCTCAGTACAACACGACACATCCAGGCCTCCTCAGTACACACACGCACATCCAGGCCTCCTCAGTACACACCACACATCCAGGCCTCCTCAGTACACACACACACATCCAGGCCTCCTCAGTACACACACACACATCCAGGCCTCCTCAGTACACACACACACACATCCAGGCCTCCTCAGTACACAACCACACAGACACCCCAATCCAGGCCTCCTCAGTACAACACACACCCATACACACACAATCCAGGCCTCCTCAGTACACACACACACATCCAGGCCTCCTCAGTACACACACACACATCCAGGCCTCCTCAGTACACACACACCACACATCATCCAGGCCTCCTCAGTACACACACACACATCCAGGCCTCCTCAGTACACACACACACATCCAGGCCTCCTCAGTACACACACACACATCCAGGCCTCCTCAGTACACACACACAACATCCAGGCCTCCTCAGTACACACACACACATCCAGGCCTCCTCAGTACACACACACACATCCAGGCCTCCTCAGTACACACACACACATCCAGGCCTCCTCAGTACACACACACACATCCAGGCCTCCTCAGTACACACACACACATCCAGGCCTCCTCAGTACACACACACACATCCAGGCCTCCTCAGTACACACACACACATCCAGGCCTCCTCAGTACACACACACACATCCAGGCCTCCTCAGTACACACACACACATCCAGGCCTCCTCAGTACACACACACACACATCCAGGCCTCCTCAGTACACACACACACACATCCAGGCCTCCTCAGTACACACACACACATCCAGGCCTCCTCAGTAAACACATAGCTCCCACACACATCCAGGCCTCCTCAGTACACACACACATCCAGGCCTCCTGAGCTCAGGTTCCCTCCCCCTCTGATGCCTTCCATTCATTCAGTCCGGGGAGCTCTGCGGCTCCACCATTCCCAGCCCGGGATTCTGGCGCCATGTGCGGGGCGGCACCACGTGTTACCTGAGACAAGGACTCTGTACTCGGATCGCCGGGACGGGGGCCCGTTCCTCCCTCGTGGTCCGCCATATTGCCCCCCTGATCCCCGGTTTGAGCGGGGAAACTCCACGCGTAACCGGGAAGAGCCGAACTCGTATCCGTTGCGCCCGAACACGGCGTCCTCCGCATCCCTGCAAGAACAAGAGAACAATGAGGCCGCGCAGAGCACAGGCCCGAACAAAGCCGCCGTGGGCCTGGGACCCGGAAGCCTCCGCCCCCTCCCGACACGCGGTGCGCGGACACACGCCGCACGGCACCCCGGCACACTCACCGCGGGTCCTGGAAGCTGATGAAGGCGAACGGTGCGGCGCCGCTCCCCCCGCGATTCTTCAGCTCGACGGTGCGGATCCGCCCGTACCGATGGAACAGCTCCTCCAGCTCCTTCTCCCGGACATCGGCCGGTAAATTCCCCACATAAATGCGCCCATCCCCGGAGCCCCGTGAGTTCTCCCGCTCCCAGCCGCCAGACATCCTGTCGCTTCCTGTGACCGGCCGCGCGGAGCACGGCGGGAGAGCACCGGAAGAACCTACAAGCGGAAGTGCCGGCGGGGACGAGCCTTAAAGGGGCCGTCCGTTACAGCGGGAGCGCGCAGTGTAGTCCGGGCACGCCGGAGACAGTGCAGAGGGCAATGTCAGGATCCTGAGGCCAAAGGGGCAGGCAGTGGCCCCTGTGCAGGAGCCCGGCCCTACTATAGAGACCTCCAGCTCCCCAGTCACCCACGTGTTTAACACTTATTTACCACGTCACTGTCAGCTGCTGTGTAATCCCACCACTGCATCATGTCCCCAGCCGTGCCCACAATCAGGATTATACAGTACAGACAGTGGATGGATAGAAATCTCACACCCACTGTGCGTCTTTTTTCCGTAGAGTAAATTGACATGTGATGCGGCTTCCGGAAATGCTGCATGGCAATCAGTGGCGTAACGTCAGGCCTAGGGGCCCCGATGCGAAAGCTCCAACGGGGCCCCCAATTATTGCACATCTTTAATAGTATTAGTATTTTTCTATAGACCAAAGGGACTTTCGGGGCCCCCCTAGGCTGCAGGGCCCGGGTGCGATCACAACCCCTGCACCTATTGTAGTTACGCCCCTGATGGCAATTTGTACTTGTAGAGACGTGCATATAGAGAAAATATGCTGCGCCCAGAATCCTGATCGTGGGCACTGACCGCAGAGAACACTCACATCACCACAAGAGAAGACACACTGCATCCAGAATGTATCGTCTCCTGACCGCAGAGAACACAAGCGGCTCCACAAGACACTGCATTCAGAATGTATTGTCTCCTGACCATGGGCACTGACCACAGAGAACGCTCACCTCTCCACAAGAGAAGACACACTGCATCCTGACTGCAGAGAATGCTCACATCACCACAAGAGAAGACACACTGCATCCTGACTGCAGAGAATGCTCACATCACCACAAGAGAAGACACACTGCATCCTGAATGCATCATCTGATCGTGGTCACTGACCGCAGAGAACGCTCACATCACCACAAGAGAAGACACACTGCATCCAGAATGTATCGTCTCCTGACCGTGGGCACTGACCGCAGAGAACACAAGCGTCTCCACAAGAGAAGACACACTGCATCCTGAATGCATCGTCTCCTGACCGTGGGCACTGACCGCAGAGAACACAAGCGTCTCCACAAGAGAAGACACACTGCATCCTGAATGCATCGTCTCTTGACCATGGCCACTGACCCACAGAGAACACAAGCGTCTCCACAAGAGAAAACACACTGCATCCTGAATGCATCGTCTCCTGACCGTGGGCACTGACCGCAGAGAACGCTCGCGTCTCCACAAGAGAAGACACACTGCATCCTGAATGCATCGTCTCTTGACCATGGGCACTGACCCACAGAGAACACAAGCGTCTCCACAAGAGAAAACACACTGCATCCTGAATGCATCGTCTCCTGACCGTGGGCTCTGACCGCAGAGAACGCTCGCGTCTCCACAAGAGAAGACACACTGCATCCTGAATGCATCGTCTCCTGACCGTGGGCACTGACCCACAGAGAACACAAGCGTCTCCACAAGAGAAAACACACTGCATCCTGAATGCATCATCTCGAGACCGTGGGCACTGACCGCAGAGAACGCTCTCATCTCCACAAGAGAAGACACACTGCATCCTGACTGCAGAGAATGCTCACATCACCACAAGAGAAGACACACTGCATCCTGAATGCATCATCTGATCGTGGTCACTGACCGCAGAGAACGCTCACATCACCACAAGAGAAGACACACTGCATCCAGAATGTATCGTCTCCTGACCGTGGGCACTGACCGCAGAGAACACAAGCGTCTCCACAAGAGAAGACACACTGCATCCTGAATGCATCGTCTCCTGACCGTGGGCACTGACCGCAGAGAACACAAGCGTCTCCACAAGAGAAGACACACTGCATCCTGAATGCATCGTCTCTTGACCATGGCCACTGACCCACAGAGAACACAAGCGTCTCCACAAGAGAAAACACACTGCATCCTGAATGCATCGTCTCCTGACCGTGGGCACTGACCGCAGAGAACGCTCGCGTCTCCACAAGAGAAGACACACTGCATCCTGAATGCATCGTCTCTTGACCATGGGCACTGACCCACAGAGAACACAAGCGTCTCCACAAGAGAAAACACACTGCATCCTGAATGCATCGTCTCCTGACCGTGGGCTCTGACCGCAGAGAACGCTCGCGTCTCCACAAGAGAAGACACACTGCATCCTGAATGCATCGTCTCCTGACCGTGGGCACTGACCCACAGAGAACACAAGCGTCTCCACAAGAGAAAACACACTGCATCCTGAATGCATCATCTCGAGACCGTGGGCACTGACCGCAGAGAACGCTCTCATCTCCACAAGAGAAGACACACTGCATCCTGACTGCAGAGAATGCTCACATCACCACAAGAGAAGACACACTGCATCCTGAATGCATCATCTGATCGTGGTCACTGACCGCAGAGAACGCTCACATCACCACAAGAGAAGACACACTGCATCCAGAATGTATCGTCTCCTGACCGTGGGCACTGACCGCAGAGAACACAAGCGTCTCCACAAGAGAAGACACACTGCATCCTGAATGCATCGTCTCCTGACCGTGGGCACTGACCGCAGAGAACACAAGCGTCTCCACAAGAGAAGACACACTGCATCCTGAATGCATCGTCTCTTGACCATGGGCACTGACCCACAGAGAACACAAGCGTCTCCACAAGAGAAAACACACTGCATCCTGAATGCATCGTCTCCTGACCGTGGGCACTGACCGCAGAGAACGCTCACGTCTCCACAAGAGAAGACACACTGCATCCTGAATGCATCGTCTCCTGACCGTGGGCACTGACCCACAGAGAACACAAGCGTCTCCACAAGAGAAAACACACTGCATCCTGAATGCATCGTCTCCTGACCGTGGGCACTGACCGCAGAGAACGCTCGCGTCTCCACAAGAGAAGACACACTGCATCCTGAATGCATCGTCTCTTGACCATGGGCACTGACCCACAGAGAACACAAGCGTCTCCACAAGAGAAAACACACTGCATCCTGAATGCATCGTCTCCTGACCGTGGGCACTGACCGCAGAGAACGCTCGCGTCTCCACAAGAGAAGACACACTGCATCCTGAATGCATCGTCTCCTGACCGTGGGCACTGACCCACAGAGAACACAAGCGTCTCCACAAGAGAAAACACACTGCATCCTGAATGCATCATCTCGAGACCGTGGGCACTGACCGCAGAGAACACTCTCGTCTCCACAAGAGAAGACACACTGCATCCTGACTGCAGAGAATGCTCACATCACCACAAGAGAAGACACACTGCATCCTGAATGCATCATCTGATCGTGGTCACTGACCGCAGAGAACGCTCACATCACCACAAGAGAAGACACACTGCATCCAGAATGTATCGTCTCCTGACCGTGGGCACTGACCGCAGAGAACACAAGCGTCTCCACAAGAGAAGACACACTGCATCCTGAATGCATCGCCTCTTGACCGTGGGCACTGACCGCAGAGAACACAAGCGTCTCCACAAGAGAAGACACACTGCATCCTGAATGCATCGTCTCCTGACCGTGGGCACTGACCGCAGAGAACACAAGCGTCTCCACAAGAAGAAACACACTGCATCCTGAATGCATCGTCTCTTGACCATGGGCACTGACCCACAGAGAACACAAGCGTCTCCACAAGAGAAAACACACTGCATCCTGAATGCATCGTCTCCTGACCGTGGGCACTGACCGCAGAGAACGCTCGCGTCTCCACAAGAGAAGACACACTGCATCCTGAATGCATCGTCTCCTGACCGTGGGCACTGACCCACAGAGAACACAAGCGTCTCCACAAGAGAAAACACACTGCATCCTGAATGCATCATCTCGAGACCGTGGGCACTGACTGCAGAGAACGCTCTCGTCTCCACAAGAGAAGACACACTGCATCCTGAATGCATCGTCTCCTGACCGTGGGCACTGACCCACAGAGAACACAAGCGTCTCCACAAGAGAAGACACACTGCATCCTGAATGCATCGTCTCCTGACCGTGGACACTGACTGCAGAGAACGCTGCGTCTCCACAAGAGAAGACACACTGCATCCTGAACGCATCGTCTCCTGACCGTGGGCACTAACCGCAGAGAACGCTTGCGTCTCCACAAGAGAAGACACACTGCATCCTGAACGCATCGTCTCCTGACCGTGGGCACTGACCCACAGAGAACACAAGCGTCTCCACAAGAGAAAACACACTGCATCCAGAATGCATCATTTCCTGACCATGTGCACTGACCCACAAAGAAAACAAGCATCTCCATAAGAGAAGACACACTGCATCCAGAATGCATCATCTCCTGACCGTGGGCATTGACAGCAGAGGACGCTCACATCTCCACAAGAGAAGACACACTGCATTCAGAATGTATTGTCTCCTGACCATGGGCACTGACCCACAGAGAACGCTCACATCTCCACAAGTAAAGACACACTTCATCTAAAATGCATCATCTCCTGATTGTGGGCACTGAGCCGCAGAGAACACAAGCATCTCCACAAGAGAAGACACACTGCATCGTCTCCTGACCATGCCATGGGCACTGACCCACAGAGAACTCTCGAGTCTCCCCAAGAGAAGACACACTGCATCGTCTCCTGATCGTGGACTCTTACCTTCTCATACATGTCATCTCACCTGTTTAGGAAAATAATATATATCAATATATGAAAATATCCAAAGATTTATCAGTTTGCTTGTATCTACTGCGTGTCTCGCATAGATGCACCCCTTTAAATACTACTCGCCTTTAATAAAATAGTGTTTTCATATTGAGTATTGCTTACTGTGAATTATAGTGCAGGTCATCTAGGTCTTGGAGTGAGGTGAAAGAATAGGACATTTTAATAATAAGGCAGAATGTTCCAGAAGATCAGATAATGAAGAAATATGATCAGCTTCCATAATGTTAAATAAAACTAAAATGATTAATCTAATGCAAGCATGAATACGTACATAGAATAGATTTGCATAATCCAATCATTTTACAGCTATTAGTTATGTTTATTATTCTGTATCCAATCAATGAATGATCTTATTCTGCGGTAACAACTCTTAAAATTGTTTGCATAATTTAATTTGTCTTCTTATGATCTCTTAGCATCTTGAACTTGTGTTAGGTGTCTGTTATTCTCACTGCACTGCACGCGTTCATTATCTAATTTGGCTACAAATGGACTAAGGCTGGAAACACACTGTCCGAGTGATATACTAGTAGTCACTCGGACAGTGTCGGATTATTAACCCTGAACAGCCTCTCCCTGTCAGCAACTCCACACTCTCACCCTTAGGGTACCTTTACACGCGGCTACATTTCTAGGGTGGCTACAGGTAACTTACTGGTTGCAGTGAAATCATGGAGAGATTATTCCATTTGTACACAGCAACAAGATAGAACCTTGTCTCCATGATTTCACTGCAACCAGTAAGTTACCTGTAGCCACCCTAGAAATGTAGCCGCGTGTAAAGGTACCCTTACAGGGAGAGGTCGTTCAGAGTTAATGATCCGACTGACTCGTATAGAGAGTGTGCTTCCAGCCTAAGATTGATACTCCTGATTGAGGAGTCCTTAACCTCTTAACGATGGCCTTACGTCTACAGACGTCGGAAAAAAAGGGTACTTATGCCTAGCCGACAGCTGTAGATGTAAGGCAGGAATAAGCCCAGGTGCTCCGCCCCTGGAGCTAAAATCTCCGGGGTTTCAGCTACCGGGGGTAGCTGAGACCCTAGAGATTAGGAATGTCTGGTTTTTTACCGGCACCAGTAATGTGATGACCGGTAAGCACCATTTACCGATCATCACATTACAAAAAGTGGCATTGCCGGTAAAAATGCTTTCACTTTGATCCGACATGAAAACACGTCGGATCAAAGTGAAAGCATTAACCCCTAACTCCCACAAGATCCCCAGTACCGGGGATCATCCCTCCCCCTGACCATCTCAAAATGCCGGCGGCCTGCGTAAAACCCGCCGCCTCCGTTGCACCTTTATGTGATCTGACAGGTCAGATCGCATAGAGATGCCATTCCTGAGGGTCCCCTCAGTGGCCCCCCAATGTCACTCCCACCCGTGACCTCCGCTCCCCCTGCTCCGCTCCCCAGCTCCCGGTGCCTCCTCATAACTCCATCCGATTTGAGGGAGTTTTCCCTGTCATTCCCGCCCCCCAGGCTCTCACTCCTCCGGTCATCCCCCCCAGGTCATCACTTCTCTGGTAACTCCCCGGTCCCCACCCCTCCGGTCATCCCCCCCTCCCCCAGGTCATCACCCCTCCGGTAACTCCCCGCCCCCCCGGTCCGCACCCCTCCGGTCATCCAAACCAAGGTATCACTTCTCCGGTCATCCCCCGCTTCCCCCCCCTCCGATCTGCACCCCTCCAGCTTCCCCCTGATCCCCCCTTCCCTGCCTTTCATACTTACCAACCTCCGGTGCCGGCCGGCCCGTCCTGCAGCGTCGCCGTGTTCTCTCTGCCTCTGTCCCGGCGCACGCAGAGTGGGACAGAGGCAGAGTTAACCCCTGAATGACCACACAGGGGTGATCTGAAGTTAACCCCCTGTGATACAGCGCCAGAAAATGGCACTTCTATGAATGCGCCATTTTCTGGGGCGGCTGCGGGTTGCAATACGCGGCGGGGGGGCCCAGAAACGTTGGGCTTCCCTACGCTGAGGATTCCAGCCCCCAGCTGCCTAGTTGTACCTGGCTGGGCCAAAAATATGGCGAAGCCCACACCATTTTTTTTAAAAAAATTATTTCAAGAAATAATTTTAAAAAAAGGTGTCCGCTGTATTTTGCTTACCAGCCAGGTACAACTAAGTATCTGGGGGTGGATGGTAGCCTGTAGCTGCCTAGTTGTACCTGGGTGGAAACTAAAAATACGGCAAGCCCACGTCGTGTTTTTTTAAAAATTATTTCAAGAATTAAAAAAAAGGACTCGGCTGTATTTTGATAACCAGCCAGGTAAAACTTAGCAGCCAGGGGTGGGTGGCAACCTGTACCTGCCTGTTGCACTGTGCTAGTGACCAAAAATACAGCGGAGCCCTATTTCGTCAGTGCAAAATCTGACTTGTGGGGGAGCTGCAATGTTTAGGCACACAGGGTCTCTCCATATGCGGCATGGTGTCCGCTAACAATTGGAGCTAATTTTCCATTCAAATTGTTAGCAGACACCATGTCACATATGGAGAGCCCCTGTGTGCCTAAATATTGGAGCTCCCCCACAAGTGACCCCATTTTGGAAACTAGACCCCCCATGGAACATATCTAGATGCATACTGAGCACTTTGAACCCCCAGGTGCTTCATAAATTAATCTGTTAAAATGAAAAAAGAAAATGTTTGTGAAATAAAAAGTACTATTTCATTTTTATGGATACATTTGTGAAGCACCTGGGAGTTCAAAGTGCTCACTATGCATCTAGATAAGTTCCTTGGGGGTCAAGTTTCCAAAATGGGGTCCAAAATGTTTAGGCACACAGGAGCTCTCCAAACATGACATGGTGTCCGCTAACAATTTGAATGGAAAATTAGCTCAAATTGTTAGCGGACACCATGTCGGTTTTGGAGAGCCCATGTTTGCCTAAACATTGGAGCACCCCCACACGTGACCCCATTTTGGAAACTAGACCCCATCAAGGAACTTAGCTAGATGGATAGTGAGCACTTTAAACCCCCAGGTGATTCACAAATTGATCCATAAAAATGAAAAACTACTTTTTTTTCCCACAAAAATTTTCTTTTTTCATTTTACGGATTCGGTTGTGAAGCACCTGGGGGTTCAAAGTTCTCACCACGCATCTAGATAAGTTCCTTGGGAGTCTAGTTTCCAAAATGGGGTCACTTGTGGGGGAGCTCCAAAGTTTAGGCACACAGGGGCTCTCCATACACAACATGGTGTCCGCTAACAATTGGAGCTATTTCTCCATTCAAATTGCTAGCGGACACCATGTCGCGTATGGAGAGCCCCTGTGCGCCTAAACATTGGAGCTCCCCCACAAGTGTCCCCATTTTGGAAACTAGACCCCCCCCCAAGGAACTTATCTAGATACATATTGAGCTCTTTGAACCCTCAGGTGCTTCACAAATTGATCCGTAAAAATTAAAAAGTACTTTTTTTTCACAAAAAATTTGTTTTGGCCTCAATTTTTTCATTTTCACATGAGCAACAGGATAAAATGCATCCTAAAATTTGTTGGGCAATTTCTCCTGAGTACACCAGTACCTCATATGTGATCATAAACCACTGTTTGGACGCACGGCAGGCTCAAAAGGGAAGGCGCGCCATTTCACTTTTTGAATGGAAAATTAGCTCCAAAAGTCAAATTGCGCTCCTTCCCTTCTGCGCCCTGCCGTGCGCCCTAACAGTGGTTTATGACCACATATAAGGTATCGGTGTAGTCAGGAGAAATTGCCCAACAAATGTTAGGATACATTTTATCCTGTTGCCCATGTGAAAATGAAAGAATTGAGGCTAAATGAACATTTTTGTTGGACAAATTAAAATGTCAATTTTTTGTTTCCACTTTACTTTAGTTCCTGTGAAGCACCTGAAGGGTTAATAATCTTCCTGAATGTAATTTTGAGTAGCTTGAGGGGTGAAGTTTTTGGAATGGTTTTCACTTTTGGGTGTTTTCTGTCATGTACACCCCTCAAAGGGACTTCAAAAGTGATGTGGTCACTAAAAAAAATGGTTTTGTAAATTTTGCTGGAAAAATGTGAAATTGCAGATGAACTTTGAACCCTTATAACGTCCTAACCAGAACATTTTTTTGGCCAAAATTGTGCTGATGTGAAATAGACATGTGGGAAATGTTATGTATTAACTATTTTGTGTCACATAACGCTCTGGTTTAACAGAATAAAAATTACAATTTTCCAAATTTTCACCAAAGTTTTTATTTTTTCACAAATAAACGCAAAAATTATCGACCCAAATTTACGACTAACAGGAAGCCCAATATGTCACGAAAAAAACAATCTCAGAATCGCTAGGATCCTTTGAACCATTCCAGAGTTATTAACTCATAAAGGAACACTGGTCAGAATTGCAAAAAACGGTCTGGTCATTAAGGTGGAAATTGGCTCCGTCACTAAGGGGTTAAAGAGGACCTGTCACCCCCTTGGTGCTATGCTAATTGAATGCAGCACTAAATGCAGCATGTCTGCTGCATTCAGGAAGGCGTCCCTCATGTGTCTAGTTCCCCTGTAAGTTGTTTAAAAAGATTTTATAAAGTGTACAGATAAGGAGTACAGAGGGACTTACTCAGTAATGAGTCATCACTGTTCCCTGGTGTCCTCCCCGCCTCCAACCCTCTCTCTGCCCCTCCAGCCCTCTCAGTAACGCCACTTTTATGTGTCTCCCCTCCTCGGTCGCTCAATGCTGCTCTGTGTAGGTAGGAATCACTACACACATACAAGGAAAATATGCTTCAGGTGAAAGTTTATAGTGTCCGTTCAATGCGACAATAATATGACGTTTCGCCCCAATATGGGCCTTGATCACAAAGTCGCTTGGTTTCAATGCATCCAATGTAATGTAGTTACCCGTAGAGATGGTCAATGGAATGATTGTTACGACATTGAACCCCTTGGGTTTAGGTTGGAGGTAAAATCTAGGGTATACAATCCAAAAGGGTGCAGTTGTGGTAACCAATGCCATCAGTATGTTTTACAATAAGGTTGCGAAGGTGTGGACACAGCTCACTAGTTTTACCATCATGAAATGTTTCTTGTGCGGTACCTTGGCAAAGAGAGAGACCTTTTTTAAAGGCCATCAGTTGAACTAGTTTATGCTAGTGCATCTCAATGAATTAAAATATCAAAAATCAATGTACGGGCTTTTCAAATCATTGTTTTTGCTGATGTGCAGCAGACCCGGTATATTTATTTAATCTGCCTCCTAATGGCCGATCGGCAGGCCCCATGCATTGTCTATGGGGCTTGCGGCAAGTGCAGTTACGCCGGATCCGGCATTTGCGGCCACGAAAAAAAAACTGCAAGCAGCGGGTTTTTTTTTCGCTGCAGCAAATGCCGGATCTGCCACATCTGGCAGAGCCGCTCTTGCTGCACCCGACCGCAGGCCCATAGACAATGCATGGGGCTTGCCGGATCCGGGCCGCAAGTCAGCCATGAGTCGGCAGATGCGGCGCCACCTGCCGGATCGTCTGAAACATCAGCAAAACGCTGATGTGAAAGGTGCCTAATATAGCCATGTTTCAGGGCATTTCTGGGAGCCCTGAAACACATTGAATAATAAATCAATATTATATTCACCCTTTGTTGTCTCATGGAATATGGCAGCACGGTTTTTAACCTTTCGTCCTCCCTACCTTAATCCTACTGTTCTGTTTGGTCAAAAATTACAGAATTGGTTTTTTTTTTAAATTTGTAATCTTATGTATGAGTTGCATATTGTTCTTATTACTGCCTAATTAAAAATAGTTGAATCAGTGAAAAAAAATGACAGAATTTATTTTATTATTATATTATTTATTATTAATTATATTATATCAATTATATGCGCCATTACGTATGATGGCGCTTTACATGTGTAGGGGCAGACGAGGTCAACGTAAAATGATGACAATTAAATCATACAGGTACAGTAGGGAAATCCTGTCCGCGAGGGCTCCTGAATTTGAAGTTTTTATTTCAATTTTTCATTTGTTTATGAACAACCATGTTCACATACAGTATAATAATGCAACAGGTATTTAAATAAAACACTTCAATTAGCCAAAAATCAAAGACTTTAATAGGTCTTTCAAAAATGACCTGAACATTATAAGTGTATAGTAGACCCGAACAGAACAGCAGGGTTAAAGCAAATTGTCAGGTCACAAATCCACATATAACTGCTATCATCTTCTACTTCCTCCCTCTCAATTCTTTCTATTGATGTATTTCTTTTATTTATATTCCCCTCCTATCTTCTGTAAACTTCAAATAGAGAAATTTGTTCCATCTGTCATTCACAGTGAATGATCCACTTATTTCTCTGCTGTCCCCTCCCCATAGCATGAATATGCATGTCACAGCACAGGAAATCACTGGGGGAGGCTGTATCTCTCTGCTTATGTGCAGCATCACAAGAGGTGGGCAACAATACAGAAACTGTCACATCACATCAAAAATGACCTGACAGTGTCCCTTTAATTTTCTGAAATAATGACCTTTGGGTTTTCATTGGATTAAGTGATAATCATCAACATTAACATAAAAAAACACTTGAAATAGATCAATCTGTGTATAATGACTCCATATAATATGTTTCACTTTATGTATTGAATTACTGAAATAAATTACCTTTTTGATGATATTCAAATTCATTGAGCTGCACCTGTATTATTTTTCACTAAGTGGCAGGATCAGTTTGTAATTCCTGATAAATGTCAGCTGGTGTCATGACTTTCCATGGCTTTTTGCAGCTCTCTTTCTTCATGTGTTTAATACATTTTCCCTGTGTCATTTTTCATTATTACACTTTACTAAATTTATGGACATCCATGTTTGACTTCTTTGCCCATGTAAATTTGATGGGTTGTTACCAACATCTGGTGAGAAATTATTGTCAATAGTACCTTTAGAAATGTACACTACTGTTCAAAAGTTTGGGCTCACCCAGACAATTTAATTTTTTTTCCGGAAAACTCATACTTTTATTTATCAAATGAGTTGCAAAATTAATTAAATATATAGCCCAGACATTGGCAAGGTTAGACATAATAATTTTTATTTGAAATAATAATTTTCTCCTTCAAACTTTGCTTTCAAAGCTCCCTTTGCAGCAATTACAGCATTGCAGACCTTTGGCAGGTACTATTTAATGAAGCTGCCAGATGATGAGCTGTGAGGCGTCGAATTCTCAAACTAGAGACACTAATGTACTTGTCTTGTTGCTCAGTTGTGCAGCGGGGCCTCCCACTTCTCTTTCTACTCTGGTTAGAGCCTGTTTGTGGAGTAATACACACCGTTGTAGGAAATCTTCAGTTTCTTGGCAGTCTCTCGCATGGAATAGCCTTCATTTCTAAGAACAAGAATAGACTGTCGAGTTTCACATGAAAGTTCTCTTTTTCTGGCCATTTTGAGAATTTCATAGAACAAACAAATGTAATGCTCCAGATTCTCAACTAGCTCAAAGAAAGGTCAATTTTATAGCTTCTCTAATCAGCCAAACCATTTTCAGCTGTGCTAACATACTTGTACAAGGGTTTTATAGAGTTTCCTACACATCCATTAGCTTTCTTACAGAGTTAGCAAACACAATGTACCATTAAAACACTGGAGTGGTGGTTGTTAGAAATGGGCCTCTATACACCTATGTAGATATTGCATTAAAGACGTTTGCAGCTAGAATAGTCATTTACCACATTAACAGTGTATAGAGTATTTCTGATTCATTTAATGTTAGCTTCATTGAAAAAAAAATGTGCTTTTCTTTCAAAAATAAGGAAATTTCTAAATGACCCCAAACTTTTGAATGATAGTGCATTTACTTAGAAATTGGTGACATTTGCAAAATACTTATTTCACCTGCTGTATGTTGTCTCATATATGTTGCCTCATACCTGCAGTCTCATATATGTTGCCTCATACCTGCAGTCTCATATAGGTCACCTCATACATGTAGTCTCATATGTTGCCTTATACATGTAGTCTTGTATATATGTTTCCTCATACAAGTAGTATCATATATGTCACCTCATACATGGGAGTCTTGTATTTGTCAATTCATACATTTATGAAACAACAAAAGTACTCATGAAATATTAGGTCAAAATTATTCCAATATTTATTGATTAAGTTTTAAAAGCATACATTTAATCAAAATATTACAGTTACAGAATATGAGGAGGGTCAGAACCTAATTAATATATGCAAACTTTTGCTTGTGTTAGCACTGCTAAAGCTTTTTTATATGGGGTTCCAAATGTTCAACTATATGAGAGCTTAATACCAACACTTTATACTAAGCAGATCAACACACTTTCTATAGCACAATATTCAGCAGTGACTTGTATATACACATGTATTAATCTATTCAGGGAAGTACTAAGTCCCACAGTATTCTCTCCCAAGTGCTACATAAAGGGCTATGTTCCCACTTGCCTATAGCTGTAACAATCATCAACGGTGGTTCCCAACTTGCATAAATTAGTAAATAAAGGCTACACTTTAGAGATTGTGATCCCTCAGCTCTCTTCTCTCCCCTGCCCCAACACATATTTCGTATAGTCACTTCCTCAGGAGATGTATATATTATAAACACATATAATAAACTAGCTGGGTGCCCGATGCAGATGCATCGGGATTCTAGCAGAGCGAGTCTCTGACTCGCAATGGCCGCTTCGCGGCCAATGCTTCGCGCTGCTAAGGCGACTCGCCATGCCCGCTGCGCGGGCATAGCGAGTCGCCTTAGAACTGCGCGGCCATACATCAAACTAATTCCCAAATCAGGAAAAGATACCCTAGACCCATCGGATACCGACCGATATCGTTAATCAACCAAGACCTAAAGTTACTGTCCAAAATAATGGCAGATCGCCTAGCCTCAATTTTGCCAAACTTAATCCCCGCACATCAGGCAGGCTTCATAAAAGGAAGATCCACTACAACGAACATACGCAAAGCAATGCTGATAATGGATGTAGTGAGGGGGAGAGAGGGGGGTGGGAGAGGTTATCCAGCCATAGTCACATTAGATGCCGAAAAGGCTTTTGACAATGTACGATGGACATGGCTGGATAGGGTCTTCAAAACTTATAACCTTACAGGTAACTTTAGGACTTATCTAGGGGCCCTATATAACAACCCGAAAGCAAAGGTGAGCATACCGGGATTCCTCTCAGACGCCATTAGCCTCAATAAGGGAACTAGACAGGGCTGCCCACTCTCGCCCTTACTCTTTAATATGGCAATAGAACCACTGGCATTATATCTAGAACATCATAAGATATTCCGGGGCATCATGGTGGGATCAAAAGAGATACGTCTGGCGATGTTTGCTGATGATGTCATTCTTTTTTTGAATGACCCAGACAAAGATCTCAGGAACGTCCTTACAGAAATAGAACGATTGGGCAGATCTTCGGGTTTCACGCTCAACAAAAACAAGTGTGAAATCATGTTTCTGCAGAAAACACCTCCCCTGTCACCAGGACACCAATATGAGAATATACCGATAGCAAAAGACAAGATACGTTACCTGGGAATCCTTCTGGCCAGAACACCCACACAGATATATAAATACAACTTTGCTCCCATAATTGAAAAGATTGAAAAGGAACTACTGAGATGGAAAGACCTACCCTTGTCTCTATCAGGTCGGGCGCACTTGATCAAAATGATCAGCTTTCCGAGACTCCTTTACCCGCTCCAAAATATTCCCTTACTATTGAAACACGCAGATGTCAAACGACTCAATAAAGCATTCTCAAAATTTTTGTGGAGGGGGAGGAGAGCGAGGATAGCGATGCAGACACTTTTGCAGACAAAAGACTCGGGTGGGTTGGGTCTGCCAGATATAAGGGGCTATAATCTCGCCTGTATGGCCAGACATGTAGCAGACTGGTTACATAACACAGACAGATACTCTGACGTTACGCTGGAAAGTGAACTGGCCACACCGTGGGGGTTACCGGCCCTCCTTCACTCCCCACTATCAGTTATACCAAAAAGGATTAAAGACACGACGGTCTGCAGAGACACCATTGCCACATGGAAAGCCATTAGAAAGAAAATGAAACTTTCATGGAAAATCTCAGCACATCTATCCCCATGGAATCACCCTGGATTCACATTAGGCCGCCTAAATAAACTTTTTGGGGAATGGAGGGAAAAGGGAGTAAACACCATGAAAGACCTCATGAACATAAGCGAGAAGAGGTGGTTGACGGGTCGGGAGATATTGCAGAAGTTTGGACTCCCAAATACCCATTTCCTGCAATATTATCAGATAAGACACCAACTAATGGATAACCTCCTAGATATAAAGGGAGAGATAAATAATGAGCTCTGGGCAAACACGATTGACTCGAATCCATCCAACATAAACATCTCGTTTCTATATGCAGGGTTACAAAAGATCCTACGCCCGACTACCCCAGACAAATTGTTCCGAAGATGGAAAAAATACTTTCCTGACCAAGACTTGACCACAAAATTATTAGAGGGATGGCAATTAGCAAGGCGACACTTAGGAAATGAAAGATGGAGGGACACCCAATATAGGGTGATGCACGGGACTATTCAGGGTTTCAATATTCCATCGAAACAGGAAGGACCGCAGAGATGGTTAGCCTGCCCCAAATGTAAGGCCCCGATGACAGATATAGAACATGGACTATGGTCGTGTCCAGCAACCCAAAACTTGTGGAGGGGGGTTGAGACGTTAACAACAACCATGTCTGGACATAAAATTGGACTATCCCCATTGCTATGGATATTCCATTATGTCGACACGACTGACCAAACCCCGATTCCTTTGACTTTATTCCATACAATAGCCATTTTGGCTAAACGCCTTATACTTCAATGCTGGCTGGATGAGTCACTACCAGATGCTAAGGTGATTGTAACTGTAATGAGAAATGTCGCATTTCTGGAAAGAACAGAAACATTGAGGTCACCATCAACACTGACAACAAAATTCTTTCAGAAATGGCGCCCATTCATAGAGAAAATGATGACAAATCAAGACATTAGGGACTTTATGGCACCATTTAGGAGTACGACATGGTACGCGAAATCGGAGTTGGATGGTTCCCTAGGAAAACTCAGATGCGACGCAGCACAATAAGAATGCCAGCACAAATAATCCCGAAAACTAAAATAGTATATTTAGAGATCTAGAGAGTATATGAGAGACGCTTACACACATGAATCAGAATAGAATCTTCGCAGTGGGAGGGGGGGAGGAGGGAGAAAAGGGGAAAATTATTTGGAATGTTGAAACTGGTTATATGATTAACAATATTGTACACCCTTGTTATACAGATATTCCGTGTTACTGTTTGTCATATCCTTGTTCCTCTTTTTCTTTGTATGGATATACTTACTAAATAACATGTACTTTGGAATGTTGAAAACCCAATAAAAAGGTTGATTAAAAAAAAATAAAAAAAAAAAAAAAAATATGAAAAAAAAAAAAAAAAAAAAAAGAACTGCGCGGCCAATGCTTCGGTCATATCCACATGACGACATTGACTCGCAGCGTGAGCGGACTCAAAAGGGGCAAAAAACCCATTCGTGATTATATAATAGATACCAAGGGTTATTGTGTTTATAGCCTCACACATGTAGTTTAGTTTATGTCGCCCCATACATGTAGTCTCATATCACCTCATACATGTCTCATGTCGCCTCATACATGTAGTCTCATATGTTGCCTCACATGTAGTCTCATATTTATCGCCTCATACATGCCTTTTCATTTATGCTGCCTCATACGTTTAGTCTCATATATGTCGCCTCATATATGTAAACAAGAGACAAACTAAGGCACCCCCTAGCATGTAATGTGTACAGGTGCAAAGCTGAACATGACACATTGTAACAAAAAAAGACAGCTACACTCTGAATACTAAGCTATGCAATTTACAGGAAAATGAACTATCATAGCAAAGGAAATATATATAAAAATTGAGACACTTAGCATATAAATACATCCATAACCACCCAGTAGCCACAGTGAGGTGTGTCTCTTTACTGGAAATCTACACTGCCACTCTTTGGGTTTTTACACCTCCTTTTCAATGGGCGAGTAGGAACTTTCTAACAGAGAACGATAGGATACTACTTATCTTTTTGCTCAACTCTGTTTAGTTTTTCATACAAATAGACACTAAAGGGGGTGTCACACGCGTCAATGTCATCAGTGAGATGATTGCTGACGACATTGACGGCTGATCGCTGGTGAGCTGTAACACAGGCAGACTCACCAGCGATCAATGGACCAGAGACATCGCGGAAACGATTTAAATATCGTTTCCACGATGTCTTGCTCCCGCTGCCAGCCTGCTGGAAGCGGGAGCAGGCTGGTCTCCAAGGTAAACTGCGGGTATCTAGGCAGCGCGTGCTGCCTAGATACCCGATGTGTACCTTAGATACCAGCCGGTGAGCGGAGGAGGCTGGTAACTAAGGTACACATCGGGTATCTAGGCAGCGCGCGCTGCCTAGATACCCGCAGTTTACCTTGGATACCAGCTCCCAGCGCTTGTGAGAGGCGCTGGGAGCTGGAATATCGCTACTCCCGGTGTCACACGCAGCGATGCTGCGTGTCCACCGGGCGACCATCGCCAGGTTATAGGACAGATTCTAAAACCTGGCGATCATCAACCAGCGATTTATCGCTGGTTGATTCAGTATGTCACACGCATCAATATCGCTGCAACGTCACGTGCAGCCGTGATCGTGCAGGCGATATTGACGCGTGTGACATACCCTTAAGGCTATGTGCCCACTGTGTATTTCTGCTGCATTTTCTGCAACAAAAACACATGACCCACAGTTTTGCAATGAAAGTCAATGTGATTTTCAAAAAGCTGTGCCCACATGTGTTTATCAGTGGTGCCAAAAACGCATGCATTTATAAAAGTCCCTGTCAATTGTCTTGTGCTTTTTCTGGGCTGCGTTTTCCAGTTGCCAGCTATTGTAATGAGCTGAAAAGCACATCTCTTACAAAAACGCAGCAGAAAAGCACAGTGGGCACATAGCAGAAAAGCATGTATGTGTTTTTGAAAAACGCACATGTGGGCACAGGTTTTTGAAAATCACATTGACTTTCATTACAAAACTGTGGGTCATGTGTTTTTGGAGCAGAAAACGCAGCAGCAGAAACGCACAGTGGCACATAGATCATACCATTACAAAAACTAGCCTACTACTGTGTAGCTTCAGTTTATGCTGCAAGAATAGTTCTTTGATCTAGAGACTCTACAGGATCTCTGAAGGTGTCCTGTAGTATCTGGTGTCATGATCTGTAATTTGCGACATTGCGCCTCTATGGATCTGACTTGTTTTTCAAGCACCTCCACATAGTATTGTAGCAGCGAGCCATATGTTTAAGGAGGCCATGGACAATAGGAAATACCCTTGTCATTAAGTGGTGTAATTGGTATGCAAAAATCATTAGATAGGTGGTATAAAAATAAAGCTAGGGCATCGTGGTGACTTTGGCCACTAGATAGGTCAGATGTCCAAAGTTAGCTAGTTTTCACTACTACATCGTAGTATAATACAAGCAATTGGGGTTGCAATGTGATCCAAGGGTCCAATTTAGGTGCTTTCACTGGTGGGCAGGAGCCATCATCGTTAGTGCGACTGTTGAGTACCTACACAGTCTCATAAGCGGTAAACTATGATGCACTCTTTTTTTACACCACCAGAATATTATAGCCAGCTCTAATGTAACTTCTGGTGGTTGGGGTCAGATGGCAAGTCCTTGCTTCCCATGGGTGTGGAGTATAGTGAACCTGTTGTTGGTTCACTGTACTCCTTTGGACCCCATTTGTCAATGGCTAATCGCTGCATAGCAAGAACATCCCACAAGACCTGTTTTGATTATGGTCTGGCCCTAGCCATCATAATATGACCCTTGTCAAAGTGTTACAGATTATTCCTGCCTGTTTTTCTGCTTCCAACATATCAAGTTAACAAACTGGTTACTAACCCTAAATACTGTGACTTCTAGTAATGGCTCTTTTCACAACTTATCTGAAGCAAAAAGCTGGCTCCCTTGTGTAAATGATGGGAGCTGTCACCCCAGTGTGAGACACTTGTAGTTTATGAATGGCTCAAACTGGGGTAAAATTACACAATTCAGCTGCCGTTGCAAGCAAAATAATGCTTGAAAATGCTGTCATTAGCTGACTGCAGGTGGGCAAGGTTTCAACCGCACTGGACTGTGGTGATGTTACTACAAAGGTATGTTTACCTGGGGATAAACACATTTGAAAGGATTTTGTTCTGTCTAAAAGACTCAGATTTTTGATGATCCAGTCACAGAAAGGACAGGACTGCCCATCACTACTGACCATTAGGCCATGTGCACACATTGAGGTTTTGGTCAGTTTTTACCTCGGTGTTTGTAGCCAAAACCAGGAGTGGGTGATAAATACAGAAGTGGTCACGGGTTTCTATTAAAGCGCGCTCTCACTGGCACATAACTCGTGCAATGATCACATTGTAATGCATGGACTGGCCACGGCTCTCCTGACCTGAACGTGACAGCTTCATGTATTTCTATGAAGCTGTCACTCTCAAGTCAGAAGAGACACAGTATGTGCATGCCAATGTGATCCTCGCACCAGTGAGAACGCGCCCTTATACTTTTCCTCTGATTGTTCTACTCCTGGTTTTGACTTACAAATGCTGAGGTAAAAAAACTCACAAAATACTCAACGTGTGCACATGGCCTAACTCCTACTCATGTTTGTCTAGCACACCTCTAATTCCTAGTCAATTCCGCATACTTGAAACAACAGTTCCCAATACCAGTAGTGATGAATAATCCCATGACAGTACTGGTCTCTGTTGTACATTAACTATTACTGGTTTCACAGGAATATCCTCTGCACATTAGGTATACAACACATGCTTCCATTGCCATTCACTTCCACAACATCTAGCTCCCTCTGCAGCTGTCCCATTGTCCCTCCTTGGGTGTTCCCTCTCATTCTCAAGTCACTGAGAAAACCTGATTAGACATGTTGAAATTCAACATTATTCACTATCCAACCAAGAACAACATCTGTAAGGAGTTTGTATGTTCTGCACATGTTTTTGTGGGTTTACACCAGGTTCTCGGTCTCCTCCCACACTCCAAAGACATAATGATAGAGAATATAGATTGTGAGCTCCAATGGTAGAATGGGTTCTACCTGTTATCTAAACAGAATATTGACTGGTTTATTACTCATTGATTCCTGTCCATATGTTTGAATCATTAGATTCCTAGGAGGACAATAACTGACCTCTGACGCTTGACCATATTTGACGCTAGGTCAGGATGATAGATCGTACCTAGTACATTGGAGGGTAATCAGTGGGTTCTACTGTAAATAGCGTGTGTTGCTGTGGGATTTGGGTGAGGGTCTTTGTCATTGCACATATTGTCACATTTGCCATATAAGGTTGTGCTTTTAAAGTTGATTATCTAATAAAGACTGTTTTTAGAGTAATTCCTTTAGTGGTTAGAGTTAATTAGGGAATACATTATTATCTATTTATAGATTTAAAATTAACTGCATGTGAACGTAGCCTAATGGCCGCTTTACACGTCCTGATATCATTGTCCAACAATGATAAAAAGTCACGTGGTTCATGCGTTGGCCCCGATATCGTTCGTGCGTTGTGTGGTGTAAATAACCAATTTGATGCAAGAACGATGCCAAAACGATATCGTTGGGGAATTGTGCAGGCTCTCCAACTGCCCGATATTGGATGGACGATCTGGCAGGATCGTGCTGTGTGACAGCCCAACACCGACTTGGAGCACAACTTCCCCTATTCACTCCCATGTTAAATGGTCGTTCCCTGGGTCGTTAGTACGAGGGGGCGTATACATCGCAGTTGTGTTGCCTGCTGATATCGCCCTGTGTGACAGCTCCTATGCGATCTTGGATTAGTGCCAAAAACGTGCGCGCTCCCGTGCCGTTGTATACAATATCGGAGCGATATCGGGACGTGTAAAGCGGCCATTAGTTTCTGCAGATGTTAATATTGGATTTTTCCTTAAATGTTTAGCTTTAGTGCTGCAAACATTGCTGCCTTACAGTAGACTGTAAGAAAGCTTTCATTCCACATGCACAGTAAGACAAAATTTACTATATACACAGAAGTACATGTCTATTGCATGCATCTGATCGCTAATTTGCAGACACATACAACCATATGGCCATTTCAGGTTGCCAATAATCCCACACAGCAAATGTGCCCGTATTACAGCTATGTCCATACACAATCTGTGCCCACGCAGCAGATATGAAAGCATAGTATTTGTGCTTATAACTCAATTGCCCAATTACAACTCCAAGCTTCATATGTCTTTCTGTAGTGTATGAATACGACAAAAAGAATAAACTGATAGTTCAGCTACTGAAACCCACAGTTCACCCGCTTGATGCCTTCATTGCTACATAATTAGTATTATTTTAAAATTTGCCATTGTCCCTTTAGGTTTCCAAGTCCCCTGGGCAATAGGCCACATAATGAGACAGTTGCACTCTGAAATTCAAAAGCATGCAAACTGTGAATATAAGAATATAGACATACTGTATATTACTGCTAAGTAAATATATTACAAAAATTGAGATGCTTAGCATATAAAAATGCCATTTTTATTGCTGGCCATTAGCCACGTCACGGCATACTCCTTTACTGGGTTCCTACACTAAGATAAAGCCTCTCTCTGGATTTAAAAAAAACTTCAATTTGTACAGGTGGATAGGAACCTGTTAATAGAGAATAAAATCACCTAAGGCTAATGGAGGAGGGGTGCACAGTCAGAAGGCATGACCCCATAATCTAAACAAGAAAACTGACGGCACTCTCTAACATGCAGTCTGAACAGGTGCCTAACTGACCATGACATAATGACAAAGAGACATTTGCACTCTGAAATGCTAAAGCATGCAAACCATGAATGTAAGAATATAGACATATGTTACTGCAAAGGAAAATATTGATATACTTAGCATATAAAAATGGTCATATATACAGTGTTGGCCAAAAGTATTGACACCCCTGCAATTCTGTCAGATAATGCTCAGTTTCTTCCTGAAAATGATTGCAATCACAAATTCTTTGGTATTATTATCTTCATTTTATTTGTCTTCAATGAAAAAACACAAAAGAGAATGAAGAAAAAAGCAAAACATTGATCATTTCACACAAAACTCCAAAAATGGGCCGGACAAAAGTATTGGCACCCTCAGCCTAATACTTGGTTGCACAACCTTTAGCCAAAATAACTGCGATCAACGGCTTCCGGTAACCATCAATGAGTTTCTAACAATGCTCTGCTGGAATTTTAGACCATTCTTCTTTGGCAAACTGCTCCAGGTCCCTGATATTTGAAGGGTGCCTTCTCCAAACTGCCATTTTTAGATCTTTCCAAAGGTGTTCTATGGGATTCAGGTCTGGACTCATTCCTGGCCACCTTAGAAGTCTCCAGTGCTTTCTCTCAAACCATTTTCTAGTGCTTTTTGAAGTGTGTTTTGGATCATTGTCCTGCTGGAAGACCCATGACCTCTGAGGGAGACCCAGCTTTCTCACACTGGGCCCTATATTATGCTGCAAAATTTGTTGGTAGTCTTCAGACTTCATAATGCCATGCACACGGTTAAGCAGTCCAGTGCCAGAGGCAGCAAAGCAACCCCAAAACATTAGGGAACCTCCGCCATGTTTGACTGTAGGGACCGTGTTCTTTTCTTTGAATGCCTCTTTTTTTCTCCTGTAAACTCTATGTTGATGCCTTTGCCCAAAAAGAGAGAATATTCTTCCAAAACGTTTTAGGCTTTCTCAGGTAAGTTTTGGCAAACTCCAGCCTGGCTTTTTTATGTCTCTGGGTAAGAAGTGGGGTCTTCCTGGGTCTCCTACCATACAGTCCCTTTTCATTCAGACACCGACGGATAGTACAGGTTGACACTTTTGTAACCTCGGACTGCAGGGCAGCTTGAACTTGTTTGGATGTTAGTCGAGGTTCTTTATCCACCATCCGCACAATCTTGCGTTGAAATCTCTCGTCAATTTTTCTTTTCCGTCCACATCTAGGGAAGTTAGCCACAGTGCCATGGGCTTTAAACTTCTTGATGACACTGCGCACAGTAGACACAGGAGCATTCCGGTTTTTGGAGATGGACTTGTAGCCTTGAGATTGCTCATGCTTCCTCACAATTTGGTTTCTCAAGTCTTCAGACAGTTCTTTGGTCAGAGGTTGAGTCAACTGTAATCCATGTCAACTGGCTGCAAGTGTGATTTAGTTATTGCCAACACCTGTTAGGTGCCACAAGTAAGTTACAGGTTCTGTTAATTACACAAATTAGAGAAGCATCACATGATTTTTCTAAGGGTGCTAATACTTTTGTCCACCCCCTTTTTATGTTTGGTTTGGAATCATATCCAATTTGGCTTTAGGACAAATCTTTTTGTGTTTTTTTCAATGAAGACAAATTAAATGAAGATAATAATACCAAAGAATTTGTGATTGCAATCATTTTCAGGAAGAAACTGAGTATTATCTGACAGAATTGCAGGGGTGTCAATACTTTTGGCCATGACTGTATATTTGCCCAATAGCCATGTCACGGCATATTTCCCTACTGGGTTCCTACACTACAATAAAGCCAGGGGTGAACCTAGCCTCTCCGCTGCCGGAGGCGAACTGCAAAACCCCTACAACCCCCCCCCCGCTAGTAAGTATTTTTTTCAATCGGTAGAAATAAATCTAGTTTGTACAGATTTATATCTACCCTGTAAAATGAAATGAGCACAATAGTGGATATTTTAATTTAGAGAAATAGAAAAAAGTGTTCAAACACATGTATATCAGCGCCATCACACACATACAAGGACCACACAGATGAATCCAGAACAAGGGTCATTAATGGCAATGGTAGGATTGGCTCAACCATACAGACACACAATGGCTGGCAGAGCGATGGTCCTGTAGGCAGACACAGTCCTGCAACCTGATGCATGCTGAGCATGTGAGCCGGTATCAAAGGCAGAAATACAAGCTTTGACATATATGTACTTCAAAAGGTAGTGAAGGGGTTAAATTACGCTATATACACACACACGTATACAGCACACATATACTAGACAACACATGATCATTACATACACATGATACATTCACACAGACACACACATTATACATGTCTTAGTTAAATAACATGCTCAGCAAGTACACATCATATACACAGCACATGCATGCTGGACAAGTGTATATAGACACTTCACTATACTCAAAAGATATCTAAACACACACACAGAGACAACTCACACACAGACACACAAAGCTCACACAGACACACCAAGCTCACATACAGACACACAACTCACACAGACATGTAACTCACACAGACACAACTCACACAGACACACAGCTCACACACAGACATGCAGCTCACACACAACTCGCACACAGACACACAATTCACACACAAACAGCTCACACACATACAACACACAGACACACAGCTTACACACAGCTCACACACATACAACTCACAAACAGACATGCAACACTCACAACTCACAAACACATCTCACAGACACACAGCTCACACACACACACAACTCACACACATCTCACACACAGACACAGCTCACACACAAATTCACATAACTCAAACACAGACACGTAACTCACACACAACTCACACGCACACAGCTGACACAGACACACAACTCACACACAACCCGCAAACAGACATGCAAATTACACACAACTCACACAGTTCACACACAGACACACAACTCACACACATACAACTCACACACAGACACAACTCACACACAGCTCACACACACAACTCCCACACACACGTAACTCACACAAACATACACAACTCACACACAGCTCCCACACACCGACACATAACTCACACACAGACACAGCTCACACAGACACACAACTCACACACAGACATGCAGCTCACACACAACTCACACAGACACAACTCACACACAGCTCACAAAAGACATGCAGCTCACACACAGACACACAACTCACACACAACTACGCAGCTCATACACAACTCGCACAAAGACACACAATTCACACACATACAGCTCACACACATACAACTCACACACAGCTCACACACATACAACTCACAAACAGACATGCAACTCACACACACATCTCACACAGACACACAGCTCACACACACAACTAACACACATACATCTCACACACAGACACATAATACACACAACTCACATGCACACAGCTCACGCACAGACACACAACTCGCAAACAGACATGCAATTCACACACAACTCACACAGTTCACACACAGGCACACAACTCACACACATACAACTCACACACAGACACGCAACTCACAAACAGCTCACACACTCACAGCTCACACACACAGACACACAACTCCCACACACAGACACACAACTCCCACACACAGACACGTAACTCACAGACACGCCACACACTCAACTCACACACATACAGCTCACACACAAAGACATACACATATACACAACTCACACACAGCTCTCACATCTCCCACACACAGACACGTAACTCAGACAGACACACAACTCACACACAGACACCCAGCTCACACACAACTCACACACAGACATAGAGCTCATACACAGACACACAACTCACACACAGCTCACACAGACAAGCAACTCACACACATACAACTCATACATAGCTCACAGACACACAGCTCACACACAACACACACAGACACACAGCTCACACAGATTATACAGATACCTCACACAGTCCTCTGTGGTTGTGTAAGTGCAGCTTCACATGCTCACAGCCCCTGGGTCCCAGCCCCTCCCTCCCTCTCTGGCCAGCAGCAGATCTGTCACCTTGTGACCTGATATCTAAAAGGTTGAGAATGCGCAATAGGGTCTTATCTCTTTAGACAAGATTAAAGGTGCAAAAATCAGAATTGCTCACCTGATAAGGTTGTGTCACACACAACCAGCTTGATCGCTCAGAAAATGCAACTGCTGCTGGGACCATCTTCCACAGGTCACTGCGGTTATCAATCAAACCTCTGGACAAAGTACCTCAAGGTGTGCGCTGCTTCCAGATGGATACAGAAGACACCAGAAACAACGGAATGTCTGGATCAAGGTGATGACTTGGTTTATTATCCGACGCGTTACAGAGCCACATATCGAGCTCCTGTTCCCTGAGGAAGGAGCTCGGTATGTGGCTCTGAAACGCGTCGGTTAATAAACCAAGTCATCACCTTGATCCAGACATTCCGTTGTTTCTGGTGTCTTCTGTATCTATTCGGCAGCAGCGCAGACCTTGAGGTACTTTGTCCAGAAGTTTGACCTTGTGACCTGGAGTTGCTTATCTTCAGTATCTCAGCAAAGGAACCTCCTCTCTGATCTTTGCCGGCTCTCACTTCTTCCCACGTGTGCAGGAGAACATGAGCACCCCCTTCAGATGCCGCCCCCTCTTTCACCAGCAGGTGGTGCCGCCTGAGACAGGCCACTCAGATTGCCTCATTGTTGATTCGGCCCTGGATAAAGCTTCTCTCTGGATTTTAAAAAAAAACCTCTATTTGTATGGGCAGATAGGGTGAAAGGCTTTAGACAAAGAATCTAGTGGTAACATTTTTCTTTATCCTTAACAAATAAGCATGTTTTGAAAGGTTAAGAATTAAAAAACTTTAATGTCCTCTGGTGGGACAACCCCTTTAAAACATTTGTACCTTCTGATGTCACTTTCAGAAATAGTCCATGCTTGTTCCTTCAACATCAGTAGCACCACCTAGTGTCAAAATTAAGTATAGAAACCATTGTGTACTTTTTGTCTCAATATAATAAAACTAGTAATAATATAAGCCCTTCTTGTCAGGCGAGTTGTCACTTTCTCGCAGACCTGAAATCCAACACTACATTCTAGCCCTGCTGTCTGAGGGCTGGAAATACTCTGAAATACCTGCAGGAATAATAGACATGCTGCAGATTTTGCCGCATATACACAAGACAAAAATCTGCAGCATGGGTACAACAATTCAAGAAGCCCCTACACTGTGCTCGGAGTCTGCTGCGGTGCAGATTTGACACAAATCCACAGCAAACCTGCAGCTAATACACTGCAAATACGCAGCATGGGACATAGCCTTAAAAAAAAAATGCGAATGTAAAAATAAAATTGAAAGAAATGTTGAGCAAAAGGTTCTTGACCAGGACCAGGGCAGTCTTCACTTCTGCAGCCGAATCATTGGACACATCTAACGTTAACCAGGTTCTGCTGTCAGGATGTCACGTGTAGTAGTAAACAATAAGGATACCCATAACTGAAAGCCCAAGGATGCACTGAGAAAACATGACAGAATGCGCGTGCTGCTCTTTTAAGAGGAAGGGAGGACCTGTGTGTGTACCCTAAGCATAGTGCCGAGGAACAAGCGTGGAAGGCACAGACCCTGGTGCACGGAGACCCGCTCTCCAATATGGTCTGAGTAAACGTGGTAGTGAGTGCAATGGCATTCCTGCCAGGGTAAGGCAGAGGATGCCGGGGTTACATACACTATCCTGGAAGTAGGTGTTTCTATATCTAAATCTACCATAAAGAGAAGATTTCAGGAGAGCAAATACAGAGGGAACACCACAATGTGCAAACCATTAATCAACCTTAAAAATAGAAAGGCCACATTGGACTTTGAAAAAATCACATGTAAAGAAGCCAGCTCAATTCTAGAAATGCATTCTATGGACATATTAAACTAAGATTAATCTGCACCAGAATGATGGAAAAAGAAAGTATGGAGAAGACTTGGAACAGTTCATGATTCAAAGTAGACCCTACACTCTGTAAAACATGGTGGAGGCCGTGTGATGACAGGGCATGTATGGCTTCCAGTCAGTGGCGTAACTTCAGGCCCTGGGGCCCCGATGCGAAAGCTCCAACGGGGCCCCCAATTATTGCAAATCTTTAATAGTATTAGTCTTTTTTATGGGCTAAAGGGACTTTTGGGGCCCCCCTAGGCTGCAGGGCCCGGGTGCGATCGCAACCCCTGCACCTGTTGTAGTTACGCCCCTGCTTCCAGTGGCACTGGGTCACAAGTGTTTATTCATGATGTGACTAGAAACAGAAGCTGCCAGATGAATTCTGAAGTGTACAGGGCTATACTGTCTACTCAGATTCAACCAAATACTGCAAGGTTAGTTGGACGGCGCTTTCCAAAAACACAATGCAAAATCAACCCAGGAGTTTTTTTTTAAGGCATAGAAGCGGAATATTCTGCAATGGCCGAGTCAATCATCAGAACTCAGCCCCATCAAGCTGTATTTCACATGCTTAAGCCAAAGCATAAGGCAGAAAGGTCCACAAACAAGCTAAACTGAAGTCATCTGCAGTAAAGACCTGGCAAAGCATCACAAAGGAGGAAACCAGCGTTTGGTGACGTCCATGGCTTTCAGACTTCAGGCAGTCATTGCTTGCAAAGGATTGTATACAAAGTATTAAAATTGAACAATTTATTCATGATAAAGTAAATCTGTCCCATTACATTTGTGCCCCTGAAATGAGGAAACTTTGAAGAAAATGGTTGCAATTCCCAAACATTTCACAGGATATTTTTGTTCAACCCCTTTAATTAAACCTGAAAGTCTACACTTCAATTGTTTTCAGATGTTTCATTTTAAATAAAAAAGAGTGGTATGAGGAGCTCAAACTACGAAGATTCGGTTACTGTCCAAATATTTCTGGAACTACAGTCATGCTCAAAAGTTTACATACTCTTGCAGATTTTTTGCTTTCTTGGCCTTTTTCCAGAGAGCATGAATGACGACACAAACATTTTTTTCCACTCATGGTTAGTGGTTGGGTGAAGCCATTTATTGTCAAACTGCTGTGCTTTCTCTTTTTAAATCACAATGACAGCCAAAAACATCCTAATGACCCTGATCAAAGTTCACATACCCCAGTTGTTAATACTGTGTATTGCCCCTTCTAACATCAATGACAGCTTAATGTCTTTTGTGGTAGTTGTGGATAAGGATCTTTATTTTCTCAGATGGTAAAAATGCCCATTCATTTTGGTAAAAAGCCTCCAGTTTCTGTAAATTCCTGGGCTTTCTTACATATACTGCGCAGTTAAGTTCTCCCCCGAGTGGCTCAATGATACTGAGGTCAGGAGACTGAGATGGCCACTCCAGAACCTTCACTTTGTTCTGCTGTAGCCAATGACAGGTCGACTTGGCCTTGTGTTTTTGATCGTTGTCGTATTGGAACGTCCAAGTACGTCCCATGTGCAGCTTCCGGGCTGATGAGTGCAAATTTGACTCCAGTATTTGCTGAGAACGTGCTGCGTTCATCTTTCCTTTTACTTTGACTAAGTTTCCTGTGCTTTGTAGCTCATACATCCCCACATCATCAGCGATGCACCTCCGTGCTTTATAGTAGGAATGGCATTCCTTTCATCATAGACCTTGTTGACACCTCTCCAAATGTAACATTTATGGTTGTGGCCAAAAAGTTCGCTTTTTGTCTCATCACTCCAAATTACGTTGTTCCAGACGTTTGGAGGCTTGTCTCAGAGCTGTTGGACGTATTGTTGGCGAAATGCTTTGGCCATTTGCGCAGTAATGGCTTTCTTCTGGCGGCTCAACCATGCAGCCCAATTTTCTTCAAGTACTTCCTTATTGTGCATCTTGAAATAGCCGCACCACTAGTTTTCAGTGAGAAATGTATTTCAGCCAATGTTATTTGTCGAGTTTTTCCTTGCATCCCAAACAATCTTCCTAGCAGTTGTTGCCCAAATCTTTCTTGGTCTACCTGATCGTGGTTTGGTTTTTATAGAGCCCCTTATTTTTCTATTTGTTAATCACAGTTTGAACACTGCTGATTGACATTATTAATTCCTTGGATATCTTTTTGTATCACTTTACTGTTTTATACAGTTCAACTATGTTTTCCCATACAGTCATATGAAAAGTTTAGGCACCACTCTTAAACTTACTCTATTTTTTTTGTTTAAAATTGTTTTTTTTGCAACAGCTATTTCAGTGTGATATATGTAATAACTGATGGACACAGTAATATTTCAGGTTTGAAATGAGGTTTATTGTGCTAACCAAAAATGTGAAATATGCATTATTTCAAAATTTGACAGGTGCCAAAGTATGGGCACCCTTCTGATTTTCATGATTTGAATACTCCTAACTACTTTTTATTGACTTACTGAAGCACTAAATTGGTTTGGTAACCTCATTGAGCTTTGTACTTCATAGCCCGATGTATCCAACCATGAGAAAAGCTATTTCAGGTGTCCACTTGCAAGGTGTTCTCCTAGTTGCATCTTCTCTGAGGAGTGGCATCATGGGCTCCTCAAAACAGCTCTCAAATGATCTGAAAAAAAAGATTGTTCAACATAGTTGTTCAGGGGAAGGATACAAAAAGTTGTCTCAGAGATTTAACCTGTCAGTTTCCACTGTGAGGAACATAGTAAGGAAATGGAAGACCACAGGGACAGTTCTTGTAAAGGCCAGAAGTGGCAGGCCAACAAAAATATCAAAGGCAGAGAAGAAGAATGGTGAGAACAGTCAAGAACAATCCACAGACCACCTCCAAAGGCCTGCAGCATCATCTTGCTGCAGATGGTGTCACTGTGCATCGGTCAACAATACAGCGCACACTGCACAAGGAGAAGCTGTATGGGAGAGTGATGCGAAAGAAGCCGTTTCTGCATGCACGCCACAAACAGAGTCGCCTGAGATATGCAAAAGCACATTTGGACAAGCCAGTTTCATTTTGGAAGAAGGTCCTGTGGACTGATGAAACAAAGATTGAGTTGTTTGGTCATACAACAAGGCGTTATGCATGGCGCCACAAAAAGACAGCATTCCAAGAAAAACACTTGCTACCCACTGTCAAATTTGGGGGAGGGTCCATCATGCTTTGGGGCTGTGTGGCCAATGACGGCACCGGAAATCTTGTTAAAGTTGAGAGTCGCATGGATTCCACTCAGTATCAGCAGATTCTTGAGAATAATGTTCAAGAATCAGTGTCAAAGTTGAAGTTATGCCGAGGATGGATCTTTCAGCAAAACAATGATCCAAAACACCGCTCCAAATCTAGTCAGGCATTCATGCAGAGGAACAATTACAGTGTTCTGGAATGGCCATCCCAGTCCCCAGACCTACATATCATTGAACATCTGTGGGATGTTTTGAAGCGGGCTGTCCATGCTCGGCGACCATCAAACTTAACTGAACTGGAATTGTTTTGTAAAGAGGAATGGTCAAAAATACCTTCATCCAGGATCCAGGAACTCATTAACAGCTACAGGAAGCGACTAGAGGCTGTTATTTTTGCAAAAGGTGGATCTACTAAATATTAATGTCACTTTTCTGTTGAGGTGCCCATACTTTTGCACCTGTCAATTTTTGAAATAATGCATATTTCACATTTTCGGTTAGTACAATAAACCTCATTTCAATCCTGAAATATTACTGTGTCCATCAGTTATTACATATATCACACTGAAATAGCTGTTGCAAAAAAACTATTTAAAAAAAAAAAAAAAAAAGAGTAAGATTAAGAGGGGTGCCCAAACGTTATCATATGACTATAGGTCAGTTAATAATTCTTTTGCTTTCCCCATGAGTCACAATCCAGAAACGTCAGTGGCTGGATGAAAGATGCAAGAGTCTGGATCCCAGAAACTCACTCAGCTGTTATGCACACACTGGTTACAAACAAACATGTCACAGATGAGGAAGCTACCTTTATAGCCATTCAAACCCCTTTGTGTCACCTTCTGTGCAAGTTATCAGGCCAAAATCACCAGGGTATATAAACTTTTGATCAGGTCATTTGGATGTTTTTGGTTGTCATTATGATATAAAAAGAGAAAACACAATAGTTTGACAATTAATGGCATCACCCAACCACTAACCATGAGTGGAAAAAAAATGTTGTGTTATCATTTATATCCTCTAAAAAAAGATCAAGATTTAAATAAATATTTTAAAAAAATGTGTGTGATCCTGCCATATTTTATTGCCAGCCAAGGTAAAACCAGGCAGCTGGGGGCTGGGATTCTCAGCATGGTAAGGCCCAAGCATTCTAGGCCCTCCACGTTGAAAACTGCAGCCTGCATCCGCCCCTGGAAATGGTGCATTCATCGTAACGTAACTTCCAGGTGCTTTACCCGGCTTGTCCAGCTGCCCTTGTGGGAGGGGGGGGGGGTGGCATGCTGGGTAATAAGGGGTAAATGCCAGCTTTGTATTATCAGCTGGTACTAAGCCAGAAATTCATGATGTCTGGCCAAATTAGACACAGCCATCATGAATTTCTAGTAAATATTAAAAAAGCACAACACAGAGAAAAAAGATTTTGTTAGAAATTAAACACATAACACATTTAGGGACTCCATCTTTATTAGAAAAAAAAACTCCCTCCCACATATTCAAGGTCTTCTTAGCTTCACCTCTGCTACATCTTTGCCAGCAGACAAACATGTCTGCTAGCAAGGAGAGCAGGCACAGAATGACAGCTGTGTGCTGTGTGTGGAGTAAACTGAAACTAACCCATACATTCTACCATACTAGAATTTATGGGCTGATAGGAGATTATCGAACAGCCCATCACAGGTGCCCATTTTGTGTGACAGCATCAGTGATTGGCATTGGAGCCAGTGAAGTGAATATCCCTGGAAGATAATGAATGACCCAGGAGTAGACATGGTGGGACAGTGCGACAGCAGGATGCAAGACATGGGAGCCGGTAAGCATTGATGATGTTTAAAAATCATTTGCCTTGTTTCACAACCCCCCCTCCCCATGCCCCCGGACCGGAACTATAACACAGATTTCCCACGGAAACCCGTGTTCTGGATCTGTTCCAGTAGGTGTTTGGTATGGACCCTGGACTTTACAGTTCGAGTTCGCCCATCACTACATATCATATGTATCTTTATGATGCTTTTTCACCCTATAATCTAAGTTAATGAGGGGACCAATAGGGCCAGATCCACAAAATCATTCCACCTTGACTTTGGTTGCCATCTTCCCTGCCTACCGATAGGCTAATGTGTTTGTTTTAGTCCAATAACATTGTGACATAGAAAAGATGGATGTTTTCTTTGACTGTAGGTTATTTTATTTGCCTTATAAGAGTGCGGGGAAATAGCTTAGCTCTTGGAACAAGAATTCCTTAGACTGGACAGTCGATCACTGTCACAGGGAACAGTTAAAGATAGTGATTGCAGCTGTTTAGTATGGCACCAAGTGCAAAGGAGGAGCTGACAGTGGGAGACTGACCAATCACTTCTTATGTGACCACTTTACTGCTCTGTACTGTGCTGACCAATGTTTACTGGGTATGACAAAACTGGAATCTAAAGATTGGACCAGCAATTTCTTAGTTATATCTCTTTTGGACTTTTTTATAGCATATCTGACAATTCAGTGAGCGCCATGTTGTGACTAGAAGCATTGCCAATGGTGATGCTTCTGCTGTACCCAGCAATCATATGATCGATGGGTGTCTGCCCGGCATACCAGAGCTGTCGAGTCCTGACATACCTGGATAGGCTCTACCAATAATTTTTATCACCATAGTAGTTGTAACATTGGAAATGAAAAAAAAAAAGAAGCTAAAAAATGGGCCACCGTAAAAGTAAAAAATGATAGCATTTTTACATATAAATTGTGTTTTATTACAAAAAAATACATATTGTACACATATTAGGAATCATCACAAAGTATAAATGTGGAGAATCTAAGAAGATTGTTTGGTGTGAAATATAAACAGTAAAAAATATAAAGAAACTAAACCAAAAATTATGGTTTTTTTTTCTATATTTGCATCATAAAAATAGAAAATATGTAAATTTCACAGTATTTTATATGAACCCAAAACACAATATACAATTTGTCCCTCATATAACGAAGCCTGTGATATCTGAAGCTGCTCTATAGGACAGAAGTCCTTTTAACTGCCCCGATGTCAATACAAAAGTTGGTCAAAATGCAACATACATTATATACTTGACTAAAGAAGAATGCATTGTTACACTTACACTTAAGCTTACCTTCATGGAGAGCTCCATACCTGCCATCTCCGTGTGGACAGATGCCCAGCTGACCCACAGAAAAGCCAGCACATAACAAAGTGCCAACTGGCAAATTAAAGGCAATCATAGAATATTTTATGTCAAATTTAACACACTTGCTAAAGAAAAGTGAATAAAATTAGTTTGAGTCCTTGCTTTATTGTGTCCTGGTTACCTATTATATTCTTACAATGTTTCCTCTCCTCCCACATATTATCTCTTCCACCTAATCTATGCACAACATCCATGTACAAACAGGTTATACAGATAGGCGTTCCCCATGTTGTAGTCAATAAGGTCTAAGGCTGCCTTCACACTTGCAGATGCATCTGCAGCGTTTTGCAGATGCATCTGCAAGTATCAGCATGCAGACCGCGGTCCCTATGTTTATAATAGGGCGCACCGCGGTCTGAATGCTCTCATTGATTCCTATATGTGAGCCGTAAGCAGGCGTATGCCTGCTGACAGATCACACACTCCCGCCCCGCACCTTGGACGCAACATCTCGCGTCCATAGTGCGGGCGGGAGAGTGTGATCTGTAAGCAGGCATACGCCTGCTTACGGCTCACATATAGGAATCAATGAGAGCATTCACACCACGGCCGTGGTCTGCATGCTGATACTTGCAGATGCATCTGCAAAACGCTGCAGATGCATCTGCAAGTGTGAAGCCAGCCTAACATTCTGACAGGTAATAAAACACCAAGCTAAAACCTCTCATCCTGAAATTAGAAAGTATCAGAGACACCAATAACACTAACTACAAAGCAACAAGTCATCACAGGATAGAGGTGGCACCTCCTGCCAATTAGGCAGATTAGATTTCTAATAGTATGTTTAGTCTTTCTTGTCCAGCTCATACGACCCGTTCAGCATTAAAGCACCACTCTGTTTATTGTTTTGTTATCTCACTGCGGGAGTGGTGCTTTAAATCGAAGTCCCCTACCCCCTGTATTATACTTGTGGCACCCTACCATTACAGGAAGCCACAGGACCACCTAAAGCATGGATGGATTTCCACAACAGGTAACCTACATACACCCAACACCTTCCACCCCAGAACAGTAGGGGGAGCTCCACTTGCTACCTTTAAGCAAGATCCCCTATAAATACTTGTGCTGGGGGCGGAGTTAACTAGAGTGTGCAGTCGCTAGGAGAACTGTGAAAACATCCTGGTGTATCGGAGCCGTGCTAGGCCCGAGCCAGTTGACCAGCCTTGCCAGTGTGAGGGCCTGAGAGTGAGGGCGAAGAAAAAGCTTAAGCAGTAGAGGAGCAGACTGGGGGCAGAGAAGCCAAACCGGTTCACGCCAGGAAGCAACCCGGACACCGGAGTCCAAGTCTGCAGAAACACCTGTTCACTGAGGAGACACCTGTCACGCAACCAATAGGGGAGCCAGAGACCGGACGAGAAGTCATAGCGGTAGCCCACACAGAGGTTCTCAATACTACAAGACGGGTGAGATAAAGACACTGAGGAGGACAGGCTTAGTTTTACACAGGTCAGAGACTTCAACGAGGGAAAAGAGACAAGGAGGCCTTATCCATCAATCACTGTGGAAATCCAGAAGTGCCATCCCGACCACTTGGAGTGTACCCTGGACAGTACCTGCAATACCATCAGTAAAAGGTACAGAAACGATCCACAGTGTGTGTGTCAGTTTGTCCATCCCTGAACCCATCCGGCGTAGAGACTGTCACAGCTGCCCGGCTGCCTAACCACCTCCCTGTGCAAATCCCCATTACTTCATCACTGCCCCGGCGACCCCGCTCCACCTGTGGGGAGTCGTACCACCCAAGCTGCATGTCCATCATCCCCGGAGGTCTGAAGCAGCGCTGGTGCCTTCACCAGAATCCACAGGTGGCGTCACGAGACTTCATTGTTTCCCGTTTTTGTTTTTTCCCCTTTTCCAAGTGACCTCAGGGTCCCGGTCCAGGCAGGCCACCAGTGACATCCCCTTACTGTAAACACCCGGAAACCGAGTTCCCATACACCCCTGGGCGGGACATACTCACCTTTCATCGGCATCATCTTGTCTTGCCGCCACTCCGGCTGGTCTCCAGCAATTTGTGACCTGGTGGCAGCTCCAGTGTTTCATGAAGCGTGACAGATATCACAACTCCATACATCTCTATGGGAGCCTTATTCAGTCATTGTTCTGGCTCTTATAGAAATGCATTGAGCACCTGTGATGTAATTTCTCACTTCTAGCCAGTCAGATGTTACAGTCACAAGATAGCACCGCAGGACCAGAGTGGTGTCGGTAAAAGGTGAAGCTACCAAAGTGTGAGTATATGACAGGGGGCAGGGGAATTAGAATTAATTGCAAATCCAGCACTGATGGAAAAAAAAAAACATGCTGGAGTGATGCTTTAAAATTCAGTTATTGAGTGATGACCATACAATAGAGATGTGTAAAAGCTTTCTCCCTCCAACCGCTATTCTACCATAACCTTTATGGTGAAGAGACAATGCACTGATTCATTAAAAGTTGTGCCGCTGCCTGCCGCCCCCTTCATTGCTCTCCTAAAAAGCGGGGGAGGCAACGTTAGTCCCGCATGTTGATAGCTTTTTTAACAACAGCAGAAGAAAAATGACTTGTAGCCTGTAATGCAGGATAAAAGGCAGAGTGGAGAATCACTTCATACACAGTGAGGGGATGGCTCGGATTTACAGAATATTGTCTGTGTTTTGGATGGGATCAGAAGTCTGATCTTGGCATGGAACCTGTTATACATATTAAGCAATGAAGCCTTTCAATTAAAGGAGTTACCCACGAACACTGTTAATTTTAAAGTTCAATAGATCTTTGAATAAAGGCCCTTTCTCATCAGCGTTTTTTGAAATTTGCGGCAGATGCGGTGAAAAAACCGCATCTGCCGCAATTACCGCATACTGGCTGCACTTGCGGCGCGGTTGCGGTAAACGCCATGCAAAGTATAGGCGTACTTGCGGCAGGTGCAGCAAGTGCGGTTTTGCACTTGCGGCAGGGGCGGCAGCGAAAAAAAACGCGGTCATCCACGGTTTTTTTCGCGGCCGCACCTGCCTCAAGTGCAAAACCGCACTTGCTGCACCTGCCGCAAGTACGCCTATACTTTGCATGACGTTTACCGTAACCGCGCCGCAAGTGCAGCCGGTATGCGGTAATTGCGGCAGATGCGGTTTTTTCACCGCATCTGCCGCAAATTTCAAAAAACGCTGATGTGAAAGGGCCCTAATAAAGATTTCCACAATTTGATGTTTTGTTAAAGAAAAAATGTTCCTTTGCTGAGACAATGTTATATATGTGTCCCTGCTAGGTACTGTAAAATGGCCATGTCTGACCGTGCATGTAGCATGGTTTGATCCTGGGCAGGGGAGGACACAAAAAAGTATACAGACATTACAGCACAGGATCACAAATAATTCTTTCTTTGGGATAAAACATTTTTTAAAAATAGGCAGGGAAATGTTTTACCTAAAAAAAGAATGAGCTGTGATCTCGTGCTGTAATATCTGTATACTGTATACTGCTCAGCGGCAACCAATCAGCGACGCGGGATTTCTGTCACAGAGAGACAGACAGACACGATAAGGCGATTATATAGTAAGATTATCTCAGCACAGGAGATGTGGTATGATCAGACCATGCCCCTGTACGGTCAAACACGGCCATTACACTGCACATAGCAGGGACACATATATAAGATTATCTCAGCACAGGAGATGTGGTATGATCAGACCATGACCCTGTACGGTTAGACACGGCCATTACACAGTACATAGCAGGGGCACATATATAAGATTATCTCAGCACAGGAGCTGTGGTATGATCAGACCATGTCCCTGTACAGTCAGACACATCCATTACACAGTACATAGCAGGGGCACATATATAAGATTATCTCAGCATAGGAGCTGTGGTATGATCAGACCATGTCCCTGTACAGTCAGACACATCCATTACACAGTACATAGCAGGGGCACATATATACGATTATCTCAGCACAGGAGATGTGGTATGATCAGACCATGCCCTGTACGGTCAGACATGGCCATTACACTGCACATAGCAGGGACACATATATAAGATTATCTCAGCACAGGAGATGTGGTATGATCAGACCATGACCCTGTACGGTTAGACACGGCCATTACACAGTACATAGCAGGGGCACATATATAAGATTATCTCAGCACAGGAGCTGTGGTATGATCAGACCATGTCCCTGTACAGTCAGACACATCCATTACACAGTACATAGCAGGGGCACATATATAAGATTATCTCAGCACAGGAGATGTGGTATGATCAGACACGGCCATCACACTGCACATAGCAGGGACACATATATAAGATTATCTCAGCACAGGAGCTGTGGTATGATCAGACCATGTCCCTGTACAGTCAGACACATCCATTACACAGTACATAGCAGGGGCACATATATAAGATTATCTCAGCACAGGAGATGTGGTATGATCAGACACGGCCATCACACTGCACATAGCAGGGACACATATATAAGATTATCTCAGCACAGGAGATGTGGTATAATCAGACCATGACCCTGTATGGTCAGACACATTCATTACACAGTACATAGCAGGGACACATATATACGATTATCTCATCCCAGGAGATGTGGTATGATCAGACCATGTCCTTGTACAGTCAGACACATCCATTACACAGTACATAGCAGGGACACATATATAAGATTATCTCAGTACAAGAGATGTGGCATAAACAGACCATGACCCTGTATGGTCAGAAACATCCATTACACAGTACATAGCAGGGACACATATATAAGATTATCTCAGTACAGGAGATGTGGCATAAACAGACCATGACCCTGTATAGTCAGAAACATCCATTACACAGTACATAGCAGGGACACATATATAAGATTATCTCAGTACAGGAGATGTGGCATAAACAGACCATGACCCTGTATAGTCAGAAACATCCATTACACAGTACATAGCAGGGACACATATATAAGATTATCTCAGTACAGGAGATGTGGCATAAACAGACCATGACCCTGTATAGTCAGAAACATCCATTACACAGTACATAGCAGGGACACATATATAAGATTATCTCAGCACAGGAACATTTTTTTTAAACACATCCAATTGTGGATTTTATTATCAACTTTAAAATTTACTTTGTTCATGGGAGAATCACTTTAAGTTTGTACCCTGGAGGGAAGTTGCTATGAAACAATAAACTGTTTTGTACTCACTCTTCTCGAGTTCAATGGTGAGTCTCCTTTCCACAGTTTCTGATAAAGCACAACAAACAATCAGTGAGCTCAGTGGCTCCAAGTGGGATGGTGGGGGGGGATGTTGTTACATCTATATTCTACTAAGGTTATGGATAAGCTCCTGCGCTGTCAAAGTGACTTCAGCGCTGTAGTTGATGCTACACACCAGGAGCAGCAATGGAAACTCAATGGTGGACATAGGAAAGGTGAGTACAGTACGGTTCGCTGTTTTATAACAAACTGCAGTCAGGGTACAAGCTTAATTGAAAGGGAACAATCCCCTTAAAGGTACCGTCACACAGGGAGATATCGCCGGCGATGTTGCCGGCGATCGCGGGAGCGCGCATCCCTGACAACATCGCCGGTGAGATGTCACACTGAGCAACTTACCGGCGATGTCGCCGGCTAGTTGCCGCGGCTATCGCTCGCTGAGTTGCCCAGCAACCCAGCGAGCGATAACCCGCAATGTAGTAGATAGGCGGAATCGCCCGTAACATTGCGGATTGCCGCGTTACACAGGGCGATCAGGCAGAATCGCCTGAGCAACATCGCCAGGTTTCCCAACATTGTTGGGAAACCTGGCGATGTGACTCAGGCGATTCATCGCCTGATTATCGCCCTGTCACACGCGGCAATTCGCCGGCGATGTCGCCGCAACCTGGCCACGCCGCTCAGTTGCCGGCAACATCGCCGGCGATATGTCCCTGTGTGACGGTACCTTTAGGTGCATTCAGAATGGCCGATGATCGGCTACAGGCATTGCTAGAATTATTAAACTTACTAAATAGGCCAAATCACTAATGCTTGTTTGTCGAGTGAAAGGTTTACAATGAAAACTTAATTAAAAATCATTTCTCTCTGTAGCACATCAACCTGTGTAAATAGGAAACATGCTGCTGAGAACAATCATATTCTATGAGCCCAGAAAGATCATATCAATGATTATTCTTGAACATGGAAGTGCAGTTAGCCTGTTTAAACAGGCTATTGAACAACTGCCGATAGGCTTGCATTTAGCTTATTTTTGGTTGTTTAATGGCTCTGATAGGTCAGTGTAAAAGTACTCTTAAAGGGAACCTGTCAGGTGGTTTATGCTTCCCCAGCTATCACTGTCTGCACTTGCAGCTTCATAGTACTATTCTAACCATCCCTGTCGGAGTTAATAGTGTAATGTTAAAGGTGAAAAAAAAGCATTTGTACACTTACATTTTCTTATATAAATGAGGCAGTGTGTAGTCATCTTGGAGGATGTAGTCACTCTGGCAGGTTCATAGTTAAAATTTCTGCTGAATGTCAGAAGATGCTGCAGGACCTGTGTGACATCACGATCATGTGACTATAATAGGCGGCGCTAAGTTTCTATAGCCCATGATGATTTTGCTTGCTTAGCTCCACCCACTATTGTCACATGATTGTTACATCACACTGGTCCTTTATACAGAGAAGTTTTCAGTGAGTTTACTATTAATCTTCCAGAGTGACTACATCCTCCAAGGTGACTACACACTGCCTCCATTTACTTTAAAAAAATGTAAGAGTACAAATGCTTTTTTTCACCTATAACATTACACTATTAGCTTAGACAGGGATGCTTGAATAGGACTATGAAGCTCCAGGCTCAGACAATGATAACTAAGGGGGGCATAAACTACCTGACAGGTTCCCGTTAAGCCACCATTACATATTATATGACTGTTGGTTATACAATTCTTCAGTCGACAGCCATTTTAGTCAGTTTTCTCATGTACAGGAGCAATCGCCTGGCCGAGAACTCTAGTGTTCTCTATGAGAAAGCTGCTGACACACATATCTGCCAGCTGCTTAATTCTGTGAGAACAAAACGATCAGTAATATGACATTGTTGGGAGGATGTTGATTGGGTATATCCAGTCAGTTGGCCAGTGCCCTCATACACATTAGAGTGTTGGCCGAACCCATTAAAGATGGCAGGTTTGGCTGACATTAGTAAAATGTGTATGGTGAGGCCTTAGGATAATGTTAGTAATATATCTTAGCAAATGTATAAATAACACAATGGCGCTTAAATGATTGAATAAGCCACTGGCACAGGGTGAGTTTATTAAGAATATGTAATAAAAAAATGTCTTGTTAAAAATATCGCTTTGGACAATTTTTTGTAAAAAATGAATGATTTAGGGTATGTGCCCACATAGTGGTTTAACGTCGGTTTAGCAGCGAAAACCGCCGGCGGTTTAGCATAGGTTTTATTTAAATTTATGTAAATCCTAAGCAGCGTTAGGACTTACAAGTAACCCTATGTAATTTAGAAAACGCTGTGCACACATAGTGGGTTTATGTGAGCAGATCTGCCAGAGGTTGAGCGGTTTCCTAGCGGTTTAGGAGCATACAACATGTCAATTCTTCTCAGCGGTTTTTGATCATTTTCATGAACAAAATCCTCCATAGAAAACCGCCGGAAAAAACGCCGGAAAAAACGACTGAAAAACTCTGTGCACACGCTGAAAAAAACGCTGGGAAACCGCTGGCAAAACCGCTGGGAAACAGCTGGAGACTTCAGAGCTCAGAACTCTAGGCTCCTGCAAATTTCCACCGGTTTACTGACGGTTTGAACGTCACTAAACCACTATGTGGGCACATACCCTAAGAGGGAGTCACAGGTTTGAGATAGGCCAGCATCCACACACCTATCAAGGAGAAAAGCACAAAGATAAAGCGCTCATGAAAGAGCATGGCTTGTGGTGTTTGTGGGAGTTGGATTCCCCAGCATGATCAAACCTGTTACCCAACCTGTGTCCAGTACTCTTTAAAGGGAACCAATCACCTCAGATCACCCTAATACACAGTTAATACGTGTCCCTGCACCCTAAGGATACGTTTCCAGCACTGTTTTTGTGTAAAATCTTGCATTAGTATAACCGATATAAAGACTTTATCAACTTACTAGCCTGGTGACTTCTGGGCGTATCCCTCCTTCTGTTATACTTCAGGGCTGTGCATTCATTGCATGGCTGTGCTCCCCCTCCCTCTGTGCAGAGGAGATAACGATCACACCCATCAGGGCAGGGCAGCAGGCACGGAGGGAGGGGGAGCACAGCCATGCAATGCACAGCCCTGAAGTATAACAGAAGGAGGGATACGCCCAGAAGTCTTCAGGCTAGTAACTTTATAAAGTCTTTATATCGGTTATACTAATGCAAGATTTTACACAAAAACAGTGCTGGAAACGTATCCTTAGGGTGCAGGGACACGTATTAACTGTGCATTAGGGTGATCTGAGGTGGTTGGTTCCCTTTAACTGCCCTGCATTCCCACACCCCCGTGCCAGAGATTCATTGAAGGCCTTCCGCACTTAGGGCACACTGTGCTCCTGTCAGGGTATCTAGGAGATGATGGAATATTGAAACCATACAATACTGTGTGCATGAGCTTAAAATAGGTCTCCCTCCATCTTTTGCAAAGAATGGGATTTTTGAGCTGTTCCCACCCCTGTAGAATTGTCCATTTCTCCCAAGTCTTAAACAGATTGTTCTGCTATAACTTCAGGAATTTATGTCTTACAGTATTCTATATTGAGACTATGCTCGCATTCTGGATGTTCAGATCTACTCTATTATCTATATTATGTATTCCCACTTCATTAAATAACCTGATAAGTCTAGATAGGCAAAAAAAGTGGACTTGCATGACCTGTAGAAAGTGTCTGCTTTCTATATGGAATTTGTCCATGATTTCTTGTGGGCTCAGCCATCGTTTAACTTCCGTATGTATCGTATCCTCTGCTTTCCTCATGTTATCACCTGCTTGTCCTATCGCTTTTTTGATTCCCGTTCCCTGGGGATATTCCAGGTGACCAAATATTGGCATATGTTCAGAGATCTGGAAGGGAAGGCCAAATGCATTCTTTACTATCTTCCAGATGGTATCCCGAAACAGTAGGGATGATTTTACATTCTGCGGGAGTTTGGCCTATTTTGTATCTAAGAGAGCATTTAATCCCGCTAATTGTCTTTCCAATTGGATATTAGAGTAGCAGTTAATCTCCTGTAGCCAATCTATCACATGTAAAAAGACTTGCTATGTTGTAGGCTCTGACATTTGGAAAATTGATCTCACCTTCACTTCTACTTAGCATCAGTTTTCCCAATGTGATTCTGGGCCTTTTACCTGTGAGGCACCGCCGGCATGGTCCCCATCACATGCAGGATCAGGGTATGATCCTGTTCACATTGGCCGGTTTTGTAGTGAGTGACGCTGTGTGAACCTATCCTGTACACAAAGAGTTAAATGTGGTTGTGAGTGCTGTGAAGCTGAAACAGTCATGAGACTAGTGAGTGGCTCCTGAGATCGAGGAGGCCCTGAGGAAAGGAATGGGTGTTGATTGCTGATAGCCCCAGTGGGTGTGTCAGGTGGGTGTGTCCTGAGGAATAGCAGCCCAGCTGGATGAGTCAGTGTGGGAGTGGCAGGCACAATAAGAGCCTGCCAGCTGAGAGACTGGGAGATTCATTCTGAACACAGACTTTTGTGAGATCAGCTCAGTCCAGTGAGAGAGGCAGATCCAGTCTGTGTGAGAGACTGAGAGTGACAGTCCAGACCACCATAATGAGAGATGGTGAAGGGAGCATGCTAGCTCCATACCAGTAGCCAGGACCGGGGTTGTTACAGCACCTTGTGTGGGGAAGCCGTGGCTGACCTGGCAGACGCTGGACTGGCCGTGGAGTGAAACACGACCAGGAAGGAGCCTGTGGGGAGGCTTGGCCAACCCGTTACCCAGGTAGCGAGACTCGGATCCGTGCCCGGTAAGACAGCAGTTCCCGTGTGATGGAGTGCTGTGTGTGATTAATGCCAGGCGGGCAAAACCGCCATTGGGTCTGACTAGGTAGTCGGTGAAGGACCCGTTGATGTATGTGAGGGCTTAGGCAATTGCCCTTAATGTGAGATGATGGCCTATGTAAGAGCAATGTATAATAATGTGGGGAGAGAGTGACCCAGCTAGTATGGATGATATTGGAGGTGTTCCGTCCCTGTGGGACGAGAGGGAGGCTTGCCCAGCTTCTTGCAGCGGGTACCTGTCCCTCAACCACGACCTATAATGGTGTGGGTGTGCCTGTGGACAGAGACAGGGGTCACGAAGGCTCCTAGAAGGGTAACCATGGGTGATCCGATAGGGTGCTACTCAGATGCAGGGTAGAGTCGTCAACCTGGAGACCTGCCATGAGATGGAGGTTTGGTGGCGACTGGTGGCCCATACCGTGGTGAGTAGGCCAAGGTGACGCATGGTTAGCCCGGATTCTACGGTTGACCAGATCCCTGTTATGGTCATGGAGGAGCCACAGTCCATGGATGTGTTATGATGGCCTGTGAGCGGGTGTACGAAATGTATGTGATCCATGGATGTATTATGATGGGTCACATACGGTATGTAAGGTCCCGGTCAGGCAGGAATCCTGACTACGGGTTAATGTTATGTCATCGAGCTGGGTGACTAAAGCCAGGCGTACCAGGTACCGCCATTGGGACCCACAGGGCCCGTTGAGGCGTAGGTAACGAAGGTCAGAAGCAGGGGTTAAAAAGGGCTCCTAGAGTGGGGACACCATGTTCGAACCAGGTGGACTCTGACCGGGACGTAGGTTGAGATGCGTCCAGGAAGGAGCCCCTTGGGGATACATGACATACCCGGTACTCAGGTTGCTCAATCCCTGTTATGAACCCAGAGGGGTCATTGTTGAAAAGGTGGATACTTATGTGAGATATTTATTATAAATGTATGTGTAAGGTATAGATAGGCCGGAGACTGTAGCCACCAACGGAGCAGTTGTTAGAGCTCCAATGGGGACAGAGACATGGTTACAGGTCCCGGGTTACTGTGAATGTATATGTGTAATATTTGATGTACTGTATTATATAAAGTAATGTATTATGTGACGTGTTTGTGTTAAATGTTAAATGTACTACCCCGGTTATTGATGTTGGTGAGAAATAAACGGGTAGACATTTGCAAAATTATACACATGTGTTGGCGTCATTACGCAGCAAGCGACTCCCCTGGCTCTCTACCTTACACTGCACATATAAAATTGGTGAAAGCTCTATTTATTGTGTTTATATCTAGATGCTTAAGTATCAGGGGTAATGTCTGTAATGGGTATAGGCAAAGTTGATCATTAAATGGCATCTTCCCAAAAGAGATAGTGGCAGATTCTGCCATCTCTGAAGTTCTCCCAATATTTTTTCGATCAGAGGTGTATAATTTAGTGAATATAGTTGTGCCAGAAGCCTGCCTATCTTAATTCCCAGATAGGTGATATGTGTCTTTGCAATATGAAGTTCTAGGCCTAGTTTCCCCCATTGTTCCGCAGGCTTTTTTCCCGCAATTCTAATGGTACCTTTACACGCCGCGACGGCAGGCTGGATACAGCCCGCTACAGGCTACAAATGTAGCTTGTAGCGTCAATGTAGCCCGTCGTAGCGGCGTCTGAAGACGCGACGCTACAGCCGGCGACAGATACATCTGTTTATGGGCTCTGCTCGAAAACTGATGGCTACATCGCCGATGGTAGCGAGCTGTATCGGCGTGTAAAGAAGCAACGGAAGGGAACTCCGGACACCCGGGGCTGTAGCTGCAATGTAGCTAAGGCGTGTCCCAGGCTCCGGGTTACCACGCCCCATCACCGATCATTGGAGGAAGCTCCTGCATGACGATTGGTAGTCGCTGCCTAGGGCGGCATATTTAAGGAGCTGACCAGTCACACTACACAATCGCTCGAGCGTGCTGTATTTCTCAGCCTCCTGCGATGCCTGGCCAATCATGATGATATTGCGCTGTCCTATCAGCGTACGGACGGCTCGTAATCCACGATTGTGGCACGCCTATGTGCTGTCCCTGCTGTACCAGGTCCGCCCATAGTAGCTTATTGTAGCGCTGTGTAAACGTGGTACGCTAAGCTACAGCTGGCTACTTGACACACCCGGCGATGTAGCTAGCTACAGATGTAGCGTGGCGTAGCGCACCTTATGGCGGCGTGTAAAGAGGGTGCGTTGACCGTTTTTAGCCGTTTGAGCGTGCTCGTGCACGTGAAGTAGCGCGATGTATCCAGCCTGCCGTCGCGGCGTGTAAAGGTACCATAAGAGTTTGCTCTTGCCGATTTTGATCTTATAGCCTGAGTATTCCCCATATTTCTGGATAAACTGAAAGATATTTTCTAATTGTTCCAGTGGCCGGGACAAGAACAAGATGACATCATCTGCAAATAAGGCTACTTTAGTGTTGCTAGCGCCCACCCTGATTCCCTCAAATAGATCCGGGCAAAGGTCTCCAATGCCAAGTTGAACAGCAATGGTGACATCGGGCATCCCTACCTGGTCCCCTTATATAGGTGAAATGGCTCAGAGAGGAAGCCTGGCATGTGTATCTAGCTGTCGGGTCCCTATACACCCCCTCCAGGTATATCCTAAGGTTGCCCTTTATGTTGAATGGGTCCATAGTCACCCTTAGCCAGTTGCCCCTAGCCAGTGCCAGCTAACATTATCAAAAGCTTTCTCTGCATCTCGAGCCAGCAAAGCCCGTCTCTCTCCTGAATGGCTGCGGCGACCCACCCCTTCCAACACAGTACCTTTCGTATGTTTTTCACCACCGCCCTGCCCTTAAAGAATCCTACTTGTGCAGGGTTCAACAGTTGAGGTAATACTGCTGCCAATCTGTCAGACAATATTTTTGACATAAATCTGGTCTACATCAATAAGGGAGATGGGTCTATAAGAGCAGGTCTCTAGGGGTTCCTTGCTTAGTTTTGGTATCACTTTAATATATGTTTATTTAGATCTTTCTGCTATGGCCCCCGTTAAGAGGATGGTGTTGTAATAATTTGTTAGCAATGGGGAGATATGTTCCCTGAGGGCCTTATAAAACTCCCCACTAAATCCATCTGGGCCTGCTGCTTTCCCATTTTGGAGATGACTTATGCTTTGTCTCACATCTCCTTCTGTTATTTCTGCATTAATTGCATCTTGTTGTTCTTGTGTTAGTTCTGGAAGAGTAACTTGTTGGAGGAATTTTTTACCTTCTGTCAAATTAGTATATGAGGGTTTATATGATTCTTTGTAAAGGTTTTGTAGTATTTCATTGATTTTCCTAGGGTCGGAGGTTATAGTTCCCTGGCCATCTCATAGTCTATCAATTGGATTATCCTGCAGAGCCCTTTTGCCAGTCTTGCCAGCAATTTCCCAGCTTTGGTCCCATATCTCAGCAATTCAACCTTCTGTCTAGAGCGGTACATCTGTTCCCTCCTGTCAATCCAGGTTTCAAACTTTTGTTTGGCCAGCTTCCATTTTTCCCTGTTTTGAGTTGTGGGGCTCTGTAGGAACTCTGTATATATTTCTAAGTGTTGCACTACAATCTGAGTATTTTTCTTCTATTCTTGAGTGAGGCCACAAACATTATAAATTTGCCTCTTAGCACCGCTTTCGCCGTATTCCAGTACAACGCGTGTTGGTTTGCATGTTCTTTGTTGTCCTGTTCAAATTCCTCCAACCAGCCCCAAAATTTGTCATTAAATCCATCATCTTTTGTAAGATAAGATGGAAATTTCCCCATGTAATGTGTTCCTTTTATCTGGTTATCCACCAGTTCCATACCCACTGGAGCATGGTCAGATATGACCATGTCATAGATCTCCATTGACTTCGTTCTATTTAACAGTCTCTCTGAGGTCAACAGATAGTCTATCCGTGACCAGGATTGGTGGGTATGGGAGAAGTGGGTAAACTCTCTATCCTCTGGATGTAACCAGCGCCAAACATGCCTCAATCCAGTTTGTTCAAGGAAGGAGTGGAGGAGACTCTCTCTTTTTGGAAGAGTCAGGCTCTGGCTCTTTCTGTCCTCCTCCCCATTGTGAACCGTATTCAAGTCTCCTCCAGTAATTATCAGAGGTGAGTTGTCCAGGACAATGTTCCTCTCCAGGTCATCAAAGAAGACTCTGTTTGAACCATTAAGTCCATATACATTGTAAATTGAATAGACTTCTCCTCCATGCTCTATGGTGACCCAGACCCATCTTCCCTGATCATCACACTCCAGGGACAGCAGATTAAATACAAAATTACGGTGGAACAGTATCACTACCCTTGTGTGTCTACCTTGAGCTGACGAGCCCACTACTTTCCCCACCCACAATTTTCTGAGCCTAAAAAAATCCTCTTCCCTTAGATGGGTTTCTTGAAGCAATACAATATCGTGCGAGTACCTTTTCAGATGTCATAGTATCATTACTCTTTAATTCAGGGATTTTAGGCATTTCACATTCCAGGAGATGACCTTCATAGTGCCTGTCACTATAGCCTATTACCTCTTGCTTTGTTTTCCTTATGGGGGTTCTAGTGATTAAAAGAAGATCCTTATGTGGTTAGAGAAGGGTAGAAAAGAAAGAGAAAAGAGAAAGATATGAAAGGGGATAGAGACTTAAACCTTAAAACAAATAAACAGTGAGCTCTCAATACGCTGTAGTGTATTTCTAGCTTCTCACACCACTAATAGCGTTGTGGACTTTGCATTTTTTTTTCTGAGGAAGTAAGGGCTACCAAAAAGAAAAACCTGTGGGAAGAAGCATATCCCACACCACACATTATAAATAAATTGTCAAAATGCTATCTGCTTCTTCTCCTCTTCCCTGATCCATACCTTTGCATAACTCTTTGCCCTCTACCCCTCCAGAACCCGTGTCCCTTCCCCAAATAAGGGGCAGATGGGCACTCCCCACCAAAGCCCATCTTCATTAAGGCGCAACATATATCAATTGGCAGCACTCAACACGTTACCAACAGCATCCAGTCACCTTGGGGAGACACTGTCCTGTTTGTAGAAAAAGTGTCTGGGGGTGGAGGGAGACCCATCAAGAGCAAGATGTATATGATGCAGTCCATTTAAATGGTGCTTTACCTGCGTCGGCCAGATGCCCTCTGAGACTTTGGTGTTGAGGGGAAGCTGTCTTCCTCATAACCTCTTCTTTGTTTATTGCTTTTTGCGTTGCGCAGTATGTTTTACATGTCTTTTTCTGCATCACTTGGCGATTTGTAGATGAGGTTATCACCGTCATTTTGGAAAATCCTCAGTGTCGCCGGGTATTGCAGTGCAAAACTTTTCTTTGCTTGATAGAGTGCTGCATATATTTTACTAAAAGCTTTCCTGCGTTTTGCCACTTCCGCAGAATAGTCTTCAAATAATAGGACTTTCATTCCTCTCAAAGTCGCTGGCTGGGAACATCTTCTATATGCTCTCATTATGTCAAACTTGTCATTATAGTCCATGAATTTCATGATTCCTTGACGCGGTCTGGATGTCCGATCATCAGATCCTTGATTGTGAGATCGTAGATCTGGCCCAACTCTGTGAACCCTTTCAACCCTACAACCATGATTAATTCCCAGGGCCATTAGTAGGACTCTTTCGCAAAGCCTTTGTAGATCAGCTGCAGGGACTGACTCGGGAGCCCCACTAGCCTTAGGTTGTTGCGCCTTGACCTGTTTTCCAGGTCCTCGACCTTCTCAGACAGGCGCTTTGTTTCCGCAGTTGTCTCTTTCAGCTGCAAGGAGAGCTGTATGTTAGCTCCCTCCAGTTGCGAGACCCTCTGCTCCAGCTCCACTATCCATTCTTTATGTTTGCTCACTTCGTCTTGGAGATGCTGGAGAGCCTTCTCGAGGTTATTTTGGATGCTTGGCATGATGCTACTTGCCACATCAGCCGCCAGTTTGTTAAAGTCTATTGATATCAATCTTGAAAGGTCTTTCCTGCTGCACTCATTTACATCTTCAATGTTCTCCTCACTTAGGGTTTTCTGTTGCGAGTTTGTTGCCGGAGTGTCCTCTGCCGCAGAACTTGGGTCCCCACTGCTTGTTTGCCGAGGGCCTTCCGGCTTTTGTGAGCTGCATAACATGTAGCGATCCATTTGCTGAAGTGGTGACATAAATGGAGTCAGCGTCAGGTGCCTCTGCTGTTGCCGTTTGGCCTTTCTCCTGAGTTTATCAGTTCCTATGTTTCTTGGCAGCTATGGAAATATGTCATGCTGCAGTACCCAGTATGCATTTCTAGTTATTTTTTTTGTGTGCTTATTTTTATTTGTCTACTAGGTGGCAGCAGACCTTTTCCGTGTCTCAGTTCATTATGGAGACCACCAGATGTCACCAGTATTCATTTTCAGCTGGCACCAAGAGAAATGACCAGTTGTATGAGCTTAGCCTTCTTGCTGGGGCTCTGTGTGTCATTGCTGGGGAGACTGTTTTCTCTCTGCTTTGTCTGATCCCAGCCCCGCTTTTAGTGGTCCCTTTACAGGCCTGGAGTCACCGGGAAACCGGAGATCAGAATTTGCCCTGACCTCAGATAAGTAGATCACCCTGGTGTTTCCGTGGGGGGGGGAGGGGGTTCAATGTGCGGCTTACGGGATTATACCTTTAGTTGCAGTGGGTTTTTGCCGTCTGAATAGCAACCAATGCAGGCCTTGTGTGTACACGTGGTTAGCAGGCCTCAGAACCCTCCAGGTCTCAGAAATGATCCAGGATTGAAGTGACTGACCTTTATAGGTGGTGTGGAGTGAGAGCTGGCGGTAGCTCATCTTTCTCTTGTGTTGGGGTGGTGGATGTCCACAGATTTGTCAGTAAGATTCTTGTGGTGTGGGAGCTATGCTTAGTAGGTGTTATTCTATCCCAGCCCAGACAGGCTCTCTAAGTAGCCTGTCATTTGATCCGGCTACATTCTAATGGCCTCCACCATTACATAAAGCCTTTTAGCACATGGTCACACTGCATATTTCAGAAAAACAACAGCAATGTTTTACCTGAAATGTCTTCCTTCATGTTTTTTTTTTCTCATTTCACATATGAACAGTGGCAGTGGTAAAGTCACTTCTTCTAGCTACTTCACAGCATTCACCAAAGCCTAAAGAGGTTAAAAAAGTCTAAGAAAGACTGAACATTCGCATAGTAAGGTATTTTGATATTGCTGTTCGTATGTTCAATATTTTTAACATTTATTGAATGCTTTTTCAAGGTGATTCCAGGCGGAATTAGCTTGTAAAATATGCCATGTACACATACCCTTAGTTCACTCAATGCATTTGCAATTTGCAATTTTCTGCTGCCACTTCTGTAATTGCTGTAAGAGAGTTATATTTTTACGGGAATTTTCTAAAATGCATTAAAAACACAACATCAACACATTGTGTGAACATACCTTTAAAGAGGACCTGTCACCAAACCAGGCATGGTGATCTAATTACAGCACTGGATGCAGCATGTCTTCTGCATCCAGGCAAGGGGTCCCCCAGCACTTGAGCAGCCCTGTACCCCAAGTAAATACACTTAGAAAACTTACATCGTGCAGCCATAAAGGAGATAGCCAGAGGCTGAAGCCGAAGGGCAGATTCACACCCCCTGCATGTGTAATCTGCCCACTGCTGCCAATCATTGTCTCCCTCTTCTGCATTATAACACAAAGTTTCCCCCCCCCCAGAAATGGCCATTTAGCCCCGCCCCCTGCGGTGACGTCACCGCTTATACCCGCCCTGCTCTATGTTAACCATTTCTGGGGGGGGATGGAAACTCTGTGTTATAATGCAGAAGAGGGAGACAATGATTGGCAGCGGTGGGCAGATTATACATGCAGGGGGTGTGAATCTGCCCTTCGGTTCCAGCCTCTGGCCACCTCCTTTATAGCTGAATGATGTAAGTTTTCTAAGTGTATTTACTCGGGGTGCAGGGCTGCTCAAGTGCTAGGGGACCCCTTGCCTGGATGCAGCAGACATGCTGCATCCAGTGCTGTAATTAGATCACCATGTCTGGTTTGGTGACAGGTCTTCGTTAAGGGAAAGGCCATATGGAACAATCAGGACATGGTCAATGTAGTTAACAAATTGAATGTGGTTTACTGAAGGTGTTATTTGTATAAATAAATGTTTTTGTACTATGACTGCAGGGTTATTACCACAGGTGTTTCACATTAATTAAATTGGGCTTATTATATTTGGGTGATGCAATCAAAAACATACTATGCAACAAATGCATGTAGTCAACCGTACTGCATCTAACACGTCATGACCATGTCGCAACTGTTCCGTCTAGCCTTACCGTTACCTACACAAACTCCAAACCATCTACCTCGGCAAAGCACAAGACAAACACTACAATTCAAAAGTTTGGGGTCACCCAGGCAATTTTGTGTTTGCCATGAAAACTCATACTTTTATTTATCAAATGAGTTTTAAAATGAATAGAAAATATAGTCCAGACATTTGCAAAGTTAGAAATAATGATTTTTATTTGAAATAATAATTTTCTTTTCAGTTGTTTTGCGTCTCACAAATGATCTTCTGTGTGATCCAAACACCTCAAACTTTGAATCGTCTGTCCATAAAACTTTTTTCCAATCTTCCTCTGTCCAATATCTGTGTTATTTTGCCCATATTAATCTTTTCCTTTTATTAGCCAGTCTCAGATATGGCATTTTCTTTGCCACTGTGCCCTGAAGGCCAGCATCCCGGAGTCGCCTCTTCACCGTAGACGTTGACACTGGCGTTTTGTGGGTACTATTTAATTAAGCTGCCAGTTGAGAAGCTGTGAGGCGTCGATTTCTCAAACTAGAGACTCTAATGTACTTGTCTTCTTGCTAAGTTGTGCAGCAGGGCCTCCCACTTCTTTTTCTACTCTGGTTAGAGCCTGTTTGTGCTCTCCTCTGAAGGGAGTAGTACACACCGTTGTAGGAAATCTTCAGTTTCTTGGCAATCTCTCGCATGGAATAGCCTTCATTTCTAAGTACAAGAATAGACTGTCGAGTTTTACATGAAAGTTCTCTTTTTCTGGCCATTTTGAGAGTTTCATAGAGCAAACAAATGTATTTCTCCAGATTCTCAACTAGCTCAAAGGAAGGTCAGTTTTATAGCTTCTCTAATCAGCCACACACATTTTCAGCTGTGTTAACATACAGTACTTGTGCAAGGGTTTTCTAAACATCCATTAGCCTTCTTACACAGTTAGCAAACACAATGTACCATTAAAACACTGGAGTGGTGGTTGTTGGAAATGGGCCTCTATACACCTACAGTTGTGGCCAAAAGTATTGACACCCCTGCAATTCTGTCAGATAATACTCAGTTTCTTCCTGAAAATGATTGCAATCACAAATTCTTTGGTATTATTATCTTCATTTAATTTGTCTTCAATGAAAAAACACAAAAGAGAATGAAGCAAAAAGCAAAACATTGATCATTTCACACAAAACTCCGAAAATGGGCCAGACAAAAGTATAAGCACCCTCAGCCTAATACTTGGTTGCACAACCTTTAGCCAAAATTACTGTGATCAACCGCTTCCGGTAACCATCAATGAGTTTCTTACAATGCTCTGCTGGAATTTTAGATCATTCCTTCTTTGGCAAACTGCTCCAGGTTCCTGATATTTGAAGAGTGCCTTCTCCAAACTGCCATTTTTAGATCTCTCCACAGGTGTTCTATGGGATTCAAGTCTGGACTCATTGCTGGCCACCTTAGAAGTCTCCAGTGCTTTCTCTCAAACCATTTTCTAGTGCTTTTTGAAGTGTGTTTTGGGTCATTGTCCTGCTGGAAGACCCATGACCTCTGTGGGAGACCCAGCTTACTCACACTGGGCCCTACATTATGCTGCAAAATTTGTTGGTAGTCTTCAGACTTCATAATGCCATGCACACGGTCAAGCAGTCCAGTGCCAGAGGCAGCAAAGCAACCCCAAAACATCAGGGAACCTCCGCCATGTTTGACTGTAGGGACCGTGTTCTTTTCTTTGAATGCCTCTTTTTTTCTCCTGTAAACTCTATGTTGATGCCTTTGCCCAAAAAGCTCTACTTTTGTCTCATCTGACCAGAGAACATTCTTCCAAAATGTTTTAGGCTTTCTCAGGTAAGTTTTGGCAAACTCCAGCCTGGCTTTTTTATGTCTCAGGGTAAGAAGTGGGGTCTTCCTGGGTATCCTACCATACAGTCCCTTTTCATTCAGACGCTGATGGATAGTACGGGCTGACACTGTTTTCCCTCGGACTGCAGGGCAGCTTGAACTTGTTTGGATGTTAGTCGAGGTTCTTTATCCACCATCCGCACAATCTTGCGTTGAAATCTCTCGTCAATTTTTCTTTATCGTCCATATCTAGGGAGGTTAGCCACAGTGCCATGGGCTTTAAAGTTCTTGATGACACTGCGCACAGTAGACACAGGAACATTCAGGTCTTTGGAGATGGACTTGTAACCTTGAGATTGCTCATGCTTCCTCACAATTTGGTTTCTCAAGTCCTCAGACAGTTCTTTGGTCTTCTTTCTTTTCTCCATGCTCAATGTGGTACACACAAGGACACAGGACAGAGGTTGAGTCAACTTTAATCCATGTCAACTGGCTGCAAGTGTGATTTAGTTATTGCCAACACCTGTTAGGTGCCACAGGTAAGTTACAGGTGCTGTTAATTACACAAATTAGAGAAGCATCACATGATTTTTCTAACAGTGCCAATACTTTTGTCCACCCCCTTTTTTATGTTTGGTGTGGAATTATATCCAATTTGGCTTTAGGACAATTCTTTTTGTGTTTTTTCATTGAAGACAAATTAAATGAAGATAATAATACCAAAGAATTTGTGATTGCAATCATTTTCAGGAAGAAGCTGAGTATTATCTGACAGAATTGCAGGGGTGTCAATACTTTTGGCCACAACTGTATGTAGATATTGCACTAAAAACCAGACATTTGCAGCTAGAATATTCATTTACCACATTAACAATGTATAGAGTATTTCTGATTCATTTAATGTTAGCTTCATTGAAAAAAAGTGCTTTTCTTTCAAAAATAAGGAAATTTCTACGTGACCCCAAAGTTTTGAACGATAGTGTAAGGTCACATTCATATAGTACTAAACTGACCAGTATGAATGTTCCTTTTATATTTCTGTGTTTTGGCTTAAAAATATGGATAATACAAACCAAATCACTGTGTAACCTGGGATCATCTGTTGGATGTGCCTGTGCCCTTACTGCTGAATAACTGAGCGATACTGAATCAAGCATTGCAGTAGACTGGTGTCATCATTAAAGAACGGGGAAAAAACAGAACAAGCTTTATTCTCAAACTCACATTGTTTAGCTGCTATTGTTTCTTTACTATAGACATTATTACTAATAATAACTGTTTGCTTGTAGATCTGTACTATGAATCTTTATATCTCTGGACATCCTTAGTAAGGCAAAATAAAAACAAAACAAATCAAATCTTGTCAATTGAGGGTAGGTCTCTGTAACAAGGGTGTGCTGTGTATTATGGAGAGTCTGAGGTGTGGCAGGTGTGTTATGAATGTCTAGGGTATTAAATCAGCTTCAAACATTGTTACATACCACTATAACTAATAGACATATTGTTTAACACTCTTAGGTCCCCTTCAGAAGTAATTGTTTCCGGTATGTGTGGCATCTGTTTTCACACACATACCCATTAGACGTTATGTTGATCTACACACCTCTGGGTTTTCACATGGACTGTATGTCTATGTGATCCGCACAGGAACATGGCCATTTTTTTTTGGCAGCACGGATCACATGGACTCATACAAGTCAACGGGTCTGTGAAAAATATGTACAGCACACGGATGAAATCCATGTGCTGTCCATGTGACACATACCAGTATTAAATGCATTCAAATGAAAATAGCAAAGAATGGGCGGCACTCACCAGTCTTCCAATGTGCAAGTTTATTAGGGTGTGGGAGGGGGATTGAGATACCCGACTACGGCTTGCCATTTCGCGCGTTATGCGCTCCAAATGGGTCCTGTGTAAGTCCATTCTTTGCTATTTTCATTAACGGTTTGTGGACTTCTTGGACGAGCAACATAGTCGCCCAGCTCTCTCTGTGAGGCCGTTAACGAGGAGTTTAATTGCATCTTTGTTAGGTGTTTACCTGTGTGGTGCCCAGCTTTCATTTGTTGGCTGTACTGATTGATCGAAATGCATTCAAATAATTACTGATTTTTAAGTGTTAAAGATGTGCGAAGATGATAGACAATAGATAGATTGTACAGATATTAAACAAAATAAATAATTAAATGAGCCAGGGAAGGTCCATGGTTATTGAGCCCTTCCTAGCCTAAAAATACCAGCGCACAGCCACCCCCAAAAAAACACTCCCTGGCACTTGCACTCTCTAATGCTGGCATCCCAGCATTGTCCTGCTTCCTCCCTTCTGCAAGGAGACCGATGTACTCACCACCACCTCTCTCCTAAACCTATCCTGTCAGTTTTCCTCCTATACTTGAACCTGGCCAGTCCATCTATTGTACCTGCTCTCTCCTCTCTAACCTACACCCCTGACCTTTGGGTCCTCTGCTACAGTACCACCACCTGGAGTGGTACTTGGTGTCTACTCACAGCCAAGCTCTTCCTCACCATCAGCGGCTCTGGGGAAAATCCGGTAGACACTTAGGTACGCCCCTCCAGAGTAAGGGTGCATTCACACGCTGCATATTTGCTGCATTTTCTTACATGCGAGCTCATCACAAACCAGAAGTGTAACAATCAGAGGAAAAGTATAATAGAAACAAGTGCTCCATTTCTGGATTTAATCACCCACTCCTGGTTTGTGATGAGCACGCGCGTAAAACAATGCAGCAAATACGCAGCATGTGAACACACCATAAGCCTGGTCCATAGCACAGTTGGTCCAATCCCGCTTGTGTTATACCTTGGTTCACTCATTCATTAAAAAAAAAAAAAAAGAACCCATGCAGTTTCAACATAGTCCAAATGAATATTTACATACTGCGGACTATTCACTAGTCCAGTCAATTACGCTTACTGCTGAAGATAGCTACCTGCTGGGTGTGAAGGTGCTTATAGCAAGAGAATTACAAAAGGTACAGTGACAATTTTTACATATTCTGAATGGGCTGCCCAGGCACTATTCAAGGATACTATTAGTATCTTACTGAAAAATGACCTGACAGAGTCCCATTAAGGCTATTTTCACATCAGTATTTCTTGGCATTCACAGCATATTCGGCAGTTTTGCCGCATCTGCCACCTAACGGAACATTTGCAGCAAGACTGCATTTGACCTAATGCATTCTCTATGGGACTTGCGTACATGTGCGGCACTTGCCGTTTTGCCGCGATCTAGCCAGTCCGGCACTTGCAGCAACGGACAAAAAATGCTGGTAGCAGCGTTTTTTTGGGATTCGCAACAAATGCCAAACCGTAAGTGCTGCACATGTTTGCAAGGAGCATAGAGAATGAATTAGGCGGAGCGCAGCCTTGCCGCAAGTGTTTTGTTAGGCGGCAGATGCTTCAAAAAGCCGGATCTGCCGCGAATGCCGAGAAGTGCTGATGTGAAAGCAGCCTAACTTGGATCAGGAGATAAGCATTAAGACCAGATATTGCAGTCTGTATATGAACCGTGAAACATAGATTTCTGAAGTTAGCCTTAGATCTCCATCACACTAGTGTATAAATAATATCTCTGATACTCAACCCGAAAAGTGGGATGAGTGTCATGCATATGTTATTGCGTATGTCATGCAAGTGTGCAATTTTTTTTCCGCCTAGCATACGTATGAAATGCGAGTGCTATGCAAGTGTGTGATTTTTATCTTACCTAGCATGCCATAAGCAATGTGTTTTAAACATCATAATACTCTATGTAAAAAAGAATAAAACATGCAGGTCTGACGTAGTCCAAGGAATCTTATATAGTCCAAGAAATCCAACGTAGTATACGGAAGGAAACCTGAAAGACATAAAAGGAGAGACACTGCCTCATCGCATATCATTGCTAAGAGTACCATCCGATTTCTTATCGGATTGCACTCGATGGTTTTAATCGCAAGGGGAAGTGGGGCCTTAGATGCACTGTCCATACTGGATACAGATAGAAGAAAATCATTGCAAATCAAATGTCATGATCTTTATTAACTTAAAAAATGTTGCAGATTAAGAAAAAAAAATATATGAAAGTATACATTGTATTTTTAGTCCTGGAATCTTATGCATAGAGCTGCGGTAAAGCACACTCTTTATGGCTTCTATGGAATAGAATGTAGACAAAACATGCAGGCCCCATTGACCCTCCATTCAACTGTGTCATTCTTTTGATTGGTTCCATTTATAGAGGAGTGTCTGCCACCGATCACACATTTATCCCTTAGGGCCCCTTTACACGCGGCTACATTTCTAGGATGGCTACAGGTAACTTACTGGTTGCAGTGAAATCATGGAGAGATTATTCCATTTGTACACAGCAACAAGATAGAACCTTGTCTCCATGATTTCACTGCAACCAGTAAGTTACCTGTAGCCACCCAAGAAATGTAGCCGCGTGTAAAGGGGCCCTCAGTGTCTGTACAGGGGATAAATGTCTATAATGGAAGAATGCTCTCTAAAGCCCCTCAAAAAAATAAATAACTGTTGGAGGAGTGATGGTTACAGTGATTGTCTTGCTGGCAGCTGTCTACCAATTCCACCGATACAAAGGAGTGTTTGGCACTACAGAACATTCCTGTGTTCTCTATGAGCGAGCCACTGCTAGACATCTCTGATGGGGACTTATTTCTGGGAGACCAAAGAAGTCAACAGTCTGATATAAGACATTATTTTATTATTGTTATTATTATTATTATTATTATTATAGCATCAATTATTCCATGGCCCTTTACATGTGAAAAGTGGCATATATAGACAAGTACAATAAACATGAGCAATACGAGGCACACACAAGTACAGAAGGAGAGGGTACCCTGCCTGCGAGGGTTCACAGTCTGCAAGGGATGGGAGAGGATACACTAGGATAAGGGTAAACCTGGTCGTGCGGCGGGTTAGTGGACTGAGGGTCACTGCAGGTTGTAGGCTTGTCGGAAGAGGTGGGTCTTCAGGTTCCTTTTGAAGGTTTCCATAGTTGGTGAGAGTCTGATATGTTGGGGAAGAGAGTTCCAGAGTATGGGGGGATACACAGGAGAAATGTTGTATGCGATTATGGGAAGAAGAAATAAGAGGGCAAGAGAAAAGGAGATCCTGAGAGAAGTGCAGATTGCATGAGGGCAGGTACCGGGAGACCATTTCATCGATGTATGGAGGAAAAAGGTTATGGATGGCTTTGTATGTCATAGTTACTTGATACTTCGCTCCCCAGACGCTATCTGTTAGGGGTGAACCATACAGGTTCAGCCAACATTAGGCTAATGTGTGTAGGGGCCTTTACTTTGCATTCCTATGACTAGCTGGGGGTAAAGTGTTGCTCTCATTGCAGACAAAACCAATACATAAGGCCTCATTTATCAGCATTCTCATAGGATGGATACCTGGCCTTGGTATTCCCTTGTCATATCTCTAAACTTGTAAAAGAGTTGGATATTGACTAAAAGGGCCACTTAATATGGTGGTTATGGTGTTCTCCGCAAGGAGCCACCCCTTGGCTGGGTCCTTCCCTGGAGGGATATATAGTAGCATAGTAACATAGTAACATAGTTTTTAAGGTTGAAGGAAGACTTTAAGTCCATCTAGTTCAACCCATAGTCTAACATGTTGATCCAGAGGAAGGCAAAAAAAAACCCATGTGGCAACACTAATCTCCACATTGGGGGAAAAAATTCCTTCCTGACTCCAGATACGGCAATCAGACTAGTTCCCTGGATCAACGCCCTATCAAAGAATCTAGTATGTATAACTGATAATATTATAGTTTTCAAGAAAGGCATCCAGGCCCTTCTTAAATGTTAGTAGTGAGTCACTCATTACAACATCATGTGGCAGAGAGTTCCATAATCTCACTGCTCTTACAGTAACTTACTAGTATATGGCTAGTCCTGTGTTTGAGACTCCTAACCAAGTCTCCACAGACTCTATTTTCATATTCATAATTCCCATGTAAAGTTGCCATTTGAAATGACTTTAGTTTTGTGCCATGCCTGTGATCTTCTTTTTTTCAACAACATTAAACAACTGAATGAACATCCTCTAAGCCAGGTGATTCCATAATTTTTGCCAGGGGTTGTTCAGTAGTAGTTAAAGAGGACATGTCACCCCCTGGTGCTATGCTAACTGAATGCAGCACTGAATGCAGCATGTCTGCTGCATTCAGGGAAGGGTCCCCCATGTTTCTAGCCCCCCAGTAAGTTGTTAAAAAGACTTTATAAAGTGTACAGATAAGGAGTCTGGAGGGACTTACTCAGTAATGAGTCATCTTTGTTGTTGGTGTCCTCCCCGCCTCCAGCCCTCTCTTGTTCAGCCTTCTGTATGTGTCATCATTGTTGCTGGTGTCCTCCCCGCCTCCAGCCCTCACGAGGCTGAATAAGAGAGGGCTGGAGGTGGCACAGAGAGGGCTGGAGGCGGGGAGGACACCAACAACAGCGATGACTCATTACTGAGTAAGTCATTCCGGACTCCTTACCTATAGACTTTATAAAGTCTTTTTAATAGCTTACAGGGGGGGCTAGAGACATGGGAGACCCCTTCCCTGAATACAGTTATAATAGAATCCAAGCACTCATCTGGTTCAGTTTCAAGTGATTTATTGTGAAGCACACATGGATGGTGAGGTGACAGCAGCAATAACTTTTCGGCCCCTATTAGGCCTTTCTCAACATGTCACTGCTAATGATGTTAGGGGAGTATACATCAGGTATGGAGCACTGTATGGTAAGACGAGAGCCCCTTGCACCATGGAACAGTACATCTAGGAAAGAGTAATCGTGTGAGGAGACTTATCACTGGGTGTATGTGTCTTTATGAGATCACTAGATTTATCTGTTGCAGGCCTATTAGGCAGTGTATCTGTGCAGGCTTTGTGCTGTACCCATAGGTATGTGGAATGTTCCAGAATGCTGGAGTATCGTGTTAGTATGTTTCTGATAGCCCCTGATGTGATAGCTCCCAGTGTGTGACCCCTGGTCAGGGGAATGACCAGGGGTCATACACTGGGAGCTATCACATCAGGGGCTATCAGAAACATACTAACACGATACTCCAGCATTCTGGAACATTCCACATACCTATGGGTACAGCACAAAGCCTGCACAGATACACTGCCTAATAGGCCTGCAACAGATAAATCTAGTGATCTCATAAAGACACATACACCCAGTGATAAGTCTCCTCACACGATTACTCTTTCCTAGATGTACGGTTCCATGGTGCAAGGGGCTCTCGTCTTACCATACAGTGCTCCATACCTGATGTATACTCCCCTAACATCATTAGCAGTGACGTGTTGAGAAAGGCCTAATAGGGGGCAGAAACGTTATTGCTGCTGTCACCTCACCATCCAATCCATGTGTGCTTCACAATAAATCACTTGAAACTGAACCAGATGAGTGCTTGGATTCTATTATAACTACGATAGAGATCACCAGATCCTTTCCTACATAGCACCATCAACCTCCCACCACTGAGTGCTGGTCATAAACGATATAGCCTTCCCTGAATACAGCAGACATGCTGCATTCAGTGCTGCATTCAGTTAGCATAGCACCAGGGGGGTGACAGGTCCTCTTTAACTACTACTGTACAACCCTGGCAAAAATTATGGAATCACCTGGCTCGGAGGATGTTCATTCAGTTGTTTAATGTTGTTGAAAAAAAGCAGATCACAGACATGGCACAAAACTAAAGTAATTTCAAATGGCAACTTTATGGCTTTAAGAAACACTAAAAGAAATCAAGATAAAAAATGTGGTAGTCAGTAAGGGTATTTTTTTTCAGACCAAGCAGAGGGAAAAAATTATGGAATCACTCAATTCTGAGGAAAAAATTCTGGAATCATGAAAAACAAACACACAAAAGAACACTGCAATACATCATTAGCATTTTGTTGCACCACCTCTGGCTTTAATAACAGCTTGCAGTCTCTGAGACATGGACTTAATGAGTGACAAACAGTACTCTTCATCAATCTGGCTCCAACTTTCTCTGATTGCTGTTGCCAGATCAACTTTGCAGGTTGGAGCCTTTGTCATGGACCATTTTCTTCAACTTCCACCAAAGATTTTCAATTGGATTGAGATCCGGACTATCTGCAGGCCATGACATTGACCTTATGTGTCTTCTTTCAAGGAATGTGTCACGGGTGTGTCAGGAAGCACGGATGAGATTGTACAAGTTACTCGCAGAAGGTCCCAGCGCTTGGCCAAACAGTCCACATCCTAAAGAAAAAATGTCTCTGTTGCTTTAAGAGGTATTTCCCTTTTAGTTACGGCTGGAGGTCACTAGGACCCAGCTGATTCCTTACCTTGGAGCTGCCTCCTTCCTTAGCCCATTGTAACCTTGTTTTTTTTCTGTCTAGGTGTTAATTATGGCTTTTGTTTAGCTTTTCTGTATGTAAATCCCATTTTCTTGAGGCAGTTTCTTACAGTTCGGTCACAGACATTGACTCCTGTTTCCCCCATTCGTTCCTCATTTGTTTTGTTGTGCATTTCCTGTTTTGGAGACATATTGCTTCAAGTTTCCGGTCTTGACGCTTTGATGTCTTCCTTGGTCTACCAGTATGTTTCCCTTTAACAGCCTACCCATGTTATTTGTATTTGGTCCTGACTTTACACACAGCTGACTGTGAACAACCAACATCTTTTGCAACATTGCGTGTTGATTTACCCTCTTGTAAGAGTTTGATAATCCCCTCCTTTGTTTCAATTGACATCTCTCGTGTTGAAGCCATGATTCATGTCACTCCACTTAGTGCAACAGCTCTCCAAGGTGTGATCACTCTTTTTTAGATGCAGAAGAACGAGCAGATATAATTTGATGCAGGTGTTAGTTTTGGGAAAGAAATTTTACATGGTGATTCCATATTTTTTCCTCAGAATTAAGTGATTCCATATTTTTTTCCCTCTGCTTGGTCTGAAAAAAGGTACATGAAAGCTCCCGTAACACTGAGCGACGCTCCAGCGATTCCTACAGCGATAACGACCTGGCCGGGATCACAGGAGTGTCGTTACCTGGTCGCTGGGGAGCTATCAAACAGGCAGATTTCCTCAGCGACCAGGGACCAAGGAGCCACCTCCATATCGTTGGAAGCGAGAGGACGCTGGTAACTATGATACACAGCGGGTATCTAGGCAGCAGGTATCTAGGCAGCGGATTTCATAGTTACCAGCGTCCTCCATGCTTACAGGCTGTGCTAAGCAGGGAGGACACTGGTAACTATGATAAACAGCGGGTATCTAGGCTGCAGGCGCTGCATAGATACCCGGTGTTTATCATAGTTACCAGCGTCCTCCCTGCTTACATGCTGTGCTAAGCAGGGAGGACACTGGTAACTATGATAAACACCGGGTATCTAGGCAGCGCGCGCTGCCTAGATACCCGCTGTTTATCATAGTTACCAGCATCCTCCCTGCTTAGCGCTGGTAACCATGATAAACATTGGGTATATAGGCAGCGCGCACTGCCTAGATACCCGGTGTTTACCATGGTTACCAGCCTGTGAGGTCACCCAATCTCTCGCTGTCACACGCAGCGATGTGTGTTGACCAGCGGGAGATCAAGGACCAAAAAATGGTTCTGAACCAAGTGCAGCGATCAGCGACCTCTCAGCAGGGGCTTGATCACTGCTACATGTCACACATAGCGACATCACTGGGGAGATCGCTGTTATGTGACAACCTGTGACGTATCAGCGATCTCGCTAGCGATCTCGCTATGTGTGATGGGGGCTTTACTGACTACCACATTTTTTATCTTGATTTCTTTTAGTGTTTCTTCAAGGCAGAGAGTTGTCATTTGAAATGACTTTAGTTTTGTGCCATATCTGTGATCTGCTTTTTTTCTACAACATTAAACAACTGAATGAACATCCTCCGAGCCAGGTGATTCCATAATTTTTGTCAGGGGTTGTAGTAGTAAAGTCTTTTTTTTAGAAGCTGTTATTTCTTCTTATGCTGTGCTGTGTAAAGGCCCTTTCACATCAGCGTTTTTTTCAAATCGCGGCAGATGCGGTGAAAAAAACGCATCTGCCGCGATTACCGCATACCGGCTGCACTTGCGGCACGGTTGCGGCGCGGTTGCTGTAAACGCCATACAAGGTATAGGCGGACTTGCGGCAGGTGCGGCAAGTGCGGTTTTGGCACTTGCGGCAGGTGCGGCCGCGAAAAAAAATGCTGTCAGCCGCGGTTTTTTTCGCGGCCGCACCTGCCGCAAGTGCCAAAACCGCACTTGCCGCACCTGCCGCAAGTCCGCCTATACCTTGTATGGTGTTTACCGCAACCGCGCCGCAACCGTGCCGCAAGTGCAGCCGGTATGCGGTAATCGCGGCAGATGCGTTTTTTTCACCGCATCTGCCATGATTTGAAAAAAACGCTGATGTGAAAGGGCCCTAAGAAGATTGACCAATGCACACTCATCATGCCCGACTGCTGATGGCAACTCTTTGGTCTTCTATTATTTAGATGCCAGTGATCCTACGGATCAGACCATTGGTCACCTAATGTGATTACAGTGGTAAGAAGCCTATAACAGGCAGCATTTAACAAAGCCCTGCACCCGCTGTAGGCAATGCCATAGGCATAGCCAATGTGTATGTGCTCAGGGGACACAGGGATTTCCACAGCAGAAACCACTCAGCAGCAAAATCCACTGCAGATATCATTGTTGAAGCACTCCATAGGGTGAATTCTATAGTGTGACATTTCTCTCTGCTACATGTGAATCAAATGTAGTAAAAATATGTCAGATAGGGACCCATAATTGAACAGCCAGTATTTTGGCCACTTTTTCTCAATTTGAAATGTCCCCTCAAAATGACCCAGTTCTACACATTTTTCTTTTAGTGCTGAGGGACATTAGGGAACTGAACAGGCCATTCAATGGTGTACCAAGAAAGAGCCTGACAGAGCCTGTTTCCTCCCACATGGCACAACACCTTGGTGAAGGGACTTGTGCTGAGGACAGCTCTTTAATAGGCAGATAAGCTATGTATGGTATGAGTAAGGCGGCCGTCACACGGGACGATTTCTTGCCCGATATCGTTTAAGCGATCTCCTTTTTGATCGCTTAAGCGATATCGGGCAAGAAATCGTTGCATGTAATCAAGCGATTTAAGATGTTAAATCGCTTGATCGTGACATCGCTGATCTGAGCTCCGGTTCTCAGATCTAGCGATGAGCGATTTGACTATCTGTCTCATCGTGGTGTATAACACCACGATGAGCGATTTCCCAGCGCAGAGTCTATGCTGGGAGATGGTAACTATGGTACACGTCGGGTAACTAAGCGACGCGCGGCGCCTAGTTACCCGATGTGTACCATAGTTACCAGCGAGATCGCGGCTCCACATCGCTGGTGAGTCTGTCTGTGTGACATCTCACCAGCGATGTGAGCGATATTGTAAGCGATTGCGCGTGCACGTGATCGCTTACAATATCGCTAAAGATATCTGTGCGTGTGACGGCCGCCTAAAAGACACTAAAAGCAGATCTAATGATTGACTCTGGTCTGATAGCAGGGGCGTAACTACAATAAATGCAGGGGTTACGATCGCACCCGGGCCCTGCAGCCTAGGGGGGCCCCAAAAGTCCCTTTGGCCTATAGAAAAAGACTAATACTATTAAAGATTTGCAATAATTGGGGGCCCCATTGGAGCTTCCGCACCGGGGCCCCTGGGTCTGAAGTTACGCCACTGTCTGATAGGTATGTTTAGGTTTCTTCTTTTTTAAAAGCACCAGGAGACCAATAGAGAAGGCTTGCAAAGATAGTGCAGAACCCCTATCAAATAAATTCAGGACTAGAGATGAGCAGACCCGTGGAAGTTTGGGTTCTAGGGATTCAGCCGGACTTTAAAAAAAGTTCTGTTCTGGACCCAAATTTCACCCATATGTCATTGGAAGTCACTGATTGGGCAGTTCTGCTCTCCACCCACATACAGACAGCCATAAACAAAGCACTTCCAAGGACGTAGAGCAGGGATTTGTCATTTTCTTTTTATTGGTACACACTACATCCAATAACGCTAGTTTTACCCCCACTTCAAGTGGCTTGTACTGGGCCAAGCACTGAGTGTACCCGAGCACAGTGAGGCTCGCTACAGTAGTTTGCACATCTAAAGCACCTGAACGCTGAAACCGAACACTCAAAATTATTGTAAATAAACTATGTGTTCGGTACGAACACCAAGTAAAGTCTGTGTTCAGTACATACACCAAATTTAAAGTCCGGTTCGTTCATCCCTATTCAGTAGTTCAAAACCCTGTTCAACCATTGCTAAGCATACAAATGAGGTGTTAATGGGTGATCTGTGGCTTAGTGGTTAGCACTGTTGCTTTGCAGTGCTAGAGTCATGGGTACAAATTCCTCCAAAGACCTGTAAGGTTGCTGTCACATCTGCAGTAAGGTGTAATACCCGGCAGATGTCGCCGCATCTGCCGGATCTATCGTGTAACGGCCGACTTGCAGCACCGATCCGGCAAGCCCCATTCATTCTCTATGGGGCTTGCGGTTGGGTGCGGCAAGCACAGTATTACCTAAAATATTACCTAATCTGGCTGATCTGGCACTTGCGGCTGCGCAAAAAAAACGCTGCTAGCAGCATTTTTTTTGTGGTGCTGCAAGTGCCGGATTCGGCAATATCGCACTTGCTGCACCCAACCGCGAGCCCCATACAAAATGAGTGGCGACATCTGCCGAATCTGCCGGCAATTGCACCTACTGCAGATGTGAAAGCGCCCTTTTGTAGGTTCTCCTTCAACACTCCAAAGACATAGGGAATTTTAATTAGAAGTCCTAATGGGAAAAAGAGAGGCTGATGTTTATGGAAATTAAGTGAGGAAATATAATCAATATAAAGTAATGTGGATTTCCCAGCTAAGATAATGGGGCATGTTAGAATAGAATATGCTAGATCCTTTGGTGGGAAAAGGGTTGCTACCAGGTTTCTTGCAGATTTCTCTCCCACACTAAAACAAAAAATATGGACTCGCTTCACAGTTTTTAAGGCTTGTTTTTACAATTGAATGTAAAAAAATAGATTGAGCTTGAAACTTCAGTTCACCAGATCCCGATGATTATTCAGCATAAGGCTGGAGACACACTATCAAGCGAGGATCGCGTTTCACTGCCCGGACTACCCAGCAGCACTCCTGATCTGAGCATGACAGCTTCATGTATTTCTATGCAGTTAGCACTCTCAGGTCAGGAGAGCCAATGGCCAGTCCGTGCAGTGTGCGATCCTCGCACAAGTCATACGGCTGTGTGACTCCAGCCTCATGTGGTGCACAGATTATTCTTGGGTCCTGTCCCAAGTGGTAAGTAGATGAAGGAAACAAGGGGTGTATCCAGATGAATACAAATTGTTGAAAAAATGAGAAAAAGTCTGGCACAGACCCTGTCAAGTGTCTTGCAATACACTCGCCGCTGGTATCCCGTGAAGCACAAGCTGAAGCTGTCCATGGTTTTTTATTATTATTATATTATTATTTTATTATCATTATTTATTTATTTATATAGCGCCATTAGGTTCCATGGTGCTTTACATGAGGATAGGGCAGACAAAGACAAGTACAATAAATGTAGATAATCAGGTCATACAGGTACAAAAGGGGAGAGGACCCTGTCCATGAGGGCTCACAGTCTACGAGGGGCGGGTGTGGATACAATAGGATTGGGGAGGTTCCAGTCGTGGGGCGGCCGACCGAGTCTCATGGCAAGTTGTAGGCTTGTCGGAAGAGGTGAGTCTTCAGGTGACTCTTGAAGGTTCCCAGGGTGGGAGAGTGTCTGACGTATTGGGGCAGAGAGATCCAGAGTATGGCGGATGCACAAGAGAAATCCTGTATGCGGTTGCGAGAAGAGGAGATAAGGGGGGAGTAGAGGAGGAGTTCTTGGGAGTATCGCAGGTTGCGTGAGGGTAGGTATCGGGAGACCAAGTCAGAGATGTAAGGTGGGGACATGTTGTGTATGGCTTTGTATGTCATGGTTAGTGCTTTGGGTTCCAGGACGAAGTGCCATAAAAGTCCGCGCTGCTGCCCAAAAGAAACACCAGACTAACCGAGGTATCTGGGTTGATGAAGCTTTATTCTACCTACGCATTTCGGAGCCCCCTCCTGGCTCCTTCCTCAGGGAGATATCTATTGTCCCTATTGTCCCTGCGACAGCTGCATAACTCTAAGGAGTATACTGGTTGTGGGTCACACAACCTGACCAGGTGAGCAGTTTTCATACCATCTATCACCGTACATCTCTGTTAGAAGATAAGACCCTATCGCGCATTCTCATATTTTACAGATGGTTTTGAACTGGGATCTCTGGGAGGCGGGGAGCCAGTGGAGGGCTTGGCAGAGGGGGGAGATAGGGGAGTAGCGGGAGGACAGATGGATTAGTCGGGCAGCGGAGTTTAGGATAGATTGAAGGTGTAAGGGAATTAGCAGGAAGGCCAGTGAGAAGGAGGTTGCAATAGTCAAGGCGGGAGATGATAAGAGCATGGATCAGTGTTTTAGCAGTGTCGTGGTGAAGGAAAGAGCGGATCCGTGAAATGTTTCTAAGCTGGAGTCGGAGGGATGTGGTGAGGGCCTCGATGTGTGGCTTTAAGGAGAGGGAGGAGTCGAGGAATACCCCGAGGCACTTAACATGGGGGACTGTGGAGAGAGAGTAGTCATTGACATAGATGGATAGGTCGGGTAGTGGGGGAGAGTTTCTTGGGGGGAAGACGATGAACTCAGTTTTTCCCATGTTGAGCTTAACGAAGCGAGCAGAGAAAAAGGATGAGATAGCGTAAAGGCATTGTGGAATTTTGGAAAGTAGGGAGGTGATTTCAGGTCTGGACAGGTAAATTTGGGTGTCATCGGTGTAGAGGTGGTACTGAAGGCTGTGGGACTCAATGAGTTGACCTAGGCTGAGAGTGTATATGGAGAAAAGTAGCGGCCCTGGACCGATCCTTGAGGGACCCCGACAGATAGGGGGTAGGGCGAGGAGGAGGTGTGGGAGTGGGAGACGCTGAAGGTCCAGTCTGCTAGGTATGAGGAGATCCAAGAGAGGGCTAGTTGAGTGATGCCGAGGGATTCCAGGATCTGGAGAAGAAGGGAGTGGTCGACAGTGTCAAAGGCGGCAGACAGGTCGAGGAGGAGGATGGAGTAGTGACGTTTGTTCTTGGCAGGCAGTAGGTAGTTGGTGACTTTGGTCAGGGCTGTTTCGGTGGAGTGGTGGGTCGGAAACTGGATTGTAGGCGGACAAAGAGGAGCAGGAGGAGAGGTGAGAGGACAGATCGGAATGGACGTGCTGTTCAAGTAGTATAGAGGCTATGGGAGAAGAGATATGGGGCGATATTTAGAGACAGAGGTTGGGTCGAGGGAGGGTTTTTTAAGGATCTGTGTGATTAGGGCGTGTTTGAAGGCCGAGGGTAAGGCACCAGTAGTGAGTGATAGGTTGAAGAGATGGGTTAGGGCTGGGATGAAAACAGAGGTGAGATTGGGAATGGAGCGGGTCGTGGGTGGTGAGGTGTGATTTCGACAGGAGGGAGGAAAGTTGGTCTTCAGTTATGGGGGAAAGTGGCTAATGGAGGAAGAGGGCAGTGTAGGTGAGAGGGGGAGCTGTGGGGACAGTGGGCCAAAGCTGTTTCTGATTTTGTAAATCTTCTCCTTGAAGAAGGTCGCAAAGTCTTCAGCAAAGATGAGGGGAGATGGAGGAGGAGTGGGCGGTCGGAGTAAGAAATTGAAAGTTTTGAAGAGCTGTTTGGGATTGTGGGACAGGGAGGTTATTAGGGATGAGAAGAAGGCTTGTTTGTAGCAAGTGCAGTCTTGAAGTCAGTGGGGGATTGTTTGAACAAAGCAAAGTGCTCAGTGGTGTGGGACTTTTTCCATCTCCTCTCAGCAACCCTGGATGCCCGTCTCAGGTTTTTAGTGAGGGTCGTGAGTCAGGGTTGCCTGTTTGTGCGTGGAGTGTGAGGGGGCAGCTAGGTCGAGGGCGTTAGCTATTGTGGTGTTGTATAGGGTGATGGCAGTGTCTATGTCGCATGTGGAAGTTATGTCGGTGAGAGGGAGGAGGAATTCTAAGAGTGAAGGAAGATCAAGATCTTTTAGATTTCAGCGAGCGTGATCAAGTTTGCGAGAGGGGTAGCATGGCAGGGGAGGTGAGGGAGGAGAAAGTCAAGAGATTGTGGTCAGACAGGGGGAGTTCTGAGTTTGTGAGGCTAGAGAGGGAGCAAAGGCAGGTAAAGATGAGGTCAAGAACATGGCCATTTTTATGGGTGGCAGAGGTGGACCATTGGGAGAGCCCTAAGGAAGTGGTCAGGGAAAGAAGTTTAGAGGCAGTTAGGCGGGGAGAGTCAATGTGGATATTGAAGTCACCCATGATGATGGTGGGGATGTCAATGGAAAGGAAGTGAAGTAGGCAGGTGGTGAAGTGGTCAAGGAAGGGAGGCGGTGGGTCCAGAGGGGCGGTAGATGACGGGGGAAAAGATTCAGGACCGAGTGGGCTTCGAAAGAGGGGACAATGATGGAGGGGGGCAGGGAAATAGGGATGAAGGCGCAGGAGTTGGACAAGAGTACGCTGCAGGCCCGGACTGGCCATAGGGCATACCGGGAGTTTTCCCGGTGGGCTGAAGGGAAATTGGGCCGGTGCGGCCACTCTTTACCTTTAAGAGGTCGCCTGCAGCCCCTCTCTGTCTTTCTGTGGCCGCCGGCCGGGCACAGTCAGGGAGCTGCACAGTAGCCGCAGAGGAGTTTCCGGTGTGGAGCTTCCGGCTGTGTTCCTGCAGCCGTTCTTGGAAGAGGAGTATGACTGCTCCTCCACTCCTCAGTGGCTCCAGCTGATGGACGCCTCCCTTAAGCTTCTGTACACCCTGCTGACCAGGGGCCTGGGGCAATGCAGTACCTGCACTGTCGGCTGGTACCGGGCACGTCCTCCGGCTTCATCTCCTGCGTCTGCTGAGCTACTTCATCCTGGGCGGTAAGAAGGAGTATTATGCCTCCGGCCTGGAGGTTTCTACAGTGAGATGTCTGGACTCTGTCTGGTGGCTGCCATCTGAGGCACAGGGGATTTATGGCAGTTGTTTGAACTTTCTCTGCCACCCCCCTCCCCCCAGATCTGTGACCTGTCAAGCAACTTCCATAAATCCCACAGACAGAGCGACGGACCGCAGAGCAGAGTCCTGTCCTGGATAGTAATTGTGACTCAGGCAGCAGAGCAGCACTGTAAGACTATGTATATGTGTGTGTACTGTAAATGTGTGTATGTACTGTATGATTGTGTACATATGGATGTGTGTGTGTATACATGGATATGTGTGTACATATGGATGTGTGTCTGTGTGACATGTGGATTGTGTGTGTGTGTGTACATATGGATGTGTGTCTGTGTGTTCATGTGGATGTGTGTGTATACATGGATGTGTGTCTGTGTGTACATATGGAAGTGTGTGTACATATGGATGTGTGTGTGTGTATATATTGATGTGTCTGTGTGTGTATACATGGATGTGTGTCTGTGTGTACATGTGGATGTGTGTGTATACATGGATGTGTGTCTGTGTATACATATGGAAGTGTGTGCACATATGGATGTGTGTCTGTGTGTACATATGGAAGTGTGTGTACATATGGATGTGTGTGTACATATGGAAGTGTGTGTACATATGGATGTGTGGTGGTATACATTGATGTGTATGTACATATGGATGTGTCTGTGTGTATACATGGATGTGTGTCTGTGTACATATGGATGTGTGTGTGTATACATGGATGTGTGTGTACATATGGATGTGTGTGTACATGTGTCTGTGTGTACATGTGTCTGTGTGTACATGTCAGTGTGTATACATGTGTCTGTGTGTGTGCATATGGATGTGTGTGTATACATGGATGTGTGGGTGTACATATGGATGTGTGTGTATACATGGATGTGTGTGTGTGTACATATGGATGTGTATATGTATATATAAATATATATATAATGTATATGTGTGTACAAATGGATGTGTCTGCATATACACATATACTGTGTGTGTACATACGGATGTGTGCGTATATATAATGTATGTGTGCACAAATGGATGTGTGTGTGTCATATGAATGTATGTGCATATATATATATATATAATATATATATATACACATACATATATAATATATATAGACCCAGTTCACATCTGCGTTTTGGCTGTGTTTGGCTTCATTTAATGCAAAACGCATGTGTTTTTGCAAATGCAGCCCAAAGCGTTGCAGCCCATGCTTTTGGCTGCGCTTGCAAAAGCATGTGTTTTGCGTTTTGCATTAAACCCTATGGGTGCGTTTTAGAATGTGTTTTTAGGGGTAAAAACACATACAACCACAAATGAAGCCAAACACAGCCAAAACGCAGATATGAAAAGGCCCATACTGTATGTGTGTACATCTGGATGTGTGTGGTGGACACTGCACAGTACCACTTCTCCAGTCCTGTATACTGGTATAATCTCAGTATTTGTATTATTCTGTATATATACCCTGCACAGTACCACTTCTCCTGTCCTGCATATTGGGTGTAATCCTCAGTATCTGTATTATTCTGTATATATACAGTGCATAGTACCACTTCTCCTGTCCTGCATATTGGGTGTAATCCTCAGTATCTGTATTATTCTGTATATATACTCTGCACAGAACCACTTCTCCTGTCCTGTTGTCAGAGAGGCAGTATTGGACTTTGTGATTTTCAGCATTTAAATGGTGTTTAAATTAATTATCCCCAATATGGAAGTCATCACTTCTCTTCTGTACAGGTGATGACTTTCCCTTCGCTCTGGATTTGACCGCTGGGACCCCACAATCCCGAGAAACGTGGCTTTGAAGATCACCATGTGAATGGAGCTGCAGTTGATTTCCCTTTGTTGCACCATTCACATGTGGCTCTTCAGATAACTCCTTTAAGAAAGTGATGAGGCCATGACAATGTAAAAGCAAACTTCACTGATCGCGGCTGATGGGTGATATAGTATGTGGGCTGCTGGGGCTTGTTTTCCAGGGCTGCTTTTTGGTCCCAGTCTGGCCCTGGCACGCTGACACCACCACCATGTTTGCCAGAGGGGCGGGGGGTGTGGGACAGACTGAGGCCACCATAAGATAGTGCAGCGTGGGAGGCCATGTCGGAGGGGGTGAGCCAGGTCTCAGTGATGCCAAGGAATGATAATTTCTTAGAGATAAAGAGTTAATGGATGTATGGGAGTTTATTGCAGACTGAGCGTGCGTTCCAGAGTGCACCAGGTAGAAGGGTTGGGGGGAAGGGGTTGGGGGAATGGGTCTAAGATTGGTAGGGTTGCAAGGGTTAGTGGTGGTGAGGGTGCGGGGGTTAGTGATGGCCGTGGGGTGAAGGTGGTTGTGGGGATGTGGTGGGGGGGGGCAGGATTGGGGGAAATGTCGCCAGCAAGGAGGAGGAGTAGGCAGAGGGTTAGCATGTCGGAGCAGGAGAGCTTACGTGGTGGACGTGCTTGTTGGAGGATTGAAAGTGAAGGAATAGGTTGGAGAAGTGGGTGAGGTGGTTGGGTAGGATGGAGGGTGAGAGAAGTTATTTTGTTGCTGGGAGGAGGGATAAGTGGGGGTAGTAGGAAGTGAAGAAGGATGGGAGTGAGAGTGAAGAGTAGTGGAAACATTGTTACGGTGAGCAGGGGATGAGAGGGGCAGCAAGGGTCAGTGGTAGCAGGGGTCAGAAGCTGAGGGGGAAAGCTGTGGTGATGGACAAATGGTCATCAATGGGGTGAAGTCCAGGAATGAGATGCTGTCGAGGGAGGAGATGCAAATACAGGGATGAGGTGATGCAGCCAGGTATGAGATGATGCAGATGAAGCAGCCAGGGGTCGGATAAGGCAGCCGGGGGATCAGCTGAGGCAGCCGGGGGGTCATATGAGGCAGTCGTTAGATGAAGCAGCCGAGGGTCAGATGAAGCAGCCGGGGGTCGTACAGATAAGAGCGCTGTCAGATAAGCAGCCGGGGGTCAGATGAAGCAGCTGGGGGTCAGGTGAAGCAGCCAGGGTCAGATGAAGCAGCCAGGGGTCAGGTGAGGCATCCGGGGGTTGGAAGGAACAGCCGGGGTCGGATGAAGTAGCCGGAGGTCGGGTGATGCAGCCAGGGGTCGGGTGATGCAGACGGGAGTCAGATGATGCAGCAGCCGGGGGTCAGATGATGCAGCAGCCGGGGGTCAGATGATGCAGCAGGCCGGGGGTCAGATGATGCAGTGGCCGGGGGTCAGATGATGCAGGCGGGTCAGATGATGCAGCGCGAGGGTCAAATGATGTAACAGCTGGGGGGTCATATGCAGCTGGGGGGGGAAATAGTGCAGCCAGAAGGGAAAGATGCAGCCTGGGGGGCTCAAGAAGCAGCCCGGGGAACCAGGTGCAACCAGAGGTTCGTGTGCAGGCAGGGGGGCACATGTATCCGCCGGGCACCTGCTCTGTGCAGGTGAGCGAGAGACCTGTCTTGCCTCACTCATCTGCTCCCTACCGTCGCCAGATCAGCGGCGGTAGCAGCCCGCTACAGGGGGGTATCTTCCGTGCGGCCTATGTCTCCTTTAACCTGGGGCTGGTGGGGGCGGGGTTGCCGCCTCTGGCGGGTTGCTTCCAGGAAGGATGGGGAGGATGTGGGTGATTTGGAGCTTCAGTGGGCCTCTGGCTCCGGCGCCGGGCCGCCAGCAGTCCAGCTGGGGGAGGCGGCGAGGCTCCGTGGACAGCTACTGGGGGCTGCGGTCTCGGCGGCAGACTGGGCCTCAGCACCCTGCTGTGCCCCGATGGAGGACCGTGGGGCACCTGCGGTCCGGTGACCCACGGCAGGCCCTAGGGTTTGTGCGTCGGGCGGTGGGCGGCGGCGTAGGAGCCGCGGCTGTGGACGAGAGCAGCCGAGCCGGATCAGTGGAGGCTGTGGGTAGCGGCCTCGAGGACAGGGAGGCGATGGCGCTGCACCTCGTCTTCGGCCTCAGCCTCCGATGGCCGGACGTCTCAGTGCCCGGAGGAACGGTGGCTGTTCCCCACCGCCAGAGGACACAAATCCAGGCCGGGGATTTGGCCGGAAGTCAAGGCCCCTTCGTGGGCTCCTGGGGCTCTGCGGTGGTGCCGCTGCACTCCCTGCCAGCCACAGGACAGCTAAGGTGGGTAGCTGCGGGTGACCCAGAGTGAGAGGGCAGTGAGGGGGTGACAGAGACGGTGGTATGGAGTTGTGTGAGGGGTCCAGATGGGTTAGATTGGGGTGGATGGAGTTCTACCAGTCTGGAGCCTCCTCACACACGGCTGTCACCCTGGCGGCCATCTTGGTACGTACAAGGTGCACGAACCTCGATCCCAGCAACAGGGTAATTCAAATTAGCAAAGAAATAGAAATGGCAGTACTCACCAACGATAGAATCTTCAGCTTTTAACCACATTGCACACGTCATCACACAGATAGAGGCATGTGGGCGACAATCGTTTAATTTGGATGAACTTAAACTGGACCCGTTGAAGTTCATCTGAACAAAACGATAGTTGTGCACACGGCGCCCTGCTGTCCTCCGCCTCCTCTCACTTTTGGCCTCACAGCCCCTACCTTTGAGGGGTGCATACATTTTAATTAAAAACTGAAGATGCTAATGTTGGTGAGTGCTGCTGTTTTTATTTCTTTGATAAGGGGTGCATCCAGCTCCAGTACAAGTTAGGAAAACAATTTCTCTAAAGCCATCATTTTATTAGTTTAAAAAATTGTACAGAATGAAATAATTAACCTACGCGTTTTGTGCTCTTAATCATAGCATTGATGTCTATCATGAAATTTGTAAGGAAATTATTTCATTTTATACTATTTTGTAAACAAACTAATTTAATAATTACACAGGTCAACAAAAAAATTTTTTTTTTCTGGTGCCCAAGATATTTTAATGAATTTGGGGTATTTTTGGGGTGCTGATTCTGAATATGCTATCAGTTTTGCCAGATTGGCTCAAGTTTTTGAGATTTTTGGTATCTTATTTATAGCACTTGTTCGTAAATGCGACGCATCATCTCATTAATTTCTTTGGATTAGTACTTGAACTGAGCAGTTCTCAATATAGTTTTGTGTTAATTAGTGTTCTAAAAGTTTGTTCATAGCTTGGTTTTTGGCACTAACTTTATGTTGTTGTCTGTTGTCCAGTGAAAAGCATGAACTCATCAAGAAGAAGTTGTCTTAACGATCCAGACTCATTCTGTTACATTTGTGGTGAATATACACTGACAAAACATAGAAGAAACATAACAGACTTCGTTAAAAAAGTAGCAAAAAACGTCTTTTTTGTTACACATTTTACGAAAAATCTCAAAAACTTGAGCCAATCTGGCAAAACTGATGACATATTCAGAATCAGCACCCCAAAGTTACCCTAAATTCAATGAAATATCTTTGGCACCAAAAATGCTGTTGACCAGTGTTATTGATAAATGGACTCGTGGGATATCCGCCAGGTCCAGATAAACTTTTTAAAGAAGTCTGGTTTGGGACCTGGATCCGACCTGAACTTGACCCTGGACCTAGATCCCTATTGAAGTGCATGGTGACCTGAACCTACCAAAAATATTCTCTCTCAGGTTCGTTCATCTCTAAAAATAATGGTTTTATAGAAGATCTTTCCCAGTTTGAGCAGACGCTGGATACACCCCTACTTTCTTGTTTTCACACTGATATACTGTAAGTGGTTCAAACATTGGAATGATGTGGCCGGTGGGTGCCTAAGGCCCCTTTCACATCAGCGTTTTACACTGATTGCGGCAGATGCGGCAGATTTACCGCATCTGCCACATCTGCCGCCTAACCATCACACTTGCGGTTCACCTGCGGCAAGCCCCATGCAATGTCTATGGGGCTTGCGGCAGGTGCGGCAAGTGCGGTATAGTTGCAGTTTCGGTACTTTCAGCAGGTGCGGCCGTGAAAAAAACGCTGCTTACCACGTTTTTTTTGCGGCCGCAACTGCGGTAAGTGCCAAAACCACAACTATAACGCACTTGCCGCACCTGCCTCAAGCCCCATAGACATTGCATGGGGGATTGCCGCAGGTGAACCGAAAGTGTGACGGTTGGGTGGCAGATGTGGTAAATCCGCCGCATCTGACGCGATTAGTGTAAAACGCTGATGTGAAAGGGGCCTAATTCTGCAGATATAGGAAGGTTAGGCCCCTTTCACGCTAGCGTTTTTTTCAAATTACGGCAGATCCGGCAGATTTACCTCATCTGCCGCCTAACGGCCGCACTTGTGGTAAGGCCCATGCATTGTCTATGGGGCTTGCGGCAAGTGCGGTATAGCTGTGGTTCCAGGACTTGCAGCAGTTGCGGCTGCGAAAAAAAAACACTGTCAGCATTTTGTCTGTGGCCGCAACTGCCGGAACTGCAGCTATATCGCACTTGCCGCAAGTCCTATAGACAATGCATGAGCCCTGCCACAAGTGCGGCCGTTAGGCGGCAGATGAGGTAAATCTGCTGGATCTGCCGCAATTTGGAAAAACCACTAGTGTGAAAGGGACCTTAGGTACACAATATCTCTATGCATCTATGCATCAAACTGTAACATCCCAACAGCCCCATTTACCAAATGGAGGCCATAAGTGTTTTCTTTCAACCTCCAATTGTCCAGTCTGCCACTATGACTCGCCCAGGGCAGGGTACTCAGGGCTCGGTTACGGTCTGGGATGTCACTGGTGGCTGCCCGAGGCTGTAGCACTGGGGGTCAGTGAAAAGGGGTATTTACAGGGAGTATTTACAGTTTTGTCTTCGTGACGCCACCTGCTGTGTCTGGTGAGGGGTCACCAGTGCCGCTACAGTCCTCTGGAGGTCGGTGGGATTGCGGCTGTGATGGAATAGTCCCCGCAGGCAGGACTGGTGAGGTTGGGCAGGATGCAGCAGAGTTGGGATGGTTGGGAGGATAGGAAGAGTCTATGGAGGGGCACAGTGAGGGAGCAGAAAGAAGGCAAACACGCAGCAGAAGTCTCTTTACCTTTTACTGATGGTATTCAGGCAAATGGTCCCAAGCACTGACGGGTAGCTGGCTGCACAGTGGGCTCCCACAGCAAGTTGGTGTAAGGCCTCCTTCTCCTTTTGTATTCTCTGAAGCACAGTCTGTTAAATCAGGACTTGCCTCCACTCTCTTCTCTGATCTGTTTCTCCTTCCCTCCTGTGAGGTCTCTGGGACAACCTTCTCTTGGTTTCTGCAGCGTCCTGCTATTCCTGGCTCCCTTGCTTTGACTCTCTCAGGAGACCGGGTAGATGTAGCTTCCTCGGTGCCCAGGGGTTTCCTGTGGGACTTGTAGTTTTCCACTGGTGCGGATCCCCAATATCCGGCTTCTCTCTCTTTCTCCTCTCTCTGGAACGAGCTCACAGCTGGAGCTGCCTGTTCCTTGCTGCTGATTCTGCTTCTTTTCTCCTTGCCTTCCATCCCACTTAGGCTGGTGGGACGCTGAAGGGCACCTCTGGGTCTCTGGCCTGTGCCTTCTCATGGCACCAGCACCAGAACCTTCCTGCAGCTCTTCTAGCGTCTGCTACACTCTGACTATCTCCGCCTCCAGCAGCAGTATTTATAGGGGATCCTGCCTAAGTGCAGTAGGTTGAGCTCCCCCTACTGTGCCTGGGTGGAAGGTGTTGTTTGTAGTGGTACCTGCTGTGGAAACCCAGCTGTGCAGCAGAGAGATATATGATTACCTGCGTTGGCAGGGCACCACAACTACATACTGCTCTACTGTATAGGAAGCGCAGCAGGATGAGCAGTCCTAAAGCGATGGCAACCTATTTTTCTGAGTTATTACACAGGCCGGACCCTCAGCATCCATCCTTAGGTCTTTGTCAGACACATACCTTCTTGGTGTAAGGTCCCTGATAGTGGGACCAATGCAGATCACAAGCAGGCATAATTACTATGAGGAAATATAACACGACGCCTCCCTCCTCACATCCTCACCTCCCTGCCTCCCTCCTCACCTCCCTGCCTCCCTCCTAGGTTTCCTGCCTCTCTCTTCGCCTCCTGCCTCCCTCCTCACCTTCCTGCCTCCCTCTTCGCCTCCCTGCCTCCCTTCATGCCTCCCGCTGTTCTCACCTGTCTTCTCCCTGTAGAGCTGTCATGTGACAGGGCGGGCTGATGTGAAATCACACAGCCCGCCCTGTCACATGTCGCTGTACACAGTGCGATACTGCGGGTGAGAACAGAGGGGGGGCAAGGGGGATCCTGCCCCCCGCATCCATCCTGCCCACCCCCGCAGCCATCCTGCCCCCCCCCCCGGCACCATCCTGCCCCCCCCTGGCGCCATCCTGCCCCCCCCACAGCCATCCTGCCCACCACTGCAGCCATCCTGCCCATCCCCGCAGCCATCGTGCCCCCCCCCCAGCGCAATCCTGCCCCCCCTGCAGCCATCTTGCCCCCCTGGCTCCATCATACCCCCCTTCCCAGCTCCATCCTGCCCCCCCGCATCCATCCGGCCCCCCCCCAGCTCCATCCTGCCCCCCCTCCCGGCTCTATCCTCCCCCTGGCTCCATCCTGCCCTGCTGGCTCCGTCCTGCCCCACTCGCTCCATCCTGCCCATCTTGCTCCGTCCTGCCCCACTCGCTCCATCCTGCCCATCTTGCTCCGTCCTGCCCCGCTCGCTCCGTCCTGCCCCGCTCGCTCCATCCTGCCCCGCTTGCTCCTACCTGCCCCCCTCGCTCCTTCCTGCCCCGCTCGCTCCATCCTGCCCAGCTTGTTCCGTCCTGTCACGCTCACTCCGTCCTGCCCCGCTCACTCCGTCCTGCCCTGCTCGCTCCGTCCTGCCAAGCTCGCTCCTTCCTGCCCCACTCACTCCGTCCTGCCCCGCTCGCTCCATCTTGGTCCTCTCGCTCCATCCTGCGCCGCACGCTCCATCCTGCCCCCCCTCCCCCCCTGCATCCATCCTGCCCCCCGCATCCATCCGCTCCCCCCGCCTCTATCCTGCCCAGCTCGCTCTGTCCTGCCCGCTCGCTCCGTCCTGCCCCACTCACTCCTTCCTACCCCACTCGCTCCTTCCTGCCCCGCTCGCTCCTTCCTGCCCCGCTCGCTCCATCCTGCCCCGCTCGCTCCGTCCTGCCCGGCTCACTCCGTCCTGCCCCGCTCGCTCCATCCTGCCCCGCTCGCTCCGTCCTGCCCCGCTTGCTCCTTCCTGCCCTGCTCGCTTCTTCCTGCCCCGCTCACTCCATCCTGCCCCCGCTGCTCCGTCCTGCCCAGCTCGCTCCGTCCTGCCCTGCTGGTTCCATCCTGGCCCTCCCGCATCGATCCTGCCCCCCCGCATCCATCCTGCCCCCCCCCGCATCCATCCTGCCCTGCTCGCTCCATCCTGCCCCCCCGCCACCATCTTGCCCCCTCGCCACCATCCTGCCCCCGCCGGCTCCATCCTGCCCCACCGCTTCCATCCTGCTCCCCCGGCTCCATACTGCCCCCCCCCCCGCATCCATCCCGCCCCCCCCACATCCATCCTGCCTCCCTCGCATTCATCCTGCCCCCCGCATCCATCTTGTCCCCCGCATCCATCCTGCCCCCTACGCATCTATCCTGCCCCCCGCATCCATCCTGCCCCGCATCCATCCTGCCCCGCCTCCATCCTGCCCACTCGCTCCATCCTGCCCCCGCCTCTATCCTGCACTCCCGCCTCCATCCTGCCCCCCGCCTCCATCCTGTCCCCCCCGTCACCATCCTGCCCCCCGGCAGTTAGTGGTTATGTGACCGATCAGCTGATCGGTTTCCCAGCCAACGACAGGTTCTAAAGGACCTAGAAGACAGAGGTGGAGCGAGCCGGCGGACAGGTGAATATCCTCACTGAGGATTATTTTATTTTTACTTTTACTGTGGAGAAGCGGGAGCCAGGAGGAGCGGGGGTGCCGCGGGGAGCGGAGTATCGCCATATACCATAGTGCTGCTTTACATGTACTATAATGTACCGCCATATACCATAGCTTCTATACATTTACTGTAATGTACGGCCATATACTATAGTGCTGCTATACATGTGCTGTAATGTACCGCCATATACCATAGTGCTGCTATACATGTACTGTAATGTACCGCCATATACTATAGTGCTGCTATACATGTGCTGTAATGTACCGCCATATACCATAGCGCTGCTATACATGTGCTATAATGTACTGCCATATACTATAGTGCTGCTATACATGTGCTGTAATGCACCGCCATATACCATAGTGCTGCTATACATGTGCTGTAATGTACCGCCATATACTATAGTGCTGCTATACATGTGCTGTAATGTACTGCCATATACCATAGCGCTGCTATACATGTGCTGTAATGTACGGCCATATACTATAGTGCTGCTATACATGTGCTGTAATGTACCGCCATATACCATAGTGCTGCTATACATGTACTGTAATGTACCGCCATATACTATAGTGCTGCTATACATGTGCTGTAATGTACTGCCATATACCATAGCGCTGCTATACATGTGCTATAATGTACTGCCATATACTATAGTGCTGCTATACATGTGCTGTAATGCACCGTCATATACCATAGTGCTGCTATACATGTGCTGTAATGTACCGCCATATACTATAGTGCTGCTATACATGTGCTGTAATGTACTGCCATATACCATAGCGCTGCTATACATGTGCTGTAATGCACCGCCATATACCATAGTGCTGCTATACATGTGCTGTAATGTACCACCATATGCTATAGTGCTGCTATACATGTGCTGTAATGTACTGCCATATACCATAGCGCTGCTATACATGTGCTGTAATGCACCGCCATATACCATAGTGCTGCTATACATGTGCTGTAATGTAGCGCCATATACTATAGTGCTGCTATACATGTGCTGTAATGTACTGCCATATACCATAGCGCTGCTATATATATATATATATATATATATATATATATGTATATGTAGTTCACTCACATTAACTGAACAAGTTCTGTCAGTCACAGTATGTTAACTACATACATATTCTAGAATACCCGATGCGTTAGAACCGGACCACCATCTAATATTACATAAGACGCAACACACCCTGCGCATCTTTCCCATCAGCAGCATCCTGCCTGTGTGTGCGTTACCTAGGAGACGCCGCCAGAGGCACAATCCACCAGTTGCCGCATGTGTTTCTATGGAGACGGACGCTAATGCGCAGTGCATTTCGGGATGAAACAGAACGCGGAGAAAAGACCCGGGAGCTGATTTACGTGGTAGCCAATGAAATTACGTGTGGGTGAGAAATTGACCAACCAGAAACAGCGTGGGAAAGCAAGGCGCTAAGTAATAGAGGCTGCAGTGCGGTGCCGTACAGTGTAGAAAGCAACGCCGCGGCTGGAACATATCCGGGAAAAGTGCCGAGAGCGGGATCCGGTACACGGAGAGGACGAAGACTTATTAGAGCCCGAGGAAACGATCACACGAAGTAAGTGCGACCTGTGCCAGACTGGGGAGTGTCCGCTCCTCGTGGACTTCATACACTTTTCTCAATGGTGCCCGGAGGAGCCGCACACTGATTGTCTCTCATTGTAGGCCATCATGTCCGAGAGGAAAGCGGTCATCAAGAATGCCGACATGTCCGAGGAGATGCAGCAGGACGCGGTGGAGATCGCCACCCAGGCCCTGGAGAAGTTCAACATCGAGAAGGACATAGCCGCGTGTATCAAGAAGGTGAGTGTGCGCTGGGCAGAGCCGGCACCGTGTGTGTGTGAGGGGAGTGTGCGCTGGGCAGAGCCGGCACCGTGTGTGTGAGTGAGGGGAGTGTGCACTGGGCAGAGCCGGCACCGTGTGTGTGAGTGAGGGGAGTGTGCACTGGGCAGAGCCGGCACCGTGTGTGTGAGTGAGGGGAGTGTGCACTGGGCAGAGCCGGCACCGTGTGTGTGAGTGAGGGGAGTGTGCACTGGGCAGAGCCGGCACCGTGTGTGTGAGTGAGGGGAGTGTGCGCTGGGCAGAGCCGGCACCGTGTGTGTGAGTGAGGGGAGTGTGCGCTGGGCAGAGCCGGCACCGTGTGTGTGAGTGAGGGGAGTGTGCACTGGGCAGAGCCGGCACCGTGTGTGTGAGTGAGGGGAGTGTGCACTGGGCAGAGCCGGCACCGTGTGTGTGAGTGAGGGGAGTGTGCACTGGGCAGAGCCGGCACCGTGTGTGTGAGTGAGGGGAGTGTGCACTGGGCAGAGCCGGCACCGTGTGTGTGAGTGAGGGGAGTGTGCACTGGGCAGAGCCGGCACCGTGTGTGTGAGTGAGGGGAGTGTGCACTGGGCAGAGCCGGCACCGTGTGTGTGAGTGAGGGGAGTGTGCCCCGGGCAGAGCCGGCACCGTGTGTGTGTGTGAGGGGAGTGTGCCCCGGGCAGAGCCGGCACCGTGTGTGTGTGTGAGGGGAGTGTGCCCCGGCAGAGCCGGCACCGTGTTGTGTGTGATGAGGGGAGTGTGCCCCGGGCAGAGCCGGCACCGTGTGTGTGTGTGAGGGGAGTGTGCCCCGGGCAGAGCCGGCACCGTGTGTGTGTGTGGAGAGAGGGGAGTGTGCCCCGGGCAGAGCCGGCACCGTGTGTGTGTGTGAGAGAGGGGAGTGTGCCCCGGGCAGAGCCGGCACCGTGTGTGTGTGTGAGAGAGGGGAGTGTGCCCCGGGCAGAGCCGGCACCGTGTGTGTGTGTGAGAGAGGGGAGTGTGCCCCGGGCAGAGCCGGCACCGTGTGTGTGTGTGAGAGAGGGGAGTGTGCCCCGGCAGAGCCGGCACCGTGTGTGTGTGTGAGAGAGGGGAGTGTGCCCCGGGCAGAGCCGGCACCGTGTGTGTGTGTGAGAGAGGGGAGTGTGCCCCGGGCAGAGCCGGCACCGTGTGTGTGTGGTGAGAGAGGGGAGTGTGCCCCGGGCAGAGCCGGCACCGTGTGTGTGTGTGTGAGAGAGGGGAGTGTGCCCCGGGCAGAGCCGGCACCGTGTGTGTGTGTGTGAGAGAGGGGAGTGTGCCCCGGGCAGAGCCGGCACCGTGTGTGTGTGTGTGTGAGAGGGGAGTGTGCCCCGGGCAGAGCCGGCACCGTGTGTGTGTGTGTGTGAGAGGGGAGTGTGCCCCGGGCAGAGCCGGCACCGTGTGTGTGTGTGAGAGGGGAGTGTGCCCCGGGCAGAGCCGGCACCGTGTGTGTGTGTGTGGAGGGGAGTGTGCCCCGGGCAGAGCCGGCACCGTGTGTGTGTGTGTGTGGTGAGGGGAGTGTGCCCCGGGCAGAGCCGGCACCGTGTGTGTGTGTGTGTGTGTGTGTGAGGGGAGTGTGCCCCGGGCAGAGCCGGCACCGTGTGTGTGTGTGTGTGTGTGTGAGGGGAGTGTGCCCCGGGCAGAGCCGGCACCGTGTGTGTGTGTGTGTGTGTGGGGAGTGTGCACTGGGCAGAGCCGGCACCGTGTGTGTGTGTGTGTGTGAGGGGAGTGTGCACTGGGCAGAGCCGGCACCGTGTGTGTGTGTGTGTGTGTGTGTGTGAGGGGAGTGTGCACTGGGCAGAGCCGGCACCGTGTGTGTGTGTGTGTGTAGGGGGAGTGTGCACTGGGCAGAGCCGGCACCGTGTGTGTGTGTGTGTGTGTGTGAGGGGAGTGTGCACTGGGCAGAGCCGGCACCGGTGTGTGTGTGTGTGTGTGTGTGAGGGGAGTGTGCACTGGGCAGAGCCGGCACCGTGTGTGTGAGGGGAGTGTGCACTGGGCAGAGCCGGCACCGTGTGTGTGTGAGTGAGGGGAGTGTGCACTGGGCAGAGCCGGCACCGTGTGTGTGTGGAGTGTGCCCCGGGCAGAGCCGGCACTGTGTGTGTGTGTGTGTGTGTGTGAGTGAGGGGAGTGTGCCCCGGGCAGAGCCGGCACTGTGTGTGTGTGAGTGAGGGGAGTGTGCCCCGGGCAGAGCCGGCACTGTGTGTGTGTGAGTGAGGGGAGTGTGCCCCGGGCAGAGCCGGCACTGTGTGTGTGTGAGTGAGGGGAGTGTGCCCGGGCAGAGCCGGCACTGTGTGTGTGTGTGTGTGTGTGTGTGAGGGGAGTGTGCACTGGGCAGAGCCGGCACCGTGTGTGTGTGGGGAGTGTGCCCCGGGCAGAGCCGGCACTGTGTGTGGAGAGTGTGCCCCGCCAGAGCCGGCTCTGGCGTGTGTGTGTGTGGAGTGTGATTGAGAGAACTGGAGCACCGCTGTAAGAAGACTAATGGTGGGTTTACACGCCACGATATCGTTTCGATATCGCAACTCAATGGCGCGGGAGCGCGCAATTAGTGCATGTTCCTCCCGCATCGCATTGAATGTTTAGACGCTGCGATATCGGAATACAACGTCCGTGCGATGTCTCCGCCTCCCAACCCAGGATCGCATAGTTAACATGGGAGTGAATGGGTGACGTATCAAATCGCATCGTAATTGGGCGTTTACACAGCACGATCGGCTCCAATCTCCCTTCAATATCGGGGCATTGAATAGCACGCTCATTCGATCCCCGATATCGCATTGACATCGTTCCTGCATCGTATTGGACGTTCACACCATAAAACGCAGGAACGATATCGGCTCCAACGATCAAACCACGTGACTTTTCATTGAAATTGTACTGCGATATCGCGACGTGTAAACCCGCCATAAGGGTACCGTTACACATCGCAACATTGCATGCAATTTCACTGGCAATTTGCTGGTTGCAGTGAAATCATGGACACATTGTTCTATTTTGTGGCTGTGTACAAATGGAACAATGTCTCCATGATTTCACTGCAACCAGCAAATTGCCAGTGAAATTGCATGCAATGTTGCGACGTGTAACTGTACCCTAACAGAAACTGACAAACTTACAGGATCGATGTCTAGAAGTGAACAGCTGTGATAGGGGGGTGAAGCTAATGGGGCGTCTTCCGCCCACTGTGCCCAATCAATGGGTGTGACTGACCCGATGTGTTTATTGTGATCATAGAATTTGATTACAAAGAGGCAGGTGTTGAGGGAGTTGAGAACACGCGCACACACACCTCTTCAGCATCTGCCCGACTGCTGAGCTCTGTAAACCTCACCCCCCACACCACTGATGGGCAGCTAGATACACTGCATAGGCATAAAATTGCACCTGTGGGGTTGTGCAGATCTTGTGAACATAGAGGACGACTTGGCATCAGTTTTCTGGTGATCTGCTGATTAAATGGTGTGTGTTTGATAGAAAAAAAAAGTTTCTCCCCTCTCCTCTTAAGGACAGGTTCTTCCTGCGTATGGCATCCAATGCTGACCACAGATTTGATATGCTAATGACCCTTGGCTCCTGCTCTGCTGCACCGGAGCCAAATGTCATTATGCTGTATCTGATCGGAGGAGGGGGAAAGCTTAGTCCTCCATCGGCTGCATTGCCAGCTTGGCATATATCATAATGCAGTTGGGTGACTGACTACATTGCGATGTTTCACATGCATCCATACACTTGTATGGGTGCGTGTGATCTGTGACTTGCTGCCAAATGCACCATGCTGTATAATAATTTATTTTTTTTCCCTCTTTACGATTTTGGCTGAGGAAAAATAGCAGATGGCACTGCCTTATTGATTTACAACGGTGCAAGTGTCACTGCATCTGATGTTTTATTGGGTTGCACATGTCTGTTTAAATAGGACCCTCACCCCTCCTGCGGACATGGCATCTAAATGCAGCATGTCTCCTGCATTCAGTGAGGGGTCCCCCATGTGCCCTGTCTGCTGGCCCCAAGATATAGCTTTGTAGAACTTGGTTACGAAGCCTGTAAGGTAGTCACTGTGGCTGGAGGGAGCTTGATTGACAGTGGCCATTCCATCGCCCACTGCCTCTGTGTGCCGCCTTCTGCTGTGCTGGCTCTGCCCTCCTCCTCTCCTCCTCCCTGTCACTTACAGCATGCAAATCATTTGTCCTGAAGTCAGCTCCAGATTTCGGCGGTGACAATGCAGAAATCGGGGTCTCTACCCCTAACCTTGTGCTGCTCTCAGATTAGGTGGCAAACTGACAGATTCACTCTAACATTTGTGTTTTATCTTTTTCTCTAGGAGTTTGACAAGAAGTACAACCCTACATGGCACTGCATCGTGGGCAGGAATTTTGGCAGCTATGTCACACATGAGACCAAACACTTCATCTACTTCTATTTGGGCCAAGTTGCAATTCTTCTATTTAAATCGGGCTAGATGACCGTAGAGGAATCAATGGACTTATAAAATAGTCAGGTTTGAGGAAACTATCCTTTTCTGCCCAGCTGTACTTTGTGTTATTGGGACTCGGATGATACGTGTACCTAGTTGCTTTGATACTGGTGAAAAAGAGCTATTGGAAAAAGAAATGAAACTGTATTTATTTTGTAAGTTTTCTTTTTCTAAACATTAAAAAGGAAAAATAAAAACTCCCAGTAAGCTTCTTTTTACATTGTCTGTGTACCATAACTGAGCAAAATTGTGTATGATGGGCTAAGGCTAATTCCCTGTCTGATTAGCCCTGACCACTTGTGGGTTAAGAGACGTGGCCTCGTACAGTGATGTGAGCTGTGCTCAAAGTGAGCCACAATGTTGGTCTTCCATCAACCCAATCAATTGTGTGCAGGGTTGATTTTGCACTTCCCTGGCATCACACCCCCCCCCCCCCCCCCCCCGAGGCTACAATGCCAGGATGAGGAATTTGGGTTTTTGTAAGCTAATTCTGTTTGTCTAAAGGGTATGTCAAATGCGTCAATATCGCCTGCACGATCTCGGCTGCACGTGACGTTGCAGCGATATTGATGCGTGTGACATACTGAATCAACCAGCGATAAATCGCTGGTTGATGATCGCCAGGTTTTAGAATCTGTCCTAAAACCTGGCGATTGTCGCCCGGTGGACACTCAGCATCGCTGCGTGTGACACCGGGAGTAGCGATATTCCAGCTCCCAGCGCCTCTCACAAGCGCTGGGAGCTGGTATCCAAGGTAAACTGCGGGTGTCTAGGCAGCTCGCGCTGCCTAGATACCCGACGTGTACCTTAGTTACCAGCCTCCTCCGCTCACCGGCTGGTATCTAAGGTACACAGCGGGTAACTAGGGTCCCTAGTTACCCGCTGTGTACCTTAGATACCAGCCGGTGATCGGAGGAGGCTGGTAACTAAGGTACACGTCGGGTATCTAGGCAGCGCGCGCTGCCTAGACACCCGCAGTCTACCTTGGAGACCAGCCTGCTCCCGCTTCCAGCAGGCTGGCAGCGGGAGCAAGACATCGTGGAAACTATATTTAAATCGTTTCCACGATGTCTCTGGTCCATTGATCGCTGGTGAGTCTGTCTGTGTGACAGCTCACCAGCGATCAGCCGTCAATGTCGTCAGCGATCATCTCACTGACGACATTGACGCGTGTGACACCCCCTTAAGTGGGGTGCATTGCATGTGAGAAAAGTAAATTCATTGTATTGGGTCTGTAATCTTATCTACAAAACCTGGCATGTACCACAAAAGCTGAGTGGTCAGTACCGTGTTAGCCCCAATTAATAAACTTTAACCCCTTCAAAACAGTTGTACATGTATAGTGCCACGGAAGGTGAGTTCACACAAACTGCCATGCATGGCTATGTGATGCGATGATTGTGCCAGTTCACAAGCAGAGCTGGTGAAATCCTCAGCATGTCGTAGCTGAGACCCTGCAGTAATGCCCACAATCTTTTCTAACTGATCATGGGCATTTAACATCTTTGCAGCTGTCAACACTTTTCCTCGGGTCAAATAAGAGCCACAGGGTTACTCTGGTATGGCGTCTGTAAAGTCCTGCCGAATATGGAAAGGCATGGCACTTCTGAATTTGGATGCTAAGGGAAGGTCCAATCCTGTAACTCGGGACGTGTGTGTGTGTGTGTGTGTGTGTGTGTTCTTTCAAATTTTGGTGGAAAATTAAGTATTTGGTCACCTACAAACAGGAATTGAAGTCAAATGGTTTGGCTTACAGACTCCACAGCTCTGGTAAGACCAAAACGTCTTCATATACTGAATTTTCAGCTATAATTTAAAATCAAAGATATCATCACGTTGATGTACCTGGTTATATTTTGTAGGTTCGCGCCTGTGTGCCAGTCACTAATCGCTATACTTTGCAATACAAAAGCGTTGCAGAGTATTAGATCAGTGATTATTGCAGGGAAAGTTGATGTGTTTAAAAGTTTGGGGGGGGGGGGGGGGGAATTTTTTTTTTTTTTTTTTCAATCAAGAAGTTGCATGCAAATGCAAGTGGTATTGCTGAAAACCAAAAATACAACAAATGTGGTATTAATGTAATCGTACTGACCCAAGGAATATAAGGCAGTCTCTTAAAGAAGACCTGTCGCTCCCCCACCCCTTGCTGCATTCAGGAAAGTCATCCCCCCCATGGCTCTGTGAGGCTGCTTCCCCGATATATGGGCTTATAAAAACTTAGTGAAAATCTATGGAGGCGGGCCCTGGTGCTTGAGCCACCTCGTCCACAGGGGCATGTCATGCCCTGTGTGCTGCCCATGTCCTGGTGAGAGGACGTCCTATCGGGAGGCGGGGCATGCACCTAAACCTCGCTTGCGTCAACACCACAAGGATGCGCAGAGCCAGGATTTCATGAATGGCACGAGCAAGGCAGTGTGCAGGGAATGTGAAATGCCACAGTGGATGAGGTGAATCAAGCACAAGGGCCTGCCTCCATGGATTGTCACTAAGTTTTTTATAAGCCTATATATCGGAAGCAGAGCCATGGGGGACCCCTTGCCTGAATGCAGCAGACAACCTGCATTCAGTGCTTGACTTAGATTCTAATCCATGGGGAGGGGAGTGACAGGTCCTCTTTAAGAATTTTCCCACACTGTGAATGGCATAAACAAAAAACAACAATTTCTGAATGTTTTGTTAATTTTGCCTCCCAAAAAACTAGAATAGAAAGCAATAAAAAAAAAAAAAGTGTGCCTGAAAATGATAATAAAAACCAGCTCATCACACTAAAAATATACCCTCACATGATTGTCAACAGAAATCCAGAAAAATTAGCTCTCCAAATGTGATGCAAACTTAAAAAAAAAAAATCACAAGTCTGTGCTATCGGAGACCAAATACTCTCAAACCACATCTTGTGTCCATGTTTGGCATTTCTGTAGTGAAGAGAGCCTGCTTAATTTATAGGGCACATTTCTCCAAGAGAACAAACTGGGTATAATGTATGGGCACTACAATAGCAGATTTTCCCTCATTGCCATGACAGCACCACCAGGGAGAGATGTTCTGCCCATCCAGGACAGGAAACCACTGAAATAAAGAAAGACGGCACCTCTCCACTGCATCAGTTGATTTCCTGTCCTGAGAGGTGGGAGACCTCTGAAGATCAAAGCGGTTTACTCAGACCTGACCCGGTTGCTTGAAGGATGGCTTACCTTGCCGGGGCATTGGACTTGGGTCTGGAGGCGTCTACCTGGGGTATATACCTGTGCGTCCAGGTGAATTCCTTTCTGGCGCCACCGTAGCACTTCCGGGAGTGGTGCTGGTGAACCCGAAAGTGACTAGGTGCAGTGTAATAAGCCGCAAAGATGGCGGCGCCCAGTGTCCGGACGCTAGAAGGAGCAAGGAAGAAACCTGACTATTGGAGGGGGCATAGGCTATTTAAGGGACTTAGTTTTGATACTTGGGATCTATGCTCTCCACCTGCATCATGGTGGATAAGCTGGACCCACTTCTGCTGCAGCAGAAGAGAGTGATGGTGCCTCTGAAAGCTACTTCCCAGGTGGTGACCATCACTCCAGCCAAAGGTCTGCGAAGTCCAGCAAGTTGGATCAAGGTCCCAAACGGCCTCTGAAGCTGATACCAGAAATTCTCACGGTGGTGAGTAGGACTGTATATGTTGTCTCTGGTGATAGGGGTCCTTTTTGTCTTTTTTTGTTATAGGATCCGGGAAAAATGGTTACTAAGAAGAAGCACAAGGCATGTGCAATATGTAGGGAACTCCCAGCAGAGTATTATTTAAGTAGTAGTAATAGGTTCTTCCGGGAAGAAACTCTAGGGATTGAGAACAGTGTGCGGGTGCAGATCTCAGTGTAGAGGTTTACATCCAGTTTTCGATAAGAAATCAATATTTCTCACCTTATGCAGGTCTTGGTTAAAAAGCATCAATTGTCACCTATGTGGTGCTTGTATATCTCTGGCCAGCTCCGGAGAAGCAGACACCAAACAGGGTGGGTCTGTCAAAGCAATTACTCAGGAAGATTTTCCGGTAGATATGCCTGGCGCGTCCACAAGTATTACAAAATACTGAGTCTTCCAAGAATTTTATTTTAATACAAGATGAATATAAAAAATTAACATCCAAGGGTTCACAGGTAGTCACAACGTGTTTCGGCTACTATATCTGAGAAAAGGCTACCTGTCCTGTTAGCCGAAACGCGTTGTGACTACCTGTGAACACTTGGATGTCAATTTTTTATATTCATCTTGTATTCAAATAAAATTATTGGAAGACTCAGTATTTTTTAACTCTTTTGGAACCGCCAGGCATATCTATCGGAAAATGTTCCTGAGTATTTAAGGGATTTATGTAATTTGTTGTATAGAGAGAACAGTCCGTGAGGAAGATCCCAGTGTTTCAGCTAGTTTAAGGTAGGTTATTAGGGAAGAACTTCTAATCCTTAAAGGTGGAGGGAAGAGAAAGTCTTATGGCCACGTCACACGGTTCAAATTCAATCACAATATCGTCAGAAAAGTCACGTGATTGAGATTGGATTTAAAAAAAAAAAACAATCTATTTTTATTGACAAAGAATCCAACATGGTATTTCACAGTACTTTCATTAACATTTATCTCAGTAATTTTCCCCTTTATTTTCCATAAACAGTACAAACCCGTGAACTCCCTCTCCCTTCCCCCCAATATCTCCCACCCCTCCCCCTTCGAGCCAAGCGGTGATACCGTGTTACACGTATGTTTGAAGCAAATGCAGACTTCAACTCACTCCCCTCTATCCCATTATATAGAAGATGCTGCCCCCCAGGTAGAAACTCTATCCCCTCCCGTAGGTGAGCCACGGTGACCAAATTCTCTCATAACAATCTAGTTTACCCCTTTTCCGGTATATCCCTCTTTCCATAAGAGAAACATATTTTGCTCGTTCCATAAATTCCTGTCTCGATGGTGGTTCTGCATCTATCCAGTGCCGAGCGACCAACTTTCGTGCTATATAGAGTAGCCTGGCTATGGCTATCTTTGAAGATTCCTCTGTCTGGATTTCATCCACATAACCTAATATGCACACTTTCGGGTCCCTAGGCACTACACAACTATACGCATCCTCCACTCTGTTTAACACCCTTGCCCAAAACTGAGTGGTTATTGGATAGTACCACAACATATGGAGTAGGTCCGCCGGTTCCCCCCGACACCTGGGACATTCAGCATTAGATTTTAAATGTATCTTATGTAAGAATTCTGGGGTACGGTACACCCTGTATAAAACATAAAGTTGAGATAGCCTGCCTGGTTCACATATTGATTGTTTTGGTACCCACTCTAAAATAGAGTCCCATTGATCATCTTCTATTGTCCCAACCTCCTGTTCCCATCTCAGCTTAGCATTAGACGGATGTTGTAGCAAAAAGGTGTGCATAATGTCCCGATATGTGGTTGCAATTACTGCTTTCGTGGGACCTCCTTCACACACAGTCCAGTACAAGATCCGTCTGGATCGTCAGTACCCTCTGTTTTGTTTGTGCTCTTACAGCTTGCCTCATTTGCAAGTACTGAAATATCCCTGTCTCTCTCAGCCCAAATTCTTCCCGTAGTCTCGAGAATGGCCTAAGCGTCTGTCCATCCAGGACTTGTTTTGCTAAGACTATGCCCCGATCTCTCCACTCCCCCAGGCATCCCAGCTTTTCTATCTCCGGAAGGTTGGAATTATGCCATAGCGGGGAATAGTCCGTCAATCCCTCCACCCCTCGGAGCTTCTTCAATTTATCCCAGATAACATGTATTAGCCGAATAGTCGGGCATTGTCTCCCCAGTGTTTGAAATGTCCCATCTTCCACCCCAAATATTAACGGGCACCTATTAGTCACCCCCTCCATAACCTTTTGAATAGAAGGCTGAGCCGCTTTTTGCATCCATCCTCTCATATGTTGAGACTGCGCCGCCACATAGTATAGATAGGGATTTGGTAGGGCCAATCCACCTTCGTCTTTAGGTCGCTGAAGAAGTTCCAATCTCAGCCTCGCCAACCTCTTACCCCAAATCAACCCACGGAACAACGAATTGATATATTTAAACCTAGACTGTGGAATAGAGATTGGGGCATTATGGAAAACATACAGTAACTTAGGCATCAGCACCATCTTTATTAAGTTCACCCTTCCTACCACAGACAGGTGTAGCCTATTCCACGCCTTCATCTTATCTTTAATAACCTCTAGTACCGGTCCCAGATTTAAATCCAAATACTTTGTAACAGGAATTGACACCCATATTCCCAGATATTTTAACCTATCCACCACTTTGAGGCCCCCGCTTTCCGCCACTGCCGAAACCCCTTCATCCACCGGAAACAGTGTAGATTTGTTCCAGTTGATCTTAAGCCCAGACATATAACCATATTGTTTAATAAGCCACATGGCTCTCGTCATGGAAGCACCCGAGTCCTGCAGAAATAATAGAATATCATCTGCGTACATTGCTATTCGTTCCTCCACCCTACCATATCGGAAGCCAACCACTTCCGTATCCCTTCTCAATTTTTCCGCAAGTGGTTCCACAACGAGAGCAAACAGCAGTGGGGAAAGCGTGCATCCCTGTCGAGTGCCCCTTTGTAGCATGATCGGCCCAAAAAGTGCCCCATTAACTCTTACTCTGGCCTCTGGTTGGGTATATAGTAATCGTATTCATGATACAAAACCTGGGCCAAATCCCATGGCATCCAACACTTTCCACAGGAATTGCCAGTTCACACAGTCGAATGCCTTTTGGGCATCCAGCGAGGCTATTACCCTCCTACCCGTGTTGTCAGCTGGCAGTTGTAGGTTCAAAAACAGTCTCTGTAGGTTTATTGCAGTAGATCTACTAGGCATAAACCCAGACTGATCCGGGTGCACTAAGGAGCTTATCACCCCCGTCAATCTATTGGCTAATGCTTTTGCAAGAATTTTAACATCAACGGGTAGCAGAGAAATCGGCCTGTAAGAATCTGGCAACCCAGGGTCCCTGCCCTCCTTTGGCAATACCACAATCGTCGCCTCCCGCATGGACCTTGGTAATATCCCGTCCTCTCTGGAGCATTCCAGTACTTCCAGCAACTTGGGTAACAGTACCTCCTCAAGTCTTTTATAAAGTTCAACCGGCAACCCATCAGCCCCTGGTGCCTTATCATTAGCCATGGATGACAATGCCACACTAAGTTCCTCGCTCGTTATCGATGCCTCCAGCATAGCCCTGTCTCCTTCAGATAACCTCGGCAGGTTCAGACCAAGTAGTCCTCCATCCCGTCCGTGTCAACCTCCGCCCCAGAGGAATATAGCGCTTCATAGAATTTCTGAAACACTTCCCCAATGCCAGCTGAGTTCGTTATTTTGACTCCATCAGAGTCAGTTAGTGAGTAGACAAATGGGGTTTTCCTCTGTGCCGAAGCCACCAGGGACAATAGATGACCAACCGCCTCTCCCTCAGCAAAAAATGCCATACGTCTAAACTCATTCCGCTTAAGTGATTTATCAAGCAGAAATGCATGATTGAGATTGTTTGAACAATTTTGCAATATTGCTTGTGCGGTGTCACAAGCATAGATCTCAATTGCGATTTCAAATTTGGCAACGCGCCAGCGATCAAGCACACAACCCAGCGATCTACAAAAGCCATTGTCCGGAATAGGCGAGATCGTCCACTAGATCATTAGTGCGGCGTCAAACGGCACGATGCTGTAGATCGCTCAAGTGACTATCGCTTGATTTGTGCTCCTCCTCACAAATCTGCAATCAAACAATCAAGCGATTTTTCAATGAAATATCGCTCGGTTACACGCAGCGACGCACAAACGATATCGCTTAAGCGATCAAAAAAGCAGATGGCTTAAGCGATATCGTTCACTAGATTGACGCGTGTGATGTGGGCATTTGTGTTTTTACCCTAATTTGGAAGAGGCTCCTGTTACGGTACCGTCATACGGGGAGATATCGCCGGCGATGTCACGGGCGATCTCATGAACGTGCACATTGCCGCGGCATCGCTGGTGAGATGTCACATGTAGCAATATTGCCGCGAACCGGCGATTCCGAAATCGCCTGAAACGCTCCTAAAGCGATGTTTGGCTTTTCAGATCGCCATGTCACCACCTCACCGTCAATGTGGGCATACTTTTTCCCAGCGCTTAGGAGCAAGCTGTGCCACACTGTCTTTGACCGCGCCCCTACCACTTCAATTGGTCGTCACAACTGTGTTCTCATTGGTCTGCCGCGGCCTGATGTCTGTTTGTTGTTTTCACCCACACAATACGTTGTCGCCAGAATTTGCCACAGGAACGCTTGTGTGTGGCACTAATTCGGATAATATGTGGTCCTATGAGGACGGGTTTGGTTTATGTTGTCCCTATGTACTTATACTACGTTGCCTGACGGACATGTGTGTTCAGACGTGTATGTGTGAATGAACTGATCTGGCCACGGAGCCACACAGACAGCATACACTAGTGACTAAATGCTAAATCCAGTGTACAGCACATTTGCAGGCAATGCTACAGGTACAGTGCTATGCCCTTTGGCTCTGTGATACCTCCGTGCCTTGCCTATTGCAAGGTGCTATTGACCCCATGGCGAACCAAAGCAATCACATAGGTGTTTGTCTTTATATTCATTTAATGTCACAGATTAACTAGATTTACTGAACAATGTCTGTCCTGCTCAAACACAATTTTGAAATTAGATTTTTTCTTTTTTCCGTTATCTTTTTTATTGGAAACATTTTAAAGTACTGAAATAAAAAATGAACAAGCATGTGTATATGACAGTATTTAACTTTCAAGTGAAAATAGCACCTGCAGGTGCAATATCTGTGTACCACAAGATTAAAAAAAAAAGGGGGGAGTAGGGGTTTTGGACCGAAGGAAAGGGGGGAGGTAGCCTCCTTCTGATTTTGCAGGCCGTCTGATGCACACTTCCTACACCATGTTGTGCTACCATGCCATGGCACCTGAGCCATTGAAATAGGAGCAGTAGCTGTCTCTGCTGGCCCTGGCATCCTGCTGAACATGGCCCTGGCTTAACCCTTGTAGTGGCGCTATGCCAGGGTCGTGGGCACGCCACTCACCCGGTAGAATTTCTCCCGTGGTGGGGTCCACTGAATCCACATAACTTCCAGCCGTGTATGATGCAGTATCCCTACGATGCAGAACGTTATGCAGCACACAACACGCCATTACTACTATATCTATAGATTCCAGTTTCATATTCAAAGGGTATGAAACAAGCAGAATCTATTGGCCATGATCCCGAATGCATTTTTAACCATACCGCGTGCCCAGGATAGCCGGTAATTGAAAATGCGCTGCTCAGGGGTGATGGTCCTCTAGGGATATGGCTGTAGTAGGTTAGCATGAAGTGGCAAGGCTTCATCCCCCACAAAGGCAAAGTTGAAATGTCCAGTGTAGTCATCATTTGAGGGCAAGTTTAGCAGACCCCTCCTAATGTTTTCACCAAAGGAGGCCTGAGCAAACACACCCTCATCAGACACACGCCCGTTCCTTCCAACACCCGCGATCCTCACATGCTTGCCATCCAATGCCCCCCGCAGTTGGGGAATCGCCAGCGAGCTTGGAACCCATTTGCAACCTCAACCCATTCTGCGGGGGTTGATGGAAACAGCATATAGGATGGCAGCAGGCTCCTCACAATGGCCTCACATGTCTCGGGGATTAGGCGGCTCAGCAGGGCCCGCGAGACTGCTGCAGAATACTGCAGGTTAGTCATCGAGCAGGCAGTTGCCAGGAAGCGCAGAGTGACAGCCAATCGCTCCTCTTGTGGTACAGCCAAGCGCATAGCAGTGTCCTCGTTTTCAACAGAAGCTCAGAGGTGCCAAAAGCCACACAGACGTCTCTCTGGCCAGGAAAATGGCGATTCCAGGGGTGTGTCTGTCTTTGAGGAGTCCAACAGCCGATCAAAGCACTCCAGCGTCAGCCAATTGGCGTCCCCGCTTTGGCGGGAACTCAGCCGACGAATGAGATTGCAGGCCCATACTGCGTTGTCATTGCTTCATCGTCCTTCATAACATGGCGGACAGGCATCTTCCTGCTGAGCGTTTTCACAAGACAGAATCGGGTGTCGTCTCCAGTGTCGTTCCACACGGTATGTATTGTAGCGTGTGCGCGCCTACAAATCAGTCCCACACTGTGCTTTTGGTGCTACCTGTCTTTGGCTTATTTCCTCTGTTTAGTGTTAAATGTGCTTGACATGGCTTATTTAGGATATGGGAGCCCTATGGGGGCTTTATTGATATGGGAGTCCCATTTCATATACAGCCCCCCTAATGGCCCATAGGGCTTCCATATAATATACAGCCCCCATAGGGCTACAATAATGGGAGCCCTTTAGGGGTCTATATATGATATAGGAGCCCTATGGAGTTGCTGTATATGATATGTGAGCCTATAGGGGGCAGGGCTGTATATGAGATGAGCGCACATGTCATATACAGCCCCCCACATAAGGTTCCCATTTATAAAGCCTTCCCATAAGGCTCACAACCACCCATATTATCTCCCAGGTCACTCTTCTTGTTTATAATTTTTTTTTTTGTACTGTTGTAATGTAATGTCTTCTGTCTTCTAAGCAGCTCCAGCCTCCTGCACCAGCAGTGTCCCCAGCTTATTTGCTAGCTGCTCGGCACTGCTGGACTCAGCACAGCGACGAGGCGCTCAGTGATGATGTCATCACTTGAGTCCACGCCGAGCTGATCTGTAGTGTCAACAGTCGGCAGACACTGAGGGCGAGATCCGCCCTGCACCCCTGCCCCATGATTACCGCCGGCGTTGAGGAAACTGTTACCTACACACACAGGTGTAGGTGGCTGTGGCCCGCAGTCAGACATCATGACTGGTGCACTCTTCAGATTTTACGGTACGCCGTACAGTCACTTACTGGCGCCAAAAAAAGAACTGCATATGTTTGTTCTTTTCCCTTGACAGAGACCATTTTTTGGGTGGCTTCATTAACGTTTCAACATTTTTTCTACACAAATTGCCTTTTTTGCAACGTACGCTTCACAGATAAGTAAAGTTCGGCTAATGGCCTTCTATCTTTGCTATGTAGCTATGCAGACAGACAAGTATGTGTGTTCCTTACATATTGGTATTTTTTCACTTTCAGATGACTGGCAATCACAAATTCCTGTGTGCTTTCATAGCCCTATAAGAAGAGCACAAATGCTAGTGGCGCAACAAGCTCCTTTCATATAAAAATAAGGCTGTGAAATCATTGGCCTATGCCAAACTGTGTGACTTGTATGTGCAATACCACCCTGGAGAGACCTGTGACGAGGCTTTGGTGAAGGTGAAAATAAAGTCACTATGGACCGCCTTTAAAAAAGAGCACATCAAAGTCATTGACTCCTGGTCGGGGTCTGGAACAGATGTTATTTATGACCCCAATTGTGGTATTACCACCTACTGACTTTCACCCTTGATCAGCTGCTTCCTCGCCAGACGCTCAACAGTAGGGTCTGTCTACAAGCTGCATGCGCAACTCCACTGCCCACATTATCTCCTTCAGAGGTGGGTGTGTGCAAAGTAATTGTAATCTGGCTAGTAGAATGTAATAATGTTTTTTTTCTTTTTTAAAGGTATTACAAAGTGGTAAATGTAAATTACTCTACACTGTGTTGCAAATTATTATGCAAACAATATTTCATATTTTCTCTAAATTACCTATATGAATTGCAGTCATTGTAATTTTCCAGTCATCTACTATTCTAGTATAATTTGATTTTTTTGGAACAAACTGCCTATGAAAACAGTATATTTAAAAAAATAATAATAAACACTCAAAATGCATGTTCCAAATTATTATGCACAGCAGAGTTTTCAACCTTTTTATTTTGATTTTTAACAAAAAATGGTCAATTGAAATTTAAAGCATTATCAGCTTATTACAAAATGAAATCAGTTTTCAAGTCAAAACTTTATTCTAGGTGATGTTACATTTGCACATAGGACCCTTTTTTCGAAAGAAGCTTCTGAACGCTCTCCTCCATTGAATTTGTCAGTTTTTGGATGGTTTGTGCTTCCAGTTGTTTTGCATGTGGACAGAATACCCTCCCAGAGCTGTTGCTTAGATGTGAACTGCCTCCCGTCATCATAGACACTCCTTTTGATGATGCTCCAGAGGTTCTCAATTGGGTCAGGGGAAGATGGTGGCCACACCATAAGTTTGTCCTCTTTTATGCCCATAGCAGCCAGAGATGCAGATGTGTTATTTGCAGCATGAGACGGCGCATTATCATGCATGAATATGATCTTGCTGCGGAAAGCACGGTTCTTCCTCTTGAACCATGGCAGGAAGTGCTGTTTTAGAAACTCCACATAGATTATGGAGTTCATCTTTACCCCTTCAGGGATCCTAAAGGGGCCGACAATCTCTCTCCCCATGATTCCAGCCCAAAACATTACTCCACCTCCTCCTTGTTGGCGCCTTTGCCGTGTTTTCATGGGGTGTTCATCAACCAGCCATCCTCCACTCCATCCATCTGGACCATCGAGCGTTGCACGGCACTCATCGGTGAACACAACAGTTTGGAAGTCAGTCCTCATGTATCGTTTGGCCCACTGGAGCCATTTCTGCTTGTGTGCAGTGGATAGAGGTGGTCGACAGGATGGCTTACGCACAGCTGCAAACCTCTGAAGGACCCTGCATCTTGTTGTTCGGGGGACGTTAGAGGCACCAGCAGCTTCACAAACTTGTCTGCTGCTATAACGAGGCATTTTTACAGCTGCTCTTTTAACCTGACACAATTGCCTGTTGGAAAGAGTCCTCAATTTTTCCTTATCAGCCCTCACACGTGTGTGCTGGGAATCAGCTACATACTCCTTGATTGTGCGATGATCATGATGAAGTGTCTTGGCAATGTTGATTGTAGTCATGCCTTGACCTAAATACTCCACAATTTGTTGCTTCTCAGCAGCCGACACATCCTTTTTCTTTCCCATTTTGGCAAAAAATGTAGGCTGCTTAAAAATGTGGAACCGCCTTCTTAAGTAGTCTTGCCTTTATTTGGACACACCTGCCAAACTAATTTGCACAGGTATCTGCAATTGCTTTCAGTGATCTAAAGAGCCCTGACACACATCACTATCAATGAGTTTAAATGACGAACAAAAAAATCCTACCTTTATCACTCCTAAACTCTTTTTGCATAATAATTTGGAACACAGTGTAATTGTTTAAAAATTAGTCTCTGTCAGGACGCTTGCTGTCCTGATGAAGGCTCACAAAACGTACTGTAATGTTCTATGGACCACAGTGGGAAATCCATCTACCTTTATCTTTCTATGTAAATATCAAGTAGCCTACAGTAGGAGCGAGGTTTGACATGTTAACTGGCCCTTAATCATACTCTTTGCCCTGTTTGCCTAACGTATAACTTGCAGCCACAATATTCAACTTTTGAACAGGCTGTAAAAATTCTCCACTCCTCACCCCTTTTTTTTAAGGAACGAGACAGCAATGTGGCTTCCCAAGACCAAACACCATCAGGGAGCCAGAGCCCCCATCCACATCACAGGGAGAGTTGGGTATCCAGCCTGAGGTCACAGAGCAGCATCCTGGTGCAAGGTTCACACTGCGCCGTAGACGCCCTGTCATGCCCCCTACCACCGAGCTTGGCACATGGGCTAAAAAAGTTCTTTTGAACATGGAGAGCAAACCCAGCACTGGCTTTGGTCAGGTGGTCAGTGAGCGCTTGATCACTATGGACTCTGAGACCCAGCGGTGTGTGGAGCGGGTCATCCTCCTGGCACTTGACGCGGGCAGTGATGGCACTATTACACGGCCGTACCATTCTTGTTGAGCCACTGGAGCAAACACCAGTTGTCCACTATCCAAGGGGACCAATGTATGCCACAGGAGCAGGTCCAGAATTGCGTGCCCCAAATCCATTACCACAGCAGAGGCCCGTTCAATATGGTTACGGTCAAATGGTTAGCGAAGCAACGTTGGGTCATGTTTGTGGCTTTAACCAGGATGAGCCGTAATATCAACAACTGTAAATTTTTTGTAGTTTGGGCCAACAACCTATGTGTCAGGGCCTTTATTTCAGTCTGTGGGAATTTGCAAAGACAAAAGCATGATGTTAATAGTTTCTTTGCCTTCTACCTACTGGTTTTTTTTCTTCTAAATTTTGTTAGGAAAAACAAACAATACACCATGTTGGGAAATGTTTGTTTGACTGCTACATACCATGTAGATTCAGTATTTATTTCCAAATTTGGAGATAGGGACTGTTTCAATGAGGGTTACCTTTACATCGTGAGGCAGTTTAATATGCATTTTTCACAAAGAACGTTTAAACCACATAACCCTGGGATTTATATTTTCATGTTTGGCCATTCACATATTTTGGCTTACTTCTTACATCTGTGAATTTATGTGTGTGAGAATTTTCCTCAAATTTGCAGCCATTTTGTTAATCCTTTTTTTGGCCTTGGTGGAAAATAAAGCATACCCACTGGTTGTTTATTTTTGATTATCGTGCAACAATGAATTCTGGCCTTTTTGGGTTGGATAGTTAAAAAAGAAGCGTAAACCCATGATCTACGTATATTTTCAAGAAGAGTTGTCCTTTAAATGTATTCATTTAAAAATAATAAAATGGGACGCTGCGTTTACAATATTACATCCTTTTTAAACAGCAATAAAACATCAACTCCCACTTTCTGACATTTGTTGGCTAAAGGTCTTGTCACACATAAAGAGAACGATAACGAGATCGCTATTGGGATCGCTGTTGCGTCACGTATTTCGTGACGCAACAGCGATGTCGTTCTGTGTGACACGCACCAACGATCTGGTCCCTGCTGTGAGATCGTTGATCGTTACACACTGCTCTGGGTCATTCCTGCGTCATTGTGCTCCCGCTGAGAGCGCTACATTGTTGTGTTTGACAAAGATAATGAGCAACGATCTCAATGCTACGCTATGGAGAGAAAATTCACAACGACCTCAGTATTATTCTGGATCGCTGGTGTGTCGTTTTTCACATCGCTGGTGAGATGCCTGTTTGATATCTTACCAGCGATGTGTAAACGACGCACCAGCGATCTCTGCACATCGTTATCGGGATCGCTGATGCGTCGTTATGCGAGACTGGGCCTTAAACTGTTCACATTTTTCACATACACAGAGTGAATAAAACCTTAAGTATTTTATTTAAAATTGGGAAACAAATAGCCGATACATGTCAAATATGTGGATGTCTTTTGGGAGTTGTGATAGATCCAGATTCTCCAACTATAATAGCAGTTTCTAGAATCTTATTTCAAGTCGGAAAGATACTAGCATTACACTGGATAGACCACTCTTCTCCAACACTAGACCTAAAGTCTTGAATGAATAACAATATGCCTAGAAAGGGAAGTACAATATATATCAAAGAGTAGTACCCTAAAGAAATGTATACGTATATGGGAACAATGGCTAATTACTCCAGTCATTGCCTCAGAAACTCTTTTTAGGAATACAGGTGCATCTCAATAAATTAAAATGTCATCAAAAAGATAATCTATTTCAGTAATTCAGTACATAAAGTGAAACACATTATATAGAGTCATTAAAAACACTGATCTTTTTCAAGTGTTTATTTCGGTAAATGTTGATGATTATGCCTTACAACCAATGAAAACCCAAAAGTCATTATCTCAGAAAATTAGATAACACCAATGAGTTAAAATTATTTTTAACTCATAACATAGAGAATCTCTATGGGGTTTAGGTCAGGCGTGTTTGCTGGCCAATCAAGCACAGTGATACTGTGGTTAGTAAGCCAGGTATTGGTACTTTTGGCAGTGTGGACAGACACCAAATCCTGCTGGAAAATTAAATTTCCATCTCCAAAAAGCTTGATGGCAGAGGGAGGCATGAATTGCACTAAAACTTCCTGGTAGACGGAAGCGGTGAATTTGGTTTTGATAAAACACAGCAGATGACAACGCTCCCCAAACCATCACTGATTGTGGAAACTTCACACTACACCTCAATTAGCTTGGATTGTGTGCCTCTCCACTCTTCCTCCAGACTCTAGGACCTTTAAAAGTACATTTTGCAAATTGGACCACTGAACAACAGTCCAGTTCTTTTTCTCCTTGGCCCAGATAAGATGCTTTTTGTGTTGTTTATTGGTCACGAGTGGCTTGACACAAGAAAACACAAGAAATGTGACAGTTGTAGCCCATGTCCTGGATAGGTCTGTGTGTGGTGGCTCTTGAAGCACTGTCTCCAGCAGCAGCCAGCTCCTTGAGAATCTCCCCCAAATTTTTTGAATGGACTTTTCCTAACAATCCTTTCAAGGTTGTGATTATCGCAGTTTCTTGTGCACCTTTTTCTAGCACACTTTTCCTTTCAATCAACTTTACATTAATATGCATGGATACAGCACTCTGTGAACAGCCAGCTTCTTTATCAATGACCTTTTGTAGCTTACCCTCCTTGTGAAGTGTGTCAATGACTGCCTTCTGAACATCTGTCAAGTTAGTAGTTTTCCCGGATTGTGTAGCCTACTGAACCAGCCTATGTCTTTTATTAGTCAAAATAGCAAAATAGATCAGTATAAAACCATTTGTTGGACAGGATGCTGTTTTGTATTCTGTATTGTATTCTGTTACAGTATTTGTACAACAAAGGAATAAACAAAAATCTAAATGTTTGTAACCTTTTGTGATGTTCAATAAAAAAAGATTTGATTTTCAAAAAAAAAAGATATAGCCGAATATATTGCTGTGGCTTTTTTGTTTTCTATGGGTAAAGAATCCTTGTATTATTTGTCAGACAATAACTTGATATCCGTCAGACGACAGCTTTAACGTTTTGTCTCAGTGGCAGCAAGAATAAACAACTGCATGCTTCACATGAATACGTGCCTCAAGAAATAATTTCTCTAACACTGCATACTACCTTGTAACCGCTGGCCCCCTGATAATAGATGCTTCCCTACAGTTCTAGAAAGTGTGGCGTTTTGGGTCACACTGCTCTGTTCATGACTCAGGCTAAGGTCACATTTGCTTTTGCAATCCAGTTACTGAATCCAGTTTTTCATCCTGAAAACCTGATCAAGTACCTGATCCATAGACTCCAATGTTAACAATTGTTTGCCAAAGTGCAATCTGTCTACTGGATCCAGTTTTTCTCTGCACTATTACTTCAACTTGTCTCCGGACCTCACGCATGCGCAATAGCGGTTATCTTTGCAGATGACGCTATGCACATGCGCCGGCATGCATTCCATATACTGGATCCTGCGTTCCACCTGACAGGAAGCCGGTGTGCGCACCATGCAGCTTAAACAAGCCGAGGATGCGGTGTAGCGCTGCCACTTCACATCAGACAGCGCACAGAAGGTAGCATACTGGACAGAGGTCCAGAACACTATATGGGGCACTGGGGGGACATAAAGCATTGAAGGACGTGTTATTTTACAGGTATTTACCTGGATGCCATTTCCCCAATTCACATTACGTGATTGTTTTGTCGATTTGTCGTCGTTTTTTCGACCACTTGTCTTTGTCTACCTCCTAACTTGTACAGCGCTATGTATCCTAATAGCGCTATATAAATACCTAATAATAAAATAAATAATAATAATTACAATTAAGGTAATAACGTTTATGTGCCTAGGGCTGTGTGTCTTTCCTTTTCTACAATTATAGCTAACACTGGGATTTATCTATATGTGTGTCTTTATTCACAATTAGACTGTAGCATGTAACTACCTTGACATGTGAAGTCATTTTAGTGGCCAGAAATCCTGTATTGCTACTTAACAGGTATGATATGCTCAGCAAGCATATACCGTATACTTAGAGGATTCAATAATAACAGCATGTTTACCACTAACATAAGGTTTGATAGCCTTCGCTTTATTTTTAAGCAGAATTTTTTTAGTTATGAAGTTATTTTCAATGTTATTATATATACAGCTCAGCTAGATCGTGCTGTAACTCTTGTCCCTCTATTTGTATTTTCCTTAACTGAGGACTATAGAGATTGTATATATCACCATGTATGACACTATGTATTATTGATTCTTTGCTCTTTTATGCTTTGTTTCCTATATTCTGAACCAGTCTGCTTAAACCCTGATGAAGACCCGGAGGGGTCGAAACGTCGGGTGCAGGACAACTCTGTTTATAAAACTTTTTTCTGTTGTATGAGAAACACGATTTTGAACACGATTAAAAGGACACAAAAAGAATCCTTTTTCATTCACTTTATTAACCCCTTAACGACACAGGACGTTGTACAACGTCCTGGGTTTCGGGTCGTTCCCGACACAGGACGTTGTACAACGTCCTGGCGTGTTTGCACTGCTGCACCTCCTGTGAGCCGGGTCACTCAGGTGTCACAGTTGTTGCTGCTCTGTGACAACCTGTAGTTGACCCCACAGGGGTGGATTGACCCACCTGTGCCCAGGACCCCTCCGATCGGTAGTGTAAACGTGAAACTGCCGATCGGAGCGAATCATAGGGATTCACCCCTCCAGATCTGATTGGAGCTCTCCAATCAGATCTGGAGGGGTAGATCGGCGGGTGCCCTCCCCCTCCTCAGTCCCCTCCTGCTCCAGGACACATCAGGGCCCCCCTCCCATCCCCACCATCCATCCGCCCCCCCCCCTCCTATTCTTATCTATCTGCCGGCGGGCTGCACCCGCCGATCATCCTTCTGTGCCTCCACCCCCTTCCGTTCCCCCTGTGTCCTGTCCCCCCTCCCTCCAGGCCCCCTGTGTCCGGATTCCGCTCCTCCCCCACCCCCGCCAAAAACCCGCCCCCCCTCCTATCCTTATCTATCTGCTGGCGGGATGCACCGGCGGTGCACCCGCCGGTCAGCCTGCTCAGCCCCCCCTGTTTCAAACCCTCTCCCCCTACTCTGTGCATGCATGGATGTGTGCGTGCGTGGATGTAAGCGCGCGTGGATGATGAGTGCATGGTGGATGGATGTGTGCAACAAGGGATCAAGCGTCCTCTTGTTGTAGTCTCTAGGATCATAGTCATGGTGCACTGTATGACAGATCATTGCCATACAGTGCACCATAACTCTGACCCCAGAGACTGTAGGAAGAGGACACTTGATCCCTTGCTGCAGTCTCTGGATTGAGCAGAGGCGATCGAGCGTCGTGGGACCTTCGTTGTGGACCTACGTCGGAGGCGATCGAGCGTCGTGGGACCTTCATTGTGGACTACGTCGGATCTTTATAATAAAGATGGAGTCCGAATTTGTTGGTGTTTTTTTTCAAATAAAAAGATTTTTCTCTGGTGTATTTTTTTTGACTATTTACTAGAGATTCCTAATGGCGGGTCTAACATTGGCCCAACATTATGAATCTCGGGCTTAGTGCCAGCTGCCAATAAAAAAGCTGGCATTAACCCCTTTATTACCCAGTTTGCCACCGGCACCAGGGCAACTGTAAGAGTCTGGGTACAGCGCCAGAAAATGCAGCTTCAATGAATGCACCATTTTTGCGGCGGCTGCGGGCTGCAATTCGCATCATGGGGGGCCCAGAACGCTGCCTAGTTGTACCTGGCTGGACCAAAAATATGGCGGAGCCCAACGCCATTTTTTTTTCTAGAATTGGTCCTAGAAAAAAATAAAAAATGGGCTTCGCTGTATTTTTGGCTGCCAGCCAGGTACAATGAGGCTGGGGGTTGGTGGCAGTCCGTAGCTGCCAAGTTGTACCTGGCTGGACCAAAAATATGGTGAAGCCCCACATCATTTTTTTTTATTTACCAATACAATGACATGGAGCTTTGCCGTATTTTTGGTTGCCAGCCAGGTACAACTTGGCAGTTGGGGGGCTGCAATCCTCATCATGAAGAGACCCAAATGTTGTGGCCCCTCACGCTGCAAATTGCAACCCACAGCCACCCCAGAAAATAGCACATTAATTAGAGGCACATTTTCTAGGTGAGTACCCCAAACTCTTCCAGTTGCCCTTGTGCTGGTGGCACACAGGAGCACTCCATACGCGACATGGTGTCCGCTAACAAGTTGAATGGAAAATTAGCTCCAATTGTTAGCGGACACCATGGTGCGTATGGAGAGCCCCTGTGTGCCTAAACATTGGAGCTCCCCCACAAGTGACCCCATTTTGGAAACTAGACCCCCCCCAAGGAACTTATCTATATGGGTGGTGGCACTTTGAACCCCCAGGTGTTTCCCAAATTAATCTGTAAAAATGAAAAGTCGGGGTTTTTTTTTTTTTTTATAAAATTTTCAAATAGCCTCAATTTTTTCATTTTCACATGGGCAACAGGATAAAATGCATCCTTAAATTTGTTGGGCAATTTCTCATGAGTACACTGATACCTCATATGTGGTCATAAACCACTGTTTGGGCGCACGGCAGGGCTCAGAATGGAAGGAGCGCCATTTGACTTTTTGAATGGAAAATTAGCTCCAAAAGTCAAATTGTGCTCCTTCCCTTCTGAGCCCTGCCGTGCGCCCAAACAGTGGTTTATGACCACATATGAGGTATCGGTGTACTCAGGAGAACTTGCCCAACAAATTTTAGGATCCATTTTATCCTGTTGCCCATGTGAAAATGAAAGAATTGAGGCTAAAAAGAACATTTTTGCTGGAAAAATGAAAATGTAAATTTTTTCCTTCCACTTTGCTTTAGTTCCTGTGAAGCACCTCAAGGGTTAATAATCTTCTTGAATAAAGTTTTGAGTAGCTTGAGGGGTGCAGTTTTTGGAATGGTGTAACGTTTGGGTGTTTTCTCTCATGTACGCCCCCTCAAAGGGACTTCAAATGTGATGTGGTCACTAACAAAAAGATTTTATACATTTTGCTGGAAAAATGAGAAATTTTGATGAAATTTGAACCCTTATAACTTCCTACCAATAAAAATTTTTTTTTACAAAATTGTGCTGATGTGAAGTAGACATGTGGGAAATGTGATTTATTAACTATTTTGTGTCACATAACTCCCTGGTTTAACATAATAAAAATTCAAAATTTGAAAATTGCAAAATTTTCTAAATGTTTGCCAAATTTTTGATTTTTTCACAAATAAACGCAAAAATTATCGACCTAAATTTACTACTAATATGAAGCCCAATATGTCATGAAAAAACAGTCTCAGAATTGCTAGGATTCATTGAAGCGTTTCAGAGTTATTACCTCATAAAGGGACACTGGTCAGAATTGCAAAAAAATGTCTTTAGGGTCAAAATAGGCTGGGTCATGAAGAGGTTAATCTGCATACAGACCTATGCATTTAAGATGTGTATTGCAGCTTCTCAGCATTTTTTATTATTTAAATACCATTAAATCCAGGGTGTTTGGGGGCGTGGCTTGCTCATGGAGGAGTAGGACGGTTGCGGCTGAAGTTCCACTCTGCTGAACCCCTGATCCACACATATCGCTAAGCTGATCTATGCCATTTACAGATGAGGAAGACTAAGAGACTCACTGGAGGCCTTGGAGGTGAAGAGTCTGGTTCCCAGAGCGGTATTGATCGCTTCCTTCACTCCGGAACGGTTCCCCCCTCAAACACCGTGCCTTCCAAGATGGCGCTGGCTCCTCTCCAGCATGGAGCTGCAGGCAGGACAGGAGGAGAGAGGTAATCACTATGAGAAGCTCCAGGACCTACAGAAGGAAGATTCAGACCCGTCAACTCCCACAGAGGACATCTCAGTACCGTAGCTGAGCTAAGTGCCTACCTTAAGAATCTACCCACTAAAAGGGATCTGGAGCAGTTTGCTGTCGCCTAGAAAATACATAGAGAAAAGAAATGCAAGCCCTCAAATCTGAATTTATATCCAGGATAGAGGAAGTGGAGAAGGCACAAGTAAGAGTCTTAGGGTGCCTTCACACCACGTTTTTTTGGATCCGGGCTGTCCGTGTGAACCGGACACCCTAGATCCGCTTCCGGACCCATACTAACCCTATGGGGCCGGAATATGCTGGATGAATGTCCTTTGGCATCCGGTTTTTGGATGGCTGGGAGAATCCAGGAGGAATCGGATTTTTCTCCCGGACACAAAATCGGAGCATGCTGGATTTTTGTATCTGGGGAGAAAAATCTCGCCAAATCGGATCCTCCCTATTCTCCCGGTTCCGGGGCAATCCGGTGCTCCCTAACATGGGAGCCTATGGGGCTGGATTGCCCTGGTCCAGGAGTGTCCGGAAACCGGACACCTGCGGCTGCACGCTGCTGTTATTTCAGGACCACGGCTAGCTTCCCGCAAGCCACGGTCCTGAATCATCAGCAGCGGCAGCTGTGTCCAGTTGCACACCGGACCGGCATATTTGCCCTCCGGTTCTGTGTACTGATCCGTTCCGGGGCTGTCAGGTTCATCCCTGACAGCCCCTGATCGGATCTTGCCGTGGTGTGAAGCCAGCCTTAGATGAGCTGAATCGCCCTCTTCTATTCTTGAGGACCTGCTATATAACCAGGAAGATATTGAAAACCGTAATCACCACAATAATGTGTGTATTAGTGGGCTCCCAGAAAAGGTCTCTCCCCTAGAACTTGGGAAAACAATTCAAGCATTGTTCAAGCAAATCCTGAGAGAAGACCCAAGGGCCCCATATTGAGTTGGACAGGGTCCACAGAGCCTTGGCACTGAGACCGCCCTCTAAAACCAGACCTTGTGATGTAATATGCAGGGTCCATTTTTTTTACGGTTAAAGAGGCCATATTACAAAGCCACCCGACAGGAAAGCCAGATAATTTTTATGGACACTCCTATCTTACTAATGCCAGACCTTGCTAGATGCACCTTGCAGCAACGTAGAGGCCTCAGACCCCCCTTGGCTAATCTCAAGGAGAGAGACATTACATATCAATGGGGTTACCCCTTTCAGGTAGTGGCCACTAAAGAAGGAAAATCTGCCTCCTTCAAGAGACTAGGAGACCTCTCAACTTTCTGCTGAGTCTTTGATCTTCCTGAGATCACCCTCCCGGACTGGCCCAGGATTCCTCATCTACCACCTTCGCCCCTAGATGGCAGGGAGTGCGCCGCCAGAAGACACCCAGAGGATCCCCTTCCTGAGATGAACTATCCTCCATGGATGATGTTTCTTCTTCCTCCCAAGAAGTGAATGCCTAGGACTGTAGTTTCTAAATGAGCGTACCAACAACTGCCTGAAGGCCGTCAGCTTTTTATATGGACCAAGATTGCCTTTCCCTCCCATTTTTGTTTCCCTACTCATTACTTCCCCTCCCTCTCTCCCCTTGCCATTATTCCCCTTTTCCCCTTTCCTCTACCTCTCTCTTTCTCCCCTCTTTTCCTTCAACCCCTCCACCACCCTCTTTTTTTCTGTTCTTCTTGGTTCATTTACACCGCAATCCTGTATTGTGAATAGGTTATTAAAGTGGTGAATGGGTGATGAAGCAGAGGGCCTACCCTCTGAGCTTCTGCACATACCCTCATGTGCTGGATAAATAGTGTATAGTTATCCATGAGTGCACAATACACTGCACCTGTTGGTGCACTTTACATTCAACTCTCACAGTACTATTTTTTGACTACCTGGTCTCTTTTCTCTTTATCTTTTTTCTCTTTCTTTCCTGTCCAGATGAGTGGGCTCTAGTTACTCTTGAGGACATATTCCACTTTCCCTATTTCAAGTGTTGTTCCTTTAATGCTAAGGGGCTGAATAAGCCTGAGAAGAGGCGTCAGATCCTTTACTCCTTCCATAGATGAAAACTACAGGTGTTATTGTTACAAGAGACCTATTTTCGCTCAGTTAAGATCCCCAAATGTGAATCAAAAGAATTCCCCATTTGGTTCCATAGCGCAAATCCAGAAGCCAAATCAAAAGGCGTCTCTATTGCATTTCATAACGCGTGTTCCACAACAGTTCTTGACCAGTTAATTGACCCACAGGGCCGATTCATATTCTTGAAAATAACTTGGCTATCTCATACATATGTGCTGGCTAACATATATTATCCCAACAGGAAACAATGCCGGTTTGGAGTTTGTTCCCGTAGGAACTGGAGGTGTTCGCCGGTTCTGCACCAATCATCTTGGGAGGAGACCATTTTCCCATCAACCCTGCTATTGATGTATCCACGGGTAAGTCTTACCACTCTATGCCGTCTGTTCACCACATTGAAGAAGAACACTGGGAGGATTTACATCTGGTGGATGTATGGCGCATCTTGCACCCGTCTACTAGACATTTTACCTTTTACTCCCCTGTATACTCCTCATATAATGGAATAGACCGCTTTTATGTTTCCCATTCTCTTCTTGATCTGGGGGTGACAGCAGACATCGCTCCATTATATGATCGGACCATGCTCCTGTATACCTCTCGCTGCGTTTGGCCCAGACATTAAAAAAAGAATTTACTGGAGGCTAAATGAAAATCTACTAAGACCCCACTTGTTATACAGATCTGGTTTCCACAATTAAACACTTCATGTCAGATTATACATCTGATCCGACCCCTCCCCCAATGAAGTAGGAAGCTCTAATTAGTGTGCTACGAGGTGTCCTAATTCCTCATGGGACACGCTTGAAACAGATGAGATCTCAAGAATTAAAGACCTTAATCAAATATCCACACTAGAATCCCCCACAAAGAAAATCCGAACCCGCTTTGTTACTCTCAACTCTCAACCACACGTCACAAACTACGCGCTCTCTTAGATCAGAAAGATCACGCTTTCAGAGATAAGATTAGATCTTGTTACTATTTACTGGGTAATAGAGTGGAAAACGTTTGGCCAGAGCTTTGTATCCAAACCCCCCCTCAAGCCATTTTCTCCCGGATATGGGACACCAAAAGGAAACTACTACATAAAACGAGTGACATATTGACAGGTTTTCATCAATACTACTCATCACTATATAATCTCAAGGGACATTATCAAACCCTTTTGGAGGTCTGTAATAATATCTCATCTGGTGGTTCTTTCCCCGCTCAGGCTCTCATGGCTCACGTGGTGGTTTTGCACAAACCCGGGAAAGATGCATTCCTGTGTGGAAGTTATAGCCCAATATCTTTAATAAATTTAGATATTAAATTATATGCCAAGTTGATTGCTTGATAGACTGAAGAATCTTCTTCATCCGGGGGTCATAGACATGGATCAGGTGGGCTTTATCCCTGGACGTGAGGGCAAGGACAACATAATCAGATCCATAGCCCTGATTGATGCGGCTAAAAGGAGGTGGGGTCCCGCATATGCATCCTGTCTATTGATGCTGAAAAAACGTTTGACAGGGTGCACTGGGAGTTTCCGTTCGCCACTCTCAAACATCTGGGCCTTGATGATATCATGACTCACCGAATTAGAGCTCTTTACACTTGTTCCACTGCTCGACTCAGGTTTAATGGCTCTCTTTCAGAGCCTTTTGCCATCAAAATGGCACACGCCAGGGATGCCCGATTTTTCCTTTGTTATATGTACTTTGTATGGAAGCCTTAGCTTGTGCCCTCCGAAGTAACTCATCCATCCATGGTCTAGAGGTGGGTGACCGGGAGCACAAACTAGCCCTTTTTGCTGATGACCTACTATTATTCATATCAAATCCTTTGATTAGTATTCCCAACATTATATCTGAACTACTTAAATTTGGCCATCTCAGCAACTTCAAGATTAACACCTCAAAGTCTGAAATATTAAACATATCTCTATGCGGAGTAGTAATTACTTTACTTAAACAGAATTTCCTGTTTGAATAGAGGAAGGAATTTTTGAACTACCTGGGGATTAGACTTCCACAAGAGCTCTTCTCGATACGAGACCAACTTCGATAATCTCCTTTCCCGGGTGGATGCAGACCTCATTAAGTGGCATAAATTATCGCTAACATGGTTGGGTAGGATCCACTCATTCCGCATGGATTTACTCTCCCGCCTTCTGTACGTATATCAAACTATACCCATTCTCCTGCCAGCTTCCTTCTTCTCCAGGCTGAAATCCTTGATCACTCTTTTATTTGGTCTGATGGATGCCCCAGACCTCTCTCTGTTTATTAAGCAGATGGATCAAACACGGGGGTGTTGGCTTACATGACCTACAACTATATTATTATGCAGCGATTGACAAATGTATCTTAGAGCTTTCAGCTGGAGGAGAGGAAAGGTAGGTGGAGGTGGAATCTGGTAATGCTGGCATAAAACCCTTAACGATGATCTGGTTCCCCAACCCTCAAGGTGTTAAACACCCCCATTCATTACAGGTCAACTACGCACCTCTTTTAAACACCAAAACCGAGCTCTTCAATTGACAACCTATCCAGGTCCGTTGTTTCCTATTTACGAAACCCATCATTTCCAGTGGATGTGGGCAGCCCATATTTCTTAAATATGTCAAAATCCTCTAATCCCATCCTATGCACCTATATTTCATCAATGAGAGTTAAACCCATCTTAGCACTTTACTCACTCATCTCTCGACCTCCAGATGTTTGGTTTACGCATGCTAGGCTTTGCAGCTATATTAAGACCTTACGTAACTTTAGACGTTTTTAGACCTTTAACTGGGTTTGAGCAAAAATGCAGGGAGAGGGTCCATGTTTCACACGCCATATCGGTACTATATAACATCTTTAAAGATCACCTTGCCACCGACTCATCTCGTTCCCCCAGATACATGAAAAGCATATCTGACTCAGATTGGAACACAATCTTCCTATCCACGCACAAAGCTTCTCTCACGGCATTATCTCAAGAGAGGAATTATAAGGTGGTGGCAAGATGGTACAGATGCCCAGTGGATATACATGCTATCTTTCCTTCGGCCTCGGATAGAAGCAGGAGATGCTTGACCCACAGAGGCTCCTACCTACATGTTTGGTGGAGCTGCCCCTCAATTGTTCAGTTTTAGAAGGAGGTGGGTGACCTATATTGCAAATTTACATCCAACCAGATAGTACTAACAGAAGAACTCACACTCTTGGATCTCCATAGCATGTCCATCTCTAATTTAAGAAACATTTACTGTGATACTTTCTGACAGCAGCCAGGAGGTTGATCCCCAGATATTGGAAGCAGACTGGGCATCCGCCTCGCTCTGAATTTATTGCCGAGCTCAATGAAATATGCGGATTTGAGAATTAGAATGTCAAAATCTTCCTGATGTTAATGGTATGTAGAGATAATGTAAAATGTGGGCACCCTGGATTATGTACAGAGAATCTCTAGCCTTCAACCAATGGTTGGCCCAAGAGGAGTAGTGGTATATGGAAGCTCTATATTTACTCATATCTAAGTAACATCATTGTCCTCTGATTTACTCCCAAGAGTACGTCATGTTACAGTTTTTACTATACTCATGTGATGTGACATCTCACTCAGCCTTTCTACCTATTTCTTATCTTCCTTTTTGCTCTCACTCCCTTTCTATCTCTATCTCTCTTATTATCACACCAAAAGTATTCGGTTTACAACGGTAGGATTCTTATCCCTAATGGCCGCTTTACACGTTGCGACATCGATAAAAAGTCACGTGGTGTGGCTGTTGCAGTTGATATCGTTCATGCGTTGTGTCGTGTAAATGGGCAATGCGACGCAAAAACAATCTAACTACAATATTGCAAGAAGATTGTGCAAGCCTTTCAACCGTACGATATTGTATACGTGATGTGGCAGGATCGTGCTGTGTGACAGCGCAACTACGATTTAGAGTGCAACTTCCCCTATTCACTTCAATGTTAAATGGTCATTCCCTGGTTGCTCATATCCAGCGCAAAGAAGGGGCGTACACCATCGTAGTTGCGTTGCCTGCCGACATCTCCCTGTGTGACATCTACTATGCGATCTTGGACAAGTGCCAAAAACGTGTGCGCTCCCGTGAGATCGTATGCAATATCGGAACAATATTGCGACGTGTAAAGCGGCCCTCACACTTGTAAACTTTAAATCTCAATTTATACCTGGTTTTGGGTTCCTCCTATAAAGAGGTAGTTACATGTTGTGACATTTAACTTTTTTTTACTTCTAGTAATGGAGAGAGTTACGATGACTCCTTTGGAATTAGTATTGTATTACTCCAATATCTCTCCAGGTTGTATATTGTTATTAATTTCCCAATTTTGATTGGTACGTGTTATGACTGTTTTATACATGCTGCCTTTCCATTTGTCAACTAAGACAGTTTCTTACCATTCCTGTACCCACTATGTTATACTTTATTTAACAAAAACTGATTTAACTAAATCCAGGGTGCTGATACATGTGAAGAGGGGTGTACATTCTTAGAATGGAAGCAAGTGCAATAAACTTATACAGGAATGGAACAGAGAGGCGGGAGAGAGAGGACCCTGCCCTCATGGCTTAATCTACATGTATCAAAGACTGTTCTAGACAGGAAATCCCTCTGAACATAAAATGTATGCCCTTCTGGCACAGGGAGCAGCCAGCTGGCCCATTCATATACTGTAAGGTGGGCAGAAAGTGATTAGTAATAAATGAGTAATGGTTGGATTTTTACCATTCTATATGTTTATTTTTTTTACATAAACATTTAAAGCAGAAAACTTTTTAATACAAAAAATAATTTACATAATAATTTTTTTCAGTATTTAATTATTTCACACCGGTATTAAGGCCTCCCACTGTTAATAGAAGCATGGCATTATTGCAGTATCTATATCTAAATAGTATCATAATTTAAAACCTGAGTGCACCGCCACAACACCAGATGTCAAGTTGTGATAGGTGACCGTGAAAAAGCCTGCATCTTCAATCATATGTTTAAATTCCTCCTAAAATGAAAAAGATTGTTTGTTAGGACCAACACAATGAATCTTGGTGGCATAATGTTCTAAATCTGTTAGGGTTAAGATACCCTATCAGACAGCATAAAAATAGTGAAACAGGTCCTGTCCGATTCTAGTGCGAGATTCATTGAAGCACTTTCCATAAAATAAACTTTTATTAGCTGCAGTTTTAGCGAATCTGTAGTATAGGTGATACATTTTTGATTGCTGGAAGCCCCTTTGACGGCTAGATCGGTGATTACCAGACTTTTGTTCTAGGGAAGTTTCAATGAAGAGGTGATCACTAGTCCACCATTCAATAAAAGGACTGGAGAAAATAGTCAAGCACTGTACTCTACTTTCTCCCTTCAGACTGATAGATTATGAATGGGGCAAATGTGCACATGTAATGGCAACTCCATTTATACTGCTATGGAACTAGTGCTTGGATCCCCAGATTTAGTGATCAAGGGGGTGCTGTAGTTGCATTTTGTTTTTATAATTTCCTCTGAAGTCCTTGTGAAATGTTAGCCCCAGGAATGATTATCATCAGGGCTGCATAATTGGGGGCAAAATGGTCACAAAAGGTTTAATGGTCAGTATAGTAGTGTCATAGTTTTTAAGGTTGAGGGTAGACTTTAAGTCCATCTAGTCCAATCCATAGCCTAACATGTTGATCCAGAGGAAAGCAAAAAAAAACATGTGGCAACACTAAGCTCCATAATGAGGGAAAAAAATTCTTTCTGACTCCACATACGAGTATAGCAATCAGACTAGTTCCCTGGATCAATACCCTATCACAGAATCTAGTATGTATAACCTGTAATATTATATTTGTCAAGGACATCATCCAGGCCCTTCTTAAATTTTAGTAGAGAATCACTCATTACAACATCACATATGGAAACAACATTTATTCCTACTATCAAAGTATGTAGTCTGATTTGGAAGAGATGCATGGATTGACATGTATTTTTTATGACTTACCTGAGAAGGAAAGCGTCGGATACTCTCCACTAGGTATTGGTAAGACTTCCAGTCTCCAGCAATGACTTCCCCAAGCACTGGAATAACCTGGAAACTATACATGTCATAAAGACTGGCAAAAAAAGAGAATACATTGAATGTGTTACTTTCATAATGCATTAGGTCCTAGGTGCATATGCAGCTACATTGGATTTCTCATAAAAGAGGCACCTACCATAAATCGCTTTTGTATATATACATCTACTATATAATTGCCGTAGCACGTTTTGTGTCGGCCCCCGCACGTCGTGGCTATGTCACACTGTGACGTCACCACGCCGTGCGAGGCATTGCCCGCGTAGCGGGCATTGCGACCGCCGCTGTCATCCCGCCACTCGGCATGAGGGGCCCATTGCCTCCACCCCCTGGGGGGCCCCGTGCTCACCACAGCCGCCCGCCGTGCGCCCGGAGAGGAGGGAGGACGGAACTTCCTGTCCGGCAGCTCTGCCCGCCCCTCCTCTCCTCCTACAGCACACGCACGCCGGTGGCGGTGAGTCCCCCGGCCCTCACATCTGTATGACAGCACCCCCCCCTCTCCCGCCTCCGCTCTCCCCTCCAGCCTCCGTTCTCCTCTCCAGCCTCCCTTATGCCCTCCAGCCTCTGCCATCCAGCCTCCGCTCTCCCCTCCAGCCTATCCCCTCCAGCCTCCGCTCTCCCCTCCAGCCTCCGCTCTGCCCTCCAGCCTCCGCTCTGCCCTCCAGCCTCCGCTCTGCCCTCCAGCCTCTGCCCTCCAGCCTCCGCTCTGACCTCCAGCCTCTGCCCTCCAGCCTCTGACCTCCAGCCTCCGCTCTGCCCTCCAGCCTCCGCTCTGACCTCCAGCCTCTGACCTCCAGCCTCCGCTCTGACCTCCAGCCTCCGCTCTGACCTCCAGCCTCCGCTCTGACCCCCAGCCTCCGCTCTGACCTCCAGCCTCCGCTCTGACCTCCAGCCTCCGCTCTGACCTCCAGCCTCTGCCCTCCAGCCTCCGCTCTGCCCTCCAGCCTCCGCTCTGACCTCCAGCCTCCGCTCTGACCTCCAGCCTCCGCTCTGACCTCCAGCCTCCGCTCTGACCTCCAGCCTCCGCTCTGACCTCCAGCCTCCGCTCTCCCCTCCAGCCTCCGCTCTAACCTCCAGCCTCCGCTCTCCCCTCCAGCCTCCGCTCTCTCCTCCAGCCTCCGCTCTCCCCTCCAGCCTCTGTCCTCCAGCCTCCGCTCTGACCTCCAGCCTCCGCTCTGACCTCCAGCCTCCGCTCTGACCTCCAGCCTCTGACCTCCAGCCTCCGCTCTGACCTCCAGCCTCCGCTCTGACCTCCAGCCTCCGCTCTGACCTCCAGCCTCCGCTCTGACCTCCAGCCTCCGCTCTGACCTCCAGCCTCCGCTCTGACCTCCAGCCTCCGCTCTGACCTCCAGCCTCCGCTCTGACCTCCAGCCTCTGCCCTCCAGCCTCCGCTCTGACCTCCAGCCTCCGCTCTGACCTCCAGCCTCCGCTCTCCCCTCCAGCCTCCGCTCTCCCCTCCAGCCTCTGCTCTCCCCTCCAGCCTCTGCTCTGCCCTCCAGCCTCTGCTCTGCCCTCCAGCCTCCGCTCTCCCCTCCAGCCTCCGCTCTCCTCTCCAGCCTCCGCTCTCCCCTCCAGCCTCTACCCTAAAGCCTCTGCCCTCCAGCCTCTCCCCTCCAGCCTTTCCCCTCCAGCCTCTCCTTTCCAGCCTCCAGCCAATCCCCTCCAGCCAATCCCCTCCAGCCTCCAGCCAATCCCCTCCAGCCTCCGCCTCTCCCTTCCAGCCTCTGCTCTCCCTTCCAGCCTCCGCTCTCCCCTCCAGCCTCTGCCCTCCAGCCTCTGCTCTGCCTCTAGCCTCTGCCCTCCCCTCCAGCCTACGCTCTCCCCTCCAGCCTCCGCTCTCCTCACCCCTCCATATGCAATGTACAGTATCTACTATATAATTGCCGTAGGCACTTTCGTGTGGGTACCCGAAAAGACCGTGGCTATGTCACTCTGTGACGTCAGCACGGCGAAGCATTGGCCGCGTAGCGGCCAATGCGAGTCGTTGGCTTGCGCGAGCAATGGCCGCGAGGCCATTGCTCGCGCAGGCTGAGGACGAGCAATGCGAGTCGCTGGCTTGCGCGAGCAATGGCCGCGAGGCCATTGCTCGCGCAGGCTGAGTACGAGCAATGGCCGCGAAGCGGCCATTGCGAGGAGCTGGCCGAAAATCGAACCAGAGGCTCGCCCTCAAAGTTAACGATTTACCGGTCAGGTAGCGCGAGCAATGGCCGCGAGGCCATTGCGAGTCGCTGCCTGAGCCGCGCTTCTAATTGGTCGGCGCCAGCGAGTCGTTACACTTGCGGCGCGCTTGCGGTAATCCTCATACAAAGTATAGTATTCTAGACACCCGATGCATTTGCATCGGGCTCACAGCTAGTTGTACATAACTTTACAAATCAATGGTGACAGGAAAACTTGTTTACTGCAGGAGATGAGTATGCAGTGTAAACCACACGGTTGTGGCCAAAAGTATTGACACCCCTGCAATTCTGTCAGATAATACTCAGTTTCTTCCTGAAAATGATTGCAATCACAAATTCTTTGGTATTATCTTCATTTAATTTGTCTTCAATGAAAAAAACGCAAAAAGAATTGTCCTAAAGCCAAATTGGATATACAGTGCCTACAAGTAGTATTCCACCCCTGCAGATTTAGCTGGTTGACACATGCGGAATTAACTTGGCATTCTGACATTTGGACTGTAGATCAGCCTGGAAGTGGGAAATGCACTGCAGCCAAAAAGATTTTTTTTTTTTTTAAAGCGTTAAAAGTTAATTCAGAGGGTTCATTTATTATTCAACCCCTCAAACCACCAGAATTCTGTTTGGTCCCCCTAAAGTATTAAGAAGTAGTTCAGGCACAAATAACAATGAGCTTCACATGTGTGGATTAATTATCTCTTTTGCCAGCCTTTTCTGACTATTTAAGACCCTCCCTAAACTTGTGAACAGCACTCATACATGGTCAACATGGGAAAGACAAAGGAGCATTCCAAGGCCATCAGAGACAAGATCATGGAGGGTCACAAGGCTGGCAAGGGGTACAAAACCCTTTCCAAGGAGTTGGGCCTACCTGTCTCCACTGTTGGGAGCATCATCCGGAAGTGGAAGGCTTATGGAACTACTGTTAGCCTTCCACGGCCTGGACAGCCTTTGAAAGTTTCCTCCCGTGCCGAGGCCAGGCTTGTCCGAAGAGTCAAGGCTAACCCAAGGACAACAAGGAAGGAGCTCCGGGAAGATCTCATGGCAGTGGGGACATTGGTTTCAGTCAATACCATAAGTAACGTACTCCACCGCAATGGTCTCCGTTCCAGGCGAGCCCGTAAGGTTCCTTTACTTTCAAAGCGTCATGTCAAGGCTCGTCTACAGTTTGCTCATGATCACTTGGAGGACTCGGAGACAGACTGGTTCAAGGTTCTATGGTCTGATGAGACCAAGATCGAGATCTTTGGTGCCAACCACACACGTGACGTTTGGAGACCGGATGGCACTGCATACGACCCCAAGAATACCATCCCTACAGTCAAGCATGGTGGTGGCAGCATCATGCTGTGGGGCTGTTTCTCAGCCAAGGGGCCTGGCCATCTGGTCCGCATCCATGGGAAGATGGATAGCACAGCCTACCTGGAGATTTTGGCCAAGAACCTCCGCTCCTCCATCAAGAATCTTAAGATGGGTCGTAATTTCATCTTCCAACAAGACAACGACCCAAAGCACACAGCCAAGAAAACCAAAGCCTGGTTCAAGAGGGAAAAAATCAAGGTGTTGGAGTGGCCTAGTCAGTCTCCTGACCTTAACCCAATAGAAAACTTGTGGAAGGAGCTCAAGATTAAAGTCCACATGAGACACCCAAAGAACCTAGATAACTTGGAGAAGATCTGCATGGAGGAGTGGGCCAAGATAACTCCAGAGACATGTGCCGGCCTGATCAGGTCTTATAAAAGACGATTATTAGCTGTAATTGCAAACAAGGGTTATTCCACAAAATATTAAACATAGGGGTTGAATAATAATTGACCCACACTTTTACGTTTAAAATTTATAAAAATTCAACTGAGCAACATAACTTTTTGGTTTGTAAGATTTATGCTTCTGTTAATAAATCCTACTCTCGTTTGCAGTTTGAAGGCTCTAACTTATTGGCATCTTATCAAACCAGCTAAATCTGCAAGGGGTTGAATACTACTTGTAGGCACTGTAATTCCACACCAAAAATAAAAAAGGGGGTGGACAAAAGTATTGGCACTGTTAGAAAAATCATGTGATGCTTCACTAATTTGTGTAATTAACAGCACCTGTAACTTATCTGTGGCACCTAACAGGTGTTGGCAATAACTAAATCACACTTGCAGCCAGTTGACATGGATTAAAGTTGACTCAACCTCTGTCCTGTGTCCTTGTGTGTACCACATTGAGCATGGAGAAAAGAAAGAAGACCAAAGAACTGTCTGAGGACTTGAGAAACCAAATTGTGAGGAAGCATGAGCAATCTCTAGGCTACAAGTCCATCTCCAAAGACCTGAATGTTCCTGTGTCTACTGTGCGCAGTGTCATCAAGAAGTTTAAAGCCCATGGCACTGTGGCTAACCTTCCTAGATGTGGACGTAAAAGAAAAGTTGACGAGAGATTTCAACGCAAGATTGTGCAGATGGTGGATAAAGCACCTCGACTAACATCCAAACAAGTTCAAGCTGCCCTGCAGTCCGAGGGTACAACAGTGTCAACCCATTCTATCCGTCGGTGTCTGAATGAAAAGGGACTGTATGGTAGGATACCCAGGAAGACCCCACTTCTTACCCCGAGACATAAAAAAGCCAGGCTGGAGTTTGCCAAAACTTACCTGAGAAAGCCTAAAACGTTTTGGAAGAATGTTTTCTGGTCAGATGAGACAAAAGTAGAGCTTTTTGGGCAAAGGCATCAACATAGTTTACAGGAGAAAAAAAAGAGGCATTCAAAGAAAAGAACACGGTCCCTACAGTCAAACATGGCGGAGGTTCCCTGATGTTTTGGGGTTGCTTTGCTGCCTCTGGACTGCTTGACCGTGTGCATGGCATTATGAAGTCTGAAGACTACCAACAAATTTTGCAGCATAATGTAGGGCCCAGTGTGAGAAAGCTGGGTCTCCCTCAGAGGTCAATGGGTCATGGGTCAATGCCCCAAAACACACTTCAGAAAGCACTAAACAGCCAATGTGCAACACATGTGCCATATAGAGAATCAAGGCAGATGTCAGTCACATGAGCTGTCTATTATGTGTATGTGTGAGGTAACATATACTGCCCAGTCCGGGGGGAGGGTTTACTGTTGGCTGGAGATTTATTAGGCTGCCTATAGCAACCAATCACAGCTCAGCTTCTATTACAGGTCATTAATATGACATATTCAAATTATATTTTGTTATAGCTAACAGCAGTTATTTATTAACCAGGGCGTAGCCGGTACTACAGCTAGTATTTGTATATAAATGCAGTTGAGACTATGTATGCATCAAGTACGGAAGTACACTGGTTGTGTAAGCAAAGTACAAGTTAAAGAAGAGGACTGCAGAGAATGCCCCCAATGGGGCTAGTAACCAAGTCCTCAATGTGCCAAGGAGTCCGCCAGCTATAGGTTTTTTATTGGGGAACTGCCTTCAAATTGTTTAAACAGAACCATGTCAAACACTTGAGATCTACAAAACAAGAAATAAATTGCAGTCACTGACATTTAGTCTGGTAAGGGACTGCAATGTCTCTGGAAAACTGTGGCAGTAGTCACATTTGCTGCCAATCTGTGGGTGTTCGAAAAAAAAAAAAACAGTTCTAAGCATTTGTAGTAGATGGCATGTGTCCTAGAGCACACTGTATCTGTGTGAGCCGCCAGAATATCTGTTCTGAGTGATGGCTTGGTATGAAAGAGATGATCTGTTCAATAAACCGTTCAATTAAGGATTGATGCAATAATGCCAGCCTTAAACGTTTTGTCCGAATCCAAAGTTGAGTTTTGTCCTAAGTGTCTATTTAGAAAATCTCTCCTACAAGGTTTTTTTCCACTTAATCTGAGAGTAGCATAATGTAGGGCCAGAGATCCTGATTCCAGCGATGTGTCACTTACTGGACTATTCAGGGTATGTTGCGTCCCATGGGAACAACTCATTGTATGTATTTATCTATATTATGCATTGCATGGCTTGTTGCTGGGCAGATCTTGCTGTGTGAACTTTGACCCTATGTCCCTCCTGTAGTTGGGCATGTTTTCATTTGCTCCTCCCTTCTTCCTCAGTGTTCAGTCTGTAGAAGCCATTATCCAGACCACATGTATGCTTCCCTGTAAGGATTACACTTTTCACTTGCTGCATTGTACTTATTAACAAGATTTTGGAAGAAAACTGCTCACTTTCTCCTGGTCTTTACTACAAATCAGTGCTGGCTGAGTTGAGCTGTCTGAGGACCCTGGTATGTGAGTACTACAGTTAAACAATTATCTAAAGGACTGATAATTAGAACGCTTAGGAATTCACAGTGCCAAAAAGAGTCAGAACAGTGAAAACAGTGCCCTGTTACTAAGAACAGAATACAGTTTATAATTAAGAGAAAGGATCATCTATGAAGATAATTGTGAAATCACAGCATAGCGGCTTGCATAGAGTCTGCAAACACTGCCTGCACCTCAGCTCAGGAATTGCAACATTGTAAGTCAATCTCCCTGGCAACCAGGAGCAGAACAGCCCCCACCTTTGTATTCCATCTACAATGTCTGAGACTTAGGCTACATTCACACATCGTGCTTTTTTTGCGCTTTTTTGCGTGGGCGCTTTTACCAGTGTTTTTTACTCGCACAAAAAAAGAAGAAGTGCTGTTCACACAGCACGCTTTATTACGGCCCGGGGGGAGGAGTGATGTCACAGAGGGGAGGAGGAATCCTAGTTCCTCCACCCCTCTGTGACATGTGTGACCGGGCCCATTTAATTTCACAGGTATTAATATACACTAAGAAATCAAATTTAAATAAAGGCAAAAGTATTAAAAATAATAAAGAATAAATACTTACCCTTTCCGACACCTTTTCGCTGTCTCCGGTACAGAGGCAAGGCGATGTATCGTCCTGCCAGGGCCTTTCATGATGTCAGAGTGACGTTACAGGCGCTGATTGGCCGCTCGCGGTCATGTGACAAGCTCACGTTTCCCCTGATACATCTACGAAGGCTACAGTTGCAGCAGCCTCTCCTAAGTACTTCAGAAACCGGCAAAAAGGTTAATTGCAGTTTCACCCTTGACAAGGTCAAGGTTGCCTCAAAACCTGCATACCCTGTACCAAAGTGGAGACTCTGTGCTGCCGCACTAGCAGTAGACACCGTAAGGGCCACTTCTGAACAGTAGCATCCCAACTCTACTGGCCTACGATTAGCTGAGCAGAAAATAGAACTCAGGACAATACTTCATCTTGACCACAGCATGCAACCATCACTCCCAAGTTGGCTGCACAATAATCCTTGCCTTATTGTTGTGGAACACCTGCCAGGGCCATGGGACACTTGGAACTGGGCCAGTCGGTTCTTTTTGGGGGATGTCATGGTGGCTCACCTGGCTCAGTGGCCCGGCGGTGCCAATCAAATGAGGGGAATAGTTTATAGGGGATTAATCGTGATGCCACCCGTGGTGTTCGGCTATGGATGGCCGATGCTGCAGTTCAGATCCTCTGGGGCCGTTGGTGATGCACAACAATAGTCCAGCTCTCCATGGGTAGAGCAAGGCCTCAGGGCAGTTATAGAGTCTATTAAGCGATGATATCAGTAATAGCACAAGGCAAGTGACGCAACAACCAGCCGGGTGCTGTATCCTCCGGGTTAGGGATCCAGTCAACTCTCGGGTAACTCAGGTGCACTTCACCGGGGCCCTCTTCTGTTGTTTCTTCCCGGGTCATCTCTCTGCGCTGGCTCCCTGCCCTCCTGCCCTGCGCCTCACACTCAGTGTCCCAAGCCAGTAGCCTCAGGTCCTGTCAGGCGACATCTTCCTAGTCCCCTTGACCGTAAGCGGCTGCCTCTGTTTTTTTTAAATCAAATACCTTTTATTTGCAAGAATCCAGTCATGTATAACCATACAAAATACAATATTTTCCAAGTGTACAAAAATAAAACAAATAACCTCACAGAGACAAAACCTACCCTCCATCCACCCACCCTCCCACAGTCCTTCACTTCAATGCAAAGATATAAGGATTCAGGTTATTGATATCATCCGTTTCCATACATAGGTACATACTACCCCACACTCCTTCTGAATTATAGTCCGAGCACTGTGTCTCTCAGGAGGTCAAAAGACGCCAGCCCTGGGTAGTCCAGCCAATTCCCCCAGACATTTTCAAACTGATTTGGCTTACCTGGTTTAGTATAGATGTTACGTTCATGAGTATTATGAAATTAACTTTGTTTATAAATTCTTTCCCCGTGGGGGTTCACATCAAGCCCGTGTAGTGCGATTATCCTACGTGCAATATACAACATCCTTGTAATCGCCAACTTTCCCCATTCAGCCGTCATCAAACCTTCCACATGTCCCAGAATACATGTCAGTGGGTCACTGGACACATCCACTCCCATCACCCCTTGTATAAGATTCAAAACGATTATCCAATATGCCTGCAGTCGAGGGCAGGACCAAAGCACATGAACTATATCTGTCTAATCCATCCCACACTGTGGACAACCAAAGTCCCCCCTCAACCTTGCTCTATGCATCCACACAGGGGTTCTATACACTCTGTATACGGTAAATAAGTGTGACATTCGTCTGGATTCACTTATGGATATTTTAGGGATGTACTGCAGAATGTCTTTCCACTGTGTCTCTGATATAGGCCCCAGATCTTCAGCCCATTTTGATTTGGCCGGCAGTGGGTGTCTTTCCAGAAAAGTCTCTAGTAGGCCTCGATAGGGCAAGGAAATAAGCCCCCTAGTGCCTCGCTGTGACCCAATAACATTGAATATAATGTCCGCTTGAACCAGTATTAACGACCATTTGATTTATTTATAAAATGCATGTCGCAGCTGTAGGAATTGGTAAAACATTGAATTTTCCAAGGGAAAATCCTTCCCAAGCTCTTCAAATGATTTCAACGTGTCACCATTCAGCAGCTGCAACAAGTATCATATGCCAATCCTCCTTCACTGACAAAATTCTGCAAATGCAACATCTCAGTCAACCCTAGGGTCATGCCAAATGGGGGCATATCTAGTGAGTCTGGTAATCCCCCGCTACTGCTTACTGTTTTGCCACACTTTCCAGATCATCACCATCATGATGAATCTTTGGGAATTCAGCCAATTTACCTGCCTCGAAAACAAGCAAACAATGGACCACTCCCCACCATATACCTAATGATCTTACCCGAGGAACTATCGAGAACATGGTACCCCCATCCTGCCATATGTTGTCCCTGGGATGCAATATAGTAGATCCACGGATTAGGGACTGCCAGATCACCATCCTCCTTTGCACACTGTAGATGCTCCAGTTTGATGTGATCCTGCTTCCCTTTCCAGATCAAGTCTTGGAAAATAGCAATAATTATATAAAATCTATTTTGTGGCAACCACACCGGGGCATTGTGTAGGATATAGAGGAGCTGGGGCATGATGATCATTTTAAGCAAGTTCGCTCTGCCAGCCACAGATGTATAATATGCACCATGCCACAATCTTCTGTCTAAATTTGCCCAGTAGGGAATTAAGGTAAAGTTTCTCATGGTCACCTATATTAGCGGACACTTGAATTCCAAGAAAAGTAAACTCTCTGACCACTGTACCGGAATCAATGGATCCCCTTCCACAACTGTCACCAGGTCCAGTGGGAGCAATGTTGATTTGTCCCAATTGATAGATATCCCAGACACAGCACCGTAGTCATCCAGCACCTTATAACTGCTCAAAGAATTGCCTGCATCTCCTAAAAAACAGGAGCGTATCATCTGCATAGAGCACCACCTTTTCTTCATATGTCCCATATCGAAATCCCATGATATTCTGATCCTGTCCTAATATCGCCGCCAGTGGTTCATTGGCGATGGCGAATAATCGAGGGGACAGGGGGCACACTGTCTCGTACCCCAAAAAAGGGGAAATACTCAGAGAACTGCCCATTAACCCGCAATTTAGCTCTGGGACCGAGCATATAATAATTGAGTGCACCCTATGAATTTCTCCCCAAAGCCCATATGACGCATTGGCCCACAGGTATCTTCATTCCACACTGTCAAAAGGTTTGGCAGCATCCAATAAAAGAATGACCCTGCGACCAACATTGTCCGCACTGGCCTGCATATTAAGGAACAGTCTATCAGATTGGTGGCTGTTAATTTGCTAGGCATGAAACCTGCCTGGTCAGAATGTATAATGGAGGTAATGACCTTACTAAGCCTGTTATCAAGTTTTGGCTAAAATGATGGCTACTACTGTCAATAAGGAGATCGGCGATACGAGGCCGTGCTGTGGAGTCTTTGCCCTTTTTGGGCAATACTACAATAATTGCCTCCCGCATGGACCTTGGCAACTCCCCCTTCTCCAATCCTGCGTTGTATACTTCCAACAAGGTTGGCAGCAACATCCCCCTGTACTGTTTATACACCTCTCCCGCAATCCATTTACCCCCGGGGCTTTATCATTGGCCATAGATGCCAGGGTGATCTCCAGCTCCCCCATTTCAAACGGCTCATCCAGCATCCCCCAAGACTCCGTGGACAACTGCGGGAGCCCAGCTCTAACCAGGAAATCTTCAATCTCCCCCTCCTCTGAACTCACCTGGGATCTATATAATTGTACATAAAAGTCAACCATCACCGTCAATATGTCCTTAGTGGCAGTCACCACCCTACCATCCTCTCCCTTTAACCGTGGTATAAAGGAGGAGTCTCTCTGCGTAGCAGCCACCACAGCCAGAAGATAACCAGCTCTTTCCCCCTCCTCATAATATTTAATAGTCTGGAACATCCTTTTACGTTCCACCGTCTGCAAGGACTTTTTCGTAACACTAGCCTGAGCTCGTTTAAATCTCTCCTGCGTCTGTGTGGTTGGGCACAACACCTGAGCCGCCTCCGCCTCCTCAAATTCCCGAAAAAGCAACTTGTCCTTCTCCCTAGTTGCCACCTTAACCCTGGAGATCTCCCTAATACACAGGCCCCTGAGAAATGCCTTCTTGGCCTCCCAGACTGTACCAATAGCTGTCGTCCCTTTATTGATTTTAAAGTATTCCTCTAATTTCTTCTCCATATCTTTTCCTAAATCAATAAGCTGCAGCCAAAAAGTATTCAATTTCCACAGGGGCCTAGCATTGGGCAGGGATTCTTCAGTGTGAAGTGTAACATACATAGGGAAATGATCCGACAGTGTCCTAGTCAGATACCCATCCGCCTCCCCCCATTTCAACATCCGCTCATCCCCCAATGCCAAGTAGATCCTGGGTAGAGAAGAGAAGGATGCCGAAAAACAGGAGAACTGGCGTGTAGTTGGATATCCAACCTTCTACAGGTCAGTCATTGCAGTCTCCCTCAGCAACATACCAAACAGAGTACAATTGCCCCTCGTCGTAGGTCCTCTCCTCTACCCTTATCCCAGTGTGAATACGGAACGTTATTAAAGTCGCCCATTATTACATAGGGGACACCCTGCAGGCCCGCAATCACACCACTTTGCGAATCACTATACTGCTGTGGGATATAGATAGGCACTATGAGCATCACATTACCATTCAACTTGCACAGCAAACAAACATACCACCCATCAGAGTCCGTGAACACCTGCAGCTTTTCAAATTGTGCTCCGGAGCAAACCAGTACACTGATCCCTCTCATATAGGCAGAATACGTGGCATGGTAGCCGGCCTGCATCCAGTGTTTACAAAAAGTGTGGGTTTTCTCTGGACCATATGGGTCTCCTGCAAATAGATCACAGTAGGTCTTTCTTGGCGCAGGAATTGAAATACTGCCTGCTGTTTAGTGCCAGATGCCAGGTCTCTGACATTCCAGCTCACAATTTGAAGATTATGTGACAACATAATGCAAATCCATAGAAAATTCTGAATCCTGATCACCTAGAACATCTCCCAGATACATGACGTGACCAAAAAACTTCCCTTCCCCCGAACAATACCAAAATAAAACCTCATCCACACAGTACATCCTTTCCAGCAAGAAAAGGCAGGCATAAATTATCCTTTGCCAACCCCCTTCTCAAAGAGTCCACTCCCGCACAAATCCCTGAACGCAGGGACAAACATGTCCTGAACAAACATTATTGATTTTTCAGACAAAAAGAAAGACAGGAAATATACCGTAGTCCACTTCTGTTAAAAGAATGGGGAAGAGAAAAAAAAAAAAAATAAATAAAAATAAAGGGGGTAAATCTGTTCCTGAATCAACGGTATAGTGAAACATCGGGAACTCTAACGAGACACTCCACCAACATGCGCATGCGGCTATCAACCCTTGGCGCTTCCCGCCTTCTCCAGTCGCAGCTGTCTCTCATTGCAATCCAGGCAGCGAAGCGCATCCTCAGCTTCAGTAAAAAAGTGAACCTTATCTTCCGCAACAATCCACAGCTTGGACGCATATAACAGAGTACTTGATGCCAATCTCCCTCAACCGCTTTTTGATGCCTATGAACTGGGCACATTGTTTCTGCACCTCTATGCGGTAATCCGGGTAAATGGAGACCCTCAAGCCATATATCATCAGATCAGGGTGATCCCTGGCATGCCGCAAGATGGTATGCCTGTCACGGTAGTGCAGAATCTTGGCAAGGACAGTTCTCGGTGGGCGTCCAGGTGGGAGAGGGAATGTAGGGATCCTGTGTGCTTGCTCTATGGCATACAGTACAGACCAAAAGTCTGGGCACACCTCATTCAAAGAGTTTTCTTTATTTTCATGACTATGAAAATTGTAGATTCACGCTGAGGGCATCAAAACTATGAATTCCCACATGTGGAATTATTTACTCAACAAAAAAGTGTGAAACAACTGAAAATATGTCTTATATTCTAGGTTCTTCAATGTAGCCACCTTTTGCTTTGATTACTGCTTTGCACACTCTTGACATTCTCTTGATGAGCTTCAAGAGGTAGTCACCGGAAATGGTCTTACAACAGTCTTGAAGGAGTTCCCAGAGATGCTTTGCACTTGTTGGCCCTTTTGCCTTCACTCTGCGGTCCAGCTCACCCCAAACCATCTCGATTGGGTTCAGGTCTGGTGACTGTGGAAGCCAGGTCAACTCGCGTAGCACCCATCACTCTCCTTCTTGGTCAAATAGCCCTTACACAGCTTGGAGGTGTGTTTGGGGTCATTGTCCTGTTGAAAAATAAATGATGGTCCAACTAAATGCAATCCGGATGGAATAGCATGCCGCTGCAAGATGCTGTGGTAGCCATGCTGGTTCGGTATGCCTTCAATATTTAATAAATCCCAAACAGTGTCACCAGCAAAGCACCCCCACACCATCACACCTACTCCTCCATGCTTCACGGTGGGAACCAGGCATGTAGAGTCCATCCATTCACCTTTTCTGCGTCGCACAAAAACACGGTGGTTGGAACTAAAGATCTCAAATTTGGACTAATCAGACGAAAGCACAGATTTCCACTGGTCTAATGTCCATTCCTTGTGTTCTATAGCCTAAACAAGTCTCTTCTGCTTTTTGCCAGTCTTTAGCAGTGGTTTCCTAGCAGCTATTTTCTTTGTAGCGCTTGATGGTTTTTGCAACTGCACTTGGGGACACTTTCAAAGTTTTCCCAATTTTCCGGACTGACTGACCTTCATTTGTTAAAGTAATGATGGCCACTCGTTTTTCTTTACTTGGCTGCATTTTTCTTGCCATAATACAAATTCTAACAGTCTATTCAGTAGGACTATCAGCTGTGTATCCACCAGATGTCTGCACAACACAACTGATGGTCCCAACCCCATTTATAAGACTAGAAATCCCACTTATTAAACCTGACAGGGCACATCTGTGAAGTGAAAACCATTTCCGGTGACTACCTCTTGAAGCTCATCAAGAGAATGCCAAGAGTGTGCAAAGCAGTAATCAAAGCAAAAGGTGGCTACTTTGATGAATCTAGAATATAAGACATGTTTTCATTTGATTCACACTTTTTTGTTAAGTATATTATTCCACATTTGTTAATTCATAGTTTTGATGCCTTCAGTGTGAATCTACTATTTTCATAGTCATGAAAATACAGAAAACTCTTTGAATGAGAAAGTGTGTCCAAACTTATGGTCTGTACTGTATATACGGGGCAGCTTGTCGGCACCAATTCTGTCTAGAAGCCATTGTCCAAAAAAATTCTGTAGGGGCATTGCCCTCAACTTTCTCTGGCACGCCAACTAGCCACAGATTATTGCATCGGGACCTATTCTCCAGGTCATCCATTTTGGCTTGAACAGTGGCCAAACTTGTTGCCATACGTTTATAGGCTTTCTCTATTTTGTTCATATAATCCTCCGCATCACTGATCCGCTTTTCTACTTCTCCCATTCTCCCCTTCACATCATGTATGGAATATCAGTCTGGAAATGACCCAGCTGGGTTGCCATACTGGTAATGGAAGAAACACAGCGTATGATCGCCCGAAACACATCCTTCAGGGTGGGTTCTTCTGGAATCAATAGTTCACCGAGTTTCCTCCTTAACAGCTCCTCTGTGTCTATACCCTTTTGCGGGTCGCCCTCATGCAGGCTGCTGTGACTATCAGACTTACTCTCCTTTTCATCATCCTCCTCGCCTTGGACAGTCTCTCCCTTTCTCCTCTCATAACTCTTCTTCTGCTGATCCCTACTTTCTGCAGCATTGATCCGGGATCCCCCAAGGTGTCTCACAAATCTCTGCAGCTTTGCTGCTGCATCCAGTCTCCGGCTCTCCCTCGGGACTGCCCCCTCCTCCAGCTCCACACAGGGGTCAGAGCCATCTTGGCCCTTCTTCTCTGCATCCCCAGCGGGTCTTTTCACACTTCCTTTCCCAGTCATGGCAGCTGCTGCTACAATCCACTAGACCCAGAGGTTCTCCACTCCTCAGGGATCGTAGCGATAGGTCCCAGCATGAGCCCCAATGTCTCAAATCGGGTCTTTGCTAATTGATGTGCGGGAGCTGCTCCTAGATACAGCCAGTCACATCACTTTCCAGGCCACGCTATGCAGCTGCCTTTTCAGCGATTAGGTGTGTCTTTTGCTGCTGCACATGAAGATACCGCAGCTTCCGGGTAGCTGGCTGAGTCCTTCAGTCTTTCCACTAGTCTGGGGCCGGTCCCCTTTGCGGCCCAGTCCCTCCACCCGACTCTGATCACGGTCTGCGTGGATACGGGTGCCACGGGTGGATTTCTCACTTTCCGTGCCCCCAGATCCCCTTCTCTGTGTCTCTGGAGCCCCTCACTGGCTCCTCCATCTGCTTTTTCCTTCTCTGGTCCTGGGACAAGCTCCAATAGGCTCTAGTCCCCAGGACGTCTCACCGTCACTTCTACTTGTGACAGCTTCCTGTCACCAACTGCTCCACTTCTCTACTGTTCTACACGTCTCGTTATGTCAGTTACGTACTCTACGTTGTCACTCATTGCTACACTACTTCCTGGTGCTCCCCTTTATACTTCTTCCACCTACACCATCTACCTAGTTCCCCCTCCAGCCTAAGATGGGGCCTTCCCTTAATAGGGTCCACCCAGATGACCCTGACCTGAAGTCGTGTGGTGTTGGATGCTAGTGTGTGGGTACCGTGTAGTGTCCCCTCCTTACCCAACAGTAAGGTACCACACCTCTGGCAGAGTGCAGTACCTCTGTGGCGACTGAACCCTCTGGGGCGCCACAGTTGCCAATTACGAATTTGAGCCGAAAGAAATATAGTGTGGGAAGGATCTAGGACTAACTAGTATCACAAGCCGTATGTCCAAGGTGCCAGTATGGAAGCTGAGTTTTCATCACCCTGGACACCCGTCAAGCTGGTCAGCCATCGTGCCTGCTGACCTTCATTTCAGGTACATCACCTGGAACCTCCTTTGAGTAGGAGTCACATGAACTGAACTCTGTTGCTGGACTGCCACAACGGAGAGCATACCTCAGCCGTGTAGGACACAGAACTTTCTACATATCACCGAACCTAAACATTCCCTGTGGATTAAATGTTACAATTGGATTGTTGGGTTGGTGGAAGAGTTTGCATGATGCGGCTTACCCAATCTGAATATGGGTTTTTCTTCCGAACACAAAATCATTTTTTCCATTTTTTTACTCAAAGATTATGTGTCATCGGTTGAGTATGGACTTCAATTTATTGCATTATTATTGGATTTCTGTTCTCTCTTCTCTGTCTTTCAGGGCCTACGAAGAGCAAGGGACAAAGCTGACTCCTTACGTCAAAACGGAGACATTGCGAAATCTGAAGATTTAAGACGGGGAGTGTTGTGTCCCACGAATGGAAACAACTCATTGTGGGTATTTCTCTATATTATACATTGCATTACTTGTTGCTAGGCAGATCTTGCTGTGTGATGTTTGACCCTATATCCCTGCTGTAGTTGGGCATGTATCAGTTTGCTCCTCCCTTCTTCCTCAGTGATTAGTCTTTAGAAGCCATTATTCAAACCAATTACATCCTTCACTGTAAGGATTACCCTTTTCACCTACTGCATTGTACTTATTAACAGGATTTTGGAAGGAAACTGCTCCGTTTCTCCTGGTTCTTACTTCAAGTTAGTGCTGGCTATGTTGAGCTGTCTGAGGACGCCTGGTATGCAAGTACCACAGTTAAACAATTATCTAAAGGACTGATAATTGGAACACCTAGGAATTCACAGTGCCAAGGAAGAGTCAGAACAGGGTAGTTTTGATAAAATCACTGTTTAACCAGGTGGAGATTATCATCAGAGGACTAATTGGCCTTCTGCTAGTTAGTCCAGCATATTAATGAATTGCTAAATATGAAGCAGAGAAGGCAGTAATTTTATTAAAAAGACAGCAAGTAGGTAGCTCAGTAAGTGATACATCGCTGGACACGGTGGTCTCTGTCTCTATATTATGCTGATCTTGGATGGGATGGCAAAAACCTGGTGACAGATTCTCTTTAACATAATAATTGAATCACTTTTCTAATATAGTTCAATTTAAAATTCCCTACAGTTTCCGATCAACTCTACAGGAGCAATATTATCCTTTACAAGATTCCTTGTCTAAAGATAGTTTTTAAATACCTCTCAATGCAGTCTAACTGTCTTGCACAAGATTGTGCAGCTGTGGGTGTGGGGAGGTGGGTGTCACACACAGAGTAAACATGGTTTATCATCATGAGGACAGAGTAAATATGTACCTGCACCTCTATGACACACCAAATATCACTGATGAGGATAAAGAAATAGCTGCAGTAAATGGAAAGCTCACCTGTTTGTCTTGCATAAATGGTAATATAGAAGTTAATAACATAAAATACTGTATACACGCTCCTCTGAAGGAACCTGTGAATTCTGAAACATATAAGGGAGGACGTCCAGCTCAGTTGCAGTACCAGTGACGTCACACGCTCAGTGCAGCGAACGCCACTGGCCAGGACCCCCCCCCCCCGGTATCTACATCGCAGGTGTCATCACTGCATGTAATCTGCCCGCTCCACTGCCAGTTAGATTTTTGGTTGTTCCTGCAAGCTCCGAAACAAATAGGATCCCTCAATACCTTTATACTTTTTGAAATTTTAATGGACTAAAAGAACGGGCGTGAGTGTGCTTGGACTCTGCTTGGTTCACAATGATCTTTTTGGTTAATATTTTATGTACAGTGGTAATTACCTACATTACAATGTGCACGTTGCCTGTTAGCTGATTAGCAGCGTGAGTGTTGAAACCACATAAAGGTCACTTTATGATGGTCACTATTTTACTGAGGTGCATAGCATAATAATCCTATTGGACCATAACGGTCACATTAATGGATTAATAAAGTCGGAGTGAATGTGTCTGTTTAGCTCATATGCACATGCATACAATTTATGTCTTGGAGCACACACAGTCTGATCTCTCATTGGTAGTGTGGATATTGAAACCATCTATAAGTGGGTCAGCTACAACATATGTGAACCAAAGTAATGAATCATTTATCGTTCAACACACTCCTAAGTCATAGTGGCGGGAAGGGGGTCATCTCTAGCATATATGGCATCTTGGATGCAACAATTTCAGTGGAACAAGAATCTAGTAGTTAAGGAAAAGTGGGAAAGAGATGTGGGACCCTATTGACTCTGAACAATGAGACGATATACTGGCGGCAGTCCCTCAGTTGTCCACATGTGACGCTCAGAGAGTGTCCCAATTATACTTAATACATAGGGTCTATAGGACCCCTGAATTCTTGTATAAGGTGAGTGCCAGGGACAACGACATTTGCCCGAAATGTGGAGTGGTATCGGCAGGTATAATGTTCTGGGAGTGTCGACCTATTGCAGTTTTTTGGGAAAAATGTATGAGATATATAAATAATGTAGGTCTGGGAACTTGCTATCTATTCTATGGAGAGACGTTTCCTGCAACCATAAGAAGACAGTTAAGTAGGTGAGGAGATTGTAGCCATGTCCCTCCTCTAGGAAATATGCAAATTTGCACTTCAGGAAGAAAGTGGAAGAACTCCAGCGCCACCTTTAAGTAGAGATTATGACTTTGAGGAGCTACTTAAAAGGTGGCGCTTGAGTTCTTCCACTTCCTTACTGAACTGCAAATTTGCATAAATTATGTATTCGTCAGAAACTTACTGGTACAGCCCCTGACTTGTGTACTGGGATATATTGGGGAGAGAGTAGAAGATAAAAATGAAGGGGTGGCAATATAGAGAGCATTATATCAAATTAGGAAAATAATTGCCTTACACTGGATGAACGACTCTCCCCCAAAGTTCCAAGATTCCTGAACAAGATTTGTTTACTAATTAGGCTAGAAGAAGTGTATAAGAAACAGAAAGCTAGCTGCAAGTTTGACAAAATATGGGATATATTGAAAGAATATTGTGGTGATTACATTATGGGGATATTTAATTGGATAAGAAGTGAATCTCTACTTATAATGGCCAAAACCTGCTGGAGAGTGACTGATGGATGGTTGACCTGTCACTCAAATCTGGGATACAGTTGTGGCCAAAAGTATTGACACCCCTGCAATTCTGTCAGATAATACTCAGTTTCTTCCTGAAAATGATTGCAATCACAAATTCTTTGGTATTATTATCTTCATTTAATTTGTCTTCAATGAAAAAACACAAAAAGAATTGTCCTAAAGCCAAATTGGATATAATTCCACACCAAACATAAAAAAGGGGGTGGACAAAAGTATTGGGACTGTTAGAAAAAACCTTGTGATGCTTCTCTAATTTGTGTAATTAACAGCACCTGTAACTTACCTGTGGCACCTAACAGGTGTTGGCAATAGCTAAATCACACTTGCAGCCAGTTGACATGGATTAAAGTTGACTCAACCTCTGTCCTGTGTGCATGCTCAATGTGTGTACCACATTGAGCATAGAGGAAAATAAAGAAGACCAAAGAACTGTCTGAGGACTTGAGAAACCAAATTGTGAGGAAGCATGAGCAATCTCAAGGCTACATTGTAAGAAGCTCATTGATGGTTACCGGAAGCAGTTGATCGCAGTTATTTTGGCTAAAGGTTGTGCAACCAAGTATTAGGCTGAGGGTGCCAATACTTTTGTCTGGCCCATTTTTGGAGTTTTGTGTGAAATGATCAATGTTTTGCTTTTTGCTTCATTCTCTTTTGTGTTTTTTCATTGAAGACAAATACTTTTGTCCACCCCCTTTTTTATGTTTGCTGTGGAATTATATCCAATTTGGCTTTAGGACAATTCTTTTTGTGTTTTTTCATTGAAGACAAATTAAATGAAGATAATAATACCAAAGAATTTGTGATTGCAATCATTTTCAGGAAGAAACTGAGTATTATCTGACAGAATTGCAGGGTGTCAATACTTTTGGCCACAACTGTACATACATACTGTACATGCACACAGAGATATCTTCTTATATTTATATCTCCATCACCATTAGATACAGAATAAAAACTGTAATAATTGTATAGGGTGCCAATTGTGTAGAGCTTTGTGGGTAAGAACAAGCAATTTGAATTTGATCCTGTAGTGTACGGGCAGCCAGTGCAATGACTGGCACAGAGCAGAGGCATCTGAGTAACGATTGGCCAGATGGGTGATACTGGCTGCTGCATTAAGGATGGACTGGAGAGGAGAAAGTCTGGTGAGGGGAGGCCGCTTAATAGAGAGTTGCAATAGTCAAGGCGGGAATGGATTAGGGCCACGGTGAAGGTTTTTGTTGTTTCCAGGGTGAGAAAGGGGCGGACTCTAAAGATATTCTTCAGGTGTAAGCGACAGGAGCGGACGAGAGATTGCGTGTGGGAGGAGAAGGAGAGATCGGTGTCAAACATAACACCCAGACAGTGAGCCTGCTGTCTAGGTGTTATCGTGGTGCCGCATACTGAGAGAGAGATGTCCGATTTAGGGAGGTTAGTGGATGGGGGAGCAGAAGAAGTTCAGTTTTGGAAAGGTTTAGTTTCAAATAGAGAGTGGACATGATATTGGAAACTGCAGCTAGACAGTCATTGGTGTTCTTTAATACCGCAGGGGTAAGGTCAGGGGCTGAAGTGTATAGTTGTGTGTCATCAGCATAAAGTCTCTCGTCCGCTCCTGTCGCTTACACCTGAAGAATATCTCTAGAGCCCGCCCCTTTCTCACCATGGAAACAACAAAAACCCTCACCGTGGCCTTAATCCATTCCCGCTTTGACTATTGCAATTCTCTATTAAGCGGCCTCCCCTCACCAGACTTTCTCCTCTCCAGTCCATCCTTAATGCAACAGCCAGGATCACCCATTTGGCCAATCGTTACTCAGATGCCTCTGCTCTGTGCCAGTCATTGCACTGGCTGTCCGTACACTACAGGATCAAATTCAAATTGCTTGTTCTTACCCACAAAGCTCTACACAGTGCAGCACCCCCCTACCTCTCCTCCCTCATCTCTGTCTATCACCCCACCCGTTCTCTACGTTCCTCAAATGACCTTCGACTAACATCTGCACTAATCCGATCCTCCCACTCCCGGCTCCAAGACTTCTCCAGAGCTGCCCCAATCCTCTGGAATGCTTTACCCCAAGAAATCAGTACTATCCACAACTTGCATGGCTTCAGACGATCCCTAAAAACGCATCTTTTTAAGGCGGCCTATCATACTCCCTAATAGAAGTCCATTGTACTGTAGACAGTGAATGGGCTATCCCTCTGGACATTACTCTTCTACAAACTCCACCAAACCATAAAGGTCTACACAGACTGTCTGATGACCATTCATGTAAGCTTAGCCCTATGCCCCATTTCCTCAAGATGCCTGGACCATCAGTGCAATAAGCCCCTGCACCTTGTGCAACCCCTATCCCGTTGTAGATTGTAAGCTCCTTTGAGCAGGTCACCTTCATTTCTTGCTTTATTTATTGTATTTTTTTTTCACATTGATTCTATGCCTATTGTTTTGTATCCAATTATTGTACTTTATTTGTTCTCTACTGTAATTACTTACTGTATATTTTCTGTACTCTAACCCTACATTGTAAAGTGCTGCGGAATATGTTGGCGCTATATAAATAAAGCTTTATTATTATTATTATATTATTATTATTATTATTGAAAGAATAAACACTACTTTTTGGAGAATGAATATGTATAGTTCTAGTTGACTCAGGGCAATTTCTAATTAGTGATCTGGTAATGTATTGCACAGGACAAGAATTGTGAATGAAATGGTTCAATGGCAATCGAAACATCGTGCATATCTGATGTATATCCAATCACTTACTAGGTCATGTTTTCTGCTCCTGAAAAGCATCTCCAGAATTCAACAGTTTCTCAGTTTTGAAACTACAAAAACACTTGCTGTCATTCTCATCTGGATTAATGTATCTCTTTATTGATCGGTCTCCCTCTAATCAAACTTTCTTCTCTTTAATCCATCCTTAATAGAGCAGCCAGGGTCACTTTTCTGTGCAGCCGCTTCATTGATGCCTCCACCTTATGCCAGGCACTGCAATGGTTGCCCATCCGCTACAGCAGGGGTCCCCAACCACGGGGCCGCGGACCAGGACTGGGCCGCAGGGGTCTGCATGTCGATCCGCGCCGCCACAGACCAGCACTACATATAGTGTGCTCTGCAGCGTCTCAGAGCGGTGGCTCTGAGACTTGATGTCACCGCCACCCGCACCTGCAGCATTATGTCCACTCTCTGGTCTTTTCCTCAGCTCTGTGAATAGAAGTACATGAGAAGCCATCAGCGAATCACAGTGCAAAAGCCCATAGCCAATTAGGGCCCGGCTGCTGCACTGTGATTCACTGATGGCTTCTCATGTACTTCTATTCACAGAGCTGAGGAAAAGACCAGAGAGGGGACGTAATGCTGCAGGTGCGGGGAAGGGGGAGGCGGTGACCGAACTGTGTGTGTGTGTTATCATAGAGATGATGATAGCTGAAAGAGGAGGCTGGGGACTACAAGAGGAGGCTGTGGTAGGATAAGGAGGCTGGAGGCTAAAAGAGGAGGCTGTGGCTGGATAAGGAAGCTGGGGGATAGAAGAGGAGGCTGTGGCTGGGGGTAAGAAGAGGAGGCTGTGGCTGGATAAGGAGGCTGGGGACTGGATAAGGAGGCGGGGGGCTAGAAGAGAAGGCTGTGGCTGGATAAGGAGACTGGGGGCTAAAAAGGAGGCTGTGGCTGGATAAAGAAGCTGGGGGCTAGAAGAGGAGGCTGTGGCTGGAGGTTAGAAGAGGAGGCTGTGGCTGGATAAGGAGGCTGGAACTAGAAGAGGAGGCTGGGGGCTGGATAAGGAGGCTGGGGGCTAGAAGAGGAGGCTGTGGCTGGATAAGGAGGCTGGGGGGCTAGAAGAGGAGGCTGGGGGCTAGAAGAGGAGGTTGGGGCTGGATAAGAAGGCTGGGGGCTAGAAGAGGAGGCTGTGGCTGGATAAGGAAACTGGGGTCTAGAAGAGGAGGCTGTGCCTGGATATGGAGGCTGGAGACTAGAAGAGGAGGCTGGGGGCTGGATAAGGAGGCTAGGGGCTAGAAGAGGAAGTTGAGGCTGGATGAGGAGGCTGGGGGCTAGAAGGGGAGGCTGGGGGCTAGAAGGGGAGGCTGGGGGCTAGAAAAGGAGGCTGGAGGCTGGGGGCTAGAAGAAGAGGCTGGGGGCTAGAAGAGGAGGCTGGGGGCTGGAAGAGGAGGCTTGGGGCTGGAAGAGAAGGCTGGGGGTAGCAAGGGGATTATGATGGGGGCTGCATGGGGATTAGGATGGGGGTTGCAAGGGGATTATGATAGGGATACAGTATTGTGCACTGGAAGTGGATGATGGAGGCTGCAAGGGAATGATGGGGATACAATATTGGGGGCTGCAAGGGGATGGAAAATAAGACTTCCCCTGAAAATAGGATGTAACATCTGTCGGGGAAACGGGGTACTAAACTCCACCCCTTCTCCATAGCCATGCCCATATGACCAAAGCTCCACCCCCCGCCGGGCCACAGAAAGATGGTTTTGCATGAAGCCATTCCTGGTGCAAAAAAGGTTGGGGACCACTGCGCTACAGGATACAATACAAACTTATCTCTCTCACCCACAAAGCCCTCGACAGTTCTGTACCCCCTCCCAGATCTCATTCCTCATCTCTGTCTATCACCCTGCCCATGCCATTCATTCTGCAACTGATCTTAGACTATATCACCCATAATTCAAACCTCATACTCCGTCTCAAAGATTTCTCTTGTACTGCGCCAGTGCTCTGGAATGCGCTACCCCAAAAGTTGCGAGTAACATCTAACCCCCATAATTTAAACGTGCCTTAAAAACATAACTCTATTGACAGGCGCATCACCTCAGCTCACTAACCTAACTTTACTCTCTCCCCTGTTCCCTCCTTCTAAATCAGTGTTTCTCAACACCAATCCTCAAGAGCTACCAACAGTGCATGTTTTCAGGATTTCCTTAGTATAGGACAGGTATTGGAATCATCACCTGTGCAAGAAATTAAATTATCACCTGTGCAATACTAAGGAAATCCTGAAAACATGCACTATCAGTGGGTCCTGAGGACTGGAGTTGAGGAACACCATTCTAAATGTTAATTACAACCTGCTCCTTCTTATTCATGTCTCCACATTCTCCATACAACCAAAAGCACAGAAGTGCATCTACACAGTACTGGCTGATGACCAGAACATGTATCCTCATGTGAAAAATCCTTATTTATCATAATGATGACCGGACCAGACACTACAAGCATGTTTTACCTACTGTGTCCCTCTAGATTGTAAACTTGCAAGCAGGGCGCTCACCCCTCCTGGAACTGCTGAAGTATGTGTTACTTTGTATTGTCGTTATTGTATGTACAATGCCCCCAGATTAATTTGTAAAGTGCTGCGGAATATGTCTGGGATGATTTAGTGAATCCTGCTTTGAGCAGGTGGTTGGACCAATGACACAGGAGGTCCCTTGCAACTCTACCATTCTATTTCGAAACTATATAAATAAAATGTATTATTAATTATAATCATTCTTGTGTGCATAAATTTGTGGAAAAGTCGGTTTCTATAGCTTTCTAGTGTGACAAATAACAATAACAATGAAATGAATACATTAATTACCGGGCAAGTATTGGATTGTTAACTTGGCTGAATTCCAGACATAAAAATCTTCCCCCTGGTTTCAAAACACGATAGGCTTCTTCAAGAGCCTGTAGAAATAAAATAATTGCAAAACATATAGATATAAAAACACATTAAACATGGCGTCTCACATTGAAGCTCCCGTTGTAAATGTTTCACTGCATATTGATATGTCTTCTGCTGTACACTTAAGTTTGTAGGACTGGTGAATATCCCTATAAAACTATGTCTACATTAGGCTGTTTCACATCAAGATTTTTGTGTGTCTCTGTGGATTCTGTTTTGCAGACCACACGAACAGGAACAGACAGAAACAGATCGGAGGAAACTTATTTGTCCGATCCGATTTTGTGACGGATCCGATTTTAGTATCTTTAAAGCCTGAAAAGTAATTCTGCGCATGCGTGGTGCACTAAACTATCCGATCTTTTAGCGGATCTGACGACCATAGACTCCCATGTTATTTACCGCAGACAGCATCAGATCCGTGCCTGTCCTATTGTGTCTGATTTGACCAAAATCGCAGCGGACTCCCATTTTGGGGATGGGAAAAAATCTGATACAATCAGATCCATCACAAAACTGGCACAATCAAGAGGCCATTTAAAGACCAATCTGATCACATTTGTACCCATAGGGATACATGGAGGCTAAAACTGAATTTTTTTATGTTGTTTTTAATTGTTTGGTACCATTAATAAGATGGGCTTATTCTTCAGGTTGGTATGGTTACAGCGATACTACATTTATGTTTCACTTTTTTTTTATGTTTTGCAGCTTTTTCACAATACAAACAATTTTATACAGAAAAATGGTTTTTGCATCACTATATTCTGAGAGCTATAGATTTTTTTTGATTTTTCAGTGAATGGAGTCTTGTGGGAGCTTTTTTTTGCGGTACAAGATGATATTTTCAGCTATACCATTTTTATTTAAATGCAACTTTTTGATCATATTTTTACAATTATTTAGGCTTTTTTGTTTACATTTTTACCTAGTCCCAGAAAGAAACATCTACGGTTGCTGTTCTTATCATTGATCTAATGCTCTGGAATGCTTATATTTGGCCCAGAGAGAACATAGATACCATCAGAACAACGTGATTGCTATTGTCAACAGTATCAGACCGATTGGTAGCACCAATTGTGGGCATTACAGCAGGTTGTCCGCTATGACATGTACCAACACCCGCTGATGATTTTGCAGGCTCTCCTTGTGAGCTTGCGCAATCACAGCTCTTCTGTACATATACGGCTGTTTGCAGGAGAGCACTTCCCAAAGCACTGTATATGTACGGTGGATGTCGTGAAGGTGTTAAAAGAGAATCTGTTGCCATATCTAGTCTTTCCAATCTGAGAGCAGGATATTTCCTGAGCTTCTTGTTGTATTTTTGGTAAAAATCACTGTTTTACCTCCTGCAGCATTGCTAGTACTATGAATAATGCGCTCCATTTAGGGTATTCTACCAATAGTCATAGGCAAGAAGAACATACAAAAGAAAAAAAAATTGAGCAAAAAAAGGGATCCTCAACAATTAATCTATTTTTATTGATATAAAAAGACAAAACCAAACAACTATAAAAACAATTAAAAATGTAGATAGGCTATATTAACAAAATTAGGTGTGCAAGTAATAGAGCAAACACCTATCCTCATCTACCAAAGTAACAGCAATAAACAAGATATTTGGAATACTACATTAAAGGGATCCTGTCACCTCCAAAACGCATCCTAAACTACCAAAACATGTCCCTGCAGCATCCTATCACTAATGTAACACTCCTTTTGTCTCCTAAAATCATCCTGTGAAAAGTGCATAAAACCGATTTTATACTCACTCATTAGGGTACCTTTACACGCCGCTACAACATGGTGGAAACAACCGGGTAGATGAGACAAATGTATCTTGCACCGCCAAATCAACCCGAGGTAGCGGCGTGTAAAGGCGGTTGTTTCCACCCGTCACTTGCGGCACCTGTTTCAGAGCCGAGCTCTAAAACACGTTGATTTCAACCTGGTGGTAACGGCGTGTAAATACGGTAGGGTAAGGTTTATTCGTCACCTAGATAACTCCCCGGGGCGTGACACAGCCTCCGGGAAACCACCCCCCTTCAGCGATCATTGGAGGAAGCTCCTGCGTTACGATTGGTAGTCGCTGCATAGGGCGGCATATTTAAGCAGCTGACCAGTCACACTACACAATTGCTTGAGCGTCATGTATTAATCAGCCTCCTGCGCTGGCTGCCCAATCATGATGCTATTGCTTTGTCCTATCAGGGTACGAAATTCTCGTAATCCACAATTCTGGCACGCCTATGTGTTGTCCCTGCTGCACCAGGTCCTCCCATATTACCCTCTGTAGTGGCGTGTAAATGAGGTAAGGTGCTTTTCAGAAGGTAACTTGAGGCACCCGGCGGTGCATCCAGAGATAGATTCAACCTTCTGTAAAGCACCTTATAGCGGCGTGTAAAGGCGGTGTGGGTACCGTTTGTAACCGTTCGTGCGTGCTAGTGCACGTGAAGCACCCGGTTGTTTCCACCATGTTGTAGCGGCGTGTAAAGGTACCCTTATGGTACCTTTACACGCCGCCACAACAGGATGGATACCAACGGCAACTTCACGTGCACGAGCACGGCCAAACGGTTACAAACGGTAATCGCATCTCCTTTAGACGCCGCCACAAGGTGCGCTACGCTACGCTACATCTACAGCTAGCTACATCGCCGGGTGTCGCAAGTAGCCGTCTGTAGCTCAGCGTACCTCATTTACACACCGCAATAACAAGCTAATATGGGCGGACCTGGTGCAGCAGGGACAGCACATAGGCGTGCCACAATTGTGGATTACAAGACGTCCGTACGCTGATAGGACAAAGCAATAATACCATGATTGGGCAGGCATCGCAGGAGGCTGATTAATACATGACGCCCGAGCAATTGCGTAGTGTGACTGGTCAGCTTCTTAAATATGCCGCCCTGTGCAGCGACAACCAATCGCAACGAAGGAGCTTCCTCCAATGATCGCTGAAGGGGCGTGGTATCCCGGAGCCTGGGTCACGCCTTAGCTACATTGCAGCTACATCGCCGGGTGTCCAGAGTTCCCTTCTGTAGCTTCTTTACATGCCGATACAGCTCGCTACAATCGGCGATGTTGCCATATGTTTATGGGCAGTGCACGGATACAGAGGTATCTGTAGCCGGCTGTGTCGTCCCGTCTTCAGACGCCGCTACTACGGGCGATATTGGCGCGACAAGCTACATTTGTAGCCTGTAGCGGGTTGTATGCATCCTGTTGTGGCGGCGTGTAAAGGTACCATTAGTGATAATAATTAGAAGGGGCTATATTTTTTAGCCCTTAGGGCGTGTTGTTTTGCAGCCTGAATGATCCACCTTCTCTCCCTCTCTCTCTGTGCAGCTTCTACTGTGATGTGGAGCTGAAGGCAGGACTAATGATTTGCATTGTGTGAGTGACAGAGAGAGGGGGAGGGCAAAGCCTGCGCAAGCAAAGCATCACAGACATAGAGAGGGTGGATCCTGGAGCCTGCAAAACACGCCCTAAGGGCTAAAGAATATAGCCCCTGCTAATTATAATGCATAATGAGTGAGAATAAAATCATTTTTATGCACTTTCACAGGATGCTTTTAGGAGACAAAAGAAGTGTGAGATTAGTGAGAATATGCTGCAGGGACATGTTTTGGTAGCTTATGAGGCGTTTTGGAGGTGACAGGATCCCTTTAAAACACCTCAACGTCAGTAGAAATGTTATAACAGCAAGAAGTCATGGTTAATCTGACATAAATATGACATCAAAGTCTGAAAACCATTAATAAAAATACATAAATAGATGTTCCACAGAAAAATAGAATAATAGATAATGATATAATGCCAGCACAGTCTAACCACCAGTTTTAATGACTACAGGAGGTTTTGAAAAATGAATTAAAGAATGTAAAGACTAAAGGATAATACGATAAGAAAATAAGGACCCCACACATATCGCCACCAAAAGAGTGGGTTCCTCAGGGGTAGAACAGGCAGGAAGATGCAAATCATTGATAGAAGAGGGGAGGAGGTTATGAATATCCAGGACTATATATGTGAAGTCCAGCAGTTAGAGGACTAACAGATAAAAGTGTTTTATCAAAACTAAAGCAAGAAGCCAAGTAACTGACACAGTACTGCAATTCTAGTTTTTTCCTCTCCATTATGCTGCTCTCAGATGGTCAGCAAATATTCTGGTAACATATTCACTTTAACCCCCTTCATGACTGGGGAAACGTTATCAGTATTTGCATTTTTGTATTTTTTACTCTTTCTTACAAGAGCTATAAGTTTTTTTATTCGTCCATCAACACCACCATATGAGGTACTGTGTTTTATGGACAACGTTGTTGTATTGAATGCCAACACTCAGTCTACCATATAATGTACAGAAAAAAAAAACAATTTTAAGTATGGAAGAAAAAAAAAAGTATTTTTTTTCTATTTTACAGCATTCATTATATGGTAAAAATGACCTGCCACTAGAATTCTTCAGGTCATTTCTAGTAAAGTGATGCCAACTTAAAAGGGGTTAGAAAAGAGCAATCTGTAGAGAATTGTATTTTTGTAACATTCCTACATATTTAACATTTCAAGCTTAAAATTCTTCTTCAAATAGATAAGAGCCGTAGGACTTTATTGTGTTGCAATGCCACATTATTACTTTGTGTTATTTTTATTTTCTTCATATCCAAGGACTGATTACCAGCTATAAGAGTGGGTAATGTCTTGATTTTGTATATTTTGTTTTTTTTATGTTAAATATGCAATAAAAATCTGATTAAATAAAAACAACAAAACTTAAAAGAGGTTGTCGCACAAACAAAATGCATTTAAATTGATAGATCTTGTGTCCCTACTATGTACTGTGTAATGACCATGTCTGACCGTACAGAGACATGGTCTGATCATACCACATCTCCTGGACAGGGGAGGGTGCAAAGGAGAGTATACAGGCAGGGCAGTATGGGATCACAGTTGATTGTTTCTGTGAGGTAAAACATTTCCCTGACTGATGTATCACAAGAGTGATTGTTTCTGCCACATCTCCAATCCCCTGATCTCATCAGAAATCAAGTGAGCATAAGGCGGAGATTCTACCTCACTGATGTGATTTATGATGAGCTCAGGGGGAATTGGAGACACGGCAGAAACAATCGCTCTTGTGATACATCAGTCAGGGAAATGTTTTACCTCACAGGAGCAAGGTGCTCTAAGCCACTAGGTCATCTGTATAGTCACAAATTGCTCCTCGCCTGGCCAGGAGCTGTGGTGTGTGTCGACCGTATTCCTGCATGGTCAGATTATCTCAGCACAAGAATATTTGTGGAACTCATTATTAATCCAAGAGCTATAGTTTAAAATGGACTTTGTTCATGAGACAAGCTTTTAACATTTTCTTTTTACATTTCAGTAGTAAAAAAAATTATTATTGATACCTTTTGGCCTACATACGCTGTTTTTGTACTTTAACCTTTTTTCTTTTTGACGTTTCAGGTATGGTAAAATGATCTTATATATTGATAGATCAGACTGTTACAGACAGAGAATAAAAAAATGCTTATTTTTGTGTTTATTATTTATATGGGCAAAAGGGAGTATGGTGATTTAAACTTTTACATATTTATAATTTTTAAAACGTCTTGTTTCTTTTAGTCTCACTTTATACAGGTGAATTGCAGTTCTCATATGAAGACCAGCCATAAGGCTTCATAAGAGAACTAACATGGCTCCCATGGTAACCCAAAAGTACCCTGCGAACATATCGTGGAGAGGGGCATTAGGTGTTGGTGCATGCACACATTGGCAACTTAGCCATGTAAATGCGGCAGACAGTGAGTGACAATGGCATTTATATGTTTAAACAGAAGCAATTTGGAGCGTGCTGCAGTTACATGCAGAAGTTGGCTGTGTACCATAGGGGGTATGGGATCTATAGACCCTCTGCATCTATGTAAAGCAATATTACATGATGTGGTAGGAAGGGCATTAAGGGACAAACCATGACATAGGGTTCTAGATAGAAGCAAACAATCCTTATGTCATACACCACCCTCATTAGGTCTCACTTAAGCCCCAGTGTTCATGTAAAACAGCTTCACAAATAAATCTACTGTAGTGTAACAAAAGCCGTAACTGTGATGTCTCATGTAATTTCATTACAGTTTAAACTATGTTCACATTGTGGTATGCATTACGGTATTTGTATTTTTGGAGAATTTCTAAAAATTTATCAAGAATATGGTATTGAATAATAATAATTATATGATTCAGTAAATCTGTTTTATTATTTTTAACACTAAAGGCCTCATTTAGTTGTCACCAATTTTCATCAAAGGTTTGGATGAGATTTTCATCATTGTTGTGGTTTGAGCATCAATTAAAAGCACAAGAATTTCATCAATGGTTTTCATTTTGCGTACCAGATCTCCCATTACACAGCAGACATGTATTGGTGAGATTGATTTGTGACTTGGATCAAAATTGGACAAGATGCATATAAAACTCGTGAAAAACTGACGAGCGAATGAACCCTACACAGATATTGCAGTAAGTTCCCTAAACAGCCATTCGTTGACATTTACTACTTACTTTGTCTATATGGGTAACATTTCGAATTCCAAAAGCAATTGTGTAGACATCAAATTTTTCATCAGCAAAGGGCAATTCCTCAGCATCCCCAGCAACCCACGAAAGCCCTTAGTAAGAGAAAATATTACATGCATTTCAATAAATGAGATATGATCATTCCAATGTTTGCGCAGAAAAAGGCCATGTATGATTTGTGACGTCCATGCAAATCAGTCAGAACTTGGACTGTAAAGCACGGACTGGCCATGGCTCTCACAACCCAACCGTCATAGACTCAAAGAAATATATGAAGCCATCTGCTCCAGTCAGGAGATCCGCAACCAGTTTGTACACTGAGGTCCGAGATCAGACCAATCTGCACGGATGTCTGCATGAGCTCTAAGAGTTTGTCCACATCTTGCTGACATTTCCATCTGTAGTATTCTCCTTCACATACCGTCCTTCAACAGAAAAATATAGCTTTGTAAACTATTAATTCCTATAGACTGAAAAAAAGATAGGGCAATGCATACCAACCTAGCATATGCCAAAAGAGAACTCTTCCAGCATGTACTAAGTGCCTGCACACTTCATGTATATGCAGGGAGATTTCCCTGCACACTCGCCAAATGTGAGCATAAATAAGAAGGAATAGCCATACTGCCACTGGTCACCTGACAAAAAAAAAAATCACTGACAGAATAAACAAATGGTGAAAAGCAATTTGTAATACCTTCAGAATAACCAAGTCGTGATGACTTCTCCTTCCCAACCTTGAGCATTTCCTTGTTTATATCACAGATCACAGCCTTAGAGCCCATCAATGAACCATCCTGATGCTGGCTATAGGATTTTGAGATATCCGACCACGACAGATTTTGTTTATTATCTAGTTTGTTACGATTTATTTTGTCCCTCTGTGCCTGAATATAATCAATAAAGCGAAATGCAACATCACCTGTAAAGAAATGACAAAATGTGGTTTTAATGGCAGCTTAAAGAAGTTGTCTGGTCTTAAATTGTAAGGAGTCACTGCACACTTTTACATCCTCCCAGCGCCTGCACTGTGTGCTGTGAGCATACGCCAGTTTTTAATTATAATATTTATTCACTCTATTAGTTCCACAGCGCTTTACAGTCATCAGGAATACTGACCCCATTGGGACTCACAATTTAAGTGTCTTATCAGTATGTCTTCTAAGCTGGGAATAGACCGCAATCATGCGGTATGCATTTTCCTGGCCAGAATCCAACTAGTGGGTGTGGCCTCACTCTATACAAGTGTAAGGAGTGAGGCCACGCCCTCTAGATGGCCTCTCCCACTAGTCAGACACGCCCACTCCTACGCTTGTATTGAATGAGGCCGCACCCACTCTTGGGTTCTGGCCGGGAACATACCACATAATTTTGGTCCGTCCTCAGCTTAGAAACTGGTCAACCCTCGCAGCACACAGTGTGGCCCTGGGAGGATTGATAAGTCTGCAGTCACCCAGAGTGCAGAACTATCATTTTAGACCGGACAACCCCTTTAAAAGTATACAACTATTAGCAGCAGAATAATGCAATTTTATGCTTATAAACCTTGTACTATTTACATATGTACACATGCACCTAAATACTGTGTATTTATATAACCTTACAATAGAAGAAAAATATAGGGATGTTCAGTAAAGAGAAGACAGAAAGCATGATTAAGGCTTGTTTATGGCCGAAATGCGTTGACCACGATACTCCACTGCGTGTTGTTTTTTTTTCTATCTGTGTGACCATGACTTTTGTTACTTTTTTAATGGAATAAAAATAGGATTTTATTAATCCTCGTAACGGTCTTCTCTTCGTTGAACATCCTATATTTTTCTTCCATTAGTTATACTGCAAATTGGCCATTTACATTGCATGCAGAAGGAATACTGGGGAGGTGGACATATAGGTGAGCTGATATCATCTTTTTTCTATATGTTCATACTAAATATTGGTGTATGCCGTTGTTCTGTAGAGTCAAGGAGGTAAATTTGCAGTTGTATTAGAACCTTTACTGTACATAGAATATTTATACAACTTTAAGATGGAAAATGCTGTAATATGCAAAAGTTCAGGTAACAACATAGCAATACACACACATATCTGTATGAGTGTTTACCAATCATGTCACCTTAGGAAAATTTTAGACACTTTTTCTATACAAACATTTTAGAGTAGCTATACGTTCCTGAAGGACTTGTACAAAAATACAATTCCCAAGAATAAAGCAAATGGTGCTCTTTTCTGTTGCATTGTTTGGACAGCCTGATATATTATTCAACAACTTCTGAAACATCTTCTGTGGTGCTCATCCTTTTGTAAAATAGTCAATTCTAAACATAAAACCGAAAGACATTAAGAGGCACTGGTCACCGATAAAGAATCATATGTCATTTCTTTTTTCAGTTTCACATCATGCCAGGGAATAATACAGACATAATGGCAATGGCAGTTTTGCATGAAACTGCTCTTCTTGTAAACTCTCATAACCAACTATTGCCAACATGTCTTGTCTTTAATTCCGTGGAATGATGTGAAACTGCAATAAAGAAAAAAATTATGATTCTACATTGGTAGTGACTGACATTTCATGTGTTTTTGGATTTCCACTCACTATCTGCCACTATAAAGATTGGATCTGACTTTGTCCCCCATATACCCAATAAACAGAGAAGCTTGGAGAAAATGGTTCACGCGGTATCCAATAGTCAGACACAACTGAATGGATTAATTTGTATATATACATATCAAAAGTTTAAGAAGAAACAGACGGCACACACCAGAGTCTTGGGTGCAGCTTTTATCCTCTATGCAGAGATTGCATCAGTGCAGGGAGGGGGAGTGGAGAGGTAGGACGAAGGTTCACCGTTTTGTGCTGTTACTGCACTTCCACAGGACCTGAAGGGTTAAAGACTGTGCTGCAGTATTCCATGAGACATGAAAGGGTGACTATAATATTGATCTATTAGTCAACGTGTTTCAGGGCTCCCTGAAACGCCCTGAAACATGGCAATATGAAATTGATTTCTGATGATATTCTAATTCATTGACATGCACTAGTATATATTATATATTTGGATATGAATTAGGTAATGATTGAAGGGATTCAAAACAAAACAGCCTCTTCTGGGTACAGAGATATAGCAGCAGTTACTTCAGCAGGCACGTATGTCAATGCAGGATCAATGTACAGTTTACAGTCCGATTTCCTGGAGCAACATTTCCACAAATAAAGGGTATGATTCTACCAGTCTCAGTGTCCCCTTCAGTCTGAGCTCCTGTCGCTTCCACCCCCAAACATATGTATTCTACTTTGTGCACAGCTCATACTGCACAGCCTGGTCCCTCAGCAGTTCCCACATACTCGCACTCTGCTCAATCTCTAGCAAACTCAGAGACCCAGGAGAAAACATGACCTCAACCTTAGTCAAACCTAGCTAGGCGCATGCAATCAAGAGCTGAAGTATTAGCATTTAAGCAAGTCCTACCTTATTTTACTACATAACCTTCCAGTCTGCCCAAGCAGAGTGCAGTGAACTACCAGCCAACACACAGAATCTAAAGGAATTTAAATTGACCCAAGTGGGAGATTCATGCTTAATGACACGAGGGTGGCCTAGTAACCCCAACAACCTGGCTCTATTATAGAGTAACACTTTTTGGCCATGCTGTATTTGGGAAGGTGACAAATTCCCTGATACTCTGACTTTCAGAATGTTTGACTCTAACTGGGCGAATAAGCCAGGGGTAACTTTCTAGTGTTTCCTATCCTTCCAGGTTTTAGAAGCTTGCCATAATTTATAGGGAAAGGGCTTCCTATTCCCTGGTCGGTGGACTTTATAGTAGATATCCCCTACTTCTTCCACAACCTTTTAGTGTCCCTGTTCCCCCCTGTGGGCACAAGCACAACTACTCATTCCCCAGGCTTAAAATTTTCTCACTCAAGCCAAACATGTATGCCCCTGGATTGTGCTCTTTGTGCCTTGAGGGATGCTCTCACTTTACATGGGCTCTCACTTTATTCCCTCGACACAACGAACTGGCCATTTGTGGACAATGATATACACACAAACACACATTATATATTCTGAATTACACTTATGGACAGATCTTTTGTGGTTGGTCCTTTGACCTCATCAATGTTTTGCCATTTAATACATACATTTCCTATTCTAGAACTGTACTTGTCGCAGGTAAGATAACAGGGCTGAAATATGGAAATGTACTATCATTTTCCTGTCAGAGAAACGCTGATATAGTTATTTCATACATTTTATGGCTCACATGTAACATTAATGTGTACCTCCAGTTTCACAAGAAAATGTTTATAATGCAAGCCTCTGTGCTATGATAATTTTTTTCTAAATTTCTTAAGTAGTAATTTTTGAAAATAAACCACAGTACAGACCACCTGTAGTCTGTGTTGGGGGAGAAGGCACACTAAACTAAGCAGCATCTTACTACTATCACTAGACTACAGTTTTCAGTGTGGGAGTGAGCGTCACAGGATTTTACAGCACTCGCTCCTGTACATAAAAAAGGTAGCCAAGAGTGAAAAGTAGACCACTGCATAGCTCAGTGTAGCCCGCAGCACACACTTCTGGCAGTCCGTACTGTAGATCATCAGCAGATATCACTGGTAGGATTTAAAAAAGTTACACATTATCATTATCTTGTGAAACTACAGGTACATGTTAAGAAAATGTGACTACAAGTACCGTATATCACAACATAAATGGAATACCTGTTCCTCCTGCTACATCCAGTAACTGAGTGCCAGGAGTAGGATTCATATGACGCACTAGCCAGTCCTTCCACAACCGATGAATTCCCAGGGTCATCGAGTCGTTCATAATGTCATATTTTTTAGCAACCCTTTCAAATATTTGGTACACTAAAAAGGAAATAAACATTAAAATGAGACTGGATCATCTGCTGTCATACTTCTGGAAGAACTACACCAATACACCATATTTTATAACATCTCCATGAAGGAGACAAGTCATCACAACCAGTGCAGAGAACAGTCTTATGGCCTCATTCAGATGTCCTATGTCCTTTGTTTTTTACAGATAGATCATGTCTACATTATAGTCTAGTTTATGGGGCTATTTGCATGTCTTTTGTTTTCAGTGAAAGATGGTCAATTGTGACCCGAGTGACAGGATCATCAATAATGTACAATTGAGACCAGGGATCTGTGAAGGTCATAGCTAGCACAGGGATGCCATCCGTTTTCAACATTGCAATCGGTAGAAGAACTTAGCAATTTTCTCATGGGGGAAAAAAATTGCAATTTAAACACTAAGGATACCTCGGTGCAGTTTTGCCTGATGCCCCCTGTACTTCACATTTTTGGTGGATCTGTGTCTATCCATTGTAAAACTGATAGCCATGGATCCGATTTGGCCTCCATATATCCCTAAGGGCACGGATGTGCATGGATTGGTCCTTATTAGCATCCGATTGTGTCAGTTTTGTGATGGATCCCTTAGGGTCAGCTTTTTTCCTGTCCCCAAAATCGGAGCGTGCTCCCATTTTGGCCTGCCTTGAAAAAAAAATCGGACAGAAACGGATTTGTTGTTGTCCGTTTCAAATAACATGGAGCTCTATGGTGATGGATCAAAAAAAAAAAAAAAAAAATCGGATCCGGAAAACGCATCCGATTTGCTGCACTGCGAAAGCTCAGAAGCAAGGTACAGCCCTATCTGTGCTAACTGATGACAGATCCGTGGGCATCAGTAGCATCTGTTGGCACAGATCTGTGCCTGTCTGTGTGATCCTTGAAATTCAAGGATCACCATGGATGTGCAAAAATCGTGATGTGAAGGAGGCCTTAAATGTAAAAAAAAACAGACATCTGAATGAGGCTCTATGGAGAAGAGGGATTGGCATGTCATTGTTAGGCTACGTTCACACTGTGCGTTTTTTGATTCGTCTGTTGCAGTACACTGCAGAAAACAGATCCCTCAGATGACATCCCAGCAAAGTCTATGGGCTCTCATTGTTGCCATTCACACTGTGCTTATTTAAAGTGATCTGTTTTTTCTCTTTAGGAGAGCTCTGTTTTGGAAAAGGACATGTCAATTTCTGTTGTGTTTTTCTCCTGCATTTTTCTCATAGCAGCCCTTCAAAATGGGGGAAAAAAACGTAGCAGTCAAAAACGGATAAAAAAAATCAAAACACATTTATTTTTGAAGAACTCAACAAAAACACAGCACAAAACAAAGAAAAAAAAAATGTAGCCTCACACTGCGTCACATTGTTGCACACAATGGCATCTGGATATATAGGGTGGCCCATTTATATGGATACACCTATATAAAATGGGAATGGTTGGTGATATCAACTTCCTGTTTGTGGCACATTAGTATATAGGAGGGGGAAAACTTTTCCAGATGGGTGGTGACCATGGCGGCCATTTTGAAGTCAGTTGTTGCTATTCATGCACTAATGTGAGTATAATAAATCTCAGGCCTCATTCACTGCGTTTTATGTTTTTTCTTTCAGGGATAGAACAAATACATATTACAATCTATGGAGCTATTCACATGCCAACAGAGGTAGTACAACCATTGCTGAGGTAATTCACGGATCAAAAAATGTACATTCAAGTCTATTGGCTAATGTAAAAAAATCGGACAGAACAAAGATACCATTCACTGTGTCTCCAGCTGTCCTTTTTTAGTATTTAACCCCTTAAGCACCGAGTCACTTTGCAGCTTAATGACCAGACCGTTTTTTGCAATTCTGACGAGTGTCACTTTATGAGCAAATAACTCTGGAACACTTCAGTGATCCCAATATTGTTTTTTCTTGACATATTGAACTTCATGTTAGTGGTGAATTTAGAACGATATTTTTTTGTTTATTTGTGAAAAAGAACTGAATTTTGGTGAAAATGTTTAAAATTTTCAAAGTTTTAATTTTTATACCGTTAAACTAGAGTGATGTGACACTAACTAGTTAATAAATTACATTTCCCACATGTCTACTTTACATCAGTACAATTTTGGAAACACAATTTTTTTGTTAGGAAGTTATAAGGGTTCAAAGTTCATCAGCATTTTCTTATTTTTCCAACAAAATTTACAAAGCTACTTTTTTCGTGACCACATCACATTTGACGTCCCTTTGAGTGGCCGATGTGACAGAAAACACCCAAAAGTGACACAATTCCAAAAACCGCACCCCTCAGACTACTTATAACCTCATTCATGAAGAGTATTAACCATTCAGGTACTTCACAGGAACTAAAGCAAAGTGGAAGGAAAAAAAATAATATTTTATATTTCCAACAAAAATTTGAGGGTAAAGCAACATTTTTCATTTTCACATGGGCAACAGGATAAAACGGATAATTTCTCCTGAGTACACCAATACCTCATGTGTGGTCATAAACCACTGTTAGGGCGCATGGCAGAGCCCGGAATTTGACTTTTGAATGGAAAATTAGCTCCAATTGTTTGCGGACACCATGTCGCGTTTGGAGGGTCCTTGTGTGCCTAAACATTGGCGCTCCCCCACGAGTGACCCCATTTTAGACACTAGACCCCCCAAGGAACTTATCTAGATGCATAGTGAACACTTTGAACTCCAGGTGCTTCACAAATTGATCCATAAACATGAAACAGTACTTTTTTTTTTTACAAAAATTTTCGTTAGCCTCAATTTTTTCATTTTCACATGGGCAACAGGATAATATGGACCCTAAAATTTGTTGAGCAATTTCTCCTGAGTACACCGATACCTCACATGTCATCATAAACCACTATTTGGGCGCACGGCAGGGCTCGAAAGGGAAGGAGCGCCATTTGACGCTCCAAGCGGAAAATTAGCTGAAATCGTTAGTGAGCACCATATCGCGTTTGGAGAGCTCCTGTGTGCCTAAACAATGGAGCTCCTCCACAAGTGACCTCATTTTGGAAACTAGACCCCCCAGGGAACCTATCTAGATGCGTGGTGAGCACTTTGAGCCCTCAGGTGCTTCAAAGAATTTTAAAAAGTTGAGCTGTGAAAATGAAAAAGTCCTTATTTTTTCCACAAAAATGTTCTTTTAACCTCAATTTTTTAATTCTAACAGGGCGAGAGGATTAAATGGATCCCAAAATTTGTTGGGCAGTTTGTCCTAAGTACACCAATACCTTATATGTGGCGGAAAACTACCGTTTGGATGCATGGCAGGGCTCTGAAGGGATGGAGTGACATTTTGGAATGCAATATTATGGGGGTGTAGTACCGCATTAACTAATGTACTTATGATTTAAGCAACACAGGAGGGTCCATCCATGGCTCCTTACCCCTGAGGAAGCCGTCGATCCAGGCGGCGACACGCATTGGGTGTCAGGGCGTTTCTTTTTATGCCTCTTTTCCCCACATGATAATGGTGACTACAATCTTCTTATGCACAGGTCCTTGATATGGTCTGTTTCACTTAATTAACATTTGGGTTTTCTTTCCGCCAGAGCTCTGAATTGTCATGCAGTGACTGACACTATAGTTGTTAATATCTTTATTGTGCCATCTTGCAATTTGGCCTCATATAAGGGGATGCTGTTGACTGTTCATATAGGCCCAGTTACACCTGGCGACATCGCCAATTACATAGGCGACATAGGGGCATGGCCTATCAGCGGCGACATCGCCCCGTGTCGCCTAATGTAAAGGGGCGATGTCGGCAGCTCTGACAGCTCGCCTGGTTTCACATCAGTGATGTGAAACCAGGCGGCCGATCTGGGGCGACGTGCACACATCGCCCCATGTAAACGGCCACCGGCGAGCTGACAGGCGATGGAAGCCATAGGCTCCCATTGTCATGCATTGCCGCTGGGGTTTTGAGAAACCCCGGCGGCGATGCCGCCTCTCAGCTCGCCGGCCCATCGCGGGAGATGTCTCCCCGTGTAAACGGGGGGCGGCGGCGCTGGCGGGGCGCTAAAAACGTGCGCGCACCCACCAGTCGCCGCCGACATCTCCGACGTCGTCGGCAGGTGTAACGGGGCCTTATGAGTTGGCCTCCATCGCTATAGGGCTTGGCTGAGTTGATACAGGGCTTTAGGGTGTATGGATTCCAAGTCCCTATTCAGCTTACATTTTTCTTCCCTTCAGGTCATGCATCTTGGTGCATTTTTGATCTTGTCTAATTGCTCTACTGAAATACCTGAACATTATTTTGTTTTCTGGGTCAACAAATATTACACAGGTCAACAAAAAAAATTTTTTTTTCTGGTGCCCAAAATATTTTAATGAATTTGGGGTATTTTTGGGGTGCTGATTCTGAATATGCTATCAGTTTTGCCAGATTGGCTCAAGTTTTTAGATTTTTGGTATCTTATTTATAGCACTTGTTCGTAAATGCGACGCATCATCTCATTAATTTCTTTGGATTAGTACTTGAACTGAGCAGTTCTCAATATAGTTTTGTGTTAATTAGTGTTCTAAAAGTTTGTTCATAGCTTGATTTTTGCACTAACTTTATGTTTGTTGTCTGTTGTCCAGTGAAAAGCATGAACTCATCAAGAAGAAGTTGTCTTAACGATCCAGACTCATTCTGTTACATTTGTGGTGAATATACACTGACAAAACATAGAAGAAACATAACAGACTTCGTTAAAAAAGTAGCAAAAAACGTCTTTTTTGTTACACATTTTACGAAAAATCTCAAAAACTTGAGCCAATCTGGCAAAACTGATGACATATTCAGAATCAGCACCCCAAAGTTACCCTAAATTCAATGAAATATCTTTGGCACCAAAAATGCTGTTGACCAGTGTTATTCATGATAACCCGGTCACAAGTACCTCTAAAATATCCTGTGCGTCACAGAGTATTGTAAAATTGAGCTGTGAAAATGAAAATATGGAGGCTAAAACATTTTTGTGGATAAAAAAAAGGATTTTTTCATTTTCACACAGGCAACATGATAAAATGGACTCCAAAATACATTGGGCATTTCTCCCGAGTATGCCGATATCCATGTGGTGGGAAAACAAATTTTGGGCACACAGGAAAGAGTGAAGTTATTGAGTGGGAACCTGGTACGTGAATTTTAGGGTATGTGTGGACGCTGCAGATTTCCCCACATTTTTTTTCTGCATAGTTTTGACAATTCCGCTGTACAGCACCTTCCCTGCACATTGTCTGGGAAATCAGAAGTGCTGTGCCCATGCAGCGGATTTATCTGCAGAGGAAATGGCGCGCATTTTACTGCAGAAAAATCTGCAGCATTTCAGTCCTTTTAGCAACTTTTGCTGCGATCTTCACCCAAAGAACTCAATGACAGCTCCAAAATACTCTGCAAATACGTAGCACTGTTCACACAGTATTTGTTGTGTATTTTGCACTAGTGATAATGGCCTCTGCTGTATTTTTGGTCACCAGCACAGGTACAGCAGGCAGGTACAGGTTGCCAACCACCTCTAGCTGCCTAGTTTTACCTGGCTGGTAATCAAAATACAGCGGAGCCCTTTTTAAAAAAAATATTTCTTGAAATAATTTTAAAAAAATGACATGGGCTTCGAGGTATTTTAGTTTCCAGCCAGGTACAACTAGGCAGCTGGGAGCTGGAATCCACAGCATGGAGTGGCCCAAGCGTACTGGACCCCCCATGCTGCAAATTGCAGCCCACAGTCGCCCCAGAAATGGCGCATTCATACACCTGGCAGCTGGCACTAAGCCCGAGGTTCATGTTGTCAGGCCAATGATAGACCTGGCAATTAGGAACCTCTAAGTCAATAGAAAATAAGACAACACACCGTGAAAAAAATCAATTTATTATAACAAATAACACAAACACATATTTGGACTATCTTTATTACCCCCACATGCCTTCTGACATAGTCCACAACGATAGTCCCACGACAGTCAGTCACCTCCAGCAAGGGATCAAGGGTCCTTTTGCTGTAGTCTCTGGGGTCACACTAATGTTGCACTGTATGGCAATGATCTGCCATACAGTGCAGCTGTCAGTGCTGTAAACCAAAGTCCCAGAGACCACATGACCTCTGAGGCTTGGGACAGGTTACCAGATGTTGCCATGGTGATTGGCCCATCACAATTACATTATGATGGGCTGATCACCGTGGGGAGAGGTGAGTGACCCTGCGCTCCCTCTCCCCAGACCCTAAGTACTGTGATCGTAAGATGTGATCTGTAGCACGCCCATCGGGGTGTGCATAATTAACAAGCAGGCGGCAGGGAGCAGCAGCCAGGCACGCCTTTTGCGGCTTCTCAAATGCTGAAAAGCAGCTGGAAATAAGGTATAAAAAGCACTTTTATTAACATTACAATAACGCTTTGACCACACAAAGGGATGACACCAGAGGTGTTAGCTTGCTGCAGGGAAAGGTATTAAGGGGCTGGGGGCTCATTTTTCGGGGTCAGGATCCCTTTAATGAAATTAGGAAGGAAACCATTAAAAAAACCTTCCACAAGATTTCGTCAGCAGGTTGTGTGTGAAGCTCATTCTCAGTCACCTCCGTCTTCAGAGGGCATGGCCTAAACTGCATTCACAATACAGCTGATAAGACTGTCAAATTACCTCATGCCGGCACCTCCACTCACATGGATCTGCTGGGTGTAATCGCAGACAGGGGCCATGTTAAGAGTAGTTAGATAAGGTCTCACAGTCGCTGTTTGAGCTCAACCACTGACTCGGTTACTATGGCAACGGTGTCCTCGGTGATATCACTGCTTACCATGCGGAAGATCTCAGTGCTGTCATTCAGTGATCAGAGACCACGCGGAAAGGAAGTGCTTTGCTTATCCCCGTGGTCTCTGATGTAGCAGAGCTGCATGTGTCCAGTAAGAGAGAAGACGAGGATTGGGGGGAGGGGGGGGGGGGAGAGGTAAGAGGGTGGGGAGAGGGTAATAAAGATGTGGGTCACTAAGTGTCTCTGTGTTTTTATTTCTAATAAAATAATTTGTTTCTGGGGGTGTCTTTTTTTACTATTGCTTTGAGATTCCTAATGGCCGGGTCTAACTTGACCTGACATTAAGAATCTCAGGGCTTAATACTAGCTGACAATACAAAGCTGGGGTTAACCCTTTAATATCCAGCATGCCACCGCTGTCAGGGTCGCGGGAAGAGCCTGGATATGGTGCAATGATGAATGCGCCATTTTCAGGGGTGGCAGCGGGCTGCTATTCTTTAGCGTGGAGGTCTCTAAAATATTGGGCCCTCACCCCGCTGAGAATACCAGCCCTCAGATGCCTAGTTTTACCTAGGCTGGCAATTAGAAATTAGGCTGAGCCCACAAATTCTTTTCTGCCAGCCAAGGTAAAATTGCACAGCTGACGGTGGTAGCTTGCAGCTGTCCACTTTCACTGGGCTAAACTGAAAAATACTGCAAAGCCCCACACATTTTTTTTTTTTAATATTTATTTAACACCATATGACAGCAAATTATGTTCCATTCACTAATGTGTATGGCAACCAAGCCGAATCACTGTTCAGATTGTGGAAGTGCAGTCTGACTGCAACAGCCAACCACAGAGGCTCTCACAGAGTGTGAGAGTCTGTGATTGGCTGTTGCCGGTCAGTGCAGTGAATATGCATGAGGCTTAATAGGCTGCCCTGGAAGCAGGAGTGAGACGATCTAGCTCTTCTACCATCTATCCTATCGCTCTCTCTATTCTAACTTTTAACAGCATTGGATTGACCATATTATAGAGTGCACCCTTTTATAGCAAAATGCAAGACGGATCAGGACAAAAATGCATACAAAACTGATACAACCGCAGCAGATTTTTTTGTTTGCCTAATCAGGACACAACGCTGATGTGAAACCATCCTGAAAAGACTGTATAACATTAAACCACCATTTCAAACCACCCAGACTTCCCTCTAAAAAGGGATCTTAGATGAATGATGAGTACAATTTCTTATTCATTAAGTGATCACTTTATTAGTCATAATTCATTTAATTTCATAAAAACATTAAAATAATTACATAAAAAAGTACCCAATTAACTGCAAATAATTCATAACAAGGTCCAGGACTGGATCATTATGTAAACATTTATGCAATATTCATAATTTAATATAATGGCCAGTAATACCAGGTAATAGAGGGACACTATTTAATTGTCACTAAGTGACTGCACGCTTTTTTTATATAATCCTGTGGCTCTAATACTCATACCGTGCACTGTGCACATGTGTGCTAGCAACCCCTTGACTCAGGTTACATGTGCAAAGCACCACCTCCGTGCTGTAACTATAGTTGTCCCCTCTCATCTCACATACCTGGTGTATAAGCTGCCTGTGGCCTCAGTCCTGGTACCCCCACCGCCAACGTACGTTTCGTGTACTATTCTTCCTCAGAGGAAGAATAGTACACGAAACGTACGTTGGCGGTGGGGGTACCAGGACTGAGGCCACAGGCAGCTTATACACCAGGTATGTGAGATGAGAGGGGACAACTATAGTTACAGCACGGAGGTGGTGCTTTGCACATGTAACCTGAGTCAAGGGGTTGCTAGCACACATGTGCACAGTGCACGGTATGAGTATTAGAGCCACAGGATTATATAAAAAAAGCGTGCAGTCACTTAGTGACAATTAAATAGTGTCCCTCTATTACCTGGTATTACTGGCCATTATATTAAATTATGAATATTGCATAAATGTTTACATAATGATCCAGTCCTGGACCTTGTTATGAATTATTTGCAGTTAATTGGGTACTTTTTTATGTAATTATTTTAATGTTTTTATGAAATTAAATGAATTATGACTAATAAAGTGATCACTTAATGAATAAGAAATTGTACTCATCATTCATCTAAGATCCCTTTTTAGAGGGAAGTCTGGGTGGTTTGAAATGGTGATTGTGTAAAGGTGAGACACAATAATTGGTGGACTATTGAGGTAATGTATAACATTAAAGCATCAAACTGTGAAATCTACATTTGTATCAGTCTAACAACCTTTAGCCACAGCTGTGCCTGTTATGCACTAATGATGTATATCACATCATATATTCAATAGATAATAGATCTGCATGCTAATAATCAGTCTCTACAGCTATGTGCTACAGGATATATGTACGCTGTAATAGATGTATACACCTCACAAACACGTCCTTCTCCCCCCATTCCCCTCTCCTTCTATTCATTCACCTCATACCTGTCTTCTCACCCCTCTTCTCCCATTCACCTCACACTCATCCTTCTCACAGCTCTCCTCACACCTGTCCTTCTCACCCCTTTCCTCCCATTCACCTCACACCCATCCTTCTCACCCATCCTTTTCACCCCTCTCCTCACACCCGTCCTTCTCACCCCTCTCCTCCCATTAACCTCACACCCATCCTTCTCACACCTGTTCATCTCACCCCTTTCCTTCCATTCACCTCACCCCTCTCCTCCCATTCACCTCACACCCCTCTCCTCCCATCCTTCTCACCCCTCTCCTCCCATTCACCTCACACCCATCCTTCTCACCCCTTTCCTCCCATTCACCTCACACCCGTCCTTCTCACCCCTGTTTCTTCCATTCACCTCACACCCATCCTTCTCACCCCTTTCCTCCCATTCACCTCACACCCATCCTTCTCACCCCTTTCCTCCCATTCACCTCACACCCGTCCTTCTCATCCCTTTCCTCCCATTCACCTCACAGCCATCCTTCTCACACCTGTCCATCTCACCCCTTTCCTTCCATTCACCTCACCCCTCTCCTCCCATTCACTTCACACCCCTCTCCTACCATTCACCTCACCCCCATCCTTCTCACCCCTCTCCTCCCATTCACCTCACACCCCTCTCCTCCCATTCACCTCACACCCATCCTTCTCACCCCTTTCCTCCCATTCACCTCACACCCGTCCTTCTCACCCCTGTTCTCCCATTCACCTCACACCCATCCTTCTCACCCCTTTCCTCCCATTTACCTCACACTCTTCCTTCTCACCCCTTTCCTCCCATTTACCTCACACTCTTCCTTCTCACCCCTTTCCTCCCATTTACCTCACACTCTTCCTTCTCACCCCTTTCCTCCCATTCACCTCACACCCGTCCTTCTCACCCCTCTTCTCCTATTCACCTCACACCCGTCCTTCTCACCCCTTTCCTCCCATTCACCTCACACCCGTCCTTCTCACCCCTTTCCTCCCATTCACCTCACAGCCATCCTTCTCACACCTGTCCATCTCACCCCTTTCCTTCCATTCACCTCACCCCTCTCCTCCCATTCACTTCACACCCCTCTCCTACCATTCACCTCACCCCCGTCCTTCTCACCCCTTTCCTCCCATTCACCTCACACCCGTCCTTCTCACCCCTGTTCTCCCATTCACCTCACACCCATCCTTCTCACCCCTTTCCTCCCATTTACCTCACACTCTTCCTTCTCACCCCTTTCCTCCCATTTACCTCACACTCTTCCTTCTCACCCCTTTCCTCCCATTCACCTCACACCCGTCCTTCTCACCCCTCTTCTCCTATTCACCTCACACCCGTCCTTTTCACCCCTTTCCTCCCATTCACCTCACACCCGTCCTTCTCACCCCTTTCCTCCCATTCACCTCACAGCCATCCTTCTCACACCTGTCCATCTCACCCCTTTCCTTCCATTCACCTCACCCCTCTCCTCCCATTCACCTCACACCCCTCTCCTACCATTCACCTCACCCCCGTCCTTCTCACCCCTTTCCTCCCATTCACCTCACACCCGTCCTTCTCACCCCTCTTCTCCCATTCACCTCACACCCATCCTTCTCACCCCTCTTCTCCCATTCACCTCACACCGATCCTTCTCACCCCTTTCCTCCCATTCACCTCACACCGATCCTTCTCACCCCTTTCCTCCCATTCACCTCACACCCGTCCTTCTCACCCCGCTCCCCTTTCTCCTCCTCCGAGACAGTCTGGAAGCCGAAGTGTGTGTCTCTCCCGGACTCCTGTGTGTGGTTCTGGCGCTGCCAGCTGAGCCCCGCACTCCTCCATGTTGCCGGGCACCAGCGGCGGGCAGAGCGGGCACACCTCATAGGAGCCGCCATACTGGCCCCCGGTGACCTCTCTATCAGTCAGACTAACAGGCCAAAATACTACATTTCCCATAAGTCCCTGCGCCGGCCACACACCCCAGTATAAAGCTCGTCATCCGGGACGTCACACTGTTAGGCGGATAGTCGCCATTACACAAGCGGCTCCGGTTGTCGTCTGCTCCTTTACGGGAGCGGGGAATCCTCCACCGAGCAAATCAGCGAGTCCTCCGGACTCCCAGCCCCGGTCCACCCGCTCCCCGGGCCTCCCGGTCCCTCCGCCTCCACACTAGGGGCCCGGCTCTGTGCTCGCTCCGGTGGGGCCCTCAGCGCCCGGCTCTGTGCTCGCTCCGGTGGGGCCCTCAGCGCCCGGCTCTGTGCTCGCTCCGGTGGGGCCCTCAGCGCCCGGCTCTGTGCTCGCTCCGGTGGGGCCCTCAGCGCCCGGCTCTGTGCTCGCTCCGGTGGGGCTCCCGCTCCGCTCCAGCCCCGACCTCTTCCCTCCTCCTTCGTTGTATCTTTTTCTTTTCTTTCCTGGTTGGAGATCACGATGTCGCCATGAATCCCGCTCTCCGCCCGCCGCCTGTGAACGCCATGCTCCTGGCCCCCCGCCGGCCCTTGCTCGGTGCTTCCCCCGCTGTCCGTGCGGCCTATGCCGCTGAGCTCAGCCGCAGACATGGACCCCGGATCCCAGAACCGTGCGGGCTCCGCCGGGCCGTCTGGGGACTCTAAGGCCAAGAACGGTAATGAGCCTGTGTGTGCAGATCGGGGATCCGGAGAGCAGGGTGACAACCAGTGGTCATATGCTGGGTGTTGGTGCCAGTCGGCTGGACACGACCTGTGGTCACTGGACAGAGCCCTGAGTGTGATGTCCTAGACCTGGGCTCCTATGGTTTTTCTGATTAACCAGTCCAGCGCCAGGTTGGCTAATAAAATCAAGCTATGTTTGTCAGAGTAATTAGAAGGAAAAGGTCTGGACCAGCTCCAATTTGTTTTAATTAAAAAATGTCATCTTTATTACTTTTCATAAAAGCATTGGCATCAGGTTACAGCAGGGTACATAAAGCTTTACAGAATAGAGAAATCAGGCATTAATTTGTGATATTTCTATTCTGTAAATGCTCTGTATGTAGCCTGCTGTAGGCTGATGTCAGTGCTTTTATGAAAATTTAATAGATGACATTTTTTATAATGAAAACAAAATGCAGCTGGTCCAGAACTTTCTTCTGATTACATGCACAGGTGAGCTGCCCTTAATTACAGGAGTAAGGCTGGCTTCACACTAACCTTTTTGTATTCAGGGGGATGCAGGTGTTACCTGCACCCCCTCCCAGATTCCACTGTACCCACTCAGAATTGTAAAATATTGATGCCCCCACATCGGTATTAGCCCTGATCAGTGATCATTCTGGTGCGGGAGCATAGTTTTGTCCGGCTTCATACCTGTTTGTCGGATCTGGGGCTGAATGACATGCCCCCTTCCCTAGGGGTCATATCGTTTGGAACTGTGTTTTGGGCACACACAGTTCCAAAACCTGAATCTGGTGATCCGAATCAAACAGGATCTGTGTTCTGTTGGGTACACTGATTTTACACATGGTTCCACTGAACTAGGTGCTTCCTTCTTTTTTCACAGAGTACAAAATTGCACCAAGATTAGTTTTTGGTCTCTGTGAAAAAAATGTGATCACTCGCAAGTTCATCCGGAATCATTGAAAGTCAATGGAGCCAAAAATAAACATAGATTCATCCAGTTCAAGCTGGATACACAGATGGTGGAAAAAGGTAGTGTGAAACCAGCCTTTGATGGTTCTCGGGTCTCAGTCCAGTGACCTCAGATACTGACATGATCAGTTACGCCGAGCCTATTTAGGACCCCAATACATTAGATGTGTGGTCATAATTCACACCTGATCTGGTGTCTGAGTCTCCCCTGCAGATGTGGTGACCTCAGATGAGGTGATGGGAGAGCCTCATCTGATGTTATGCAGCAGGTACGGTGACAGCGGGCTGCTCACTGAACGTCCCCAGTATAATCTGATCTTGTATGGGAGAGCTGTCTGTCTTCATTACTCCACCCAGTCATGCTGTCACGGATGGCGTCACCACCCTGGCTTGGCTGTCCTGTCATTTGTTTACTTCAACTAATATTTTAAAGAGATAATTGACTTTTCACAATCCTACTTCCATCCATCTCCCCCCCCCCCCCCCCCGCCCCCCACTAGATGTTGATGGGGCCTCGTGTCCTCTATTCACCAGTTCTGCATGAAAACAATGGACACTACATTAATGGGGTTTGTCAGACACTGACAGTCTTTTGTTTCTGAGAAGAAACAAACAAAAAAAAAAATCATGTATTTTCTGTAATGGATATGTTTACCGATGAACAAAATGTGAAATGTTTTGCTTCCATTGGGGTCATAGTATTTTCCTGTCCTACTATTATAGTTTATCAAGCACCATTGATTCCATGTTAGAGGGGTGAGGACCCTGCCCTTGCAAGCTTGCATCCTATGGGGTGTGACACAGCCTCTGCTTTATAAGTGGACATTGCTATCAAGTGGTATAAAGGTAGTGATGAGCTGATCTCGGTGGTTAGACCACGTGCATATGTTGAGTAATCCATAAGGTGTGTTTTTGTTTTTTTGTTTTGGGAAGAGGCAGGCCACATGCTGTTCTCAAAAACAAATACTCACCACTTCATGGGGTTGTTCAGATTTATTAAATATTCTTATTTTAGCCTGTAATGGCATCAGCACTATTTTAGATATGCGTGGAGTGGCAGCGCCGGACACAACCTGCAGACGAGGTGGTCTATTTTATGGAAGAAGGCTAGCTGTGTTTGTATAATTCTGGATGACCCATTAAATCTGCATGTCACTACTGTATGTATCAGACAGGACAGCCTAACCAAGCTGATGAGGTCCCTTTTAAAGCAGGGGTGCACAACCTGTGGCCTGCAATGCTATTCTGTTTGGCCCCTGACCATGTGGACAGAAAAATGCTAGTCTGAATGGCCATGTGTAGGGATGGGCGAACATAAACTATGAAGTTTGGGGTCTGTACCGAACACCTAGTCTTAAGGCACAGACCCTGAACACGGACGTCCCTGGGAAGTCCATGTTACAGTTCAGCTGAAAAAAAAAAAAAATTATACTTCCAGGTCGCTCATTAACTTCCTGGGTATTCACTGCTGAAGGCAGAACAGCCAATCACTGATGCTGTCACAGAATGTGTCTGTGATTGGCTGTTGGCGTAACCTAGAAACAGGCCATACATTCTAGCATGGTAGATGATAGAATGACTGTTGGAATAACCAATCAGACGCCCACTCTCTGTGACAGCATTTGTGATTGGCTCTTCCACCCTCAGCAGTGAATACACAGTAAAGTTAATGAGCGGCCCGGAAGTATAAGGGTAAGTGCACATTACCCGGCTGTTCGGTCGGCGGCTGCTGGCGGGACCCGCCAGGAAGCTCCGGCGCCGTCCACCGGCTTCCTGGCGGGTATGAGCTGCGGGAGCCGGGCGGTATCCGGCGGCTGCCCAGCGGGTTCTCGGCGGCGATTCTGCAGCGGCTGGAAGCAGCACATGATTCTGCTTGCAGCCGCTGCAGAACCGCCGGTTTTTAGAACATGGTCATTCTTTGCTAACCCGCTGGGAAACCTGCGGGTTAGCAACGGATGACGCTGGGTAACCGCCGGTATGTGCACAGCCTTGGGCGGGTTACATTAGTTTTAATGTTAATCCAAACGCCGGTTTGGATTAACATAAATTTAAATAAAACTAATGTATGCAAAACGGCGGTTTACACAGGTAAACCGCCGAAAACCCGCCCAGTGCGCACATACCCTTAGCGGGTATTTAACCACGATCTGCTTTCTTTTTACAGCCTTTCAACACTAGATTTTATTTTTTATTTTTTTTTCTAATCTGGGAATCTGGCCCCTGAACAAAGAAAAGTGCACCCCTGCTTTAAAAGGACACCGAATAACCAAACCAGGTACAGGCGTTCGGTGCATCATGATGGGGCAAAACATTGAAGCGCTCTTTCTCCCCTGATTGTTTTCTATCCATTGTCTTTGACAGCTCTGACTTCATAGAGCCAGAGAAGGGTGAGATGGATGGAGAATAGGTGGAAAGGTGTATTTAAATGTTTGGTTACAACATGATGCATCGAGCACCTGAAGGTTGTCGGCACAGAATGACTGTTCAGAGTCCCTTTTAAAGAGAATTCACTAGTTGTCATCTAAACTGAGCGCAGAATAAGAGACAGACCCCGATTTCAGCTGTTTGTCACTTACTGAGCTGCTTGCTGTAGTTTCAATAATCTTCAGATTTTTTTTCACTCTAGAACAAATCCGCTCCCTATACATATGAGCTCTGTATAACCATGTCACCATCCCTAATTGGCAGCTTTCTGCTTATGCATAGTGTAAAATCAGGGTTGTTGGCACGGTTATACAGAGCTCAAAATTCAGAGTTTTATCCAAATTAGAACAAGCAGCCCAGTAAGCGATACATTCTCGAAATCTGGGTCTCTATGCTTCTGAGTGGGTAGCAAAAATCTGGTGAATGGTTCACTCTGAGGCTGGTTTCACATTGTGATTTAGTTAAATCCAATGCTGTCCGAAGAAAATCGGACAGCATCGGATCCGAATTAGCCCCCATGTTCTCCAATGGGGATCGGATCAGGATTGGCATAATTGCCATCCGATTTGCCTCAGATCCGATTCTGTCAATTTTTGCTCCTGCAAAAAAAAAAAATATTCAGCCTGCTGCGATTTTTGGCTCCTGAAAAAAAATCGGACAGAATCTGAGGCAAATCAGATGGCAATTATGCCAAATCCGATCTGATGCCTTTAACATGGGGCCTATGGAGCAGGGTCCGAGGAAACATCTGATGTCTTGTCGGACCCAATTTTAGTGTACTGAGCTCAGTACATGCTCAGTACACTAACACTATTGTGTGCCGCCTAATTTCACTTCTGCAATGCATATACATACATTGCGGAAGTGAAATATAACTAAAATCAAGTGTTTAAAATAAAAAAAAATCTTTATTCTCACATGCCAGCGCTCCCCCAGCGTCTCCATCAGCACCCGCTTGGTAACAGGACCTGGGATGATGTCACAACCCGATCAGCTGATCGGGCTACATGAGCGATTACCGCGGTAACGGCTAATGCGACACGATGACGCGTCTGACATAATCACAGGTCCTGTAAAACTGATTGGGAGCTCTATGGACACGCTGGGGGGAGTGCTGGCAGGTGAGAATAAAGATTATTTTTTTTTTTTTTTTTGTTGGAATGACAGGAGGAGTGGGGAGAAGAGGGGAGGAGACAGCAGGGGACAACAGGGGAACAACGAGATGGCAGGAGGCAGAGAGTAGGGGGAGCGAGGTGACAGGAGACCAAACTGGTCCTGCAAAATGTCGGAATCAGATGCCTATTTGGCGTCCAATTGCAGGGATCAGTTTGGATCTGATGCTGTCCGATTTTCATCGGACAGCATTGGATTTAACGAAATTGCAATGTGAAACCGTCCTGAGACTTGAATGGAAATCGATACAAAGTCTTGTCATTTTATGCATTACTGCCATAAACGTAGTAATGAAAGCAGTGTCATTTGTCTAGTGGCATGCAGTGCGGTTAGTCCCAGCTTTGCAATGGGAGCTGTGGTAGGCTGCTTTCACTGCATTCTCCCACACTAACCTCCCCGAACCCCCACCCCCAGGAAATTTTTCTACTAGATCTGGGTACAAATGACATGTCTCAAGGGGGTGTGTCGTTTAGAACTGTGTTTTGGGCATGTGCAAACCAATAACCCGGATCCGGAGTGCGCCACATCTGGGTTAGATAGGAATACAGTTTAATTCAACCCGGAGTGCCCTTCATCCGGTTCCCTTTTTTTTTTTTTTTTGTCAGACCAAAATCGCAACAAAATGCTCTTTTGGTCTCAGTGCAAGAAACGGTGATACCCGGATCAGGGCAAATGGGAAGAACTGGATGCACCCGCGGGGCTGGAAACTGATGCGAGTGCATCTAGTTTAAGCCAGATTCACACTGATGCCAAAAAACACCAGTGTGAAAGCAGCTGTAATGTTGTGTCCACCACTGGTTATTATAATTGCATTCTGTTTAAGCTGATGTTTCTAATATTCAAACTTAATATTTGTCGTTTGTGGGTTCAATGTTACTAACACTTTTGTAATTTCTACATTTTAGATGGAAAAAATGGCAGTAGCTCCAAGCCACGTTATAGCCGCAAACGTGAAAATTCTTGCCCCAAAAATGAGAGCTTTGCCAGTCAGACCCGCCGCCCCGGTCCACAGAAAAGCAAGACTTTTAACAAGGTTCCCCCTCAAAGAGGAGGATCAAAACAATACACATATGGAAGAAGAGAAGAGGTGAGCAGCAGGATGACTAGGTTTTATGTATAGAGTTGTCAAATGGGTTAATTAGGTTCTTTAAAACTGACGGCCTATTCCAATAATCTGTTTGGGTACATGGGTTAGCATCTCCTCTGATCACTCGTTTTCAGTTTGGCCAGCACGATGTGCCCTTTGTTTAGCAGTTACCACTATGTGGTGTTCTAAGGAGAGGGGGTGGTGGTGCATATTTTGTCCCATTTTAAAGAGGAGTTGCCAATTCAGGTTTTTGCTCTTATTTTATTACCTCTGCTGTTTCAAATTTTTTTTATTTATTTTTTTTTTATTCCTAGATATGGTTCTAGATATATGGGACTTTTTATTTAGTGTTCACTTTTATGGTCTTGATGAAGAGGTAAATTCTGTGTGGTCATCTCTTTAGGGAAATTATGCAGTCGCCCAATGAGCCATGCTCCCTTTTAACCCCTTAATGACCAGTGGCTGCTATACATATCATGAGTTTGAACTGTCACTGCATGCAAGACCCCCTTCACGCTGCATGATTTCACTGATCAGTATCAATCAGTCTTTGTGTGCCAAAACCAGGAGTGAAGCTTGCAGAGAAAAACTAGAATTAAGGCTGCCTTCACATTTGCGTTTGTGTCTGCATGCTGATGGCATGCAGACACAAACGCAGTGAAAAGCAGGGTCATTTTGATGTGTCCGCAGCGGAGAATGTCCGCCTGCGGACACATCACTGTGGAGCCCGGGCAGCCAATCGGCGGTGTCCGGGGGCGGGCCAGAGGTGGAGATCAGCGGCGGAGATCTCCTCCTCCCGGCCGCCGGTAAGCTCCGGGACGTGTCAGCGGGGTTAAACAGCTGATCTGACAGCTGTTAATCTCCCGCGCCGACACCGCTAGGAGATTACTGGCGGCGGGGAGGAGATCATCAGAGGCTCAGCTGATCTCCTGGTGGCCGTCGGTGATCTCCTGTGACATCCCGGCGGCCACCGGGAGAAATTTCAATGTGTCCGCAGCGTTCTCCTGCGCTGTCAAGCGCCGAACACTGCGGACCCATTGACGCCAATGCATTCCTGGGGAAGCTTGCTGATTTTCCAAGGTCCCCGAGCGCACAAAAAATGCAACATGCTGCGTCCCGGGTGTGGACAGGGGACCCTGGAGGGAGCAGATATCTTCCGCACCCGAACGCAGCAAACGCTGCCAAACGCAGGCACTATGCGTTCCTATGTTAAACATAGGAACGCAGTGCGCATGCGCTTGACTGCGTATGGGAACCCCATGGTGACCTTGATCAAAGTCGAGGCAAACCCAGGATTGCCCAGCAATCCTCCCCAGACCCCACAGTTGAGACTCTGGGTCGCAGTGATGGCACCACATTTCCCCATCCTACCTCAGGGGACAGAAGACAACAAGCTACCCTCTCCATTTCTCCCCATACAGGGCTTTTATTTTGGGTCGAGGCTCCAGGTATGATATAGCTCCTATATATATCACATGCCCCCTCACTAGACACAGTGCACCTCACTAAGCTCCATTACACCACTGGCCTGAGTGGACCAAATGCCTTACAGGGATTCCCCCCTCCCCCCCCCAGCTCCCAGCAGAACCTAACATACCACTACTAGCGGGTCCGGCGGCACTTCCGTGCCGGCCTCCTCATGGTTTTGGGGCCGCAATTCTACTCTAGGCCCTGGCTCCAGCCTAGCACGGAACATCACCGCCCATACCTGCCCACCCCTGCTTGACGTCAACAAGGCTGGAACAAGCCTTCGGCTGGATCTTCAAGGGGGCGGAACGGCCTTCTTGGTGCCTCTTTCACCGCAAGATCTCCCTGCGCGCGCCCTTTTCATCAGGCCCGCCCCTCCTCTCCGACTCCTTCACTCCAGCGGCCGCCATTTCTGCACTGCTCATCACCAGCTCCGGCAATCGCGGACAGCGGGACACAGGATCGCTGGGAGCTCCCTCTGGTGTGGGCACACAAGGTGGTAAGGAGCTCAGCAGCGTTCTCCTGCTCCAGCTCTTTTGTTATCCTCCCTCTATACTCACAAATCCCAGAGTAGGGAGCAGTACAGGAGCAAATATATTACAAAGTTGTTATACACCATGTCGGGCTTAAGAACCAAGAAGGCTACTAAAGCCTTTACCTCTTACTATGTATCCTGTTTAACATGCAGGGCTGCTCTACCCAGTGGATATACTACCCCCACACTGCCAGGATTGTAGTAGCACGCTGCCAGAGCCCGCCAATGATACAACTCCCAGTGCCCAGAGTGCGCCTGAGTGGGCAATTTTACTGTCCCAGTCAATGGAAAAACTTCCCTCCACACTGATCCAGACTCTGCAGATTTGTCCCACGCCCTGCCCCTCAGGTCACTCTGCACTGCAGGGAGACACCACGGAACATGAAGGCTCGCCACCAACGTCCACACAAATATTTTGCAGATCACCCTGAATCCCAGGAGGTCCTCCAGAATCGCAGATTCCACCCAGACAGATTCGGAAACCGCAAGGCGATAGAAACCCACTATCCCCCCCCCTTTTTTTTAAATACCTGTGTTGACCCAGGATTAGGCAGACTCCACAGGTAGACCTTTCCCCCCTCATGTAGCCTCATGGACTCTTCTTTCTCTCCCTGACAGCTCCTCCATTAAAGACGCATCACAGTCAGGTGGAGCAAATGGCACGCTCTGTCTTCGAGGCGACAGGAGCATCATGATCTCCCTCCTTCGCCTCAGTTTGGATAGCCAAGGCTATTATATCTTGGGTAGGTAATCTACATACTGTCCTGCGCAATTGGAGCCCTGACCCAGAGCCGATGGCTCTAGTGGCACAAATTTCAGTAGCCGGGGTTATGATTAAGAGGTAGTTTACACCTCAAAACGTGTAAACCAGTGCCCGGTCACCCCACCATATGCCTGAAATGTTTTGCCTTGTTTCCCTGTGCTTTTAAAAAATTTCTGGCACCGCGAGTGGACAGCAGATTCGACCTCTAAGAAATACATGACGAGTCGTCCTGATCTTGGTGGCCGTCTCTTCGGAGAAAAATTGGATAAACTAATTTCTGAAGCCACAGGAGGAAAGAGCTCCTCAGTTCCCCAATGCAAACCAAAGCTTCTCTTTGCCCGCCGCCAACAAACACTCTTTCGTTCCTTTCGGAACTTGTTTGGCTGGTAGTCTGCGCAGGGTCGATCAAAAAATCAAATACAAGCTGGCAATCCAAACCTAAGGCATCTAGATCCCATTGGTATTCTTCCTCATGACTTATCACTCCCGGAAGACATCTCGCATGTCTACTTTCCCGCTTACAACAAGTCTGGCTCGCCGTTACAAACAGGTGGGTCAGAGATTGGGTGGGCTGGATAGGACCTCTATCGTAAACGGAAGGCACCAATCAGTTCTTCTAGTCCATTCCACCAAGACCCCCATCAAAGGCTCGCGCCTCTTATCAGGCTGTCGACTCTCTACTACAAGCAGGAGTCATCATTCCTGTTCCCCAAGACTAACGTTTCCAGGGTTTCTACTCAAACCTTTGTAGTTCCCAAAAAGGGAGGCTCAGTCTGACCTATTCTGGACTTAAAACATCTAAACAAGTTTGTTCGGGTTTGTCATTTCCGCATGTAATCTCTCCGCTCAATCATCTCCTCATGGAAGGAGAGTTTTTCGCCTCCATAGATATTTGAGGTGCGTACCTACACATCTCTATCTCAGACACCAGATTCCTGCGCTTTGTAATTCATGACTATCACTTTCAGTTTGTGGCCCTGCCCTTCGGACTCGCCACAGCCCCCAGAGTATTCACCAAGGTTATGGCGGCTGTCGTGACCATTCTCCATTCACGAGGAGTAGTCGTTCTTCCATACCTGGAAGACCTACTCATCAAAGCTTCTTCCTTCAGAGACTGCGAAGAGAGCGTGCACATTACGGTGGACACCCTAGTTCGCCTGGGCTGGTTCGTCAATCTGCCCAAATCCTCTCCAGTTCTAAGCCAACAATTCACCTTCCTAGGGATGCTTTTCAACAACTCCCGCAGGTTGGTGCTTCTCCCTCAGGACAGGGCACGCGCCCTATGTCTAGGAGTCCCTCCTTTGTCCATCACCTCACTCCCTCCGTTTCGAGAGGAGTGCCCTAGGCAGTACGGTCGCGTCAAATGGAACCAGTCCCCTTTGCCCAACTACACCTCAGGCCTCTCCAACTAGCTCTTCTCACAGTAGGGACAGGAGTCCTCTTACTCTGGACAGGACATTCCATCTGACGGCTGCCACCAAACGTTCCCTTCGTTGGTGGCTGCGCTCGTCCTCCCTCTCATAGGAGAGATCCTTCCTCCCAGCTCGCTGGGAGGTGCTGACCACCGATGCAAGTCTACTAGGCTGGGGAGCGGTGTACAGTCACCACATAGCCCAGGGAAGATGGTCTTCCTCAGATTTCATCCTGCCCATCAACCTTCTGGAGATTCGTGCCATCTTTTTAACACTACGATCCTTTCCTCGGTTGCTAGCGGGTCGCCACATCCGGATACAGTCAGACAATGCCACGGCAGTAGCATACATCAACCATCAAGGAGGGACCTGCAGCATACAAGCTATGCGCATGGTGGAACCCATTCTCCGTTGGGCCGAATCAACCCGGTCGGTTCTCTCAGCAGTGCACATCCCAGGGGGTTGACAATTGGGCGGCAGACTTCCTCAGCTGTCATGGCATTGCATCGGGGGAGTGGACCCTACACCCGAAGGTATTTCAGCAGATATGCAACTAGTGGGGAACTCCGGACGTAGATCTCATGGCGTCACGTCTCAACGCCCAAGTACCCAATTTCATGGCTCGGTCTCACGACCCACAATCTCTGGGAGCGGATGCCCTAGTTCAATCCTGGACGCAATTTCGTCTCCCTTACATCATTCCCCCTCTGCCTCTCATACCGAGAGTAGTGCGAAAGATCAGAAGGCGTCCCAGTCATCGTTGCCCCCTGATTGGCCCAGGCGCACCTAGTATGCTGACCTAGTCCAGCTCGCCACAGACGTTCCCTGGCGTCTTCCAGACCTTCTCTCTTGGGGTCCAATTTACCACCTGAATTTGATGGCGTGGCCCTTGAAACCTGGGTTTTGACTCGGGCTGGATTTTCCTCGGAAGTAATCAAGACCATAATTTGCATGAGAACCCGCTTCCGCTCGTATTTATTACCGCACATGGAAGACATTCTTTGCATGGTGCAGTTCTCTGAACCAGCCACCAACTCCTTTTCGTTACCGACCATCTTGGTCTTCCTTCAGTCTGGTCTAGATGCTGGCCTCTCCCTAGACTCCATCCAAGGACAAATTTCTGCACTCTGTCCTGTTCCAACACCGCCTCACGGCTAAACCTCAGGTGAAGACCTTTATCCAAGGGGTCTCCCACCTAGTCAACCCCCCCCCCCCTTACAAAAGACCGTTGGGGTACCATCACACCAGGTAACATCGCTGGCGATTTCGTATTCCACACCCCTGCGTCGCCTATCGTCGGCATAATCGGTGGCGAGTCGCCCCTTGTAAAGTGGCGATTTTGCGCCGAAAAATTGGCTGAAAGTGGTCGCCTGGTTTCAGAGCACTGCTGTGAAACCAGGCATCCACTCAGGTGATGTGTATGCATTGCCCCGTGTGTCATCGCGATCGGCGACGTTACAGGCGATGGGAGCCATAGGCTCCCACATTACAGGATTCCTGCAGGGGTTTCTAGACACCCCTAACAGCGACGTCGCCTGAAACGTCGCCAAAGCGTTGTCTGAAGTATCGCCGCGTGCCAAAAAAACGTGCGCGCTCATGTGCGTCACCTGCGATATCTCCGGCGATGTCACCTGGCGTGACTGTACCCTCAAGGTACCTTTACACACAGAAATATATTACTTGCAATTCGCTGGTTGCAGTGAAATCATGGACACATAGTTCCACTTGTACACTGCCACAAAATGTAACAATGTGTCCATGATTTCACTGCAACCAGTGAATTGCAAGCAATATATGTGTCAAGGTACCCTTAGAGGCATAGGACCTCAACCTGGTCTTGAAACCACCCTTTGACCCACTTGGACATTTCTCTGCCTTCTTTCTCAGAAGGTTGTGCTTTTAGTGGCAATTGCCTCTATCCGTTGAGTCTGAGGTTGCAGCGCTCTCCTGCAAGGCACCTTTTCTGGTTTTCCACCAGGACAAGGTGGTCCTTCGACCAGTGCCGTCGTTCCTTCCGAAGGTGGTCTCCTCATTCCACCTAAACTAAGATCTCTCTCATCCTTTTGTCCGGCATCGGTGCATTGTCGAAGGCTCTGCACACACTGGATCTAGTTCGAGCACTTCGTATCTGTGTCCAGAACGGCACCCTTCAGTAGGTCTGACTCTCTCTTCATCCTCCCGGAAGGTCACCGTAAGGGCATGCCAGCATCCAAGGCCACTCTGGCCAGATGGATCAGAACCACTATTCAAGAAGCTTATCAGTTGCGAAAATTGCCATTCCATTGGGCATAAGGGTGCACTCTACTCGTGCGGTGGGGGCATCCTGGGCCATTCGACACCAGGCAGCTGCACAACAGTTGTGCATGGAAGCCACCTGGTCCAGCCTTCACATGTTTGTAAAGCTTCACAGTGTTCATACACAATCTTCGGCCGATGCGAGTCTGGGTAGACATCCTCCAGGCGGCAGTAGCTAACCTGTATGGTGCATGTCTTATAAGAGACTATAACATTACTCTTTTCCCACCCAGGGACTGCTTTAGGACGTCCCACAGTCCTGTGTCCCAACGAGGCAAAGGAGAAAAGGAGTTTTTTTTTTTTTGTTTTTTTTTTTGTGTGTACTCACCGTAAAATCCTTTTCTCTTAGCCTCTAATTGGGGGACACAACACCCTCCCTATTGCCTGTGTCGGGCCTTTCTAGTATTCTTTATTGTTCTTTGAGTTTAATATGGTTGCCTTTTCAATAGGCTTATGTTTTATTGTTTACTTCTCCTACTGCTTTAAGCATGAAACTGCTGAAGCAAGGCCTGTCACAGGGGTGTATACTGCAGAGGAGGAGCCACTTTTTTTTTTTTATTTTGGTCTATATTCCACAGCACTTTACAATTAAGATTTACCTTAGCCTCTATAACGCCAGGTTCAGTTCCCAGGCATACAGCATATGATATATTCCATTCTGAAAACTTACACTATTCTTAACAGGTAGCAGAAACCCAACGGGCAGAGTTTAGCCCAGCACAGTATTCAGGACCTAAGAAAATCAGTTTGAACCACTTGTTGAACTTTACATATGAACCACGTGGTCATCCTGGAGCACATGGACACGGAAACTGGGGCAGAAGAAACAAGTGGAGCCACAAGCCGTTTAACAAGGAGTTGTTTCTACAAGCCAAGTAAGTTCTGACTTCTAATCAAAGGGTTTCTCATGTTGATTAAAATAAAATGTGTAACTTCTGGCTGTGCGCACATACCTGCTGCTGTGTGTGTTATGTCATTAGGGTCTCTCGCCTACCAGTGTGGAAGTGGGTGTTGCTGGAGAACTACTTTAAGTAGTATAACGATCACTTGTATAATTTGGGATCCTCTTCTCTTGGCTATGATTTTAGTATTTCCATCAAGGGATGTTGCCTTCATTTTAATGAAAATCTGTGTAATTGTGATCACGTGGGTCCTCCGCTCGGCCGGCATGATCACAGGTAAAGTAGCTGTTCAACCCCCCCTTCCCCCAGGGCTGTATGCTTGTCATTTTTGGGGCATACTAAAAGGAGAAAACAAGTGATGAGCACAGGATCGAACTTGATTGGTGGAGGTCTGATTTCTGTTGCTCAAACAGTCTGCTAAAACAGGGAATTATTTTCCGTCAAATTTTATTCCCATTAGAATATAGAGCAGCAGATCTGATGTACGACTGCTGTGCCATTCATTCTCTATGGGGCTGCTGGAGAAGGTTGAATACATTGCTCAGACGTCTCATAAGGAATTAATAATGGAGCAGTGATACACTATGCACACCACCACTCCTGCCTAAGGCTGCTTTCATATCTGCGTTTTTGCAAATCCAGCAGAAATCCGCCATTTTTGCAAAAACCAGATGCGGCACTCATGCACCAAGGTTTGCGCTTGTTCTAATGCATTGTAGATGGACCCCCGGACATGTGCGGAGACTTAATTTTGACAGTTATCTGGCACTTAAATTGCGGGGAAATTGTAAGGCTGCTCTCACAACTGCGGTGTTTGCAAATACGGTAGATCAGGTAAACTTGGAACTTTTGAACTTCAGGTTTGCCTGATCTGCCGTTTTGCAAAAACCAGATGCGGCACCCTTGTGGCCAGGGGCGGACTGGCCCAGGTGGCAGGGGGGCAAGTGCCCCCTGGGCTGGTGGTATAGCTCCCACCTAGGGCCGGCCACCCACAAACGGGCCGCCCCGGACCTCATCTAAGGGCTGGCGGCTCGGGGATGGGTTGCCGAAAATTTCCGACATTGCAGGATAACTGTCAAAAATGCAAGTCTCCGCACATGTCCGCAGGTCCGTCTATAATGCATTAGCACAAGAGCAAACTTCGCATAAGTGGCGCACAAGGCTGCTGCATCTGGTTTTTGCAAAAGAGTAATGGCTGACTTCTGTCGGATTTGCAAAAACGCAGATGTAAAAGCGCCCTAAGTCAACGCACATGTCTGGCAGTCCATCCACAATGCATTAGCACAAGCGCAACCTTGGTCCACATGTGGGGCGCATCTGCTTTTTGCAAAAAAGTGGAATTCCACCGGATTTGCAAAACAGCAGATCAGGCACACCTGAAGTTCAAAGTTGAAGTTTGCCTGATCTGCTGGATTTGCAAATACCACAGCATGTGAAAGCCACCTAAGGGCGCGTTCACACACTGTGTATTTGCTGCATGTTTTTACGCGAGTGCTGTTGCAGTTTTCTCTATCGCCTCATTAGGAGACACGGGACCATGGAGTTATGCTTCTTATCCCTAGGAGGTGACTCTAAGCAAATGTGAAGGCAGCTAGCTCTTCCTCTGCAGCATACACCCCCTGGCTGGGCCAGGACACACCCCAGTTTTAAGAAATTGTAGAGATGATCCAGTGGCACGCTTCATAATCCTTTTATTGTACAATCCTAAAATATCACAGCGCACAGGGGGTGCCGCTGGACGCGTTTTGGAGGAACTAGCCTCCTTAATCAGCAACATTCAAAATGAAAATGCAGACATATATACAATTAAAAAAAAATGAATGAACTCCTGTGCACAGACGATGCCAATCAGTGAAGGATCTTAACTATTTGCTTGCCTGACCCAGAGAATGACCCAGTATAGGCACATAAAAATACAATTTTATTTCTTATAAAGTGATGTTATACTCAAGATTCTTTCTACAAGAAGCTGCAATATGGATGGTAAAAGGAGAGAGAAATTTTCCTTTTTTCCTATATGGCTGTATTTTAATGACAATATGGCCCAACAACCCCATTAAAGGGAATATGGCCAAAGATCTATTATTATGTACTTAATATTTACTGCATATTACAATTATAAAGATTATTAATTTCAAGATTAATATTCTATTAGTGTGAATATTAGTTATACCTTTATTCATCTGATATGAATATTTATAATTTATATTTTTGATATTATTAATTTACTATGGCTGGCAGGTGCTAATCCCCAAGTACATCTTGTGTATGTGTATGTGTATGTATATATATATATATATATTTTTTTTTTTTTGGCTCAAACATTTCAGAATATTATGTTGGAGGTTGTACAGTACAGCAACACTTGTATTGTGCTATGGGTTATATCATATAATTTTATGAGTTTTTGATAGTAAATATGACATATTGTGAGCCCCGATGGGGAGAGTGAACCCTGGAAATCGGGAATCAAACATTAAAAAAAAACAAAAAATGCTGAGAAATTTGCCTATATATAACATATATGACAAATAAAAATAAAACACAAGACACCATATGCTACTTGTAGAGTATGTATGTAATATATATATAATATATATTACATACATACTCTACAAGTAGCATATGGTGTCTTGTGTTTTGTTTGAGCCAAAAAAAAAAATATTTTTAATCTCTCTCCCCATGCAGACTCTCACAAATGAGTTGCCGTTTGTGTCATAGTCAACTAAGTGCCTAAGTTATGATTGGTATATCTAAAGAGCCAGAGTATGTCTGGGCTATCCAGACATTTTCGAGATCATCACTCAGGAGATTTGTCCAAATTAATTGTTAATGGTATTGAGAGAGTGGTACGTCCTTACCGTGGAGGGAATTGGGAACGTTGATTGCATAATCGTGAATTATACTGGATAATGCAATTGGACGTTCGTTACCCTAATGGATTGAATTATAGAAGTGATAGCTTCTACTTCTATTGACTTCTATTAACTGTCTCTTTAGATATACCAATCATAACTTAGGCACTTCAGTTGCCGTTTGTGTCATAGTCAACTATTTGTGAGTCTGCATGGGGAGAGCGATTTAAAATTTTTTTATTTTTTTTTTTGGATCAAACATTTCAGAGTATATTAATATGTTGGAGGTAGCACAATACAAGTGTTGCTGTACTGTACAATGGCTTATATCATATAATTTTATGAGTTGTTGATGGCAAATATGACATATTGCGAGCCCCTATGGGGAGAGTGAAATCTTGGATATATATTTTATTTTTTTAAAGGATTAAACATTTCAGAGTGTTAATATATTGGAGGCTGTACAGTATTTGCATTGTGCTATGGGCTATATCATGTAATTTTTTTTTAAAGTTTTTTTGTTGATGATAAATATGACATATTGTGAACCCCTATGGGGAGAGTGAACCCTGGAAATCGGGATTCAAACATATTTTTAAAAACAAATGCTGAGAAATTTGCCTTAGAAATATATCGGTTTAATATAGAGCAGTGCAAGTAAAATAAAAAATATAACATATATAAAAAATAAAACAAGACACTGTGTGTGTGTGTGTGTGTGTGTGTGTGTGTGTGTGTGTGTGTCCCCCGCTGGTCTTTTCTCCATGCATTCCAAATTGAATGTAACTTGGCCATTATCACCTGCCAGCCATAGTAAATAATTAATAACATAAATAATTATAAATATTCATATCAGATGAATAAAGGTATAAATAATATTCACACTATTAATTTCAAGGTTAATATTCTATTTACTGTATATTACAATTATAAAGATGCATAATAATAAAGGTACATAATAATAGATCTTTGGCCATATTCCCTTTTAATGGGGTTGTTGGACCATATTGTCATTAAAATAAACCATATAGAAAAAAGGAAAAGAAAATTTCTCTCTCCTTTTACCATCCATATTGCAGCTTCTTGTAGAAAGAATCTTGAGTATAACATCACTTTATAAGAAATAAAATTGTATTTTTGTGTCTATACTGGGTCATTCTCTGGGTCAGGCAAGCAAATGGTTAAGATCCTTCACTGATTGAACTCCTGTGCACAGACGATACCATTCATTCATTTTTTTTAATTGTATATATGTCTGTATTTTCATTTTGAATGTTGCTGATGATTAAAGGGAACCTGTCACCTGGATCTAAGCCCCTACACTATCACTACCTGTCCCTGCACCTTCCTAGCAGCTCCCTATCTATCCCTCTCTGAGCTAAATCCGCCCTATAAAACTGCAGAAAAATAACTTATAACTTACACAAGTCCCTGAGGCTGGGGACTGAGAAGGCGGCGCCAGGCTCCATTCAGCCCCTCCTCCATGCAGCAGCACACACCCCGCTGGGCAGCGTTATTCTTTCTTCATCGCCGCCTCCTCCATTTGGAATCTGTGCTTTACACCTATCATGTTGAGGTGATGCGACCTCGATGTGTCCCCTGACTGAGACACAGCATGTGGGAGATTGTATCTTCTGCTCGGTAGCAGCACACACAGGGTGAGCTGCTACTGGAGCTAAGTGCTGATTGAAATCACTGACCCCCAGGTGTGCAGGTGAATAGGAGATGATATGTGCTGCCCTGGGCTGTGGGGAGGGAGTGGAGTGTGTCAGGACAGCAGCAGGAGCTGCTGTGATTGTATGAGGTTCTACTCGGCTGTGCCCCGGTGTAAGAGGCCAGACTAACCCCCCGACCAGAATATACTCGGGGTTAAAGTGGCCTAGGCCAGATTATACCCCTCCGTATACCACAGCAGCTGTAGATCAGGGCTCCAAGCAACACATGGGGGCCCGAGGCAGCACAAAGTGGCCCCAGGCAGCAGAAAGTGGCCCTACGCAACATACAGGGGCCCCAGGCAGTGCTAGGGCCCCAGGCAGTGCTAGGGCCCCAGGCAGTGCTAGGGGCCCCAGGCAGTGCACAGGGCCCCAGGCAGCACAAAGTGGCCCCAGGCAACATACAGGGGCCCCAGGCAGTACTAGGGTCCCCAGGCTACACACAGGATCCCAGGCTACACACAGGGGCCCCATGCAGCATACAAGGGCCCCAGGCAGTGCACGGGGCCCCAGGCAGTGCACAGGCCCCAGGCAGTGCACAAGGCCCCAGGCAGCACAAAGTGGCCCCAGGCAACATACAGGGGCCCCAGGCAGTACTAGGGTCCCCAGGCTACACACAGGGTCCCAGGCTACATACAGGGGCCCCATGCAGCATACAAGGGCCCCAGGCAGTACAAAGGGGTCCCAGGCAGCGCATGGGGGCCAGAGGCAGCACACAGGGGCCCCAGGCAGCACAAAGTGACCACAGGCAATATACAGGGGCCCCAGGCAGTGGGCCACCCGGGGCCACTTTGTGCTGCCTGGGGCCCCTGTATATTGCCTGTGGTCACTTTGTGCTGCCTGGGGCCCCTGTGTGCTGCCTGGGGCCCTTGTATGCTGCATGGAGCCTTTGTGTGTAGCCTGGGATCCTGTGTGTAGCCTGGGGCCCCTGGTACTGCCAGGGGCCCCTGTATGTTGCCTGGGGCCACTTTGTGCTGCCTGGGGCCCTGTGCACTGCCTGGGGCCCTTGTATGCTGCATGGGGCCCCTGTATGTTGCCTGGGGCCACTTTGTGCTGCCTGGGGCCCTGTGCACTGCCTGGGGCCCTTGTATGCTGGCTGGGGCCCCTGTGTGTAGCCTGGGATCCTGTGTGTAGCCTGGGGCCCCTAGTACTGCCTGGGGCCCCTGTATGTTGCCTGGGGTCACTTTGTGCTGCCTGGGGCCACTTTGTGCTGCCTGGGGCCCTGTGCACTGCCTGGGGCCCCGTGTACTGCCTGGGGCCCTTGTATGCTGGCTGGGGCCCCTGTGTGTAGCCTGGGATCCTGTGTGTAGCCTGGGATCCTGTGTGTAGCCTGGGGCCCCTGTGTGCTGCCTCGGGCCCCCATGCACTGCCTGGGGCCCCTAGCACTGCCTGGGGCCCCTGTATGTTGCGTAGGGCCACTTTCTGCTGCCTGGGGCCACCTTGTGCTGCCTCGGGCCCTCATGCATTGCTTGGGGCCCTGTGCACGGCTTGGGGCCCTGATCTACAGCTGCTGTGGTATACGGAGAGTTATAATCTGGCCTAGGCCTGTTTATACCCTGGGGTATAGTTTGGGCTAGGCCAGAATATACCAAGGGTATATTCTGGCCCAGGGGGGTATATTCTGGGCTAGCCCAGTTTATACCTCGGGTATATTCTGGTCGGGGGTTAGTCTGACCTGTTACATCGGAATCTGGAGGTCTGTGAATACCTGAACTGTGCCATTAAACTGTGTGCTGTGTGAGTAAATACCTGAGTCACTGCCTTCTGTTGTGCCGATCTTAACCACTACCTTACAGTGTAAAGCAGGCAGGAGATTCCAAATGGAGGAGGCGGCGATGAAGAAAGAATAACGCCGCCCAGCGGGGGCGTGTGCTGCTGCATGGAGGAGGGGCTGAATGGAGCCTGGCGCCGCCTTCTCAGTCCCCAGCCTCAGGGACTTCTGTAACTTATAAAACTGCAGAAAAATAACTTATAGGGCGGATTTAGCTCAGAGAGGGATAGATAGGGAGCAGCTAGGAAGGTGCATGGACAGGCAGTGATAGTGTAGGGGCTTAGATCCAGGTGACAGGTTCCCTTTAAGGAGGCTAGTTCCTCCGAAACGCATCCAGCGGCACCCCCTGTGCGCTGTGATGATTTTATGATTGCACAATAAAAGGATTATGAAGCGTGCCACTGGATCATATCAACAATTTCTTATGACTATTGAGGTGGACGCCAACCACTAGATCCAGTGAAGGAGCCTTGTGAGTATATTGGCTGCAGGTCTCCCCTCCCCCTTCCTGCAATCAGTAACCCCAGTTGTAGCTTAGTGTCTAGGAGGCAAATCTCTCTTTAATTTTTCTTTTTGTTATGGAATCCTTTCTTTCTCATAAACATGTAGACGGGTGACTGCACCCAACGGGCACAGCTTTCCCAGCCACCACCAGTCAGGAATGTGGAGTGTCTCCTCAATGTACCCCCTCCTGCAACGTTGGATCCTTCAGGACTGCGCATGCTCCTTAGACTTTATGGGCGACTGTTCAAACCCCCCCCCCCCGGGCACCGATTTCCAACACCATCAACCGACGGGCACGTGGAGCGCCGCCTCCCCGTAACCCCTTCTGCACCTAGCGCAGACCCCAGTGACGACTGATGACTGGCTCTCCTGATCCCCCTCAGGGCCCTGAATTGCCTCACTCAGCCTGCACCAGCTTACTGCAGCCCGGATAAACGCAGCTTCAGCCAGGCACCTGCGTCAGCCACTCTGGGCTCCCTAGATTCTCACAAGGTAGACGGGGTTGAGTTTTTCACATGCCAGACCTTTCATATCTCCAGGTGAGACCACTGCAACTCTGCTGACCCCCATCCAGATGTCACCTCTCTGGTACCAGGCGGAGGGCTCCCCCCCCCCCCCCCCCCCCCACTTGGGTCCCCATAAACTCCACGGCTACTTTCCGTGTCATCCCAGGGCCACATCCCGTGTCCTCAGACCGAGGGTGGCCTCTGTTTTTTGAGGCCCCCCCCCACTCTACACAGATGGCCACCATGCCTCCGGCCCCCTCTGTAACCGCAGTTACTGCGGTCACAATAACAGCGTAGGGCGCGTTTTTTTTTCGGGCCTTCCGGTAATCTCTGCCCCTGGCCTGCCCACCTTCTGATGCAGGGCCATCGGGAGGGCAGTGACCACGCCCCCCCCCCCCCCCCCCTTGACTGCACAAACTGCGCCACCCACCTGCCCCGCCACGCCCACAGAAATGCGTGGCCTGCTCTTGTGGTTTCCCCATCCCCCCCACCCCCCCTCTGTTCCCTCTGAGAGCTGCTCTGTTCTCTGAGCTGCGGACCTCACTCTCTGGGCATCACATCTGACGAGAGGCACAAGCGACCACCGTCCTTGGGGCACAGCACAATCTGCTGTAACACCTGCCGTATTGGGGACACTGGACCATCGGTTGCATCCTCCTGGTATGGCAGATGACCATACCGCTGCACAGGCCCGCACACACTAGTGCATTATTGTTAATACCCGCAGTTACTCTTATCTGCTCCTCTGCATGACTTCACTGACCTCCCTGCAGACCCTCCTGCAACCTGCATCCCTCCTCTACGTCCTCTAAGAAATCTAAACCTCACACTGTTTATTACTCTTCCTGTGTCACCTGCCACGCTGAGCGCCCCCATAGCCATACCTCTCCTCATTGTCAGGCCTGTACTCCCGTAGATGCCCAGGAGCCTGCCGCCGAGAGTCCGCCGGACTGGGCATCATTTGACAGTTTTTGGAAAAGCTGTCGCAGAACCTGGTCCAGGCCATGCACTAACCGTCCCCCGAGCAACATTGATTGTCAGGACAGCGTACACACAGTCGACCCCTCTGGATGGCCCATCAGACAACAGCAGAGCACGCACCACATCTGTAGCAGAGACCAGAAAAAGGCCTCAAACGTGTCACCTGTTTCCTCACAAGGCTCTCATACTTCACCATATGGCTATGGTATAGTCTGGCTCAACCACTCATGGGTGCTCAAGGGAAAAACTTTTTTTAACCTGTAGGAGCTATCCCTGGCACACACCCCGGCCTCCACACACTTAGACTCACTGGACAGAGCCCAAATGGAAAAAAGGATGGAGTCGCATGCCAAGCAACTAGATTATGATGTGTGCCTCGTACCGAGATAGCTAAACTCTAAGCAGATACCAGCTATATAAAGCACCAAACGGATTAGCAGAATTGCCTGACATCAGGGTAACATGTACCCCATAACCTTGATTTCGCCCAAGGGCTCCATAAGAAGATCCATTCTTGATGGAAGGCTCATGTGAGCCGACACGTTGAATGAATGTCTTCACCTAAATACTGCAGATAAAAACCTCAAAGAAAATACTCATTCTTATTTCTTGAAAGTGTGCCAGGGATAGCTCCTACAGCTCATACTTCACAACTCCCAATCAAGACCTCCTTGCTACTCTGGCTGCGTTGCCCCAAGACTGACTGTGAGCCTGATCTGGACGACTCCCTCGTGGTAGATGTTCTGAGGATCAAGCATCAATTGACACCCTAATGGCTGCAATCCATCGCACGCTAGGGGTCCACGACATACCGCCTGCGTCTCCGGACCATGCAGTGTCATTTAAATGGGCCAAGCAGCCGCATGAATTCTTTGGGGACCACCCGGAACTCCAGGCAATCGTTTCTAAACAGAGAGAAAAGTCTGATAAACGCTTCACTGGTCATAAGCCCATTGAGGCACGCTACTTCTTTGCCTTGACACTTCCCAAAGACTGGGCAGACTCGCCCTATGTTGATGTTTTGGAGGCTTCTACCCCAACCTTTGTGGTTCCCACAAAGGACGGGTCAGTGCACCCAATCTTGGACCTCAAGCACCTAAACAAGTAGACCCCCCATCCCCCCCCCCCCCCCCCCCCCCCCCCCCCCGGGCAGGCAAGCTCTGCTCTGGTGCCAGCCTCCCTATCCAAGGGATGGTCCTTTCTTCCGGTGGATTGGTTGATACTCACTACCAACACCAGCCTACTCTGCACTCAGCTGGGGGACAGTACACTGACCTCATACGGCCCAGGGCCGTTGTTCCAAATGAGAATCGACCTAGCTGATCAACCTGTTGGAGATCAGAGCAATAACATTGGCCCTCAAATCGTTCCACAACCTTCTAACGGGCCACCACATCTGTATCTGGTCTGACAACGTGACAAGGGTGGCTTATATCAATCGCCAGGGTGGCACTTACAGCAAGGCAGTGCTACTCGAAGTAGAACACCTTCTCCATTGTGCCACATCAACTATCTCGGTCATCACAGCGGTTCACATCTCAGAGGTGGAGAATTGGGAGGCAGACTTTCTAAGTCGCCAAAGTCTCGCCGCCAGGGAATGTTCGCTCCATCCCGACGTGTTCCACTAGATTTGCCGTCGCTGGGGGACTCCGGACGTGGATCTCATGGCATTTTGGATGAATACGAAAGTCCCCACATTCATCGCCCGATCTCGCGACCCAATGGCCATTGAAGCAGATGTACTAGTCTGTCCCTGGTGCCGTTTTGCCTACCTTACATTTTTCCTCTTTTTTTTTTTTTTTTTTTTCTTGCTACCGAAAGTGCTCAGGAAAATCAAGTCCGGGGGGGGGGGTGCCTGTCATACACATAGCCCCCAGACTGGCCCAGGCGCGCCTGGTACACCGACATGGTACATCTTGTTGCACACGTCCCCTGGCGGCTCCCAGATCGGCCAGACCCCCGGATGCAGGGCCCCGTCACCACCAGAATTCCAGGGGCCCTCAATTTGACAGCGTAGCTGTTGAAACCTGGGTTTTAACTCACGCAGGTTTCTCCCCTGACGTCATCCGTACCATGATCCAAGCACGCAAACCGGCTGCAGCTCGCATCTACCACCGTACATGGAAGCTTTTCTTCTCGTGGTGCAAAGACGGGGATTATTCTCCATTCCCTCTCTCTATCCCCACAGTTCTAAGTTTTCTCCAGTCCGGCCTGCAATCGGGTCTAGTTTTAAGCTCTCTGAAAGGTCAGATATCTGCCCTTTCAGTACTTTACCAATGCCGGCTAGCGATGAAGTCCCAAGTCAGAACCTTCCTCCAGGGAGTTTTGCGCTTAACCCCTCCTTACTGGAGTCCTCTAGACTCATGGGATCTCAATCTGGTCTTGACCGTGCTCTAAAAACAGCCTTTTGAGCCTCGAGAGGTTGCTCTACCTCTTATCCTTGAAAGTCATTTGGCGGCACTTTCATTACTGAGCCGTTTCTCTCCTTCCACCAAGATAAGGTGGTACTGCGCTCAGTTCCCACTTTAATCCCTAAGGTGGACTCTTTTTCCACCTTAACGAGGAAATCGTCCTGCTGTCCTTCTGCCCAGCCTCTGTACACTGGGTGGAAAAGGCGCTGCATATCGTTGACCTAGTCAGGGCCCTTAGGTACTACATTTCCATAACGGCTCTCTTCATGAAGACTGACGCTTTGTTCATCTCCCGGAGGGTCCTCGAAGGGCAGGCGGCTTAGAAGGCTACTCTGGCTCGTTGGATAGGCTTCCTGGATGGTGAAGCGTATCCCAAACGCCTTGTATGATGCATAAAACAGCTGTGAATGGTATGGGTTCTGTCGTGGGAATCTTGACTGCTGCCACCCCAGTTCGCATCCCCTTTTTTTTTTCTTTTTTTGTATATATTCACATTTGCTCTGTTGACTCTACTAATCTAGCTAAATGAATTCCTGATTTTGTTTTATAGCTGCCAGTTTGTGGTGTCAGATGATCAAGATTACAGTGTACATTTCGTTGATCCAGACACGCTTGTCAGCTGGGATCTGGTGGAGCAAGTGGTAAGTAGTACTATGTATGATTATGTATTTTATCTACTAAAAGAAACCTGATCTGACATCTCTCCTAACATGTCCTAAATTGTATGTGTATTTAGTAAACTGAAATTCTAGACCAAGTTTAGTTGTTGTGCATTTCCTTTGCTGTTCCTCCTGGAAATATATGAATTGATGGAGATGGGGTGTCTGTCTGTATACACTTACACTATCCAACGTGTCTCTGTAGTCATAATCTTAAAGAACCTGTCACCCAAAATCACCTTCAGAACCTCTTAATACCTGTCCCTGCAGCCTTACACTAGTATCTAAGCCATCCCTGTGTGACAATATTTTAGGAATATAGGAGAACCATAAAGTAGTTTCCAAACTTACAAAATCCATGAGAGGGGCTTCCTCAAGGCGTCTGATGGGTAGGCAGGTCCCCTGTGCTGCGCTACCCCCGCTTTGCCGCTCTATTACACCCTAATGTGCGTCATTACAGCCTGCAGAGCGCGGGCACGATTAAAATCTCGGGCCCGCAACGTCACTGCTGCGACACGGTCACGTGACGCCGGGTTTGCGTCCCTTCTGGTCGCTGCAGGTCTCACACAGGCAGACTTCAGCATGCAATCTTCGCATGCGCGAAATGCCTGTGTGAGACCTGCGGCGACCGGAAGTGATGCGATCCCCGTGTCACGTCACAGCGGTGACATTGGGGGCGCGAGATTTTAATCTGTGCCTGCGCTCTGCAGACTGTAAGGACGCCCATTAGGGTGTAATAGAGCGGCGACGCAGGGGTAGTGCGGCACAGGGGACCCACCTACCCGTCAGACGCCTTGAGGAACGCCCCTCTGTCATGGATTTTGTAAGTTAAACTACTTTATTATTCTCCTATTACTAAAATATGTAACACAGGGATGGCTTGGATACTAGTGTAAGGCTGCAGGGACAGGTATTAAGAGGTTCTGAAGGTGATTTCCTTGTCGTCGAAATCTGGGAGACCCTGACCTTGGGTGTTATATGCTGCCCCCTGGAGGTCGCACCAAATATAGGAGAGATTTTCTCCTCCTTCTCCCCTGCAGTATATACGCCCCCTGCAGGAATACTGTCAGTTTGTATTTTGGTGTCGTTGGAGGCACATCTCCACACTGAAGCTCCTGCTACAGATGTAGTTTAGGGGACCACCGGGGTCCCTCGGCATGGGCCTTCGGCCCCATATGCCGTGCTCCCTCACCATACCCTTTCAAAGTGCCTCTGGTGAGGTGGAAGCCGACTGAGGGGTCTACAGTTCCCTGTACCCCTGGCCGTTACACAGTCACTGTGTGGCCCCCTGTGACGGAGTTCAACTCCTGGCAGTCACAGGCGATGGATGCAGGCTCCACCTCAGGTACTGAGCTGGCCCCCAATCTTCTCCCCCTCTGGGGATTCAGGTATGTGCTGCGCACATAGGGGCCCCCGCATCCACTGCAGGATCCGGGGATGGACCTGCAGTATTGTCCCTGCATCGGCTCCTGGCCTTGCTAGAAGCCCAGCAGCGATCCCCTCCCTGCCTGTGTTTGCACAGCAGGGGGAAGGGCATAGGGCTCAGGGCATGGGGCTCCTTTTTCCCACATTTGCGGTGTTTTTGCGGGTCTTCAAATTAAGTCCCCGGCTTCGCCGGAGGCCTAGGCCGCGATTCCGCCCCCTGCTTGTCTATCAGCAGCAGGGGGGGCGGGCTTTGCTCACAACAGCCCTAGCATCACAGGGCTGGGCCTCTGGCCTCTCCCCCTCCTGTGTACACTGTATGGGGCCACAGTTCCCGCGTTTTTGCGGGCCCTCCCTTCTCTGACTCCCCCCTCACTCTCTGCGGGGGCCATTTTGGCCTCATTCTCTGCAGATTATTCAGCATACAGCTGCTGCTGGGAGACTCAGACTTGGGATCCGGACTCATACCACTGGATGAGCGGTAAGCCACACCATTGGTGTGGATTCTCCTCTGTGGCATTCCCCTTCTGTTATACTGTCTTTTTGGTAGTTTGTACACAGGATTGGGTCAGACATGTCTTCTTCTAAGAGCAAGGGTAAGTCCCATAAGGCTCCAAAATTGTATGCAACTTGTACAGTGTGCAAAGTCACGTTGCCTGGGCAGAGTGTCAATCCCCTCTGCACGACTTTTGTGAGCAGAATGGGTCCCTGGATCTCCTCGGAACCTGGCCCCAGGTGGATGCCCCTGCCCCCTCTGGGGATCAGGCATCGGCTCCCCCGGTTCTAACACCGGCTCCCCCGGTTCTAACACCGGCTCCCCCGGTTCTAACACCGGCTCCCCCGGTTCTAACACCGGCTCCCCCGGTTCTAACACCGGCTCCCCCGGTTCTAACACCGGCTCCCCCGTTCTAACAACCGGCTCCCCCGGTTCTAACACCGCTCCCCCGGTTCTAACACCGGCTCCCCCGGTTCTAACACCGGCTCCCCCGGTCTAACACCGGCTCCCCGGTTCTAACACCGGCTCCCCCGGTTCTAACACCGGCTCCCCGGTTCTAACACCGGCTCCTCAATGGACTGACGTCTTATCTCAGTCTGTCTGACTCAGCTCGTGACACTGCCAGGGCCACTATGTCGCAATCTGTAGCCTCCATGACTAGGGCCATCATTCAGGCCATTTAACCAGAACCCTGACCAGGATTTGGAGGGTTCCTCCTCGGTTCCGGGTCCGTCTTTCTACTAGGCGTAACAGGCCCACATCGTCTCTTGGGGAGCCCAGCTCCAAAAGACAACGCCAAGACCCTCCCCCCTCGCCGAACAGATCTCAATCTAGGGAGCCTCTGGAGGAGGGTGAGGGAGAGGACTCGTTGTCCTCTAGCTCAGAGGCGGCCTCTGAATCGGTCCTTGAAGGGGACGCTCTGGCTGACAATATTGTCTCCATTATTAATGCCATTCTACACCTCCCTGCTCCTGACACTCAGTCTGAGCAGCGAGCCAAGGTCTTGCTCAGGGATCCTAAGAGACCTGCCAACATCTTCGCGGATCACCCTGACTTTACGGACACGATACAAAAGCCTAGGGCTTGTCCGGCTAAACATTTCCTACCAAGATCCACGGATCCCAAGTATCCGTTTGCCCCAGCAGTACTATCTAGCTGGTCCCAACCTCCTAAGGTGGACCCGGCCGTAGCCAGATTGGCTACCAGAACCACAATTTCCATTGCCGACATCTCGTCTTTAAAAGACCTCGGCAGACCGTCACGTTGAACTTTTAACCAAGTCGATCTATGACTCAGTCGGCGCTGCGTTCCCTCCCGCCTTTGCAGCGGCATGGTCTCTTAAGGCCCTTTCTGCGTTTACAGACGCGGTTCATTCCAGGACCTACGAGAGGGTTCCTGAGGTGTCTCCCCTTCTAGATCAAATGGCTTTGGTATCGAAATATGCTCATAACGCCGTGCTTGACTCAGCCGGTCGTTCAGCAGTGGCGGCCGCCAATTCCCTTGCCATTCGGAGAATTCTCTGGCTCTGCGATTGGAAAGGTGACGCTTCTTCCAAGAAGCATCTTACAGGGATCCCCTGTATCGGGGATCGTCTCTTCAGGGAACGTCTGGACGAACTTATCAAAGACACGACAGGAGGCAAAAGTACTCTTCTGCCCCAATAAAAGGGTGGAAAACCTGCACAGCAAAAGTCTGCCAGGTTCTGTTCCTTTCATTCCCCTGGCTGGTCCTCCAGACAGTCCTCCTCTAACAGGACGTTTCGTTCCGACAAGTCCCAGCCCGCCCGAGGCCAGGGTTCTTCCTGGCGCTCTCGCCAGCAGAAGTCCTCTAGTCAGAAGCCGTCCAAGATGGCCTCTGCATGACTCACACGGATCCAGCTCCGCTCCCAGAGTCGGGGGCAGATTGTCCCACTTTCGGGCCGTTTGGCTTTCCGACCTCCTAGATCAATGGGTGCGAGATATTATCTCTCATGGCTACTTCATAGAACTGAACTCAGTTCCCCCAAGCCGATTCTTCATGACATCTCCCCCTCCCGCCAAGGTCCACGCTTTCCACCAAGCGCTGGAGGTTCTGAAGCGGGAAGGAGTCATCGTCCATGTTCCCAACAGGGAACGGTTTCAGGGATTTTACTCAAATCTCTTCATCGTACCCAAAAAGGACGTGTCCGTCCGCCCTGTGCTGGACCTAAAGCTTCTCAACAAGCATGTCGAAGTGAGGCATTTTCGCATGGAATCTCTACGTTCTGTGATAGCCTCGATGTCTCAAGGGGAGTTCTTGGCATCCATAGACATCAAGGATGCATACCTACACATCCCAATCGCTACAGCTCACCAACGGTTCCTGCGCTTTGCAATTGGGGACGACCATTTCTAGTTCGTGGCTCTCCCCTTCGGCTTGGCCACCGCACCACGAGTATTCACCAAGGTGATGGCCTCCGTAGTCTCCATACTGCACTCGCAGAGTCTGTTGGTCATCCCCTACTTGGACAACCTCCTGGTCAAGGCTCCCTCACATCAGGAATGCCAACAAGCGGTGTCCGCGACTGTCGACGCTCAAGAGGTTCGGCTGGATAGTCAACCTCCCGAAGTCGGTCCTAGTGCCCACCCAGAGTCTGTATCTGGGTATGCTTTTCGACACTCGGACAGCGCTGGTGCGTCTGCCTCACGAGAAGGTCTGCTCTCTCCAAGCGGGTGTTCGCTCCATCCTCCCGCCTCGCTCATTCCCCATCAGGCATCTGATGCAGATCCTGGAAAAGATGGTAGCTTTAATCAAAGCGGTTCCATTTGCACAACTCCATCTGCGTCCCCTTCAGCTGGAGATGCTTAGTGTCTGGGACAAGAATCCGAGGACCTTGGACCACAAGATCTCCCTGTCCCCCGGAACAAGGGACTCTGTCCAGTGGTGGCTGACATCTCCGTCCCTGTCTCAGGGTCGCTCCCTCCTCCCGCCATCTTGGTCGGTGGTCACTACGGACGCCAGTCTCTCCAGATGGGGAGCGGTGTTTCTTCACCACAGGGTCCAGGGTACATGGTCTCCGCTGGAGTCCTCCCTTCCCATCAATATTCTGGAAATCAGGGCGGCGTATCTGGCGCTCCTGGCGTTTCAGCCACTCTTAAGTGGCCGCCAGGTGAGGATCCAATCAGACAACGCGACGGCCGTCGCTTATATCAATCATCAGGGAGGCACTCGCAGCACCCTGGCGATGCTGGAAGTTGAAAAAATCCTGTCCTGGGCGGAGGCCACAGGCTCCGCCATCTCAGCGGTCCACATCCCAGGGTGGACAACTGGGAAGCGGACTATCTCAGCCGTCAGGGTATGGACCCGGGAGAATGATCTCTCAACCCGGCAGTATTCCAAGCCATTTGCAGGCGGTGGGGGACGCGGGATGTCGACTTGATGGCATCTTTCCTCAACAACAAAGTTCCGGTTTTCATAGCCAGGGCTCACGACCACAGGGTGTTGGCGGCGGACGCACTGGTCCAGGATTGGTCTCGGTTCCGCCTGCCATACGTGTTCCCACCTCTGGCCCTGTTACCCCGGGTGCTCCGCAAGATACGGGCGGAATGTCGCCGTGTGATTTTAATTGCACCCAATTGGCCCCGGAGAGCCTGGTTCCCGGAGCTGATCCGCCTCGCCGACTGCGAACCTTGGAGTCTGCCAGATCGTCCAGACCTTCTCTCTCAAGGTCCATTCTTCCGCCACAATTCTGCGGCGCTCAGGTTGACTGCTTGGCCCTTGAATCCTGGGTCCTGACGCAATTGGGTCTTCCCCGGGAAGTTCAGGACACCATGAAACAAGTTCGTAAGCCTGTCTCGCAAAGGATTTATCACCGGACGTGGAGAATTTTTCTCTCCTGGTTTTTTTCTAAGGGCCATTCTCCGTGGCCTTTCTCCTTGCCAACATTACTTTTGTTTCTTCAGTCGGGGCTGGACACTGGTCTTGCCCGAGTTCTCTAAAAGGACAGGTTTCAGCTCTCTCCGTCCTTTATTCCAAAAGGCTGGCTAGGCTCCCACAGGTTCGCACATTTATGCAAGGGGTGGCCCACATTGTCCCTCCTTACAAGCGTCCTCTGGAACCTTGATCTTAATTTGGTTCTCTCGGCCCTTCAGAAGCCTCCATTTGAACCTATCACAGATATCCCTTTGTCCACCCTTTCACAAAAAGTGGCATTTTTGGTGGCGATCACCTCGCTTCAGCGGGTGTCTGATTTGGCGGCATTGTCTTACAAGCCTCCATTCTTAGTGGTACATCAGGACAAGGTTGTCCTGCGTCCCGTCCCTTCCTTTCTCCCGAAGGTGGTCTCTCCTTTCCACCTCAATCAGGATATCTCTCCCGTCCTTTTGCCCAAACCCAGTTCACAGGTTTGAAAAGGCCCTCCACACTCTGGACTTGGTCAGGGCCCTGAGGGTGTACTTGTCTCGCACAGCCCCTCTCCGTCGGACAGACTCTCTTCATTCTCACGGCTGGACGCGGCAAGGGCTTTTCCACCTCCAAGGCCACTATTGCCTGTTGGATCAGGTCGGCTATATTAGTGGCCTATTCGGCCTCGCACACGTCGCCCCCGGCGGGTCTCAAGGCGCATTCCACCAGGGCTGTGGGCGCTTCTTGCGCTTTGCGGCACCAAGCCTCGGCCCAACAGGTGTCAGGCTGCCACTTGGTCAAGCCTACACACGTTCTCTAAGCATTACCAGGTACATGTTCATGCCTCAGCGGATGCAGGTCTGGGCAGACGTTTTCTCCAGGCAGCTGTTGCTCACCTGTAAATGTCTGAGATGCCTTTCAGGGTGCAGTGTTTTTTTTTTTTTTCCACCCAGGGACTGCTTTTGGACGTCCCAAGGTCAGGGTCTCCCAGATTTGGACGACAAGGAAAAAGAGAATTTAGTTTACTTATCGTAAATTCTTTTTCCTTTAGTCCTTAAATCTGGGAGACCCAGCACCCTCCCCTTTTTGCCCTATGGGCGAACCTGCGGCTCTTATCAGCACATAGTCTTACTGTTGGCCACGGTTCTGGCCTTATAATTTTCCTGTTCGGCCCTGTTGGCCGGGAATTTGGTTTAAAGTGCAATGTTTTCCTCCTACTGCTTATATACCAAACTGACAGTATTCCTGCAGGGGGCGTATATGCTGCAGGGGAGAAGGAGGAGAAAATCTCTCCTATATTTGGTGTGACCTCCAGGGGGCAGCATATAACACCCAAGGTCAGGGTCTCACAGATTTAAGGACTAAAGGAAAGAATTTACGGTAAGTGAACAAATACTTTTTTTTTAGGTGACAATTGCCATCAGCAGGTGTTAAAGGGAACCTAACTTGCTAATTGCAGGTGGCTTGACCCCCTTTTTTTTTTTTTTTTTTTTTTTATTTTTCTCCCTTAAAGATCCTGAGAGTGGACTCTGTCTTGTATGGAGCAGAGCTGTGTATGCATGGACTGTTACATTTGCTCTCTAATAGAGTACTGGTGAAAGCAAAACTGTAGTTTATGGTTTCCTGCAATCCCATTGAGAATTAATAAACTAGAGACCAAGCATATACAGCTCTGTTCCATACAAGACAGAGCTGCAAGCCCAGGGTTTCTGATCCCTGTTCCCATGATTGTAGGGGGGGTCCTAGTGGTTAAACTCCAGCAATGGGAAATAACTCTTTAAAAATTGTTCCATGCACATAGCATTCTGATCAACTTATTATAGAGGCCACTTAACTACTGATGGGCTACTACATTACTTTTTGGCAGCCTTTTATCAGCCAAGGTTGGCTCGTTTAAATTGGCTATAAACTTGTAGCAATAAAAATACCCAATTGTCTTGCTATGTACAGTTGTGGCCAAAAGTATTGACACCCCTGCAATTCTGCGAGATAATACTCAGTTTCTTCCTGAAAATGATCGCAATCACACATTCTTTGGTATTATTATCTTCATTTAATTTGTCTTCAATGAAAAAACACGAGAATGAATCAAAAAGCAAAACATTGATCATTTCACACAGTCCAAAAATGGGCCAGACAAAAGTATTGGCACCCTCAGCCTAATACTTGGTTGCACAACCTTTAGCCAAAATAACTGCGATCAACCGCTTCTGGTAACCATCAATGAGTTTCTAACAATGCTCTGCTGGAATTTTAGACCATTCTTCTTTGGCAAACTGCTCCAGGTCCCTGATATTTGAAGGGTGCCTTCTCCAAACTGCCATTTTTAGATCTCTCCACAGGTGTTCTATGGGATTCAGGTCTGGGCTCATTGCTGGCCACCTTAGAAGTCTCCCAGTGCTTTCTCTCAAACCATTTTCTAGTGCTTTTTGAAGTGTGTTTTGGGTCATTGTCCTGCTGGAAGACCCATGACCTCTGAGGGAGACCCAGCTTTCTCACACTGGGCCCTACATTATGCTGCAAAATTTGTTGGTAGTCTTCACTTCATAATGCATGCACACGGTCAAGCAGTCTAGTGCCAGAGGCAGCAAAGTAACCCGAAAACATCAGGGAACCTCCGCCATGTTTGACTGTAGGGACTGTGTTCTTTTCTTTGAATGCCTTTTTTTTTTTTTTTTTTCTTCTCCTGTAAACTCTGTTGATGCCTTTGCCCAAAAAGCTCTACTGTTGTCTCATCTGACCAGAGAACATTCTTCCAAAACGTTTTAGGCATTCTCAGGTAAGTTTCTTCAGCCTGCCTTTATGTCTCGGGGTAAGAAGTGGGGTCTTCCTGGGTATCCTACCATACAGTCCCTTTTCATTCAGACGCCGACGGATAGTACGGGTTGACACCACTGTACCCTCGGCCTGCAGGGCAGCTTGAACTTGTTTGGATGTTAGTCGAGGTTCTTGATCCACCATCCGCACAATCTTGCATTGAAATGTCTTGTCAATTTTTCTTTTCCGTCCACATCTAGGGAGGTTAGCCACAGTGCCATGGGCTTTAAACTTCTTGATGACACTGCGCACGGTAGACACAGGAACATTCAGGTCTTTGGAGATGGACTTGTAGTCTTGAGATTGCTCATGCTTCCTCACAATTTGGTTTCTCAAGTCCTCAGACAGTTCTTTGGTCTTCTTTCTTTTCTCCATGCTCTGTGTGGTACGCACAAGGACACAGGACAGAGGTTGAGTCAACTTTAATCCATGTCAACTGGCTGCAAGTGTGATTTAGTTATTGCCAACACCTGTTAGGTGCCACAGGTAAGTTACAGGTGCTGTTAATAACACAAATTAGAGAAGCATCACATGATTTTTCTAACAGTGCCAATACTTTTGTCCACCCCCTTTTTTATGTTTGGTGTGGAATTATATCCAATTTGGCTTTAGGACAATTCTTTTTGTGTTTTTTCATTGAAGACAAATTAAATGAAGATAATAATACCAAAGAATTTGTGATTGCAATCATTTTCAGGAAGAAACTGAGTATCTGACAGAATTGCAGGGGTGTCAATACTTTTGGCCACAACTGTAAATGTCTGAATTGACCTGAAGGTTGCTGATCTGAGCTGTTTAGACTATAGACTCAATTAACTTCATCAATGTGCCTAACTTCTTACATTTTATAAAAACGTAGTTTCTAATGTCTTTCCTTGTTACAACCAAACCAAAATTGTAGAGGTATTTAACACCCAGGCGGTGTTTCTGGTTACTCCATAAATACCAGCATATAGTCACTTATTTTATATAATTTATTTATGGGGAGGGGGGTTAGAGGTGTAGTTTTTACTGATAATGTTTTGAATGACTTGTCCTTTTTTCTCCACCCTTCCAAAAACTGACTAAAGAGTTTTGTTTAATTTTTTGCATTAATTTTACTTCCTCTATCGCCTCATTGGGGGACACAGGATGCCATGGGTGTATGCTTGCTGGCACTAGGAGGCGACACTATGCTAATTAAGGCTATGCTCACACATTGCACGTTTTTGAAAAGCGCTCAATGTGCCTTTTGTCTGCCGGCAAAGTGAATGGGAAATTCACTTTGCCGTACAGTCACTGCGTATTTTTACGTAGCGCTTTTATAGGAAAAAGCACCAGCGTAAAAAGTATTGACATGTCAATTCTTTACGCAGCAACACCGGCGCTTTTTCCCATAGGGGCTGACGCTGCTGCATCTGATGTCAGAGTGGAGGAAGAATCCTGGTAATGACATCATACAAGGTCCTGTCAATCAGTACCTGTCCTTGGCTCTGCACCGGATAGCGCAAAAAGGCGTCAGAAAGGGTAAGGATTCATTCTTTATCCTTTTTTTTTTTTTTTTTTTTTTTTTTTTTTCCAGAATACATTTAATAAAGCCTTAGTCAAACAAATAAAGCCAACATTACACAATAACTGTACAGGGTGTGCTGAGAACTTCAGGGTGCTAGTACCTCTTTTAGCCCCCCAACTCCCCCGCTTTCCTCCGGTCGTGGAGCGAGGGGTGCTGGGATGAGAGCCCACTGCAGCACCCAGCTTCTCCCTCAACGCAGGAGAATGTAACCTGGAAGATGGATACCTGCCTCCCCCCTCCCCTTCCCCATGGCAGGTAGAATGGACTGGGCATCACTGCCTCCTTCCCTTCCAGAGGCCCAGCAGCCATTTCTTGGATGCCGGCCAGCTAACTAGCATGGGGCAGAGGAGCTGCTTTCTGGTGGAACCTGCAGCTTATCTGGGCAGAGGACCACATCTTGCAGTGCTCCTCTTATCACTGCACTCCTGGAGCCAGCAGCTATTTGAGCCCAGGAGGCGCAGCCTCTGTGCTTGCGGCATGGACAGAGATGCAGCCTCCCCAGGATATTCTTGTGCGGCTGCTGCTGGGCAGAGGACACTGTCATCCTGGATCCATCCTACAGCTGACTGCTCCTCCAATACCTCCATGCAGTGTGCAGTGAAGAAGGATCCAGGACTTTATCGTATCATTTAGAACTCCCCCTGGGTTATGTGGGGCACCGTATACTAATTTATAGCTCCCTATAGTTTATGAAAACTGTTTTTCTGATCATCATAATGGGAGACCCAGACAATGGGGTTTAGGGCACTGCCCTCCGGAGGCCACACTAGGTACTACAAGTTTGTAGTAACCGCCCCCTCCGCTTATAAACCCCTACCGCAGGAGATATCCTCAGTTTTAAACTTAGTGTGCTCGGAGGATCACACGCTCTGCTTGCACATCACAGCATTCTCACAGCTCACGTGATGGCGTATGAAGACAAGGTAGGTCCCGGTCGGGGACCTCCGGCAGTCTCCCTGTTCACCCTTGGGGAACACACAGGTTGAGGTACCGGAGGACCTAGAGCCTGGACACGTCGTGTCCTCCCGGTACGCTGCCGCGCTCCTTCCCATCCTTTCGTGGGGGCTCTGGGAAGTGGGAGATAGGAGCCTTGCACAGCTCCGCTCCGTCCGAGGCCTCCCTAAATGGTGCTTACAGACCGGACTGGTGCTGAACCCCTGTCAGAGGCCTCCCTTAATGGTGCTTACAGACCGGACCGGCACTGAGGTACCCTGTGTATCTCCGGTGTGCCTGGGGGTAGTGTCTGGACCTTGTGTCTGACACTCAGACCGCGCGCAACCCTCGGGTCCGCGGTTCTGGCGGTGTGCCCTGTGCTGGGGTCACCCTGGCTGACCGCCCTGTGGGTCACAGGGGCTGCGGCTGTGGGCTACAGATTTGTGTTTACAGCCCTGGGTATAGTGTTGGCACGATACCTCCCGCACTGCGGGCTCCGGCACCAGATTTACTAAGATGGCTGCCTGGAGAGACGAGGAGCAGCCCAGGGGATGACGTCATCGCTGGGCGTGTGTGTGTGCTTCCCGCGTGTTTTCTGCACCGCCCATAGCTTGTCCGGCGGCAGCCATCTTCCCCTCACTTCCCTCCTGGGACTGAGTGCACTACTGCATTTCCGGGGAGACCGGTCATAACCCTCGCGGAGGCCACACACATCACTCCCCTTCACCGCATTGAAGCGGTCGGTAAGCCACCGGTGTACCGGTTTCTGATTGGCTTATTTTCCCCGGCTGTGGGTATGTCCTCAGCAAGGAAAAGTGCTGCTAAGGCAGTCAGTACCACCACTACCTGTGCTACATGCAACGGGACGCTGGTTGGGGGGTCCTGCAATAACTGCGGACGCCCAGATGCCCGGGCTGATACTGCTGAAACTGCAGCTCCGGTGCTGTACCCTGAGGTTCAGGTGATCCCAGGGCCATGGGAAACACAGAATAAGATTAATGAATCTGTGTTGTCCAAACTGTCCTCCATGTCGCAATCCCTGGAGGCACTGACGAGGAGGCTGGAAAGCCCAGCTGCTCCTTCAAGTTACCCCCGGGTGTCACCCTTTTCAACCGCGAGACCCCTTAAGCGGGCTCGCCGAGATGACTCACCCGAGATCCAGGCTCTCTCTGAGGAGGAGCGTCACTCTGATGGTGACGAGGATGATGGGGGTTCAATACTTGAGTCTGTGTTCGAATCACCAGACGGGGTGGAGGATCTGGTATCCTCCATCAACGAGACTCTGCATCTCGTGGCGCCCCCTGAGGAGGTGGAACTCCACCCGAAGGAGGTATATCAATGGTTGCAGCCGGAGGCTCGACCATGTGGCTCCTTTATGGACCACACTAATTTTGGAAGGGTGGTCAGAGCACCCAGGATTCATCCTGGGCGGCGTTATGTCCGCAAAGCTAAGGACACTCGTTTCCCCTTCCCTCAGGAGGTGCTTCAGGAGTGGTCGCAGTCACCGAAGGTGGACGCTTCCATGACCAGGATTGCTGCACGCTCCCTTTTCTCTGCCTCTGATAGCTCCTCCTTGAAGGACGCGACGGATAGACAGGTCGAACAACTCGCCAAGTCTTCTTATGAGGCTGTGGGGTCTTCATTTGCCCCTAATTTTGCCACGGTCTGGACCCTGCAGGCGATCACCACCTGTTTGGATGGTATCACTGACCTGGCGGGGTCCAATTCAGAGGTCCTGGCGCTTATCGATAGGGCAAGGGCCTATGCGGATTACGCCAGGACAGCGACCTTGGAGACTGCCACCCGCTCTGCTGTGGCTTCGGCCAATGCTATAGCGATCCGCAGGTTGTTGTGGCTGCGTCTATGGGACTCAGATGCCACGTCAAAGAAGATTTTGCAAAGTCTTCCTTTCTCTGGTGACAGGCTGTTTGGAACCGAGCTGGATAAGCTGATAAAGGATTCTGCGGAGTCTAAGATTCCACAGAATAAGCCTAAGCCACGGTATACGGTTAAAAGAAACCCTAAACAGTGGTCCTTTCGTTCCAGCTCGCAATCATCAGCATCGTCCGCTCGCGCGGACAGAGGGGGCAAGCCCTCTACTCAGTGGCGCCCCAAGGGTTGCCAGAAGAAGCCGACGGGGGCAACAGCTGCCACCCCAAGCCAGCTTCTGCATGACTCGCTCTCTCGTCCTGCCGCCCCACAGGTGGGGGGCCGCCTGTCACGATTTCAGGACAGATGGTTACTCCACGTTCAAGATCAGTGGGTCCGAGACGTAGTCTCGCGCGGTTACAGGATAGAACTGACGTCGCGGCCGGCACACCGATTCAATCGGTCTGTCCCATCACCAGAAAAGGCACAGGCTTTTTATCGGGTGTTGGAGGGACTCCGCAGAGACGGGGTAGTGGTACCAGTGCCTTCCGGGGAGAGGTTCCGGGGTTTTTACTCCAACCTCTTTATTGTCCCGAAGAAGGACGGTTCTTTTCGCCCGGTTCTGGACCTCAAGTTGTTCAACCGTCAAGTGTTGGTTCGGAAGTTCCGCATGGAATCCCTGCGCTCCGTGATCGCGGCTGTGTCGCAGGGAGACTTCCTAGCGTCCATAGATATCCGAGACGCTTACCTTCACGTACCCATTGCACGGGCTCACCAGCGTTGGTTGAGATTTGCAGTGGGGGACGAACACTTCCAGTTCGTGGCGCTGCCTTTCGGGTTAGCCTCGGCACCGCGGGTGTTCACAAGTGATGGCCTCTATGATGGCTCTCCTACATGTGCAGGGACATGCCGTCATACCCTATCTAGACGACCTGCTGGTCAGGGCGCCATCGGAACGCCTTTGTCGGCAAAGCCTGGAAGTGACCATGCAGTCTCTGGAACAGTTTGGGTGGCTTCTCAATATTCAGAAATCAACCCTGGTTCCGACCCAGTCACTGACATATCTGGGCATGGACTTCCATACAGACTCAGCTCTGGTGTGTCTGCCGCGAGCCAAACAGCTGGCCATCCAATCAGGAGTGCAAGATCTCCTCCTGTCACCCACTCATCCCTGCGGGTTTTGATGAAGCTGGTGGGGCGCATAGTGGCAGCAATAGAGGCAGTGCCTTTCGCACAATTTCGCCTCCGTCCTCTCCAGCTGGAAATTCTCCGCAGATGGGACAAGAGGACGTCCTCTCTGAATCTGCTGGTGGTCCTTTCCCAGCCGACCAGGGATTCCCTGCAGTGGTGGCTTCAGCCATGTCACCTGTCACGGGGCCGGTCCTTTCTCAAACCGTCATGGTTAGTGGTGACCACCGACGCCAGTCTGAAGGGCTGGGGTGCGGTGTTCTTACACCACAGGGCTCAAGGCCTCTGGACGCAGTCGGAGTCGCCGTTGCAAATCAACGTGCTGGAGATCAAGGCGGTCTTTCTGGCGCTTCTGGCGTTTCAGAAGTTCCTGTCAGGGCAGCCCATTCGGGTTCAGTCCGACAATGCGACGGCCGTCGCCTATATAAACCATCAGGGAGGGACCAGAAGTGCTCAGGCCCTCGCCGAAGTCCACCGCATTCTATCCTGGGTGGAGGACAACGACTGCTTGATCTCCGCAGTTCACATCCCAGGGGTCGAGAACTGGGAGGCCGATTACCTGAGCCGGCAGGGGATGGACGCCGGAGAGTGGTCTCTTCATCCGGACGTCTTCCGGGACATCTGCAGCAGATGGGGCATCCCGGACGTAGATCTGATGGCCTCGCGGCTGAATCATCAGGTGCCACAATACATGGCGAGATCGTGGGACCCTCAGTCTCTGGGGGCGGATGCTCTGATCCTGTGTTGGTCCAGTTTTCAACTACCATATGTGTTCCCACCTCTGGCACTGATTCCCAAGGTTCTGTGGAAAATCAGGACTGAGTGCCACGAAGCCATTCTAGTGGCACCGGATTGGCCCAGGAGGTCCTGGTATCCGGATCTGTGGCAACTGTCAGGCGGGAACCGGTGGGCTCTTCCAGAACGATCAGATCTTCTCGCGCAAGGCCCCTTCTTCCACCTCAATTCCAGGGCCCTCAGATTGACTGCATGGCTCTTGAGGCCTGGCTTCTGACCTCAAGGGGGTTCTCTCCTACAGTGGTTGACACCATGAATCTGGCTAGAAAGTCCGTATCTCGGAAGATATACCACAGAACGTGGAAAATCTTTTTCGCCTGGTGTGCCTCTGGTGGACGGTCACCGTGGCCCTTGTCAGTTCCGACTCTGTTGGCTTTTCTACAGTCGGGTTTGGAGTTGGGATTATCCCTCAGCTCCCTGAAGGGTCAGGTATCAGCTCTTTCAGTGCTGTTTGACAGGCGCTTGGCGCTCCTTCCGAAGGTCCGTCAGTTTCTGCAGGGGGTGTCTCGGGTGGTCCCGCCATACAGGCGACCGCTGGACCCTTGGGACCTTAACATGGTCCTGACGGCTCTGCAGAAACCGCCGTTCGAGCCACTGAGGGAAGTTTCCCTCTCTCGACTGTCCCAGAAAGTGGTTTTTCTGGTAGCAATTACGTCTCTGAGACGTATTTCAGAATTGGCTGCACTGTCGTGCAGGTCACCCTTCCTGGTAGTCCACCAGGACAAGGTGGTGTTGCGCCCGCGGGCAGAATTTTTGCCAAAGGTGGTTTCCACTTTTCACTTGAACCAAGAGATTGTTCTCCCATCATTTTGTCCCGCTCCCGTTCATCAGGTTGAGCGCGACCTCCACACTCTGGATCTCGTGAGGGCGGTACGCATTTACGTGTCCAGGACTGCCTCCTTCCGGAGTTCGGACTCTTTGTTCATCCTTACGGCGGGTCGCTGTAAGGGGTCCGTGGCGTCAAAATCGACCTTGGCCAGATGGATCAAGGCGCCCATTCAAGAGGCTTACCGTTCTACTGGCCTGCCTCTCCCGGTGGGCTTGAAGGCGCACTCGACGAGAGCCGTCGGTGCTTCCTGGGCTTTGCGACATCGCGCTTCAGCTCTGCAGGTGTCAGGCGGCCACTTGGTCCAGCCTGCACACCTTCTCTAAGCACTATATGGTGCATGCCCATGCCTCTGCGGATGCAAGTTTGGGCAGGCGGGTCCTCCAGGCGGCGGTTGCCCACCTTTGAGGGGGACCGTGTCTTTAAACGTCTTTTTGAGGAATTTTTTCCCGCCCTGGGGTTTGCTTTAGGACATCCCCATTGTCTGGGTCTCCCATTATGATGATCAGAAAAAAGAGAATTTTGTTTACGTACCGTAAATTCTTTTTTCTTGAATCATCAATGGGAGACCCAGCACCCACCCAGTTGTTCCGTTGGATGTTTTTCCTTTCGACTGTTTCCAGTTGGGACAGTTTGTTTCGGGTTGTTGGACCGTCTGTGCACGGTTTGTTCCCGTTGGTTCGGGTGTGGTTTGTCTCCTCGCAGCTTATGAACCAAACTGAGGATATCTCCTGCGGTAGGGGTTTATAAGCGGAGGGGGCGGTTACTACAAACTTGTAGTACCTAGTGTGGCCTCCGGAGGGCAGTGCCCTAAACCCCATTGTCTGGGTCTCCCATTGATGATTCAAGAAAAAAGAATTTACGGTACGTAAACAAAATTCTCTTTTTTGACCACTTTCGCTGGTCTTTACCGACCTCCGCGCCATCCTGTTTCTCCCAGGCGGCCTGGCTGCACTAATTTACTCCCCAGGCTTTTTACTCGGCTTTCTCCTGGGCAGGGACACACCCCGCCAACCAGACCAATCAAAGCCCACTTGTTCATAGCTCTGCCCCGACCATGCCATCTGGCCTGTCACATGGCTTCATCTTCATTTGCTCTTCTCAGCCTGGGCAAGCAGCCTGCATTTTTTTTGCACACGCCTTTTGCCTGAAGTTAACGCTGTGTGCTCCACACTGCAGTAAACCATGCTCTATTATGCTCGAGTCTACAGAGCAGCACATTTAACCCTGTGTTCCACTTTGCCGTAAGCCAAGCTCTCCATTATGCATGAGTCTACAGAGCAACATGTTTAACCCCGCGTGCCTCACACTGCAGTAAACCAGGCTCTATATTATGCCAGTCTATAAAGCAGCACATTTAACCCTGTGTGCTCCACAATTAGTGTGCAATGCTATATATTACTGCTTCTCAGTATGCAAACAGATATTGCCCATATCTACTGTAGTATGTTTTTCATACATCAGTGAGCCCCCTATCGCCTGCAGTAGATGCACTCCACATCCTCAACCCTGGGGATGTGACTGGCTTATTACTTTATGGCAGTCTCCCTAGTTGGCACTCTTTGCACCATGTAGTGGTCTACAGTCCTCAGTCAGTGCTGAAAATGGACACTCCATCCACTATTTGACCAGAGTCTACATGGTCAGCCACCACATTGTACGGCACTTCCTGCAGCAAAGGGCACGGAAGCTTTACTGCATGCGGAAATGGCCACAGAATTTGCCTACTGCTCCGTGCAGAGTCTCCGGACACCTAATATATTGTCACTGCTCCACAGCAATGGCTATGGAATCTGTTCACGTTTAGTGCAGAATCTTCCACCATATATATTGTCACTGCACCACAGCAATAATTGCATCTGTTCATGGTTTAGTGCAGAATCTCCAAACACCTGCTATGTCTGTCTATAACAATAGCCATGGAATCCGTACACTGTTTAGTGCAGAACTTCCAGCCACCTGGAGTTATGTCGCTGCTCTGCAACACCAGTCATGGAATCTACGCACTGCTCAGTGCAGATTCTCCAGACACCTGGTGTTATGTCACTACCTGCAGCAATGGCCATGACCTTTATCCACTATATAGTGCAGAGCCCCCAGTCACTATATAGTGTCACTGACTGCAACATTGGTCACACAGACCTGTCCACTATTCAGTGCAGAATTTCCAGTCATCACGTATTATGTTGTCACCTGCAGCAACAGACACAGAACCTGCCCGCTATCCAGTTCGCCAGAGTCCCCAGATATCACGTTTTAGGTCACTACTAGCAGCAATGATCAAGATCCTGCCAACTATCAAGTGTTCCTGTATTATCAGCCATCACATATATGGAAAGGGCCAGTGAACCGGTCCATTATACAGTATCGTCACGTATCATAAGGCGGTCTATGACAATAGTCACTGAATCACTATTCAGGATGGAGTCTTGTTCCGGCACCTTCCGCCAGTGGCAACAAGGGTCTTGTAATATGTCCACTGTTCAGCGCATCAGTCCCTGACCACAAACTATCACATCACTGTCTGTGACTGACATCTCAGAACTAGTCATTGTTCCTGTACGCAGGTTTTTCAGTGCTATCCAGGATGTGGTTGCCTTCGTTACTGGTTACTTTTTTCTGACTACTGCCTAGTGAACCAAATTCACCCTTCATCACGCAATACACACAGGGTTATGGAAACAGACGGCTGAGTCCAGTGGGCCCTGTACACTTCTCGTTGACTCAATGCTCCCAACTGAGTGTTTCCACATAGCTACCTGGCTACTGTGGCTATTGGCCCTGCCCACTAGTCAGTCAACCAGGGTCTCTACCTGACTCACCTCGGATATACCATTTGTAACGGGTAGCTACCACTACCGTGACCCATATACCCATCAGGTGTTGTGGTCCATTACAGCACCCAGGAATCAGAACTCTTACCTGCGAGATACCACGTTCCGGCCACAGTAGATACACAGTAGATCCCCTCTTAAATCACGAGACTGACTTCTAGATCCTTATCAACTCCAGATGCTGGTTATACCAGTGGGCGCAATCCTAGCTAGGATTATCTTCTAGGTTTTTTTTTTTTTTTTTTTTTTCTGGGTCACACGTGCCTTATTCTCTTTTTAATTTGGACCCAGGTTATACTTAATTTACGGCTTTCAGCGACCACTTCATTTACAAAGACGGGCCCCTGCTCTTTCAAAGCTTCTTCTTCCAACCCTTGAACTGCTTTGGGAAGTCCATGGTATACGGTGTCCCCCAATGACACGATAGAAAAGAGGATTTCTGTATGCTCACCCAAAAATCTTTGAGCCATCATTGGGGGGGATACACAGCACCTGCTCTTATTTTAAATCCTCTTTTGGGCCAGAACATCGGGGTCTCGGATTGGTTCTCCTACTGCTTTTTGCACAAACTGATCAGGCACACTCTAGCCTGGGGGTGTATACTGCTGAGGAGGAGCCAAATTTTATTCTTAATTAGCATAGTGTCACCTCCTAGTGGCATCAAGCATACACTCATGGTATCCTGTGCCCCCTCCCCCCCCCCCCCAATGATGGCTCAGAGATTTTACGGTGAGTACACAAAAATCCTCTTGTGTGGATTGAATAAAGAGGTTACCTAATAGATCAGGTCTTCACTTAGTTGACGTTGACCCTGGTGATTTCTCTATCTTGGATGTTGCAGCCTGGCTCCCTCAGTGGTTAGCTGGAATGGCACCTGTACAATTGCTATGACTATTCTGTGATACACACTGCAGTTATCATAAATTTTTCATTAAAGGTGTTGTTTAGGTTTGGGCTGAAGATTTGCAGTTACAAAGATTTTCTGATGTGAGAATGTGTTGATGGGGCCATAATGTGCGAAATTCTAAAGGCCACTTCACACACACAGATACTGAGTCCAATATCTGAACAGATCTCTGGTTGCAGTGAAATCATGGACACATTGCTCCATTTTGTGCTGTGTACAAATGGAACAATGTATCCATGATTTCACTACAACCAGAGATCTGTTCAGATATTGGACTCAGATATCTGTGTGTGTGAAGTGGCCTTTACATTCAATGACTAGCTGTGTGCAGCCTCACTGCATATGTAAATGCCACACCAGCTTTGTAACAACTGAAAACTTTAGAAGCTGTGGAAATGAATTGTTTTGCCACTGTTTCAGCGCGTGTCCAGTCATGAAGTGCCATCTTGTCCTATATGTCTGTATCCTCCAATTGCTGCGAAGATCACCCGCTGTGGACACATTTACTGCTGGGCTTGCATATTGCACTACCTGTCACTGAGTGAGAAGGACTGGAGTCGATGTCCAATTTGCTACAGTTCAATTGTCAAAAAAGACCTGAAAAGGTAAGGCTTCTAGATGTCACTGAGGGGCTGTAAGTGTAGACGTAATTCTGACATTATGAACAGAAATTTAGATTTAAGTGTTTTATGGATTATGTAGTGTTAGCGTTTAGCACAGTTTCCTCTTTATTAATCTGAAATGGATCACTCTACCCATATACAGTATGCAGTTAGGTCCTGAAATATTTGGACAGTAACACAAGTTTAACCATTTTAGCTGTTCACCAAAATATATTCAAGATGCAGTTATTTAATCAATATGCTTAACCCCTTCCCGACCAGGAACATGTATGTATAGGTCCTTGGCCATGTCCCTTCCTCTGATGCAAGCTCACCTGTGATCGCATCATTTCCTGTACATGTCATCTGATCAGCTGACGTGAAGCTAACCGTACTGATCAGATCAGCGAACTGATGGGTGCTGCTAACCTTTGAATTACTGTGTCATACAGATCAGCCTGGGTGACCTGTATGCAGTGCTCCAGTATGCTGCATATAAGGGCTTACTGCTTGTGGCGCAGCTTATGAGGGAAAAACCTGGTGCTGGGGTTCACTTGAACACCTTCACAACCCATGGACAATTTTAAAAGAAATCTATGCTCTGGAAAAAAATACATGTTCTAAATCTTTTGACTAACTCAAATGACATTAAACTAGTCATAGAAATTACTCAATCAAGTTAGATTATACAAATCCTTATGAATCAGAGCGATCAGACATCCTGATCTAATGTAAGAAATGATGGAGTGATGTGTACCACGGTCCGCGCTGCTCTGGTTCAAATAACTCACAAAGAGTCATCAGCTTTCATCTTTTATTCCTCCTACGCGCTTCAGCGCCACACCCGGCGCTTCCTCGGGATCAGGGATATTCCAGGAATATCCCTGAGGAAGGCGCGGTGTGCGCTGAAACGCGTAGGAGGAATAGAGGATGAAGCTGACTGCTTTGGTGAGTTATTTGAACCAGAGCAGCGCGGACCTGTGGTACCAATCACTCCTCATTTTCTTGGATCATACCACTATCCAGTGTAGGTGGAGGTCCTGCAGCAGTTGGAACATTGATTCCGAAACGCCTTCAACAGTTGTGGGATCACAACTGGACAGTGAGCGCTCCATAGCACCACCACCTACAACTAGTGTCACTAGTGATAGGCACTATTGCGCCTCTGTCCCCCTCCCTTTATATTACAGTGATCCTAATGTAAGCCGCAGGTAGAATGTACTACAACTTTAAGGCGTTTGTCAGTTTCACACATCTCTGCTCTGGCATGTGCGACACATGCGAGGCAGGACATACAGGGACACACAATCCCCCTATGGACCCATGCACACATCCGTGTCTCCATGTGGAGCACATGCGTGTACGTGTGCTCCATACAGCGACTTGTCCGTTTTTCTGCGGAGCCACGGACCACTTTTTTTTTTTTTTTTTGTCAAAACATCTTGCACATGGATGTTCACACTGACATCCGTGGGCACGGACCACGGACAAAACCAAAAAGCCAGAAAATGAAGAATTTTATACTCTCCTCGCTCCAGCGGTGTCTGGTCCTCTCACTTCTGGTGCCGCTCATTAGGGCTCATGAATATTCACTTCACTGAGCCCAAGAGCGGACCGGAACAGAGGAGCAGCGGCGCTGGAAGGAGGCAAGTATGCGGGTGACAGGCTGTCCGTGTGCCATCCACAGCCCCATGGATAGCACATGTACTGCGCACATTGTGTCACACGTCTGTGACACGTGTGCACGCCCCCTTCCCCCAAACGGCCTTGTTCCACACGTCCGTGGTGACACTGTGTGAAAGAGGCCTAAAGTGGGTAGTTTCAGGGAACTGAAATCTTTAACCCTCCATGCTTTTTTTTTTTTTTTTTTTTTTTTGTGTAATTCCTTAAAAAAAAAAAAAGTGAAACTTGGATCATCCTGTTTGAAATTTAATATATATTTCAAGTGTTTGTTTCTGTAAATGTTGATGATTATGGCTTACAGCCAATGAAGACCCTAAGGTCATTACCTCAGAAAATTTAAAGTAGGGAGGATGAAGAGTTTAATCCGCACTGCCGTATTCCACAAGACTTCAAAGGGCAAATTTTTAATATTGATTTAGTCAAGTGTTCCAGGCTCCCTGAAATATGGCAATATATTTGTCCTGAGGAATGGGCCAGGGAGCCCTGAGACACATTGACTGATAAAGCAATATTAGTCACCCTTTGTCTCGTGGAATGCAGCAGCACGGTTTTTAACCCTTCATCCTCCCTACTCTGTATGCATCATACTGGGGACTGCAGCAGTCGTGCCATGCTTTTATAGTGGTTGTGACTCTCACAACCACACAAGGTGAGCCTCTGATACCTATTTAGGTAATACTTTATCTCTAGACCCTCATCTCCCTACTTTAATTTTCTGACATAATGACCTTTTGGATTTTCATTGGCTGTAAGCCATAATCATCAGCGTTAACAGAAATAAACACTTGAAATAGAGCACTGTTTTAATGACTATAATGTTTCACTTTATGTATTGAATTAGTGGAATTTTGATATTCTAATTCATTGAGATGCAACTGTATGTAACAAAGATTATCTACTGACTCCGAACAAACATCCAAATTGTGCTGCTGTATAACTAGAATCCACTGTTGAATTAGCTAAGACGTCATGCGCTTTAAATGCTCTGATTTTACATCACATCTTTGAAGAGTAGACACTAACTGGATATCAACTTGAATGGTAGAAGAGGTGGCACCAGTTAAAGGGCAGAAAATGTACCCCTGTCGCGATAACTGGCACAGTGCTGGCAAGAAGACTGGGGGAGTGTAGAGCTATGGAGATCACATTGCATCAGTGGTGTGCATCTTATCAAGTGTAGCTTCAGAATCACACGATTACTGACATACCCTGTATGTAGTGTGCCATGGTGAAATGGGCACAGCCAGAAGAAAAGTGTAAAGATAAATTTATAAAGGGTAAAATGTGACAAAACTGAAAACCTCCTAACTTTTCAAATGTTTGAAGCCCATGGGAGGGGGAAGAGGCTCTTGATTATCATACTTTTTTCTCTTGTTTGCAGTGTTGTTGCCACAGAGCGACCACTTTATTCTGTCGGTGGCACCATTACAATGCAGCTGATGAGGAGAGAGAAGGGTGTGCTGGTGGCTATGCCCAAATCTAAGTGGATTAAACTGGATGAACCTATTCACCTGGGAGGTAAATCCACACTGTCTGTAGGATTTGCAGACATTGGGGCATATTTATTGCACTTAGTGTAGTAGACTGTTTTAAAAGGCACCTGATGTATCACATTGGTTCTTTCTGATTGATAGGCTGTGTGGCCTAAGTTTACACCACTTATTTGTTGACTTACTTTGTGGCAGATGTCTTACTTATCTTTTTTTATTTTTTTGCATATTTCATGGTAAGCCACACCTTTCCACTAAATCACACCTGATTTGCAATACCCTTATTTTCTGGTCATCATAATGGGAGACCCAGACAATGGGGTTTAGGGCACTGCCCTCCGGAGGTCACACTAGGTACTACAAGTTTGTAGACACCGCCTCCTCCGCTTATAAACCCCTACCGCAGGGAACATCCTCAGTTTTAAACTTAGTGTGCTCGGAGGATCACGCTTTGCTTGCACTTCACTGCATTCTCACTACTTACGTGATGGCGTCTGAAGACAAGGTAATATGGTCCTAGCGGGACCTGCGACAGCCTCCCCGCTCACCCTTTGTGGCACACGCTGGTGGAGGTACCGGAGGGCCTAGAGCCTGGACACTCTGTGTTCTCCCGGTACGCTGTTGCGCTCCTTTCCATCCCTCTCTGGGGGGCTCTGGAGAGTGGGAGATGGGAGCCTTGCACAGCTCCGCTCCGTCCGAGGCCTCCCTAAATGGTGCTTACAGACCGGACTGGAGCCAGCCCAGTCCGAGGCCTCCCTAAATGGTGCTTACACTCCGGACTGGGCTGAACCCCCGTCCGAGGCCTCCCTAAATGGTGCTTACAGACCGGACCGGCACTGAGGCATTCTGTGTCTCCTGTGTGCCTGGGGGTAGTGTCTGGCACTTTGTGTCCTGACACTCAGACCGCGCGTTACCCTCGGGTCCGCGGATCTGGTGGTGTACCCTGTGCTGGGGTCACCTTGGCTGACCGCCCTGTGTGTGACAGGGGCTGAGGCCGTAGACTGTGCTTGTTTGTGTGTGCTGACAGTCTGTGTATAGGTGTGTGATGATCCGCACTGTTTTTCCCGCGCTGCGGGCTCCAGCACCTCCATTACAGAGGCTGCTTGGAGGAGGAGAAGCAGCCCTTACGATGACGTCACCGGGGGGCGTGTGCGTGTGCTCCCGCGTGTTCCCGGCGCCGCCCACTTCTGTGCTGGCGGCGGCCATCTTCTCCCTCACTTCCCGGCTGGGTTCTACGGCAGCACGTGTCTGCACTTCAGAGGGAGACCGGAACTCGCGGAGGTCACGCACGCACACCGCTTCCTCCCACCGCGTTACTGCGGTCGGTAAGCCACCGGGATTCCCGGTTTGTTTGTTTGGCTTTGGCCTCTACTACCCCTACTGTGGCTATGTCCTCAGTAAGGAAGCATGCTGCTAAGGCGGCGGATAACACCACTACCTGTGCTACTTGCAAGGGAACTTTGGTGGAGGGGTCCTGCAATAACTGCGGACGCCCAGAAGCCCGGACTGGCTCAGCTGAGGCAGCAGCAGCTCCGGTGCTGTACCCTGAGGTTCAGGTGATCCCAGGGCCATGGGAAGCACAGAACAGGATCAATGAATCCTTGCTGTCCCAGATGTCCTCCATGTCGCAGTCACTGGAGGCACTGCATAGGAGACTGGAAAGCCCAGCTACTCCTTCCAGTTACCCCCGGGTGTCTCCCTCTTCTGCTGTGAGACCCCCTAAGCGGGCTCGTCGTGAGGATTCACCCGAGCTCCAGGCTCTCTCTGAGGAGGAGCGTTCCTCTGATGGTGAGGAAGATGATGGGGGTTCAAACTTCGGGTCTGTGTCTGTGTCTGAACCTCCAGACGGGGTGGAGGATCTGGTGTCCTCCATCAATGAGACCTTGCGTCTCGTGACTCCCCCTGAAGAGGTGGTCGTGCACCCGAAGGAGGTCTATCAATGGCTGCGGCCTGAGGCTAGACCAAGTGGCTCCTTCATGGACCACACTAATTTTGGAAGGGTGGTTAGAGCACACAGGTTACATCCTGGGCGGCGCTATGTCCGCAAACCTAAGGACAATCGCTTCCCCTTCCCCCAGGAGGTGCTTCAGGAATGGTCGCAGTCTCCAAAGGTGGACGCTTCCATGACTAGAATTGCTGCACGCTCCCTTTTCTCTGCCTCTGATAGCTCCTCGCTGAAGGATGCTACTGATAAACAGGTCGAGCAACTCGCCAAGTCTTCCTATGAGGCTGTGGGGTCTTCATTTGCCCCTAATTTTGCCACGGTCTGGACCTTGCAAGCGATTACTACCTGCTTGGATGGTATCACTGACCTGGCAAAGTCCAGTCCGGAGGTCCTGGCACTCACTGAGAGAGCAAGGGCCTATGCGGACTACGCCAGGACGGCGTCTCTGGAAACTGCCACTCGCTCAGCTGTGGCTTCGGCCAATGCGATAGCGATCCGCAGGTTGTTGTGGCTGCGTCTTTGGGACTCAGATGCCACATCTAAGAAGATTTTGCAGAATCTTCCATTCTCTGGTGACAGACTCTTTGGCACAGAGCTGGACAAGCTGATCAAGGATTCTGCTGAGTCTAAGATACCGCAGAATAAGCCTAAGCCACGGTATACCGTTAAGAGGAACCCGAAGCAGTGGTCCTTTCGGTCCAGCTCACAGTCATCAGCACCGTCCGCTCGCACGGACCGAGGGGGCAAGCCCGCTTCTCAGTGGCGCTCAAAGAGTCGTCAGAAGAAGCCGGCGGGGGCAGCTGCTGCCACCCCCAAGCCCGCCTCGACATGACTCGCTCTCTCATCCTGCCTCCCCACAGGTGGGGGGCCGCCTGTCTCAATTCAAGGACAGGTGGCTGCTTCACGTTCAAGATCAGTGGGTTCGAGACGTAGTCTCGCGAGGTTACAGGATAGAGCTGACGTCAAAGCCATTATCCCGATTCCATCGGTCTGTTCCTTCCCCAGAAAAGACTCCGGCTTTTCTCCGGGTGTTGGAGGGACTCCGCAGAGACGGAGTAGTGGTCCCAGTACCCACGGCAGAGAGGTTCAGGGGTTTTTACTCCAACCTGTTTATTGTCCCAAAGAAGGACGGCTCCTTTCGGCCGGTCCTGGACCTAAAATTGTTCAACCGTCACGTGTTGGTTCGGAAGTTCCGCATGGAATCCCTGCGCTCCGTGATCGCAGCTGTGTCACAGGGGGACTTCCTAGCGTCCATAGATATCCGAGACGCTTACCTTCACGTGCCCATTGCGCCGGCTCATCAACGCTGGTTACGATTCGCAGTGGGGGACGAACATCTCCAATTTGTGGCCCTACCCTTCGGGTTGGCCTCTGCACCACGGGTGTTCACGAAGGTGATGGCATCTATGATGGCTCTCCTGCATGTGCAGGGTCACGCCGTCATACCCTATCTGGACGACCTATTGGTCAGGGCGCCATCGGAAGACCGTTGTCGGGTGAGCCTGGAAGCGACCATGAGGTCTCTGGAACAGTTCGGGTGGCTTCTCAATACTCAGAAGTCGACCCTGGTTCCGACCCAGTCATTGACATATCTGGGCATGGATTTTCACACGGACTCAGCTCTGGTGTCTCTTCCTCAGGCCAAGCAGCTGGCGATCCACTCAGGAGTACGACACGTTCTCCTGTCGCCTCACTCATCCCTTCGGGAATTGATGAGACTGGTGGGACGCATGGTAGCGGCAATAGAGGCGGTGCCATTTGCACAGTTTCGTCTCCGTCCTCTCCAGCTGGAGATTCTTCGCCGGTGGGACAAGAGAGCGATCTCTCTGAATCGGTTGGTGACACTGTCACAACCGACCAGGGACTCCCTGCAGTGGTGGCTCCAGCCATGTCACTTGTCACGGGGAAGGTCCTTCCTCAAACCTTCTTGGTTAGTGGTGACCACCGACGCCAGTCTGAAGGGCTGGGGCGCGGTGTTCTTACACCACAGGGCTCAAGGCCTCTGGACTCAGGCGGAGTCGACGTTGCAGATCAACGTCCTGGAGATCAAGGCGGTCTATCTGGCGCTCCTGGCGTTTCAGAAATTCCTGGCAGGACGACCCATTCGGGTACAGTCCGACAATGCGACGGCCGTCGCCTACATAAATCATCAGGGAGGGACCAGAAGCGCTCAGGCCCTCGCCGAAGTCCACCGCATCCTATCGTGGGTGGAGGAACACGACTGCTTGATCTCCGCAGTTCACATCCCAGGGGTCGAGAACTGGGAGGCCGACTACCTGAGCCGGCAGGGGATGGACGCCGGAGAGTGGTCCCTGCATCCAGACGTCTTCCGGGACATCTGCAGCAGATGGGGCACTCCGGACGTAGATCTGATGGCCTCAAGGCTAAATCATCAGGTGCCCCAGTACGTGGCGAGATCGTGGGATCCTCAGTCCCTGGGGGCGGACGCTCTGATACTGAGTTGGTCCAGCTTCCAACTGCCGTATGTGTTCCCTCCTCTGGCTCTGATTCCCAGGGTCCTGTGGAAGATCAAGTCGGAGTGCAGGGTAGCCATTCTAGTGGCTCCAGATTGGCCCAGGAGGTCCTGGTATCCGGACCTGTGGCAACTGTCAGGCGGACACAGGTGGGCTCTTCCAGACCGCGCAGATTTACTCGCACAAGGCCCATTCTTCCACCTCAATTCCAGGGCCCTCAGATTGACTGCATGGCTCTTGAGGCCTGGCTCCTGACATCTAGGGGTTTCTCCCCTACAGTGGTGGCCACTATGAATCGGGCTAGGAAGCCTGTTTCCAGGAAGATGTACCACCGGACGTGGAAGATCTTTTTTACCTGGTGTGCCTCTGGTGGACGGTCTCCTTGGCCCTTGTCCATCCCGACGTTGTTGGCTTTCTTACAGTCGGGTTTGGAGTTGGGATTATCCCTTGGCTCTTTGAAATGTCAAGTATCAGCACTTTCGGTGCTGTTTGACAGGCGATTGGCGCTCCTCCCGAAGGTGCGTCAATTTCTGCAGGGGGTGTCGCGGATGGTTCCGCCCTACAAGAGACCTCTGGACCCTTGGGACCTTAACATGGTCCTGGCGGCATTACAGAAACCGCCGTTTGAGCCGTTGAGAGATGTTTCTCTATCTCGTCTGTCCCAGAAAGTGGCCTTTCTGGTGGCGATTACGTCTCTAAGGAGGGTCTCAGAATTGGCTGCACTATCGTGCAAGTCACCCTTTCTGGTGGTTCACCAAGACAAGGTGGTGTTGCGCCCACGGCCAGAATTCTTGCCGAAGGTGGTTTCAACTTTTCACCTGAACCAGGAGATTGTTCTCCCATCATTTTGCCCCGCTCCAGTTCATCAGGTGGAGCGCGACCTCCATACTCTGGATCTCGTGAGAGCTGTACGCATTTATGTGTCCAGGACCGCCTCCTTCAGGAGTTCGGATTCCTTATTTGTTCTTACGACAGGTCGCTGTAAGGGGTCCGCGGCTTCAAAGTCAACCTTGGCCAGATGGATTAAGGCTTCCATTCAAGAGGCTTACAGGTCCTCTGGTTTGCCTCTCCCGGTGGGATTGAGGGCTCACTCTACCAGGGCTGTAGGTGCCTCTTGGGCCTTGCGACATCGAGCGTCTGCTCTACAGGTGTGTCAGGCGGCCACTTGGTCCAGCCTGCACACTTTCTCTAAGCACTATATGGTGCATGCCCATGCCTCTGCGGATGCAAGTCTGGGCAGGCGGGTTCTCCAGGCGGCGGTTGCCCACCTTTGAAGGGAACCATGTATTATCCGTCTTGTTGAGGAACTCTTCCCGCCCTGGGGTATTGCTTTAGGACATCCCCATTGTCTGGGTCTCCCATTATGATGACCAGAAAAAAGAGAATTTTGTTTACGTACCGTAAATTCTTTTTTCTTTAATCATCAATGGGAGACCCAGCACCCACCCAGTTGTTCCTTTGCATGTTTTGCATTTGTTCTGCTCTCTGTTGAGACAGTGTTTGCCGGGTTGTTGACCGTCTGTGCACGGCATTCTTCCCGATGTTTCGGGTGTGGTTTATGTTCTCCTCGCAGCTTATGGACCAAACTGAGGATGTTCCCTGCGGTAGGGGTTTATAAGCGGAGGAGGCGGTGTCTACAAACTTGTAGTACCTAGTGTGACCTCCGGAGGGCAGTGCCCTAAACCCCATTGTCTGGGTCTCCCATTGATGATTAAAGAAAAAAGAATTTACGGTACGTAAACAAAATTCTCTTTGTCAAACAGTGCACAGAAGGGCTCTACAGGGTGTAAATATGGGGCAGGTCTTAATACTTCCCCCTGCCCCCACCAAATTGTGTATATGGACTTTAGAGCATTTGGCTTGAGTCTCCTATACAGTGGCAATCTTTTAGCAGAATTTTATCTGATGTGCAACTGATTTGGCTGTATAGTTTGTTTTACATCCACCCCAACCCTCTTTCTAAAAGTATAATTGCTAAACTGCCAATTTTTATTTCTCCATTAGATGAGGAACATTTCATGTTCTCCAAGCTTCTTCTAGCATCAAAAGACCAGATACTCAAGCAAGTGATTTCAGTGGAGAAGGCTGCCCTACTGGAGCAGTACAGCATCGAGGGGGAAACCCCAGAAGCCTGTTTCATAGAAGCTGCCATTCAGGAGTTGAAGGTGCAAAATTATAGATTTAATATGCACAGTAGCAGGCACTATGGGGGAGGGGCAGTATTCAGGATTATAAGCATCAGACTGCATATCCTAGGAACAGATAAAGTTGGTGGGTGTTTTAAAGAGAACCCATTGGCATGTTTTTTGACTCTCTAAAGTACTTGTAATGATTACATCCATACTTCTTATATTGGATGATCCATGTCTGTTGTCTCGTAATGAGAACTCCTTTGCATTAGAATTTGCTGACAATTGAGTAGGCATGACTTGGACTAACTCCCTCTTTATTTCTCCTTCTGGGATAGTCCACCTGCTAGTGATTTACATGTCACTCTTAAATATGATCTTGTTCTTTTGCATAAGAATTAACTTATGGATAACAAGACAACAGTCGCTGACTTGTATTATAAAGGTATGGTAATTCTAATCATTACAGGTACTTTACGCTGACGTTTGGGGACTAAAAATCTGTTGACCGATTCCCTTGTAAACTTTAGCTCATCATGGTATGTTTCTATGGGACAAGTCTGTTCTGGAAATTTCAAATTTGGTAACTAGAATGTCTGGGGATTTTCTACACCATTCCACTTTTGCATTGTGAAGGCCAAGGCTTGCATAAAATGACACATTGCAGATCTTGTAAACCCTCTGTGTTAAACGCTTTTGTTTTCCTCAGAGTATGGATCCCATTGTGAAATCTTACAACCTCAAATCTTCTGTTGTATAGAAATCTGCTGTGTATAAGCCCCATGGGAACTTACTCTAAATGTCTGTACAAACTGCCAACAGGATCGTCAGGAAAGTCTACAGGCTCCTGGGTGTCAAGATGAAGCAGTTGCAGCTTCAATGGAGGCTTTGCAGTTGGAGACAAACATGGAAGAAGCAAATCCTTGCTTGGATAGTAAGGTATGTGACTACTGAAAATAAAATGAAATTGCCCATTTCTGATATGAAACAAAATAAATCACAAACCTGAGCTCCACAGCATAAGGTAAAACTAGCTGACAAGTGGGTAATAGAGAAAATGAGCATAGAGACTTGTAGTTTAAAAAAATAATTGTATGATGGATATAATTTCCTTTTTTATAATATAAGAGGTAAAAGTTGCAAATTTTGGGACTGGGGTGGGTGTAGCGTGCGCATCAGTGAGAAAGTATGGTTAGCCACTAACCAGCACAGTATGTCAAATACTTTTGATGGGGTTTATGTACTTTCGGAAGTACCTTGTCACTAAAGACATGGCTAAATTCACATTTGGAAATGTTCCCGTCATTGCCATGAACCTGCCGTGTTGCATTTGAAAAATGATACTTGTACAATTTAACTCTTCTAGAACTGTAAAATGCGTTCTAGTTATACACCAAACTTCAGGATAATGATAAATGGGCATTTTTAGCATGGCTGTTTGGGGACCATTTGCCCCTAGTGAATACTATTAAACACCTCCTCCTATAAATGTTCCCAGGTGGTGCAGTACCTCTCCGCTTTCGATGATGAGATTGTTGATCCAGTAGATGGGGACCTTTGTGCAGCCGCAGCTCACACAATTGTGGAATCATTACCTGCCGAGGACTTTGATTTGGCCCCTGCAGATGATCCAACTCCAGACAGTCATCAAGAAGCTGTTCATTCTGAATCTGGACAAATTGCAAACCCACATTACTACTACTTTTACCAAGGTGTGTGCAGGGATATTTTAACAGATTATGTTTTTTCCTTGGCAGCTAGTTTTTAATACTGTTGTCTCTGCAGCTGTGGATGGGCAGCACATTTATCTCCACCCTGTCAATGTACGATGCCTGATTCATGAATATGGCAGTCTTGAACGCTGTCCAGAAACTATTACCGCTAACGTGGTTGAAATCGATGGATTCACAGTAACTGAGGTAAATTTAAAAATTTCTGTACGGAGCAGAAAATGTGTGCTAATGGTTTGGAGCTGATGACTGGGAAATGTTACGGTCTTTTGCAGGAGGTTCGTAGGCGTCACCGCTACTTGTGCCATCTTCCACTTACCTGTGAATTCAGTATTTGTGAGGTGTCACTTGGACCACCAACTGTTTCCCAGGAAACTCTAGTCTTCTTTACTGGTAAGATGTAAAGATTTCTACAACAGGCTTTATTAAAGGGAACCTGTCACCTGGAACTAAACCTCTGACCTATCACTAGCTGTCCCTAAACCTTCCTAGGTGCTCCCTAACCATCCCTCTCTGTTGTAAATCTGACCTGTAAAGATTAGGAAAATGACTTGTACCTTACTGGCTGTCACTCAGTCAGGAGACTGGAAAGGCTGCTCTAGGCTCCATTGTCCCCTCCTCGCCACTCCACTGCACAACCCACTGGGTGGCAGAATTCTTTCTTCATCTCCTCCTGATTTTGGTATCTCCTGCCCTCTTTTCATGCTATGATGCACTAGACGGTACGTCACGTCACATCCGGCCTAGTGCATTATGGGTCTGATCACATGATCGGCCCTGGTGCATTATGGGCTTGATAATGTGATCGGCCCAGCTCCGCACATGCGCAATGCCCATAATGCACCAGGGCCAATCACGTGATCAGACCCATAATGCATCGGGCCGGATGTGACGTACCGGCTGGTGCATCATAGCATGAAGAGAGGGCGGGAGATGCCAAGATCAGGAGGAGATGAAGAAAGAGTTTTGCCGCCCAGCGGCATGTGCAGTGAAGCAGCGAGGAGGGGACAATTGCTGCTGGAGCCGCCTTTCCAGTTGCCTGACTGAGCGACGGACAGTAAGTTCAAAGTAATTTTTCTTTTTACAGGTCGGATTTACAACAGAGGGGATGTTTAGGGAGCACCTAGGAAGGTGTAGGGACAGCTAGTGAAAGGTCAAGGAGTTAATTCCAGGTGACAGGTTCCCTTTAAGAACGGACCTCTAGTTAAAGCATTGCAGACTAGCAGTGTGAAGCTTTTAATTCATTAACCTTTTGTATTAAAATTGTTTAGATGAGGTGGAAAAGCGAAAAAGGCAGCGTCAGCGAAAAGCCCGAGATGAGCGACGCAGAGAGAAAAGAATTGAGATTGAGGAGAACAGAAAACAAGGAAAATGTAAGCTTAGGTTTTTTTCCCTTTACAGTAAAGTTTTGAATCAGTAAATTTAATTGAATTTAAATTGTGACATTAAAAATAATGAAATGTATCCTTACCTGGAATTCTGACTGTTTGTACGAGGTCAATTGATGTTGGCAGTGCAGATTGAAGCACGGCACTCTCCATGTATTACATGAAAAGTCATTCAACTGCATTTTCTTCAAGTAACACTAGATATTCCTAGCTAGTGCCCTGTTGCAACTATTGGAGAGTAAACATCTCTTTGACATTCCCCAAAAAAAACTGCCACACACTATCTTAAGATGTGTGTTTTTTCTTTTTTTTTTTTCTTCTCAACGGACACGTTATCAGCTCATGGCCCATTTAAATAATGTGACAATCTCAAATCACTTTTACCAAATGAGCTGAAAATAAGAAGGGAAAAGAAAACTAAGAGGGAAGATCGTTGCCTGTAGTTTAGCAGCCATAACAATAATATTGCGTGAAGATGAATTGAGTATAATCTCTTGGTGTTGGATGAGTACTTCTAAGTAGTTATGAGACGGATAAAGAAGGAAATGGAGAGTCAAAGGGGGGAGCAGAAAGAAAAAGGAGGGGTGAATATAGGAGGGGGTAAGGGAGGGGAGGGAGGGGAACCAATAGAATCTTATTAAAGAGAACTGTAAGAGAGGAGGACAGGGACGGGAGTCCTCCCCACCACCCAGATGGACCACTAACGCCATGCCATTATGATGTTATGGCGTGATCTGAGGTTAAGGCCTCATACTCAGGTGACTCATTGAACAGGCACCAAGGTTGCCATTGACGAAAGTACTTGTCAATATGGACATCAGAATGAGCAGAGAGCTTCTCCATCCTGCAGATGAATCCATTTCATTGAACCAGTCCAGGATGGAGGAGGAGATTTTGGTACGCCGCTTTTTCGGTATGATGGATCTGGTGGCGGCCAAACAGTCATAGCAACCCAGAGTTAATTGCCTTAAAGGAGCCCAGAAGCATAGAAAGGAGTCTGATCTTGAGGGGTCCATTGCACAGCTTCACCTTTTGATCAGTGTGTGCATGTCAAAGACCTTGCACCACAACCTATGTATTAAGGAGCATTCCCATCAAATGTGCAGTGCAGATCCTACAGCCATCTTGCACCGCCAGCAAGGGCTAGAGGTGTTCAGGAAAATTCTGTTGATCTCACAGGGGCACCTATACCACCGGGAAACAAGCATATAGTTTTTCTTGCTTTTTACAAGCTAGTGGTAGTTTGAGGGCACAAAAAGGATTTACTCGAGTCGAAGGATGATATCGATGAGCCAAGGTCCCTCTCCCACTCCTCCACGAAACAAAGGGATCGTGTGTCATCAGACATCGTCAGTATAGAGCACATTTGAGAAATCATGTGTGACAGAGCTGAGTCTTGCAAGAGTAGTGATTCAAAAATGGTGATCTCTTGTGAGGTCAGCTAAGTCCCTGAGGACTAGACTAAGGATCTGACCTGAAGATACTCAAACCAATGGACGTGCTGTTCTGGACAAAGGGAAGGGTAGGCTGTCAATGGAGGAAATTTGGAGGCACCCAGCAACACTTCAGAGGCTCTCGGTCTCTGAGTGGATGACCAGTACAAAAAATGGGCAGACTGGACCGCCGGCAGGAAGTCCGGGTTATCAATAAGTGGTGTCAAAGGTTCCCAGAGAGCTGAAAGGTGGAACTGCCTATTCACCACATCCCAGGTTTGTAATAGATCCCTAGTTAGCATCACGGAAGTCAGGATGTGTGGACGTTTGGTGCGCACGATCCAAGGAAGTGTCGTTGGGGACAGCTGAGTATAGCTTGTTAAAAAGAAACCCACTGCTTCATATAGGCCCCATGGAACCAGTCCACAAGCCTGGTGAGAAGGGCGGCTGCATGATAGAAGTTTGGAAGACACGTTCCCTCCCCCTCGCTTGGGTCTAGTCAGTATCTTAAAGGCAAGTCTTGGCTTAGATTGTCTCCATACAAATATTAAAGTATAGACAACATAATTGCATGAAAAAGAAGCGGGGAAGGGCAATCACAACCACTCTCGAACAGGTATGAGTTTTGGCAATATGTCCATTTTTAGGACATTGATTTTCCCGAACAAAGACAACATATGGCAATTGAACACTAAGGTCAGTAGTGATTTATTTTTTTTTTTAGCAAACATGTCTAGTTCATATTGTATAAGAGAAGAATGTCTGCTGTTAGATGGGTCCCAAGATAAGACATTGAGGACTAACGCCACTTAATTGGGAGGTGTCCTGGGCCATTAGGCACCAGGCATTGGCACAAGTGTGTAAGGCAACCGATGGTTCAGCCTTTCAGACATTTGTAAAGCCCTTCAGGGGGCATACCCAATCGTCCCCAGATGAGTCTGGGTAGGAGCATCTTCCAGGTGGCAGTAGCCCACCTGTAGGTAACCGTGTTTTTCGGTAACTTTTACGTGACTTGTTCTATTGCTCTTTCCCACCCAGGGACTGCTTTAGGACGTCCCAAGGTCTTGTCCCCCAATGAGGCAAAAAGGGGATTTTTGTGTACTAGCAGTAAAAATCCTTTTCTCATGGCCTCTAATTTGGGGACACAGCACCCCCCCCCCCCCCCTGTTGCCCGTTTTTAGGCCTTTCTTAGTTTGTCACATTGTTCTTAAGCCATTATAGTTGTCTTCTTGCAGACTTTGTTGTCTTGTTGACTTCTTCTACTGCTTTAAGCACAAAATTGGGGAGGCAGCGCCTGCTCCAGGGTGTATACTGCAGAGGAGGAGCCACTTACTAAGCAGAATCTGCAAAAGTGTGTCACCTCCTAGTGGACAGCAGAATAACACCCACAGTCCTGTGTCCCCCAATTAGAGGCTAAGAGAAAAGTATTTTATGGTGAGTACACACAAATCCACTTTTTGGTGCGTTTTTTTCCCCATGTATTTCTATCAGTCTGAGAAAAAATGCATACAGAATGAACATGATTCTTTTTTTTTTTCTGCACCAAAATCTGCAAGGAAAAAAAACCTGAAGGTGTGCACAGCACTTCAGAACGCTCATTGACTTTGCTAGCATGTGTTTCCCCTTGCAGATTTGATAAAATCTGCATGGAAAAATGCACAAAAAACCTGAAGGTGGGCACATAGCCTTACAGGCATAATTTTAGTGGCCAAAATGTAATTTGCTTTAGCCTTGCAGCAATAGGACTAGCCAGAGGAGACTTTCCTTAGCAATTACTGTTGATTACCAGAGTGATGCATTTTTTTTTTTTTTCCATTTGATGTTCCAATGTATGTGGCTTGTTAGCATTAATATGTATGTAACACTTAATATAATTGTTACAGATCCGGAAGTGCATATCGCACTTGAAAATTTGCACCAGTTCCCTGCAGTGAGTTCTGCCACAGAACACCCAGTGCCTGGTTCACCTTCAATGCCCACTGCTGACACTTCATGTCCTTTAACACCCTCTTCATTGAGCTGTAGCCCAGTCTCTCAAACCAGTAAGAATTGTGCACATTTTTTTTTCCCTGCATTCCATTGGCTTTAACCTTAAAATATTATTCTAATTTTTTTTTCTTATGTTCTTACTTTACGAAGACTCTAGTTTTAGTCAAGGTGCTGAAAGCCCATCTGACTTCCATGGAAACCCTGAGGATGATGCCAGATCTCCTTCCTTTGCCCAGGTAGGCAGTACAGTTAAGAACAATGATTTTCAGAACACTCAAGTTGCTGAAAAGTAAAATTTTATTTCCACAATTCACATACTAATGTTTTGGTCCCATTTAACAGACTTCTTTCAAAGACACAAATTGTAAGATCAAGAGTACGGAAGCAATGGACATGACATGCTCCTCCATGGCTTTGTTACTCTTTTTGCATTTCAGAGGTCTCATTTCCTATAGGCCTGATAACCTTTCCTCACTTTCTCAATCTCCCAATCTGTATGTTTGAAAGAGGCCTGATAAACAGGACTGAAACATTATTATGAATGTAATCAGTCCAATGTAGAAAGAGAAGCGGCACTCACCCTTTTAGATGCCAAATCCTTTATCTCGTCTTGCTCATCCTATCGTAGACAAAATCAGGCGGGGAGAGGGAGTGGGGGTCGGCTGACGACAGCTTGCCGTTTCACAGCTCTTGCTGCTTCAACGGGTCCAGTTGAAGCAGCAAGAGCTGCGAAACAGCAAGCAGTCGTCTGCCGACCCCCGCTCCCTCTGGCCGCCTGAATTGTCTATGATAGGATGAGCAAGACGAAATCAAGGATTTGGCATCTAAAGGGGTGGGTGCCGCTTCTCTTTTTTTCTACATTGGACTGATTACTTGTGTGTCTTATAGAAGCGTGCAACGCCCGTTTCCAGGAAGAACTCCAGGTAGTTTTTCACTTGCACTCAGACAACCTCTACCCCGGTCCTCTAAATCATTGGAGATTACTATGAATATGAATGTTCTGGGATTGTAAGACTAAAATTCACCTTTTTGCTTCATACAATACTTTGAAATCCAGAGTTCTTGTTCCATTTCAAGGAATGGAAACTTACTCAGATTTTCTGTTGGGTACCAGAGTGCTGTCGGTAGCCTGTAGCCCAGAATCCTGCAAACCTCCTGCTTTACTGCATCTGACTCCTCTGATTGGCCTCCATGACATCAACCACAACTGAGAAGCTGGTGATGCCAGCACATCGGAGGATAGCTGTGGCCGGTAGCCATATGAAACCCTTTTTTGCACAATACTATATGGACTTCAATTTATACTAACATTTTTTGTCATTGCTGTAGTCTGGATATAGGAAATTCAACTTGATATTTTGATACGCAACCTGATAATTGAAATCTTTTTTTTTTTTTTCTAGATGCTAAGGGTTGGCAAGGCTAAGACAGAGTTATGGCCAAAGGTTCCTGTAAAGAAAGGTAAGTGTTCAAATATTTCCTCCAATGCTGATCGGGGTTCATACACATAGCAAGTGCACCAACCTTATATACACATGGCTGCAATAACATAGAACAGTGTTCCCCCGACAAGTGCATGTTCTCAGGATTTTTCAATAGTAAGGAAACCCTGAAGACATGCACTGTTGGTGGCTCATGAGGATTTCCGTTGGGGAACACTGCAACAAATGTATCCTCCCTTCACTAATTTCAATAACGTGGGGAGAAAAATGGTAGGGGTGTGGAATAGATGAGGCCCACATCAGAATGTCCAAGGTCCTAGCGAACAGGCTGGGATTCTACATATGAGGCAGTGCCCACAGTTGTCGTGTTTTTTTTGGATCACTGTTCTTAATCCTATAGAAGGGAAGTACAAATTTGTAATTTCTAGGGACCCACTAATGTCTTGGGTTCTGCGGAAGATATTCAAATAGAAAATACACTCAATAGCAAGAACAAGATTATATATGGTCAGAAAACTAATAGCAAAAGACTGGATCAGGGAAGACTCTCCTTCCAGAAGGGAATGTATTCAACAGGCGGACTATGCGATCCAGCTAGAGAAAGGCATCTGCTCCAGTAGGGAAAAACACTAAAATGTTGGTAAAACTAAGGGCATCATGGGTAGGCAGTACCTAGAGGAGCGTAGAGTTGAGGGAAGGCATGTAATGGGCAAAGGGGGCATGAGAAATGAGTAAAGAGTATTGAATTTTTGAGTAGAATTGCACGGAATTATATTCAGCAATGAGGGTAAGAAATGATCTCTGGGCGAAACGTGCTGTCTGTTTATGGAGGGAGGGGGTGCAAAGATAAGGGGATAAATGTGAAATATTGATGTATCTGTAACAGGCAGACTTTGACTGTTTTTTGTTGTGAAATCTTTTTTTTTTCCAATCTACAGAAAATCCAGTTAAAAGCACGGCTCCTGCAGACAGTGATGGGGAGAGTGACTGCTCGGAGCGGGTCCCAGTACCAAGTTACCAGAACTCTTTCAGTGAAGCTATGGAGGCAGCCTTTCTAAAGCTTGACACCACACTGCCAACTGCACCATCTGGTAAGAGGAGGACTTCAGATCTGGCATCTATTGCACATGGCGTAGCTTAGTTTATTCACTTCTCGTTTCCCTTTTACAGTTGAAAAAGGAGGAAAGAAAAAGAAAAAGCAGCAGAAACTTCTTCTATTCAGTACCTCTGTGGTTCACACAAAATGAGCAGACTACTTCAACTCTAACTTCCCTTCATTACTTTTGCGCACATTGCTTGGTATAATGAACTTTCGCAGTATTTATGGTTGAAGATATTTTTTTTTTCCTTAATTTGTTGCCTCCTTAGAGAGAGGCCCTTTTTTGAATTTTTGTTTTACTAGTAATTCATCTGGTCTGAGCAATTTTCCTACACAGTGCTAATCCACAGTTGTGGGTTGTACATGATGTATACGATTGTATAATCTAGTGTCTGAAGGGCAGGCTTGTTCATGCTCAGCTAGCTGTAGAATGGATAGATTAATTTCCATGATGAATATACCTGCGCTGCTTAACTGGCATAATGTAATGGATGGACCAGTGAATTAATGATCACAATCTTAACCACTTGATTTTTTTTTTTTTAATGTTTTTATCCCACCCTCTGAAACTCAACTTCACTCTGGTTGTGGCTTTTATTTGAAGGGAGATGAGGTTGTCTTGCCCCCCTCTGTAGTTTAAACAATAAATGAACTTGGAAGTTAATGCCTCTTGTCTTGGGTTATTTCTTTACAGATCTGTGCATTTATGAATTGATATGAACTTACCCAAAAGTCCTTACAGACCAAATTCCCATCAAGTGGTTAGAGGACAGTATCTATTATTTGGGGATAAATCTCACCAAGTCTGATATAATTGTTGGTAATAATATGGTTGACAGACTCCCTTTTAAAAAAAAGATTAGCGGCCATTTCATCACACAATTTCTCATGGATTGTGGATGGAATGTACATACTTTCTCCTTCGCTTCATTGGGGACACAGGACCCTGGGTGTTATGCTGCTGACCACTAGGAGGCGACACTAAGCAGAATCTGCAAAAGAGTAAAGTGACTCCTCCTCTGCAGTATACACCCTTGGAGCAGGCACTGCCTCACCAGTTTTTGCTTGGTGTCTGAAGGAGGCACACGTTCTTACTCTCCATTATTTTTATTTTTGAAGCTGCATTTTTATATTTTGAAGGGACATGTCGACCATAGGTACCTCCCCAGACCCCACAGTTGGAATCTGGGTCGAGCTATTTTGTCTAAGGGCCATTCCTTCCTCAGCCCTCCACTGTTGGAGGCGCAGGGTTGAAGCGATTTCCAGACTTGCCGGTTCTGAGGCCCGCATTCCTCCCCAGTCCCCACAGATGGGGCTCTGGGTTGTAGTAATGCTCCATGTCCCCACCGCAAGCAGCAAGACAGAACAAAAACCGGCAGAGATGATCCCCCTCCTTCCTCAGCTGCCCACGGTTGGGGTGCTGGGTTAAAGTTGAGAGACCCCCTGCACACCACCATTCCTTCCATTTTACTGATGGGACTTGGATGAAAAGAAGACCTTCACATCCCTACAGGTAACAGGTGGGTTGCAGGATTTGGGTCAGGAAGCATGGGATCAACAGACGCCCTCCCAATTTCCCCTAGCTGGGAACTTGGGTTTAGACACCAGGTCCAGGTGCCCTCCACAGTATTGCCTGGTGCACGGCTATTCCCTCGGCCGCAGGGACCCCCAGTGCTGCTCACAGCTGCGGCTGTGATAGAGCGTGGGGAGCTTATTGGTCTTTGCTTTTTACCAGCAGATCCTCCCAGTCCACTCTGATGGGATCTAGTGCAGCATCGCCATCCTCCCCTTTTCCCCTAACAATACAGGGGCCTTGGGTTGAGGCCATGCTATTTCTGTTTTTCGGAGCCCTGCCATCTCAGGGTCTCCTAACTGTGTAGTGATTCTTCCCGCAGTACTATGGGCCGGCACCCATGTACCGCCAGGCTGTGACCCTTAACAGGGCAGCGGTAGCAGGACTGGCTGATCAGATCGGCGGCAGCGATATCGTGCAGCGGAACCAGCGGAGTTTGCGGACCTCCGCACTGACCTCCTCGCTTTTCCGGAGCCGCCATTTACTCGATTCCCCGGCTGCAGCCTAGTGTTGCTGGTACCGCCCGCCCTTCTACTGATGTCAATGCGGCCGGTCACACCCCAGCCGCATCACAAAGGAGGCAGGTCAGGCTTCTCTTGCCGCATCTTGCTCCCTCGAGATTTTTACGGCATGCCTTTTCCCCTACCTGGCCCGCGCTTTTTCACTGGTCTGTCCGTCCCCCCCCCCCACCTCCTCTTCCTCACAATTGGTCGCCATGACAGTGCTGCTGCATTGATTTAACACATTACTGTTTCTCCTGCTGTAGCGTACATCACAGCAGAGGGACAAAGGATTATTTACCAGTGAGCGCAATACTCCTTACAAGCAGTAAGGAACACTGCATACATGTTCTATCTATGCTGTGCTCTTAGACCAGTACACTTTAATACTTTTACAGTTTGTTTTCATACATGGCTGCAGAGCGACGGTACACACAAGCGGTACAGAACATTGCAGAGCATGTTCCATCTACGCTGTGCTCATACAACATAAGGCAATCCTTTTCTGTTTATTTCATACATTGCTGTGGTGCGTTCTTAACTGGCAGTTGTGCTATCACTCTGCCAGGCTGGAGTTCCTAGCACTATACATGAACCCGCCACTAATCCAGAAATTCCTTTACAATGTCTGGCATTCTCCTTCCTCGGCCCCCCACTATTGGGGGAGCTGGGTTGAAGTCCACATGACTCAAACTTCCCAACATTATTATTCCTCAATTCCCCCATAATAGGGAGCGGGGGTTGCAATTGAGAACTCATTTGTGCCTGACGTCCTCTCCCCTTGACTTCTCACGGTTGAGGAGCTGGGTGGAGATTGCGGCTTCCCCGGATTGCCCACCAATCTTTTTCAGCGCCCACAGTTGAGCCTTTGAGTGACAGGGATGGTGCCGTGTCTCACAGGATGCAAGGCTGTACTCACTGCATCCAGAGCACCCCCATTTACCCAGTGTGGAGTTTTGTTAGGTCGGGACTCTATCTAGCAACAGGGCTCCCCCTTAGGGGCATGGTTCTGCTGGACAGAACACAAGAACAGGCATTAGAGTCCTCTACCATACCTTGATGCTGCCAATTGCACAGCATTAGCAGCTTACAATGTTATTACTGTTAGGGCCCTTTCACATCAGCGTTTTTTTCAAATCGCGGCAGATGCGGTGAAAAAACCGCATCTGCAAGCGATTACCGCATACCGGCGGCACGGTTGTGGCGCGGTTGCGGTAAACGCCATACAAGGTATAGGCGGACTTGCGGCAGGTGCGGTTTTGGCACTTGCGGCAGGTGCGGCCGCGAAAAAAAATGCTGTCAGCCGCGTTTTTTTCGCGGCCGCACCTGCCGCAAGTGACAAAACCGCACTTGCCGCACCTGCCGCAAGTCCGCCTATACCTTGTATGGCGTTTACCGCAACCGTGCCGCAAGTGCAGCCTGTATGCGGTAATCGCGGCAGATGCGGTTTTTTTCACCGCATCTGCCGCAATTTGAAAAACGCTGATGTGAAAGGGCCCACGTGCCATTCTGGTTCCATGTATGGAAGGCAGATGCGGCCTCCAAGAAATCCATCACTGGCCTGCCATATCTCAGTGGACGCCTGTTTGGAGAACAACTGTACAAAATTGATTTCAGATGCCATGGGAGGCAAAAGCACTTCCCCTCCCTCAGTGCAAAACCAGACGGTTCCTCAATCACTGTCAGCAAACCAGATTCTGATCCTTTCGGAATTCATTTGGTTGGTCAATGTCTAGATCGGCACAAAATCGATCGCCACGCATGGAGCGATCAGAGTCCCTCCAAGATCACGTCAAAGGCCCCTCAATTCAGGAGTCATTGTGCCTGTGCCACACGCGGAGCGATTTTAGAGGTTCTATTCCAACAAATTTGTGGTCCCCAAACAAGAAGGTACAGTACATTCTTTGCTAGACCTGAAACAACTGAACAAACCTGTCCGGGTAAGACATTTCCGCAAGGAATCTCCGCTCCATAAGTGTCTATGGAACAAAGAGAATACCTTGCGTCCATAGATTTACAGGATGCCTATTTGCATATTCCAATTGCAGCCATTTATCAGACGTTTTTTCAGATTTGCATTCTGCGAAGAACACTACCAATTTGTGGTGTTCCCGTTTGTGACCACTGTGGGAGCTGTAGCTAGTCCAAAGGTTATGGCTCAGCTGCACCTCAGGCCTCTTCAGTTATCCATACTCAAGTCATGGGACAAGAATGTCTGATCATGCGACAGGAAGTATCATCTGCCAGTATCAGCCAGGCAGTCTCTCCTTTTGGTGGCTCCGGCTACTGACTTTCCCTGCGTGAGTGTTTTTCTTCCGCAAAGTTGGAAAGTTCTAACCACCGACGTGAGTTGGACAGGATGAGGTGCGATGTACCTCCATCTCAGAACACAGGGCAAATGGTCCCGCTTGGAATCAACGATGCCCATCAATCTACTGTAGATTCAGGCGATATTCCTAGCACGGGAGACCTTCAGCCGTCTTCTGGCGGACTGCCATGTCAGGTGCAGTCGGACAATGCCACGGCTGTGGCATATGTCAATCGCCAAAGCAGAATCCACAGTCTCCAGGCAATGAAAGAAGTTTACCACATTCTTCACTGGGTGAAATCTATGAACTCAGTGCTATCAGCTGTTCATATGCCGGGTGTAGACAATAGGGTAGCGGAGTTCCTACGTCGCCAAGTGATTGACTCAGAGTGGTCCCTACATCCATATGTCTTCAGACAAATCTGTCATCGCTGTGGAACTCCGGAGGTGGACCTAATGGCGTCTCGCCTCAATGCCGAGGATCCCAGCTTCATGGCTAGGTCCCACGACCCACAGTCGCTAAGGGCGGACGCTCTCGTCCAGGACTGGACCCAATTCTGACTCCACTACATTTTTTCCCCCACTACCACAAACCCCCAAGGTAGTGAGGAAGATCAAATCGGGATGTCACCAAATCATCCTCGTGGTCACGCACTGGCCCAGGCGCACTTGATATGCCTATCTCGTCCACCTGACAGCAGACGTGCCATGCCGCCTATCAGGTCGTCCAGACCTACTCTCTCAAGGCCCGTTTTGCTATCAAAATTCATCGGCTCTGACTTTGACGGCGTGACCCTTGAGACCCGTATCTTAGCCCAAGAGGGTTTTCACACATGTTGTCGCGACCACGATCAGAGCGTGGACACCGGCCTCAGAAGAGAGATCCCATCACACGTCGAAGGTCTTTTTTGCGTAGTGCACCTCTCGTGGTCATTCACCTTGGCTCTATTCCATCCCAAGGGTTCTCCGTTCACGCCAATCGGGTCTAGACTCTTGCCTCTCCTTAGGTCCTCTCAAAGGACCAGTTTCAGCCCTTTCCATTCCCTTTCAGAAACGTCTTGCTACCAGGCCTCAAGTGAGAACCTTTCTTCAAGGAGTCTGCCTGTGTAGTTCCTCCCTGTAAAGGATCACTAGACCCCTGGGACCTAAACCTCATCCTCACGGCTCTACACTAACCACATTTTGAGCCCCTAAGGGAAATTTCCCTTCGCCTTCTCACACAGAAAGTGGTATTTGGGTGGTAATTACCTCTCGCCGCAGAGTCTCGGAACTTGCAGCGCTTTTCATGTAAACCACCTTTTTCTGGTCTTCCACCAAGGTAAGTTTGTCCTACGTCCGGTTCAATTTTTTTTCCTCAAGAAGTTGGTGTCCTCTTTCCATCTACCTGAAGACATATCTCTGCCATCACTGTGCCCGATGCCAGCTCATCAGGTTGAGAAAGCTCTACATGTGCTGGACCTTTTTCACAGCCCTACGCATCTATGTACCCAGGACAGTTCCCTTTTAGGAGCCTCTCCTTCCTTCTTCCAGAGGGAAAACAATGCAGGCGGACCAGGCTCTAAAACTTATCTGACCAGATGGCTTAAATCCACCATCCAGGATGCTTATTGCATTATTAAAAAAAACCAAAAACATGCATATCGTCCCTTTTGGCCGTAATCAAGGCACATTCCACTATGGCCGTGGGGGCCTCCTGGACTACTGAGCTGTTAGGCACCAGGAGTCAGCACAACACTTTTGTAAGACAGCCACGTGGTCCAGCCTGCACACGTTTATCAAACACCTTAGTGGTCTCACCCAGTCCTCCGCAGATGCGAGTCTGGGAAGACTCCGGCCGGCAGTAGCCCACCTGTAGGTGCATAGTTTTGTTTGGTTTCATTCGGTAGTGATAGTTCCATTGCTGTTCCCACCCAGGGACTGCTTTTGGGACGTCCCACGATCCTGTGTCCCCCAATGAGGCGAAGGAGAAAAGGAGAATTTTGTGTACTCACTGTAAATTCCTTTTCTCTTAGCCTCTAATTGGGGGACACAGCATCCACCCTGTTGCCCGTTTCGGGCCTTTACTAGTATTCTCATGCTACTCCTAAGCTGTTATATGGTCGCCTGTTTATTTTACAGGCCTTATTATACGGTTATTATTCTGCTTAATTCTCCTACTGCTTTAGCACAAAACTGAGGCAGTGCGACAGGGCTTTGCTGGATGAACCTTTGGGTTTGGAGGAGTTGGAGGGGGCTTTAGGCACTATGACGAATGGCAAAACTCCAGGGGTGGACGGCTTACCGGTGGAAGTTTATAAGGCGTATAAAACAGTCCTACTCCCAGTATTGCTAGACTCGTTTAATGACAGTCTCACGCGAGGGACCCTGCCTCCATCTATGCGGGAGGCAATTATTACTGTTTTGCCTAAGAAAGATAAAGATCCTGCTTCTCCAGCTTCCTATAGGCCTATTTACCTCCTGACAGCAGACATCAAGCTTCTGGCGAAGGTGTTGGCTATACGCCTTTCAAAGGTGGTAGAGTCATTGGTGCACCCGGATCAGACTGGTTTTATGCCCCGTAAGTCAACGGCTCTGAATATTCGTAGATTTTTTTTAAATATGCAGGTTGAGGCGGATAATGTGGGGCAGCGGGTAGTCCTGTCTTTGGATGCCGCCAAGGCATTTGACAGCGTGGAGTGGCCGTACCTTTTTGCGGTACTGGAGGGCATGGGCTTTGGACCTGGCTTTATTGGCTGGATCAGGCTCTTGTACTCTCAGCCACAGGCACGGATCCGGGCCAATGGTTCACTGTCTGGGTATTTTCCTCTTCAGAGAGGTACGAGGCAGGGCTGCCCGCTGTCCCTGCTGCTTTTCGCCCTGGCTATTGAGCCCTTGGCTTCGAGGATAAGACGTGCTCCGGATATTGAGGGATTTCGATATGGCGAGCTGGAGGAGAAGGTGGCCCTCTATGCGGATGTCCTTCTGTTGTTTTTAGCTGACCCTGATACTTCACTTCGCAATACCATGTTGCTCGTTATACAGTTTGGGGCCGTTTCGGGGTTGACCGTAAATTGGGAAAAGTCAGTGGTTTTGCCGATAGATCCCACAGTCCTTGACATACCCCACGTGCCAGTCGTAAACAGCTTCAAATACCTGGGCATTAATATATCGGGCGACATTTCTGACTATGAGCGTTTAAACCTTGCACCTCTAATGTCTATGATTAAGCAGAAGATTAAGGCCCTGGGCCAAGCTACACCTCTCGGTGGTGGGGGGGGGGGGGGGGTGAACCTGCTGAAGATGGTGATCATGCCTCAGCTTTTGTACGTCCTTCATAACTCCCCAATTTGGCTTCCGCAGAATAGATTTTTTAAAATTAACGCCTTATTCAGGGAGCTTATTTGGGGGGAAAAAGGGAGCACGGATACAATTGGAACACCTGCAGAGGGGTAAGGAGGACGGGGGGCTGGCCTTGCCCAACCCTTGGCTGTATTTTCTGTCCTCAGTGTCAGCATTTTGACCGGGGGCGCGGAGCACTCAGTTGCGGGGCAGGTGGGAGGAAAGGGTATCCTTCGGTTTCTGGGGGGGCGAGGACCGCTGCTGGCGAAATTAGAAGCTGGAACCCTTCGACCCTGGGCCCACAGGCTCCCCACAGTGCTACTCATGATTAAAGTATGGGAAAAATTGAAAAGGCTGAGAGGCATCACTGGTTTTACACGGTATACCCCCATTTGGAACAACCCTCATCTGCCGCACTTGCAGGCGCTGAGGGGATTCGCGCAGTGGCGACGTGTGGGCATTTGGTGGCTCTCTCAGCTGGTGGAACGGGGAGTCTTTAAAACATTTGAAACCTTGCAGAGTGAATTTTCGCTCCCACACTCCTCGTTCTACCGGTATTTGCAGGTGCGACATGCCTACATGGCGCAGGCTCAAACACATTGTATGGACATACACCATGATACTGCTATCACTATGATTGGCGCGCAAACCTCCACTAAAGGCATAATTTCCTTTGTATACGGATACCTCTTGGCAATGGCTCTGTTAAAACACCCGATACGGGCACTGGACAAATGGGAACAGCAAATAGAGGGTATAACAGCTGAACGTTGGGAGTCTATCATGAGTATGATACCCCGGCTGTCGCTCAATGAGCCCAGACGCCTCTCTCAACTGTATATCCTTTATAGGGTATACAGGACGCCTAAGTGGCTTCATGATTTAGGCCTGAGACGGGACTCATGTTGCCCCAAATGTTCACATGAGGACGCGGAAATTCTCCACATGCTTTGGACGTGCCCGCGCCTCCAGATGTTTTGGATTATGGTACTCCACTTGATCCGGGGGGCAACGGAGCTGGACATCCCCAGAGACCCGATTGTCTGTGTCCTTGGCTGTACAGAGGATGTAGGGGGAGATGACTATTCGCATATAGCAGTGGCTAGGATGTTGTTTGCTGCCAGAAAATTAATAGCGGCTCATTGGATATCTGATACGGTACCCTCTCGCAAAGCATATATCTGCAGCATGAATCTGACCGTGAGTAGGGAAAAAGCTATATACCTCAAACGGGACAGATCGAGGGTATTTGATAAAATATGGAAGGGCTGGATGGACCTTCAGGGCCTGCCGACTGTTAAAGAAATAACTCAGTCCAAAAGCAATTAATTAAGTTGGGAGATGTGTTATGCAGATTTTTGGAACATCTTGGGTACATGTTATATCCATATGTGCACTACTATCTTTGTTGAGGAATACTGACCCACTGGACCGGGAGGGGGGAAGGGAGGGATGGTGGTGGTGGGAGGGGGGGGGGGATTTAATGCAATGCGTTTCTTTCTGTATTGTTGTTAGTTTATATTAAAACTTATCTGATTAAAAAAAAAACTGAGGCAGTGCCTGCTCCAGGGGTGTATACTGCAGAGGAGGAGCCACTTTAGTCTTTTGCAGATTCTGATTAGTGTTATCTCCTAGTGAATAGCAGCGTAACACCCACGGTCCTGTGTCCCCCCCATTTAGAGGCTAAGAGAAAAGGAATTTACGGTGACTACACAAAGTTCTCCTTTTTTAAGATGCTGTATTTTTCCCAAAATATGTTCTACCTTGTTTACCTTTATACATAGTTGTTTTTTTTCTCCCCTTGGGAAATTATTTTGTTTTTCTTATGAAATTCTCTAAGTTTGTCACATTACCCTCTTCCCATTGAAAAAAAATAAAATTGTATTCAAAATGGCCGCCATGGTCACCCCACATTTGGAAAAGTTCTCGCCCTCGCATATACAGTGATATACCTCGGTTTTCGTTGATAATTCGTCCGAAAACTATCACCGGAAACCGAAACTGATGATAACCGAGGCAACAATTTCCATAAGAAACAATGTAAAATGAATTAATTGGTTCGAGACACTTAAAGACCTGCAAGAAAAAAAAAATTATAGAAACTAGCGGATAATGCTAGAATCACTCAAATTACTATAAAAGGAATATGAATTACTAATTTACAGAAAAAAAACATTTTAATATATTTTAGTTTTATAAAACCACATTTTGATGTATGGAAGACGCCGAGGAGGGGAGAGAGGGGTGCACATTATTTTTTGGAAGGGGAATCACATTTTCTTAAAGGCAAAATTAGCAGCGATGTAAGGACAAACCGCAGCATCAATGAAAACACACTATTTTCATTGAGAAAAATCAAAAACCGAAACAGACGATATCTGAAGTTGAAAAAAACCTAGGTATCTCTGTGCTAATGTGCCACAAACAGGAAGTTGCTGTCACCAACAGTTATTACATTTAGGTGCATCAATATAAATGGCTCGCCCTGTACTGTCCGTGGAGAATGATCATGGATCTATGGAGGGGCATGGCCCCCAACTTCTGATCGATTAGCCTTTCTGACCTAGATATTAGATCTTCAGATGCCCGTATTTCAGATCTGGGTCTTTGCTTATTGATTGGAGCAGGAATTAAAACATTGCAACAGCTTCCTGTCTTGATTAAAGTACATCCAGAACTTAAGGATTATGTTTTCCAATGTCTTACATCAGACATTTTCTTCACTAGTCTCCCCAGTGTGGAGGATAACGTCCCCCTCCTCTTCCCTTTTTCCAGAAGTTTCTCCTACCATGAGTTTTAAAGGAATGTTTTAAAATATATAAAATCTTAAGGCCCCATTACACGGTACGATATCGCTGAAACGTCACGGGTTTGGAGTCGTTGAAATGACATCGTTAGTACGTCGTTGCGTGTGACAGATACGACTACGATAAATCGTTGGATCGTTGATCGCAGGTTTGAGAACATGTTCTCAAATCAGATGATCCTCGTTCAGCCGACCTGCTGTATCGCTCTGTGTGACCCCGTGGTAACAATGTAGTTAACGACTTCCCCTATTCACAACAGTGAACAAGTATCGTTCGCTGGGTTGTGTGAAAAATAGCTGCAAACCACATCGTTGGTGCATCGTTCACAATATATAGACGTGACATCTCAGCAACGATCTAAAAAAATGTCCTAATTTTGAACTAGAGTTCCTTGTCTCTTGATAGCCACTCTAGGGACAAAACCTTAACATATCAACATTGGAAGATTTGGATGAGTCACCCCCTGGCCCTCCCAGTTTTATAGATCTTAGGGGTTGCTGTGAATTTTGGATCTGAGAGATGTAGTAATGTTTACATAGCATGGTAGCGACTTGGTCTCTTTGTGGCCTTATTATATTAACTGACTTGATTTTAAACCTATTGATACTGCCGGTCCTTTGTCAGCTTCCCCACCCCCCAATTCCTGGTTTAATTTCTAATGTAGCGTAATTTTATTTAATTTTTTTTTGTCTTCTGTTGAAAAATGTCTTATTTTTGGATCTATTTTGTTTCTTGTAATTCACTGAATCTTTTTTGATAAAAATTGAATGAAACAAAAAAAATTGACTTGCGCAGACGGTATCAGTGTAATATTCCAGTATTATAGGTAAATGACCGATTAATGTAAAGTGGGCAGATGCATAAATCAGGCATGTAAAATTCTGTGGCTAACATTTTGAATGGGTCTGGCAGAAATCCATATGCATTATGGGAAAAAAATACATATATGGAAGAAAAAACAGCAGCTCAGTTTTCAATTAATGGTGCAATCCCTTTTAAGGCAGTAGCCAAGAAAGTCCTCTGGATGCATAGAAATTTTTTCTTAGGATTGACCACTAGTTCTCAATGGGTTTGAAACCTGAGGATTTCCTGGCCCATTGGCCCAAAATTAAAATATTATTCACCAAACGTTTGAGCTAGTCTACTGCATTGGATGAAGCAACCCCGTACATAAATGGTGCCAGGATCATTTCTCTATCACTTCATTGGGGAACACTGGAAACGAGTGTATGCTGCTTTCACTAGAAGATGACACTAGAAAAATTTTATAAAGTAAGAAACAAAACCTGGCTCCTCCCCAGCAGTATACACTCCCAACCAGAGGGAAAACTAGTCAGTTTTTGGTCAGTGTCTAAGGAGGCACACATGGGCCTTTTGGCCCAGTTCTACTTCTTTTCTGATGGTGGGTTTACACACACCAATTTATCTGTTCAATATCTGAACCAATCTCTGGTTGCAGTGAAATCATGGATACATTGCTCCATGTTGTACACAGCCACAAAATGGAGCAATGTATCCATGATTTCACTGCAACCAGAGATTGGTTCAGATATTGAACAGATAAATTGGTGTGTGTAAACCCACCATCAGTCCCCTCATTGGGCGACACAGGACCATGGGTGTTATGCTGCAGTTCACTAGGAGGCTGACACTAAGTAAAATCTGAAAAAAAAAGAGTAACTGCTCCCCTGCAGTATACACCCCCTGGCTGGCACAAGCCGAACCAGTTTCAGTTTAGTGTCAATAGGAGGCAGATGCGGGGTCTACTGACACACATCTATTTTCATTATTTTTATTGCACTTTTTTACTTTTCCCTCTGGATGAAGATTAGACAGGTGACTGTGCCCTCACGCACCACACTCCCCCAAACACCAACAGCCGGGAATGTGGAGTGTCACCTCCAAGTGCCCCTTTCTGCGATGCAGGACAGTGTTATTTTTTTATTCTTTTTTACAATGGCGACAGTTCCTTCACGTTTTGATCTCTACCATCCATCAGAAGGGCATGTGGTGTGCTACCTCCCCAAATCCACTCTGCACTGGTTATTCCATGCCTGCTCACCCCACCTTTACAATCCATGGGAAATTGGGTCGACGTGTCCGGTGCCATTACAGAAACCCTATGGTCCTCCCAAGCTCCCACAGTTGGGAGACCTGGGTTGAAGATGCCTGGTGCCACATCTGTGATCCCCTAGCCCTCCCCATCCACTCTCCTTGGGGACCCTGGCTTGCAGGCGCCGCTGCCATCAACTGGCCCATTGCCCTCCCCATTCTCCCCTCACAGGGACTATGGGTTGCAGGGGCCAGCACCAGGTAATACCTCTAGGCCCTCCCCATCCTCCCTCCAGGAACCCTGAGGTGCAATGTCTGCAGAGACACAGCCTGCAACTGGGAGCCCCTTTCTACATCACAGGGGGTATAGTGCGGGCGGAGGACTCGGCGGTGATGCTGTGCGTGGACCCTTCCATGTACCCACCGCGCTGGCACTGCACCTTCCCCAGGGCCGCAGTTAGTCCCTGGTTCCGGCCTGCTTTGCCCGCCTCCAGTTGACGTCATTTGTGGCCAGAATGCCCTGGAGTATCTACCACTGAGGACTCTCAGATTCTAATATTTCACAAATTTCTAATATTTTCACAAATGCAAAAAATATCGTCCCAAGTTTAGCACTAAAATGATGTGCAATATGTCAGAAACCACAAAACAGACGAAGGGGTTAAACATAGTCCAAAATGCTATTAACAAAGCTTAAAGCGAACCTGTCACCCCCCCCCGGGCATCAAAAGCTATAATAGCCACCTTCTGCAGCACTAAGGCTGCATTCTGAGAAGGTGGCTATAGGCTTTTGATGCCCTTTATAGTATGAAATATTAAGTTAGGTAAATGCTCACTCTTCTGAAGACCTAAGACCGGGAGGCGGGGTTTCACGCTCCTCCGGCCCGCCCCCTCTTGTCAGTCATTGTGCCCGCCTGCTGCTGCCTCCCCTCAGTGTGGAAAATGAACGCGCGTCTCCATTCTCCTGTATGGAGCCGCGCATGCGCTGTGGGCCCGGTGTCCAGGAAGTCGACACCGGGCGCACAGCGCATGCGCGGCTCCGTGCATGAGAACGGAGACGCGCGTTCATTTTACACACTGAGGGGAGGCAGCAGCAGGCGCGCACAATGACTGACAAGAGGGGGCGGGTCGGAGGAGCGTGAAACCCCACCTCCCGGTCTTAGGTAAATGCTCACTCTTCTGAAGACCTAACTTAATATTTCATACTATAAAGGGCATCAAAAGCCTATAGCCACCTTCTCAGAATGCAGCCTTAGTGCTGCAGAAGGTGGCTATTATAGCTTTTGATGCCTGGGGGGGGGTGACAGGTTCGCTTTACGTTAATCCACAAAAAAACAAAGACCTCGCGCAGGTCCGTCATTTGATAATAGAAATATAGGCGGTTTCAACGTTACTGGTTCCATCTAAAATTTAGATGGATGTGATCAGTGTAGAGTGAAGAAATCAAACAGCAGTTCAAGAATTGCTTGTATTTCATTTTTACACCTTTCACCGTCTCTGGGTAGTTGATAGGATTGCTCTATTCTTCAGCTCAGAATGATTATAGCGATACCAGATTTATAGTTTTTGTTTCACTACTTTTAAGCTTTTCTACCCTTAATATTTTTGCATCGCCATATTTTGAGAGCTATAATTTTTCTATTTAACTGCTGTCATGTGAGGGCTTCTTTTTTTGTGGGAAGAGATTAATAATTATTAACATAGCACCAATATATTCCACATCACTTTACAATTAAGCAGGGACATGTACAGATAATAGACAATACAAAGTAGCACATAGATCATCAGTTATAGGATAGAGAGCCCTGCTCACAAGGCTACAATCTATAAAGAAATAGGGGGAGGGGGCCACAATAGATAAAAAGTTTTCTTCTATGGTACAGCCATTGTTATAATAGAGCATTTAAAAAAATCTGCATTTTCCGGTCATCAGCCAGTATGTGTCTAAGTGCAGTTACTATGTGCTATAGGGTGCATGGAGGTTGTGGACACATGACTAGAAGGGAGCAGATTCTTACTAAAATTTAGACAGAGGGAGTAGTGGAGAGTTTGGTTAGTTAACCTCCCTGGCGGTCTGTTTAGTTCTGGAATTTTTTGCTAAAAGCGGGCTACCCGCGTTCGCGGTAGATGCGGTTAAAAAACCGCATCTGCCGCACTTGCCGCACTTGTGCCGCACTTGTGCCGCACTTGCGGCGCGGTTGCGGTAATCTGCATAGGAACCAACCACCTCTGATGACCCTCATACATTGTTAATATGTGCCCCTGCAGCCTAGTAAACCATTAGCAGCACTGTTGTTGTGTGCAAAGTGGCTGCAGTAGAAGTGCGATAATGATTTTAGACACTTACATGCCTGGTACTTGAGGGCGTCTCCCTGTGTGTGCTGGGACGTGTGGGCTGTGCTCATCATGTCTGCTCGCCCCCTCCCTTATGCACGCCCCCTCTCAGCCTGCTATAGTGCTGTGAGGCTGATTGCGTCATAAAGGGGCGGGGCTACCGTGATGCCGCGATTTAGCCCCGCCCCTTTATGACGCAATCAGCCTCACAGCACTATAGCAGGCTGAGAGGGGGCGTGCATAAGGGAGGGGGAGAGCAGACATGATGAGCACAGCACAACAAGTCCCAGCACACACAGGGAGACGGCCTCAAGTACCAGGCATGTAAGTGTCTAAAATCATTATCGCACTTCTACTGCAGCCACTTTGCACACAACAACAGTGCTGCTAATGGTTTACTAGGCTGCAGGGGCACATATTAACAATGTATGAGGGTCATCAGAGGTGGTTGGTTCCTATGCAGATTACCACAAGTGCGGCACAAGTGCGGCACAAGTGGTTTTCTCACCGCATCTGCCGCGAACGCGGGTAAGCCCGAGCCTGACTCGGGGTTAACGCTTCTGGTAGTGAATGTTAACCCCGAGTCAGGCTCGGGAATAACGCTAGGAAGGTTAAGCAAACTGGGGGTGAAGTATTGGTTGGATTGTCTAGGGTAGCGCATTCCAGACAGCTGACGCAGCATGAGAGAAGTCTTGGAGACAGGAGTGGGATTTGGATTATGGAGGATGTTCACCTTACAGAACGGAGAGCACTGGTACGGTGATGGACAGAGATGAGGCCTGAGGGTGGTGGAAGAACTGTGGAGAGCTTAGTATGTGAGAGAGAGACGTTGGCAATGGTTACACATTCTCTAAATAATACAATGCAATGACCGGCACAAGATGAAGATATGGAAGTGGCTAGACAAAAATATAACTCTGGTAGCCAATTCAGGATGGATTGGAGAGAAGAAAGTTCGATTAGAGGGGGACACCAATGAGTAGAGAGTTGCAGTATTCGAAACAAGAGTAAATAAGAGCAACTGTATGAGTTTTTGTAGTTTCAAAGGTGAGAAAATGTCATATTGTAGATATGGTTTTTAAAAGGGAACTCCGGGGAGCAAAACCCTTTTAGTACAGTCCTCTGCCCTCCTACATGATGAAGCAGAGCTGTACACTGCAGTTTTTGGATCTATAGATCACTTATAAATCAATAAATTCATACCTGCTCTTTTGCGATCACCCCCCTCAAGGGTCTGAAAATTTCAGCTTTGTGCTGCTGGTGAGAAGAGGTGTATCAGGGGTGTGGATGCTGGGAGCTGCAAGATCATCTTACATTCCCATCCCCTCACACTTCTGTATGGTGAGGGGGGTGGAGCAGAGGCAGAGCACTGGCATGGTCTCTTCTTCTCCCTAGCAATTGGTAGATTCCAGTCCCCTGAAACTATCACTATTGATATGGATTTTTTACTTGCAGATATGAACCTACAAAGCATTTTTTAGATCTGCACTATGTCAACTCTTGCATTTTTCTCAGCATTCATGCTGCGTTTCTTTGCAGTGTTCTTGGGTGCAGATTACATGTGTGATTTCTATACAGTACTGCCCATATAGACGTGTGAGGGGGCTGGAGTGTAAGATGGTCCTGCAGATCCCAGCATCTATGCCCCCAACAGACCACCTCTTACCAGCAGCATGAAGCTCAAATTCTCGGACCCCTGAGGTGGGGGCAATAGCAAAAGAGCAGGTATGATTTTATTGATTTATAAGTGATCTGTAGATCCTAGAGCTCCAGTGTACAGCTCTGCTTCATCATGTAGGGGAGCAGAGACAATACTAAAAAGTTCTCTCTCCCTAAAGTTCCCCTTTAAGATGCAAGTAACATGAGCAAGTGATTGGATATAGGAAATAAAGGAAAGTTCTGTGTCAATTATAACCCCAAGACAGTGCGTGAGTGTGCTGCTCTGGAGCTATAGTTGAACCACCCAAGACAACTGCAATATAGGGTATAGAGTGGCGATCAAAATTAGAGAGAACACAATTTCCGTAATGTTAAGACCATTGTATTGTCCGGTGTGTAAATATCCTAACATGAGTAGAATAGCAGTATTTTAAGATTTCATAAACTGAATATATTCTAAAGCACAGAATAAAAATGTAATGAGGTGAAAAAGAATATTGATCAAAATTAAAGAACACTTTCAGATACATGCAAGATATTGATGTTAATCTGGCACCTGGTGCAAATTTCCTTAATTATCTGACAAATCCTATTTAACGGGGAGCCTAAAGGCCATATCACATGCTTCAGTATCGTTCACAAGTCATGCATTTGGTGATGCATGAAAGTTCTCAGAACAATCTCGTAGCATGTAACACCGCGCTGTCACCAGCCAAATTGAACGATCCTTTAATGGATCGTTCAACCCAGATTTGTGAACATGTTCTCAAATCTGACAATGAATGATCCTTCAATCTGCAGGATCATGTTGTGTGACACCGTGATGAACGATCTGCCAGTGGCACAGCCTATGTTGGGAGATGATAACCATGGTACACATCAGGTTTCTAAGCGCCACGTGGCGCTTAGTAACCTGATGTGTATCTTGGTTACCCGCGTTCTCGTTGGTCCTGATTGCTGGTGAGTCTGCCTGTGTAACAGACAATCACATAGAACAAGGGAACTAATCCATCTATGCACCACGATATAAAGTGTACAGGCGTGTGCCAACCACCAATATAATGCTAGTACTCAAGAAAACAAGGGGTTTTTTGGTGTATAATCAAGGCACCTGCAGCCTGAAAATTCAAATATATGCTGTAAAGAAAAACCCTAAAGGAACCGCCAAACAGGATCTATAGACAATGTATAAACTTTATTGAACACTGAATTATAATGACACACACATTTAAAACATAAGTAAAAGTAGTACACAGACTACAAGTGAGGTGTGTGGGTACTGACCATGCTGCACAGTGGTCTCAATACAAGTAAAGTACTACAGCCATATCTATATTGCACCTATTGTTCACAGAGCCAAATTAAATAATGCATATATATGTTCGACAGACAATATAGATAACCTGATGTAACCAAAATTTAGAGACATCAATAAGAGGCCCAAGAGTTTACAAGTACCAGTGCATAAACAAATATGGCAATATATGTTCAGTAATATAACCTGATAGATGTATCATCTCCAGTTGTGGTTTAGAGAGTCCATAGAGCTGAAAAGTTCCAGGTTTATCATTAGCTGAAACAGACCATATGCAGCAGAGAGTCAGGTGATGGAATGAGCCCCACGCGTTACGCCCACTGGCTTCCTCAGGGGTATTGTTACCTCATTCCCCTAGACATTATATAATAGTGCTCTTAATTAGGCAAATAACCATTTGTCCTATCACAGATTAAGGCATAATAGGTGCACACTCCCTCCTCCCATCAAGACCAGACACTTAACACCTGTCACGCATGAATATATGCACTCGCGTGGTGCTGCTGGGCGGCGATATTTGATATTTAAGGCTCCGGAACAACATCTGCATATATTCATGCGTGACAGGTGTTAAGTGTCTGGTCTTGATGGGAGGAGGGAGTGTGCACCTATTATGCCTTAATCTGTGATAGGACAAATGGTTATTTGCCTAATTAAGAGCACTATTATAAATGTCTAGGGGAATGAGGTAACAATACCCTGAGGAAGCCAGTGGGCGTAACGCGTGGGGCTCATTCCATCACCTGACTCTCTGCTGCATATGGTCTGTTTCAGCTAATGATAAACCTGGAACTTTTCAGCTCTATGGACTCTCTAAACCACAACTGGAGATGATACATCTATCAGGTTATATTACTGAACATATATTGCCATATTTGTTTATGCACTGGTACTTGTAAACTCTTGGGCCTCTTATTGATGTCTCTAAATTTTGGTTACATCAGGTTATCTATATTGTCTGTCGAACATATATATGCATTATTTAATTTGGCTCTGTGAACAATAGGTGCAATATAGATATGGCTGTAGTACTTTACTTGTATTGAGACCACTGTGCAGCATGGTCAGTACCCACACACCTCACTTGTAGTCTGTGTACTACTTTTACTTATGTTTTAAATGTGTGTGTCATTATAATTCAGTGTTCAATAAAGTTTATACATTGTCTATAGATCCTGTTTGGCGGTTCCTTTAGGGTTTTTCTTTACAGCATATATTTGAATTTTTCAGGCTGCAGGTGCCTTGATTATACACCAAAAAACCCCTTGTTTTCTTGAGTACTAGCATTATATTGGTGGTTGGCACACGCCTGTACACTTTATATCGTGGTGCATAGATGGATTAGTTCCCTTGTTCTATGTGATTGTTGGTTACAGGTGGCCTCATACACCACCTTTTGTCCTAATCCTGTTATTGCACACGTTATTCTTATATTCATAGAAAGTTGTGTACTTTCCATTTACATTTTTGAGTTTGTTAGCAACATGTCTATGGATTTGGCAGCTAGAGAGGCTGCGTGGGATGATCAGGTATCCTCTGTTTTCCACTCTGAGATCCCGCTTGTTGAAAATGATGATTTTCAATCCCTGACTACTCGCCTGATGGGCTTACACAGGAGCCATATCCGTATATGGTGGAACGTGAAAAGCCTTCAGGAATACAGCAAAGTGAATTTAATTCCCCGTGGGTTACGCGTGCAGATATTCCCTGCATGGGAAGTTGAGCAGGATTTTAGGTTGCTTTGGGAGAGTGGCCTAGTGGAGTGCTCTCAGATCCTTATCAAGATGTTGATTTCTCATGACCAATCTTTGCTGTCCAAGATTAAGGAGGAAATTAAAGAATTGGACGATAAACTCCTGGTCTTTGACCAACTAACTTTGGTACAGCCGTTTTTGACCAGACTCAAAACCAACATTGAGAAATATGAGAAAGAAGTGATGATTGGCAAGAGAAATAAATTTTTAAGAGACAGACAGGATTTCGAGACCCATAGGGCTTACAAGTGGGTGCATAGTGGCAATAGACGTAATAACAAAAAACCTAAAAATGTTCCACAGGGGGCACCTTCGGTGCCACCTGGTGGACAAGATATTGCACCACCCAGTATGACCAATATCCCAGCGACATCTCAACCTGCTGTTACTGACCCGGTAGAAGGAATGTCTAGCGATTTTTTACCTACAGACTACAGCGATCTAGAAGGAGGACGAGGAGAGGCGGTCGTAAATACCAGGCTGCGAAACAAAAAGCTCTCCGAAAAGAAATCTCCCTTCGGACAGCCCAATCGGAATCAACGTCTGAGACGACATCCATACTGAGTGGTAAGGATAGTCTCCAAATCATCAATTTGACAGATTACCAGCTCTCTGAGTTGGAGACCAGAGTTCTATCAAGGGGCTTATCCTTTTCTCCCACAAAGACATTGGATAAATTTATTTTAATTAAGGACGTTTATTTATTTTGTAGAAATCTTACCTTTAGGTATCTCTACCAGACACCTACGGCAATTGCAGATACACCTGAGCACGAACAGAGGGTACTACGTGAACTGCTGGATCTGTTGCAGGAACATGATGAACCAACAGGTAGGCGGATATGCAATCTAAGACTACCTTCACAGCACACTCCCTCTTTAAACATGTCTCCAACAATCATGACTTTCTTTCATACCATGGTATATGACATCAAAGCAATAAAGAAGAAAAACAACTACAAGTTGGATAACTTGACCAGGCATGAAAGAGAAGCCCTTCGTACCTTGGAAGGTAATAAGGCCTTCGTTATTAAAGAGGCCGATAAAGGGGGCAATGTGGTGCTGTGGCCTATTGAGCAATATGTAGGTGAAGCACATCGTCAATTGCATAATCCTAACCTCTACACTAAACTTCCCTCAGATCCAACAGCCATTTTTCAGAAGAAATTGTGTAACCTCATCTCCGATGCTTTTCATATGGGCATAATCAATAAAAGGGAGAAGGAGTTCTTGATGCCAGCCAATCCGATAATCCCCACTTTTTACCTTCTGCCGAAGGTGCATAAGTCTTTGAATAATCCACCTGGGAGACCCATTGTGTCTGGGGTTGGTAGCTTGATTGAACATTCATGTGAGTATGTTGATTTTTTTCTTCAACCACTAGTTACCAATCTAAAATCATACATCAGGGACACATTACATCTCCTGGAAGTTTTGGAGAAATTACGGATACCGGACAACATACTACTTGTCTCGCTTGATATTGAAGCCCTCTACACAAGCATCGGACACGAGGTTGGACTGCATGCCGTATCTACGTTTCTGGAGAGGGAACTCGGCGGTAAGACACTGCATAATGATTTCCTGCTTAGACTGCTTTGTTTTACCCTAAAGCAGAACTACTTTGTCTTCGATCGGACCTTCTACAGGCAGATCTCTGGCGCGGCGATGGGGGCGCGTTGTGCCCCCTCCTTCGCCAACCTTTTCCTTGGGTGGTGGGAGGGGGAGTGCGTGTACCCTTCGCCGGCCTTCCAGGGGTCTGTCTGTGGTTGGTTCCGTTATATCGATGATGTGGTTTTTCTGTGGAGGGGTACCAGGGAGTCATGTTTGGATTTCATTACAGGTCTCAATCAGAATACTCTAAATATCCGTCTGACATGGAACATCTCGGCCACTACATTGGACTTTTTAGACGTACAACTACAACTTGATGGAAACAGAATACGGACATGTCTACATCGTAAGGTAACTGCCAGTAATAGTCTGCTCCACCATGACAGCTTTCACCCACCACATCTTAAAAACTGAATTAGTCCTTACCGGTAATTCCTTTTCTTGGAGCCTTCCACGACAGCATTGGAGGATGTCGTCCACGCCCTATTGGGGGACAGGAACACAGAGAGGTTAAAAGCCCCTCCCCTTCCTCCGTACTCCATTGTATTACCAAGATCACCTGAAGACATGGATTACCTGATATAACCGGATCCAAATACCGACAATAAGGGGGGGGAACTGATGCTGTCGTGGAAGGCTCCAAGAAAAGGAATTACCGGTAAGGACTAATTCAGTTTTCTCCCATCGCCTTCCACGACAGCATTGGAGGAATACCACCGATACTCCTCAGGGTGGGACAATTGCCTGTAGGACTTTCCTACCAAAGGACAGATCCCGACTAGAGGACAGATCTAACCTATAGTGGCGAGAAAAGGTGTGGAGGGACGACCATGTAGCCGCTCTGCATATCTGCTCAGATGAAGCTCCAGCCCGCTCCGCCCAGGATGTAGCAGCAGCCCGAGTGGAATGAGCCTTCAACCCCACCGGAGGAGCAAGGTCTTGAGCGACGTAGGCCGAACAGATCGCCTTCTTGATCCAGGAAGCGATGGTAGCCTTGGAAGCCTTCTTCCCTTTGTTTTTCCCAAAATGCTGAACAAACAGGTTCTGATCCAACCTCCAGGAAGCGGTCACTTGGAGATAGTGGAGGACAGACCGACGCACATCCAAGGTGTGAAACACGGCTTCAGCCGCGTTAGCAGGAGAATGACAAAAGGACGGGAGCACCACTTCCTGAGACCGATGGAAATCCGACACAACCTTAGGAAGAAAGGACGGATCCAACCGAAGCGTAATGCGATCATCGGAAACCACGAGGTAAGGCGCCCGGACCGAGAGCGCCTGCAGCTCCCCCACTCGCTGGCCGAAGTAATGGCCACCAAAAATGCCGTCTTGTGCGAGAGAGATGGAAGGGAAGCAGTAGACAAAGGCTCAAAGGGATCCTGAGAAAGCCCTTGAAGAACAATGTTCAAATCCCACGAAGGGACGAAAGGCCGAAGCCTGGGACGCAGTCTACAAGCAGAGGTAAAAAATCGTTTGATCCATCGATGGGCAGCAAGATCCTGATCAAATACGGCACTGAGAGCTGAAACCTGGACCTTAAGGGTGCTCGGCTGAAGGCCCAAATCCAAGCCTCGCTGCAAAAAATCCAAAATGAGAGCCACATTAGGATGATGGATATCCGGAACGGAAGGAGCACACCAGGACAGAAAGCGTTTCCAAACCTTCCCGTAAATGGCGTTCGTCACGGGCTTCCTGCTCTGCTGAAGCGTGCGGATTACTGCTTGGGAGAGGCCCTTGGCCGTCAGGATCTCGACCTCAACAGCCAGGCCGCCAGATTGAGCCACTGAGGGTCCGGGTGAAACAGAGGACCCTGGGATAGCAGGTCGAGGTTGTGGAGCAACCGAATCGGACCCTCCAGGCACAGGTCTTGGATAGCGCCGTACCATGCCCGTTTGGGCCACAGGGGAGCCACCAGGATAGCCGTCACCCCCTCCACCCGAATCTTCTGCAACGTCTTGGGGAGCAGCGGGATCGGAGGAAATGCATACACCAACCGGAAGTCCCAGCGATGGGCGAAGGCGTCCAGCCCCAGAGGATGGTCCGACCGACTCAGGGAAAAATATGTTGGCACTTTGGCATTTGCTCCCGATGCAAACAGGTCGATTGATGGGACTCCCCACCTGTCCGTAAGAGAGCGAAACACGGCCGGATGGAGGCTCCATTCGCCAGGGTGGACCTCCGTGCGGCTCAAAAAATCTGCCTGTACATTGTCCGCTCCCCTCAGATGAACAGCTGACAAGGGAGAGAAGATGGCGTTCCGCCCAGGAAAATATTCGTCTTGCGAGCACCTGCAAGTGGATGCCCCGAGTACCACCTTGGTGGCACAAAAAGGCAACCGTAGTCACATTGTCCGACAGAACCTTGACGTGACGCCCTTGTAGGATGTGAACTGCAGCATGAAGAGTCTCCTCCACCGCTAGAAGTTCCCGGAAGTTCGAAGATTGACGACTGATTGAGAGACTCCAAACCCCCTGGAACGGCACGCGATCCACCATCGCTCCCCAACCGGACCCGCTGGCATCCGTAGTTACGGTGGTCACTGGAGCCTGCAGCCAGGCCACCCCCGTCCGGAGGTTCCCGGGATTCATCCACCAGGAAAGGGAGGCCACCACCCGCCCCGGGGTCTGGACCCGAGAGTTCAGGGAATCCTGGCGCCTGTCCCAGGAGCACAGAATGTGTTCCTGAAGCAGACGGGAATGAGCCTGAGCCCAAGCCACTGATGGAATGCAGGCCGTCATGGACCCCAACAGGGACATCGCCTCCCGCAAGGTGGGAGACTCCCGAGCCCGGAAGCGGGTCAGTTTGTCGCGGAGCAGAAGCCGGTGTGCGACAGGAAGGAACGAGGTCTGTTTGGAGGAGTCCAGCAAGACTCCCAAAAATTGATGGCGGGTCGCCGGAACCAGTTCCGACTTCCGAAGATTGGGCACCCACCCTAGACCCTGAAGAATCTCTAAAGTTCTGGACACATGGGTGCGCAGGACCTCTGCCGAAGGCGCCACTACCAGCATGTCGTCTAGATAGGGAATCACGCATAAGCCCTGGGACTGGATGAATGCTATCACCTCCCCCATGAGTTTGGTGAAAACCCTGGGGGCTGACGAGATCCCGAACGGCAGCACATTGAACTGATAATGGCCCGTCCCACCTGCCCCGGAGATCGCAAAGCGCAGAAAGCGCTTGTGAGACGGGTGAATGGGGACGTGATAGTATGCGTCCTGGAGGTCGATGGTGGCCATCATGTAATCCTGACCGATCAGGGGAATCGCCGAGCGGACAGATTCCATCTTGAATCGCCTGTAAAGAACATGACGATTGAGAAGTTTCAGATTGAAGATGATACGGGGCGCCCCGGAGGGTTTTCGTACCACAAACAACCTGGAGTAGTGCCCCTGGCCCACTTCTCCCGGAGGGACCGGAGACACCACGCCGGAACCTAACAGGTCTTGCAGACCCGACAAAAACAGTGTGCGAGAGTCCCCTAGAGGAAGGGGAGTGATCCGCAGACATTGAGGGGGCTGACTTTCGAATTCCAACCGCAGACCCTCCCGAATGGTCGAGAGGATCCACGGGCATGAGGAGATTGCTTCCCATTGGGGAAGAAACCTCAAGAGCCGCCCCGCAATGGGCCCGGCGTCACTGCTTAGAGCCCGGCTGGCCCCCCGCCCCCTGACTGCGGTGCTGGGGGAGCAAGATATTACGGTTTTTGTCACCTTTCTGGTAAGCCCAGCGACCGGACTTCCCCTTCCCCCTATACTGGGAGGGCTGGCTACGCTCGGCCCGAAAGGACTGCTTCCGAAAGGGCTTCTGTTCCGGGAGACACTTTTTCCGGTCTGACACCTTTTCCAAGATGTCATCCAATGCCGGACCAAAGACATAAGACCCCTGAAAAGGGATGCCACACAGCTTAAGTTTAGACGTGACATCCCCATTCCACATCTTAAGCCACACAGCTCTGCGAGCTGTGTTGGACAACACTGCGCACCTGGCGCCAATGCGGACTGACTCCGCCGAGGCATCAGCCAGGAAGCCTGTAGCACGTCTTAGAAGTGGAACGGAATCCAACAGCTCCTCCCTGGAAGTACCCTGCAGGATGTGATCTTCCAGCTGGGAGATCCACCTAAAGAGTGATCTGGCCACACATGTCGATGAAATGTTCACCTTCAAAGACATAGCGGCCGCCTCCCAGGATTTTTTGAGAACACTCTCCATCTTACGATCGAGGGGGTCCTTCAACTGGGAGGAATCTTCAAACGGTAAGGCGGTCTTTTTCGCCACCCTGGCCACCTGGATGTCCACCTTCGGAACGTCCCCGAGAAAGTCAGCACCCTCCAAGGGGAACCGCTGTTTTAACTCGGAAGGGGTGATCAGCCTATTTTCTGGCAACTCCCACTCCCGCTGGATGAGCTCCCGGATGACCTCATGGACAGGGAAGCCCACCTGCCGCTTAGCCCTCAAGCCACCGAACATGGCGTCCTGCACTGAACAAGGGGGTTCGACCTCCTCAACTCCCATGGTGCTACGGACAGCGTCCAGCAATTCTCCCATGGACTCAGAGGAAAAATAGTAGTGTCCAGAATCTCGTGCCTGTGCAGAGGCAACAGAGGCAACATCCTCGCCGTCCTCAGACGCAGAGCTCTG